>OX235272.1:33514903-34179691 GCA_944472155.2 Trichobilharzia szidati
AAAAGCGGAATTTAATTAAATCACTTGCTTCCCGCATCCGACGCATCTGTAGTCCCGACGTTGTGGAAACAGAATTAGATATTCTGAGAGAAATATTCATCCAGAATGGTTACCCAATAAGATTTATCGACAAAAATATGAAACCAATAATTCGGAAAAACGAAACTTTGACTGCGCCTAAAAAGAAAATCTACATGAACTTGGATTTCAAGGGAGATTTAGCAAGCGATATTCTCAAGAGAAGGATCACGTCATCTCTGAGAAGAACATTCTTTGCAGCAACGCTAAGAATAGTGTTCTCCAGTCGCCGACTAATCTGCAGAAGCCTCAAGGACAAGATCCCGCATCTGGCCACTTCTATGTGCATATACCAGTTCACCTGCTGCTGTGGAGCCAGGTACATCGGTCGTTCGACGCGCATCCTGTCCAAGAGGATTCAAGAACACTATCCAGCATGGTTGCGGAAAGGCAATACTGGTGCAATAAGGAGTGCGATAATTGAACACCTGGTCAGCACTGATCATTGCATTTCAACGAACGCCTCCTTCAAAGTAATCTACAGAGTCAAGAACAACCTATCAAAGGCAATACGGTTTCGTCTCCTCTGTATCGCTGAAGCTCTAGCCATTCACATGGAAAAACCGGAGCTGTGCATACAAAAGAAGATTACTCATCCACTTCTACTCTCATGGTAACAATGTTTTGATTTTTGATTTTTATTTTATTTTATTCTGATAACTTAACTTTGTTTCTTTGCCTGTTCCTTAGTTGCTTATAATTCTTGTATTCACTTAGATCTCTTACATAGTTTCGTATTATCTACTTTGTTTCTATGTGCATCCTGAGTAAAACTCACTCACCAAAATATTCATATTATTATTGCATAACTTCTTTTAACAACTGTTTGTGACAACTCATCACCTTTGTTACTATCCTAGCACTTAATTGCCTTGACTTATATTACCAACCTTTACCTGTTTAGTTAAAATAACCTTAAGCAATTGCAATTTTTGTATCCACTTAGATCTCTTACATAATTTCTACTTTGTTTCTATGTGCATCCTGAGTAAAACTCACTATTATTATTACAACTGTTTCTGACAACTCATCATCTTTGTTACTACCCTAGTTTTCTTGACCTGTATTACCAACCTTCACTTGTTTAGTTAAAATTAACCTTAACCAATTGTAACTTTGTTTGACAAACTTAATGTACACATACAAACAAAACAATGCATATATATTTGCGATTGTACAGCTAAGAAGATGAATTCGCCGAAAAGAGACTCTTCGCTGATCTACGTGTTTTGTTTTCATTAATGCCTGGATGGGGATTATCCATGAATTGAAACGTAGCAAGGACCCCTCGACAGTCAAGGAACTCAATGGGTTTCTGCGGTACACTGTCAAGCTTGCTGTGGGGAAAGCGAAAGTTGCCTTTTTCGAGGATTGCGTCTCTAATCATCGGTATCCAAAGTGGTTCTGGAAAGCACTTCGACGCAATCATATATATCCAAATACGAAGTCCCTTCAACGCCATGCAATGAATTGTGCTGATTCTATCAGATCACGTATGCCCGAACTGCAGCGGAATATCAATCAGAGGTCCTCTGCCTTATACGAATTGACTTCGGACGAATGTCGAAGATTCAATGAATATATCAACTTGGTTGCAAATAAACGATCGCAGTCCGTAGTAACCCAGCTCAACAACAGCCTAAAGCAGATGAAACCTCAAGGCAAATTTCCTGACGAACCCACGAAGTTTGTGTTCAATTATTCCTCAGTACCTTTAACCGACGTGCAACTGGAAGTTCTATCTCTGGGCCCTAAATTCTGCGATATAAATTTCAACGCCGACAAACTCCATACTCAGGTCCAGTTTGAAAATCTAATCAGCCAAACGCACGATCTCAGCCCAACTTCTGAAGACGAATTACAGAGATTCAAGTCAACAATAATGGACTGCTGCCATCAATACTTGAATACAAAATCAAAAGTCCGCAACCACCTGACGAAACGGCACCGAGAGGAATTAAAACAGTTGAGAGATAACAAAGATCTGCTTATAACTCGGCCCGACAAGGGTGCTGGTGTAGTGCTTCTGAATCGAAGAGACTACATCGAGAAAATGAACGATATACTGTCGAATGAAGACAAATTTTCCCAAGCTTCCAATGAAAGAAACAAGACGGAACAGATTGAGAAGCAGCTCACAGACGTCTTGAAGAGAAAGAAGGCCAGTCAACTAATTAGTGGGGATATTTACGACCAGATCCGGCCAACAGGTTCAGTAATACCAAGACTTTATGGTCTACCAAAGGTACACAAGGTTGGTCTCCCACTTCGCCCAATTCTGGACATGTCAGGTTCCCCTTACCACTCTATTGCACAATGGCTAGCAGATATTCTGGAACCTGTAAGGAAGCAATTATGTACGCACTCACTCCGTGACACCTTCCAGTTCATTGAGTGCATACAAGACACGAATGTATCTAACCAAATTATGCTATCCTTCGACATCGAGTCACTCTTCACCAATGTCCCACTCACAGAAACGGTCTGCTTCATATGCAGATATATAGATGACAACCACCTCGATATTGGAATACCGACAACATACTTGAAAGAATTATTATTGAGATGCACTCTGAACGTCCAGTTCACATTCAACGACACCATCTACAGACAAAAGGATGGTATTGCAATGGGATCTCCGTTGGGTCCACTACTATCAGACTGCTTCGTGGCAAGCCTCGAGAGAGGTTCACTAAAGTCAAGTATCGACAATTTGCAACTGTATAAAAGATACGTGGATGACATTTTCATTATTTGTGACAACAACAACGACCCCAATCTACTGCTGAAGACATTTAACGATTGCCATCCAGCAATAAAATTCACTCTTGAAATGGAAAACGAGTCAAAAATTCCGTTTCTTGATGTGGAACTGACAAGAAGAGCTGATGGGAGCCTAAGAAGATCAATCCATAGAAAACCTACGTGGAATGGTCAACTAACAAGCTTCTATAGCTGGGTGCCCATTCAACAAAAGCGGAATTTAATTAAATCACTTGCTTCCCGCATCCGACGCATCTGTAGTCCCGACGTTGTGGAAACAGAATTAGATATTCTGAGAGAAATATTCATCCAGAATGGTTACCCAATAAGATTTATCGACAAAAATATGAAACCAATAATTCGGAAAAACGAAACTTTGACTGCGCCTAAAAAGAAAATCTACATGAACTTGGATTTCAAGGGAGATTTAGCAAGCGATATTCTCAAGAGAAGGATCACATCATCTCTGAGAAGAACATTCTTTGCAGCAACGCTAAGAATAGTGTTCTCCAGTCGCCCACTAATCTGCAGAAGCCTCAAGGACAAGATCCCGCATCTGGCCACTTCTATGTGCATATACCAGTTCACCTGCTGCTGTGGAGCCAGGTACATCGGTCGTTCGACGCGCATCCTGTCCAAGAGGATTCAAGAACACTATCCAGCATGGTTGCGGAAAGGCAATACTGGTGCAATAAGGAGTGCGATAATTGAACACCTGGTCAGCACTGATCATTGCATTTCAACGAACGCCTCCTTCAAAGTAATCTACAGAGTCAAGAACAACCTATCAAAGGCAATACGGTTTCGTCTCCTCTGTATCGCTGAAGCTCTAGCCATTCACATGGAAAAACCGGAGCTGTGCATACAAAAGAAGATTACTCAACCACTTCTACTCTCATGGTAACAATGTTTTGATTTTTTGATTTTTATTTTATTTTATTCTGATAACTTAACTTTGTTTCTTTGCCTGTTCCTTAGTTGCTTATAATTCTTGTATTCACTTAGATCTCTTACATAGTTTCGTATTATCTACTTTGTTTCTATGTGCATCCTGAGTAAAATCAATTAACAAAAATACTCATATTATTATTGCATAACCTCTTTTAACAACTGTTTGTGACAACTCATCACCTTTGTTACTATCCTAGCACTTAATTGCCTTGACTTATATTACCAACCTTTACCTGTTTAGTTAAAATAAACTTAAGCAATTGCAATTTTTGTATCCACTTAGATCTCTTACATAATTTCTACTTTGTTTCTATGTGCATCCTGAGTAAAACTCACTATTATTATTACAACTGTTTCTGACAACTCATCATCTTTGTTACTACCCTAGTTTTCTTGACCTGTATTACCAACCTTCACTTGTTTAGTTAAAATTAACCTTAACCAATTGTAACTTTGTTTGACAAACTTAATGTACACATACAAACAAAACAATGCATATATATTTGCGATTGTACAGCTAAGAAGATGAATTCGCCGAAAAGAGACTCTTCGCTGATCTACGTGTTTTGTTTTCATTAATGCCTGGATGGGGATTATCCATGAATTGAAACGTAGCAAGGACCCCTCGACAGTCAAGGAACTCAATGGGTTTCTGCGGTACACTGTCAAGCTTGCTGTGGGGAAAGCGAAAGTTGCCTTTTTCGAGGATTGCGTCTCTAATCATCAGTATCCAAAGTGGTTCTGGAAAGCACTTCGACGCAATCATATATATCCAAATACGAAGTCCCTTCAACGCCATGCAATGAATTGTGCTGATTCTATCAGATCACGTATGCCCGAACTGCAGCGGAATATCAATCAGAGGTCCTCTGCCTTATACGAATTGACTTCGGACGAATGTCAAAGATTCAATGAATATATCAACTTGGTTGCAAATAAACGATCGCAGTCCGTTGTAACCCAGCTCAACAACAGCCTAAAGCAGATGAAACCTCAAGGCAAATTTCCTGACGAACCCACGAAGTTTGTGTTCAATTATTCCTCAGTACCTTTAACCGACGTGCAACTGGAAGTTCTATCTCTGGGCCCTAAATTCTGCGATATAAATTTCAACGCCGACAAACTCCATACTCAGGTCCAGTTTGAAAATCTAATCAGCCAAACGCACGATCTCAGCCCAACTTCTGAAGACGAATTACAGAGATTCAAGTCAACAATAATGGACTGCTGCCATCAATACTTGAATACAAAATCAAAAGTCCGCAACCACCTGACGAAGCGGCACCGAGAGGAATTAAAACAGTTGAGAGATAACAAAGATCTGCTTATAACTCGGCCCGACAAGGGTGCTGGTGTAGTGCTTCTGAATCGAAGAGACTACATCGAGAAAATGAACGATATACTGTCGAATGAAGACAAATTTTCCCAAGCTTCCAATGAAAGAAACAAGACGGAACAGATTGAGAAGCAGCTCACAGACGTCTTGAAGAGAATGAAGGCCAGTCAACTAATTAGTGGGGATATTTACGACCAGATCCGGCCAACAGGTTCAGTAATACCAAGACTTTATGGTCTACCAAAGGTACACAAGGTTGGTCTCCCACTTCGCCCAATTCTGGATATGTCAGGTTCCCCTTACCACTCTATTGCACAATGGCTAGCAGATATTCTGGAACCTGTAAGGAAGCAATTATGTACGCACTCACTCCGTGACACCTTCCAGTTCATCGAGTGCATACAAGACACGAATGTATCTAACCAAATTATGCTATCCTTCGACATCGAGTCACTCTTCACCAATGTCCCACTCACAGAAACGGTCTGCTTCATATGCAGATATATAGATGACAACCACCTCGATATTGGAATACCGACAACATACTTGAAAGAATTATTATTGAGATGCACTCTGAACGTCCAGTTCACATTCAACGACACCATCTACAGACAAAAGGATGGTATTGCAATGGGATCTCCGTTGGGTCCACTACTATCAGACTGCTTCGTGGCAAGCCTCGAGAGAGGTTCACTAAAGTCAAGTATCGACAATTTGCAACTGTATAAAAGATACGTGGATGACATTTTCATTATTTGTGACAACAACAACGACCCCAATCTACTGCTGAAGACATTTAACGATTGCCATCCAGCAATAAAATTCACTCTTGAAATGGAAAACGAGTCAAAAATTCCGTTTCTTGATGTGGAACTGACAAGAAGAGCTGATGGGAGCCTAAGAAGATCAATCCATAGAAAACCTACGTGGAATGGTCAACTAACAAGCTTCTATAGCTGGGTGCCCATTCAACAAAAGCGGAATTTAATTAAATCACTTGCTTCCCGCATCCGACGCATCTGTAGTCCCGACGTTGTGGAAACAGAATTAGATATTCTGAGAGAAATATTCATCCAGAATGGTTACCCAATAAGATTTATCGACAAAAATATGAAACCAATAATTCGGAAAAACGAAACTTTGACTGCGCCTAAAAAGAAAATCTACATGAACTTGGATTTCAAGGGAGATTTAGCAAGCGATATTCTCAAGAGAAGGATCACATCATCTCTGAGAAGAACATTCTTTGCAGCAACGCTAAGAATAGTGTTCTCCAGTCGCCCACTAATCTGCAGAAGCCTCAAGGACAAGATCCCGCATCTGGCCACTTCTATGTGCATATACCAGTTCACCTGCTGCTGTGGAGCCAGGTACATCGGTCGTTCGACGCGCATCCTGTCCAAGAGGATTCAAGAACACTATCCAGCATGGTTGCGAAAAGGCAATACTGGTGCAATAAGGAGTGCGATAATTGAACACCTGGTCAGCACTGATCATTGCATTTCAACGAACGCCTCCTTCAAAGTAATCTACAGAGTCAAGAACAACCTATCAAAGGCAATACGGTTTCGTCTCCTCTGTATCGCTGAAGCTCTAGCCATTCACATGGAAAAACCGGAGCTGTGCATACAAAAGAAGATTACTCAACCACTTCTACTCTCATGGTAACAATGTTTTGATTTTTGATTTTTATTTTATTTTATTCTGATAACTTAACTTTGTTTCTTTGCCTGTTCCTTAGTTGCTTATAATTCTTGTATTCACTTAGATCTCTTACATAGTTTCGTATTATCTACTTTGTTTCTATGTGCATCCTGAGTAAAACTCACTCATCAAAATATTCATATTATTATTGCATAACTTCTTTTAACAACTGTTTGTGACAACTCATCACCTTTGTTACTATCCTAGCACTTAATTGCCTTGACTTATATTACCAACCTTTACCTGTTTAGTTAAAATAACCTTAAGCAATTGCAATTTTTGTATCCACTTAGATCTCTTACATAATTTCTACTTTGTTTCTATGTGCATCCTGAGTAAAACTCACTATTATTATTACAACTGTTTCTGACAACTCATCATCTTTGTTACTACCCTAGTTTTCTTGACCTGTATTACCAACCTTCACTTGTTTAGTTAAAATTAACCTTAACCAATTGTAACTTTGTTTGACAAACTTAATGTACACATACAAACAAAACAATGCATATATATTTGCGATTGTACAGCTAAGAAGATGAATTCGCCGAAAAGAGACTCTTCGCTGATCTACGTGTTTTGTTTTCATTAATGCCTGGATGGGGATTATCCATGAATTGAAACGTAGCAAGGACCCCTCGACAGTCAAGGAACTCAATGGGTTTCTGCGGTACACTGTCAAGCTTGCTGTGGGGAAAGCGAAAGTTGCCTTTTTCGAGGATTGCGTCTCTAATCATCAGTATCCAAAGTGGTTCTGGAAAGCACTTCGACGCAATCATATATATCCAAATACGAAGTCCCTTCAACGCCATGCAATGAATTGTGCTGATTCTATCAGATCACGTATGCCCGAACTGCAGCGGAATATCAATCAGAGGTCCTCTGCCTTATACGAATTGACTTCGGACGAATGTCGAAGATTCAATGAATATATCAACTTGGTTGCAAATAAACGATCGCAGTCCGTTGTAACCCAGCTCAACAACAGCCTAAAGCAGATGAAACCTCAAGGCAAATTTCCTGACGAACCCACGAAGTTTGTGTTCAATTATTCCTCAGTACCTTTAACCGACGTGCAACTGGAAGTTCTATCTCTGGGCCCTAAATTCTGCGATATAAATTTCAACGCCGACAAACTCCATACTCAGGTCCAGTTTGAAAATCTAATCAGCCAAACGCACGATCTCAGCCCAACTTCTGAAGACGAATTACAGAGATTCAAGTCAACAATAATGGACTGCTGCCATCAATACTTGAATACAAAATCAAAAGTCCGCAACCACCTGACGAAGCGGCACCGAGAGGAATTAAAACAGTTGAGAGATAACAAAGATCTGCTTATAACTCGGCCCGACAAGGGTGCTGGTGTAGTGCTTCTGAATCGAAGAGACTACATCGAGAAAATGAACGATATACTGTCGAATGAAGACAAATTTTCCCAAGCTTCCAATGAAAGAAACAAGACGGAACAGATTGAGAAGCAGCTCACAGACGTCTTGAAGAGAATGAAGGCCAGTCAACTAATTAGTGGGGATATTTACGACCAGATCCGGCCAACAGGTTCAGTAATACCAAGACTTTATGGTCTACCAAAGGTACACAAGGTTGGTCTCCCACTTCGCCCAATTCTGGATATGTCAGGTTCCCCTTACCACTCTATTGCACAATGGCTAGCAGATATTCTGGAACCTGTAAGGAAGCAATTATGTACGCACTCACTCCGTGACACCTTCCAGTTCATCGAGTGCATACAAGACACGAATGTATCTAACCAAATTATGCTATCCTTCGACATCGAGTCACTCTTCACCAATGTCCCACTCACAGAAACGGTCTGCTTCATATGCAGATATATAGATGACAACCACCTCGATATTGGAATACCGACAACATACTTGAAAGAATTATTATTGAGATGCACTCTGAACGTCCAGTTCACATTCAACGACACCATCTACAGACAAAAGGATGGTATTGCAATGGGATCTCCGTTGGGTCCACTACTATCAGACTGCTTCGTGGCAAGCCTCGAGAGAGGTTCACTAAAGTCAAGTATCGACAATTTGCAACTGTATAAAAGATACGTGGATGACATTTTCATTATTTGTGACAACAACAACGACCCCAATCTACTGCTGAAGACATTTAACGATTGCCATCCAGCAATAAAATTCACTCTTGAAATGGAAAACGAGTCAAAAATTCCGTTTCTTGATGTGGAACTGACAAGAAGAGCTGATGGGAGCCTAAGAAGATCAATCCATAGAAAACCTACGTGGAATGGTCAACTAACAAGCTTCTATAGCTGGGTGCCCATTCAACAAAAGCGGAATTTAATTAAATCACTTGCTTCCCGCATCCGACGCATCTGTAGTCCCGACGTTGTGGAAACAGAATTAGATATTCTGAGAGAAATATTCATCCAGAATGGTTACCCAATAAGATTTATCGACAAAAATATGAAACCAATAATTCGGAAAAACGAAACTTTGACTGCGCCTAAAAAGAAAATCTACATGAACTTGGATTTCAAGGGAGATTTAGCAAGCGATATTCTCAAGAGAAGGATCACATCATCTCTGAGAAGAACATTCTTTGCAGCAACGCTAAGAATAGTGTTCTCCAGTCGCCCACTAATCTGCAGAAGCCTCAAGGACAAGATCCCGCATCTGGCCACTTCTATGTGCATATACCAGTTCACCTGCTGCTGTGGAGCCAGGTACATCGGTCGTTCGACGCGCATCCTGTCCAAGAGGATTCAAGAACACTATCCAGCATGGTTGCGGGAAGGCAATACTGGTGCAATAAGGAGTGCGATAATTGAACACCTGGTCAGCACTGATCATTGCATTTCAACGAACGCCTCCTTCAAAGTAATCTACAGAGTCAAGAACAACCTATCAAAGGCAATACGGTTTCGTCTCCTCTGTATCGCTGAAGCTCTAGCCATTCACATGGAAAAACCGGAGCTGTGCATACAAAAGAAGATTACTCATCCACTTCTACTCTCATGGTAACAATGTTTTGATTTTTGATTTTTATTTTATTTTATTCTGATAACTTAACTTTGTTTCTTTGCCTGTTCCTTAGTTGCTTATAATTCTTGTATTCACTTAGATCTCTTACATAGTTTCGTATTATCTACTTTGTTTCTATGTGCATCCTGAGTAAAACTCACTCATCAAAATATTCATATTATTATTGCATAACTTCTTTTAACAACTGTTTGTGACAACTCATCACCTTTGTTACTATCCTAGCACTTAATTGCCTTGACTTATATTACCAACCTTTACCTGTTTAGTTAAAATAACCTTAAGCAATTGCAATTTTTGTATCCACTTAGATCTCTTACATAATTTCTACTTTGTTTCTATGTGCATCCTGAGTAAAACTCACTATTATTATTACAACTGTTTCTGACAACTCATCATCTTTGTTACTACCCTAGTTTTCTTGACCTGTATTACCAACCTTCACTTGTTTAGTTAAAATTAACCTTAACCAATTGTAACTTTGTTTGACAAACTTAATGTACACATACAAACAAAACAATGCATATATATTTGCGATTGTACAGCTAAGAAGATGAATTCGCCGAAAAGAGACTCTTCGCTGATCTACGTGTTTTGTTTTCATTAATGCCTGGATGGGGATTATCCATGAATTGAAACGTAGCAAGGACCCCTCGACAGTCAAGGAACTCAATGGGTTTCTGCGGTACACTGTCAAGCTTGCTGTGGGGAAAGCGAAAGTTGCCTTTTTCGAGGATTGCGTCTCTAATCATCAGTATCCAAAGTGGTTCTGGAAAGCACTTCGACGCAATCATATATATCCAAATACGAAGTCCCTTCAACGCCATGCAATGAATTGTGCTGATTCTATCAGATCACGTATGCCCGAACTGCAGCGGAATATCAATCAGAGGTCCTCTGCCTTATACGAATTGACTTCGGACGAATGTCGAAGATTCAATGAATATATCAACTTGGTTGCAAATAAACGATCGCAGTCCGTAGTAACCCAGCTCAACAACAGCCTAAAGCAGATGAAACCTCAAGGCAAATTTCCTGACGAACCCACGAAGTTTGTGCTCAATTATTCCTCAGTACCTTTAACCGACGTGCAACTGGAAGTTCTATCTCTGGGCCCTAAATTCTGCGATATAAATTTCAACGCCGACAAACTCCATACTCAGGTCCAGTTTGAAAATCTAATCAGCCAAACGCACGATCTCAGCCCAACTTCTGAAGACGAATTACAGAGATTCAAGTCAACAATAATGGACTGCTGCCATCAATACTTGAATACAAAATCAAAAGTCCGCAACCACCTGACGAAACGGCACCGAGAGGAATTAAAACAGTTGAGAGATAACAAAGATCTGCTTATAACTCGGCCCGACAAGGGTGCTGGTGTAGTGCTTCTGAATCGAAGAGACTACATCGAGAAAATGAACGATATACTGTCGAATGAAGACAAATTTTCCCAAGCTTCCAATGAAAGAAACAAGACGGAACAGATTGAGAAGCAGCTCACAGACGTCTTGAAGAGAATGAAGGCCAGTCAACTAATTAGTGGGGATATTTACGACCAGATCCGGCCAACAGGTTCAGTAATACCAAGACTTTATGGTCTACCAAAGGTACACAAGGTTGGTCTCCCACTTCGCCCAATTCTGGACATGTCAGGTTCCCCTTACCACTCTATTGCACAATGGCTAGCAGATATTCTGGAACCTGTAAGGAAGCAATTATGTACGCACTCACTCCGTGACACCTTCCAGTTCATTGAGTGCATACAAGACACGAATGTATCTAACCAAATTATGCTATCCTTCGACATCGAGTCACTCTTCACCAATGTCCCACTCACAGAAACGGTCTGCTTCATATGCAGATATATAGATGACAACCACCTCGATATTGGAATATCGACAACATACTTGAAAGAATTATTATTGAGATGCACTCTGAACGTCCAGTTCACATTCAACGACACCATCTACAGACAAAAGGATGGTATTGCAATGGGATCTCCGTTGGGTCCACTACTATCAGACTGCTTCGTGGCAAGCCTCGAGAGAGGTTCACTAAAGTCAAGTATCGACAATTTGCAACTGTATAAAAGATACGTGGATGACATTTTCATTATTTGCGACAACAACAACGACCCCAATCTACTGCTGAAGACATTTAACGATTGCCATCCAGCAATAAAATTCACTCTTGAAATGGAAAACGAGTCAAAAATTCCGTTTCTTGATGTGGAACTGACAAAAAGAGCTGATGGGAGCCTAAGAAGATCAATCCATAGAAAACCTACGTGGAATGGTCAACTAACAAGCTTCTATAGCTGGGTGCCCATTCAACAAAAGCGGAATTTAATTAAATCACTTGCTTCCCGCATCCGACGCATCTGTAGTCCCGACGTTGTGGAAACAGAATTAGATATTCTGAGAGAAATATTCATCCAGAATGGTTACCCAATAAGATTTATCGACAAAAATATGAAACCAATAATTCGGAAAAACGAAACTTTGACTGCGCCTAAAAAGAAAATCTACATGAACTTGGATTTCAAGGGAGATTTAGCAAGCGATATTCTCAAGAGAAGGATCACGTCATCTCTGAGAAGAACATTCTTTGCAGCAACGCTAAGAATAGTGTTCTCCAGTCGCCGACTAATCTGCAGAAGCCTCAAGGACAAGATCCCGCATCTGGCCACTTCTATGTGCATATACCAGTTCACCTGCTGCTGTGGAGCCAGGTACATCGGTCGTTCGACGCGCATCCTGTCCAAGAGGATTCAAGAACACTATCCAGCATGGTTGCGGAAAGGCAATACTGGTGCAATAAGGAGTGCGATAATTGAACACCTGGTCAGCACTGATCATTGCATTTCAACGAACGCCTCCTTCAAAGTAATCTACAGAGTCAAGAACAACCTATCAAAGGCAATACGGTTTCGTCTCCTCTGTATCGCTGAAGCTCTAGCCATTCACATGGAAAAACCGGAGCTGTGCATACAAAAGAAGATTACTCATCCACTTCTACTCTCATGGTAACAATGTTTTGATTTTTGATTTTTATTTTATTTTATTCTGATAACTTAACTTTGTTTCTTTGCCTGTTCCTTAGTTGCTTATAATTCTTGTATTCACTTAGATCTCTTACATAGTTTCGTATTATCTACTTTGTTTCTATGTGCATCCTGAGTAAAACTCAAAAAAAAAAAAAAAACTATTATTATTGCATAACTTCTTTTAACAACTGTTTGTGACAACTCATCACCTTTGTTACTATCCTAGCACTTAATTGCCTTGACTTATATTACCAACCTTTACCTGTTTAGTTAAAATAACCTTAAGCAATTGCAATTTTTGTATCCACTTAGATCTCTTACATAATTTCTACTTTGTTTCTATGTGCATCCTGAGTAAAACTCACTATTATTATTACAACTGTTTCTGACAACTCATCATCTTTGTTACTACCCTAGTTTTCTTGACCTGTATTACCAACCTTCACTTGTTTAGTTAAAATTAACCTTAACCAATTGTAACTTTGTTTGACAAACTTAATGTACACATACAAACAAAACAATGCATATATATTTGCGATTGTACAGCTAAGAAGATGAATTCGCCGAAAAGAGACTCTTCGCTGATCTACGTGTTTTGTTTTCATTAATGCCTGGATGGGGATTATCCATGAATAAACAAAGTAGATGTATGCACACAATGGTATATGACTTAAGTAATGAACACGAGAGATATGTGAGGTGATGTGTAACTAATTCATTGTACAACAATTTACTGAGTTCGACTCAAATCATAGAAAGAAGAGACAATCAAAAGTACACTTTCTCAAAGGAGGATGAGGTTAAAGCCAAAGCTGACGTATTCGAATGAAAGCGAGAGTAAAGACATCCAGTCATGTGGTTGGCGAGACTGACTGACAACTGCTTCTTTCTGAACACATCAATCGGGATTCGTGTGATCGACTGGGATTGCTCCAGCGAACATGTGTACAATTGACCTTATTTTATCTATTTGTGTTTTTACTGTAATTCGCGATATCCGCTTCTTCCTCGGTAGCAATCAGATGTCTTGTATTGGATTCCAGTGTCTCCCTCGGTTTAGGCTTTTTGGTTCATGTTCAGTTATGCCTTTCTTTCTTTTCTCTCAGGGTAGCTGCTCCTGCAGATACACGTACATTTGTATACACAATTGAAGGTAACAGGCGAACGATTTCTGCCCACTTTTGTGTAGGTCAAGTTGTATGTTACCCGATAGACGGGAAGCAACTTAGCTGCATGATAGACTCCGCTTTCTGATGTAGTCAACTTTCTGTTGACCACTGCTGCAATATTTCTTCCTTTAAAATCAAAATGAATAAAGTCATGCATTTCCCTATTGTGATTTGTTTGATTATTGAGCCTTCATATCTCCTATATTTTGTTAATCCATCTGCGAGGATGACCGATATTTTTCAACATCTTTTCGAGAATCATAAATTCTTCCTCGAATGTCTCTGCAGAGTATATTCTTCCTGCTCTATATTACAGGGCCTTGACTAGCGCTAGTTTAAAGCTATTTGGACAAAAAGCATTCAGATGCAGGCATTCTCTTTTGCATGTAGGTATCAGTAAATTGATCTGTAGAGGTCACCATCTTCTGGGCATTTCATGACAATGTCAAGGAAATGTAACTTTCCATCGTTTTCACGTAGTAAATTCAATATTTGTGTGTGAGTCGTAGAATAATGTGAGTAGGTAGGAAGCATGACTTCGACTGTTGCCCACAACACATTTGTCATTGACATACAGAAAACAGGAAGTTGTTTCGTCGATTAAATGCTTCAGCTTCGTTTCCTCACTGGTGAATATGCGGATTTCTGCTAAAACAGGGCTAAGTGGACTGCCAATGGCTACACCAGATATTTGGCGGTAAAGAGTGACTTCAAACTAGAATTGGCGCACATTCAAAGTAGATGTTTGAATTCCAACTCTTGGAGTGCGAGGAGATCAGACTGCTAATTTTTATAGTTTCATTGATCGGGATCCTTGTGACCAAGGAGGTTGCAACAAACGATACTATGCAATTATTTGAAACGTTCATGCGAATCACATTTTCAGAGGAATAAAATTAGTCTTACGTGCTGTACAAAGCTAGACGTTGACCAATGAGTTCCAACTTCTCCGCAAGTCAACTAGCAACGTCATGCTTAGACGAGTTTGTCAGTGAAATTGTAGATCTCAGAGATACCTAATTTTTGTGTCTTTGGAAGGCCATATATAATCGGAAAACGGAACCTTCGGGATTTCAAATCATTGAAAGCAGTGTTGTCAATCAATTTCTTCTTTGTAAAATCTCTCAGTACGTTTTTGATGCGGTTTTCAGCTGCCTCTGTCTTATCTTTCTGTCAATCGTCAACTCTAAACCTCAGTGACTCATTTCACACAGATTTCATCTTTGCGATTTCGCTATATCTGTCCATCACACCACCCATGGGAATTTATCGGGCCGCGTAAGCATCTTTACATCTCTTTTTCTCCTGCTTTAACTATTTGCTCTCTTTCTCACTCGAACTAACACTCAAATCGCCGTTTCGCTTATGGATCTCAATCGGTGACTTCATGGCCGATGTTCCACAACAGTGTGTTCTCTATCTGTCTTATGCATTTGCATCAACTTAGACGTGGCTTTTAAACAATAAGTCCTTGATTGTTTGGTCTCCTATTAGGATTCCTTTTTTACAGTCTCTTCTCGCCAGCCATCTCGCTTGTGATGTGGAGTTAGCGAAAGCAGCTGTTGAGAAGAGACTTATATAGCCAGTTGAAAATGCTCCTAGTGATCCTCGAATAGTCTCTGAAACATAAAGAACTGATTCGACATTCTTGTAGCAAATACGAATCATGTTGTTTTTCCTCACTGAGGTAGTCTTCTCTCAGCTCAATGAACGTGTATCTCACCCTTCCTATTTTTCATTTCACATACCCATATGCGACGCCCGTAATTGAATTGATGCTCTGTAGATAAGTGAAAGAAGAGACTTCTGTCAAATTTACCGCTTATGCTGAATAATTTTGGTTGTTCTTGGTTGGGTATCTTAATCAACTGTGCCTTGTGTGCGTTCACTAGCCGATGCATCTTCTGACAACTCTTTAGTTTTCACCTGGAAACCTTCAAGTTCATCTAACATTAGATACAAGTCGTTCACAAAGTGTAAAACATCCACAGCCATTAGGTTGGCTTAATGTATCACTGTAATTTTGCTTCCTTACGTCTCCCTTATGATATAGTCAATCTTAAACTCGAAAGGCAATTTTGCTACTTGGAAATGTTATCAATCTATCGACTTTAATTCCGAGACATTACTAAGTTTTTCACTGTGAATTACTTGACATTTGACAACATCTTTTAACTGCTGAATGACGTTGATAAAGGTTTAGTGCACTTCAGTCCACAGTGTTGAAGCATATTTGAAATCAGTTCTCATTAAACGATGATGAAGGCTTTCCCAAAGTCCATGAAAGCAAAGTAAAGACTTCACTGATCTTCCTTGCTCTATTCAGTGAAAACGTGAAACGTTGCAGCCTAATCCGTACATGATTTAATTTTTTAAATCTAGCTTTTTCAAGATGGACTTTTGCATTGAGAGCAACTAAAAGTCTCTCTATGCTTACATGACCTAACTATTTACTGAACATGCATAGTTGTATGATTGCGCGGCAGCTTTCGTTTATGCTTAAGTGTCTTTTCTTCGCTAGTTTAATAAATTAGCTATTTAACAAATCGCTGAGGTTGTTTCTATCCTTCTGAACATTCAGGAACACTGCCGTGAAGATATCGGTGGAGGATTTCCACCTGGTTTTGATTCATTCCCAGCTGTCTGTCAGTAACCCTTTTGCACTCAAGACCTCTGCTTTTTGTCAGAAGATTAGTGATTAGTGTCAGCTGTGTGCTTATTTGTGATATTTGCGAAGAAGTCTTAGGTGTCGTTGGCCAAGGCCCAGTATTGCAATGAATACAGGAACACACCTTCTTCATTAGGCATCTTTTGTTTTTGTTAACAGCTCTGGATTGATTTCAGCAGATATTCATCGAGCACTTTCAAATAAGTGGCATACTCATTTGAAAGTGCCGTTGAAGCACTCCTTGCTGACCCATTTTGACATTCTAGAGGTGTGTGAAGTAATTTACCTTGACTCTAATAGATAACAATAACCGCTGAGCGCTTCAACATTGCAAATGAAATAGTAAATACACTCAGTAGCAGTCGAATGCCACAGTTGATCATTGAAGTTATTGAAGAAGAATAACGTGAAGGAGAAAATCTATCCTAAGGAAAATGAAAATATTTCTCTTCCAGGACTTTTGATATTTCATAATAATATCACATCAAAACGCGGAATTGCCTCAACAATGATGTAAGGCAGCTGTGCAGATAACATTTCTCAAATACGAGCAAACAAAATTATTTAGCTAAAAGCAACCTTATCAATAGCCTGACAGTCAAGTAGAATGTTCCCAGCTGGGTGAGATCAAAACACTTTCGACAAGAATCATATGACAAACACCTACTTTACCCTGAATGCAGTCAAACAGAACCTCATTTGTAAAATTAGACACTATACAAGAACAAGAACGTGTAATCTGGATTAGGTCAGTAGGTGACGTGAAAACGTTACAACAGTGAATTATAGCACAGAAGAGAACAGGAATATAATTATGAAGTTATTTGGAATATACAAATAAGTATCAAAGTTGTTGGCCGGTCGTTCGAGAGAAATATTTTGAACGCTTATTCGATTACTGGCAGCGACATGAGCTTTCAACTGTTGGGTTTCGGTCTGAAGCACCTTTCAGTAAGCTGCGGAAGATAGCCATTTCCACTTTCAGTCCAACTGCAGGCAATCTGGTGAAGATTGGGAAGAGATGTTATCTGGTTTTGGTTTACGGTTTATGAGTATCAAAAGTGCAAATATTTGTCAGCTGGACTCCTCACGTATTCTTTGTTCGTTTTGATGCCATCTGTCTTCTTTTAAACGTGAAAAGGATTTCTGCAACGGTAGTTAGATTAATGGTTGACAGGAAACTACGGTAAACGTAATGGAAATATTTAATATCACAAACGTTTCATCGACATACGTTTTATTTAAAATAGCCGTAGATATTCAGTTTCAACAGAATATAAATTAACAACGAAAAGCTCACTATAATATAATATGTGAAGGAAATATTTTCAAACTAGGTAGATTTACTCCCAATTAAAGAAAGTTTTTAACATCAATCAACACACAACTTAGTAAAAGCGTTGATCATACTGAGCTTATCACATTTATGCATGTACACGTGACATTATTCGCTTAAATCTATTGCGAATTCGAATATCCCTCCATCATTCTTATAAGTACAGGAAAGATCATACGTGTGTGTTTTCGCAATAGAAATGTATTTAAATGCTGCAAAAATCATTCACATCCAATAAGATATTTCACAATATGTACAAAGTACTTTTTCTTATTCTGGTTTTTCAAAAGAGTTTGTCGTCGAACCGTGGTAAGCGTTTTGTAATATTTCTTGCTTCATTGAAATACGCCATTGTAACTAACCAAAGAAATTTTTTTAATTCACATATAGGATATGAAACTGTTTGACACTAAGTGCCAATTATTCTTCACTCGATATAATTATGAGTACAAAGTTAATATTATTGAGGTAGTGAAAAAATACGATTGTAATTTGACTTTTGGAGAGTGTAAGGGAAACCAAATTAAGGTCGATAATACCAGAAAAAGTTAACAAAAACATTTCAGCTAGGTGATTTACATGCTTCGAATGAGCTGAAATTGAAATGTTTGTACACTTATCATGAACTTGGCTCGAATGATAAATGAAATTGATAGAGAAACATTTATTTCCAGTGACAGCTCAGATGCAGTTGGATTGATGGATAAGTGAAGAACAAATGTCATTAAACGCACTTTGTTCAGAGCAGAAAACTAACTCAAGTGAAGCAGTAACTATTTCGCCATTTGTATGTAGCGACTGATTCCATATTATGACCGATTATATACATCTAATTACTCACGGACTCATCAGGAATCATCAGTTTCCAGGAAATATAGACTAGAATCACACCACGATTACATGTGAACTGCAGTACTAATTCCCCTCTAAAGTAGAATGCTAACAGCAAACGGATTAAAGCAAATCTGTAACGATATGGCACAAATATGTGTAAATACTTTTGAATCGTTGATTAATCACAATCAGAAAAGAGGCATTAATTTAAATTTAGCCGTTATACACGTGCGGTCTCCAATTCTTATCGTCTGAATTAACGGCAACTGGAAATATATGACATGTGAGCCAAAATTACGCTGACACTCTACCTAATGCATTTTGTCGTGTTGAAATATATTGCAAAATTGAAAGATTTCTGCATAAAATTTTCAAACCTTACATAGATTTACGAATGTAAAACGCTGCGATACATCAGCAGAAACACTGCATTTAGCGTTACAAAAATACAATAAAAGTATCAAAGAAAATGTCAGTGGTTTAGAAGAGTGATAAATAGTTAGGGAAGCAGAAGCAAACCTAATGGAACGCACAGATTTAGGTAGAATTCTAAAGGATATAAGTATAATTTGCAGCAAATCTCTGTGTGAGGATGTCGAAAATATAGAAACTACTATGGTTAGCTTCCATAAGTTTTTATAATTCTTGAGCAACTAAACTGTGTGTGATATATCCAATACTTTTTCAGTCAGATATCCTAAACTGCATCTGATTTAGGTGTGTTACTAATTCTCAAAAAGCCTATTGTTTGCTCGCTGTAAGGTCATGAATTGTAAATGTCTAAAGCATCGCTATCAGGTGCGTTTCTCACTGTTGCTCACATGAATAGGGAATCTCTCTGTCAACAGCTTAAGTTATATTCCGATTTCAGCGCAACACTGGTGTACTTCCAGTTTTGGAAGAGACTGTGACTAGTGTTTGGTGCAGTTTCAAACGACGAGCTCTGCCATGCCTCAGAAATGTGTCCTACCTCACCCAAATTACTACACCATAATGATAATTGAAGCCTAAAACAATTGTCATATGCTGACAACAGTCTGTGACTTCGTGACATTTACGAGGGAACTAGTGACACGAAACTAATAATAAAAGAATACAAACTCATAGAAAATAGACGATTAAATACCAAAATATAAGTTGACATCGGTCAAAGAACCACCGGAAAACCTAAAAGTACTAAACAGCTATTTAGTGCGAGTTTGAAACGCTTCACAGTACACACCAAGCAGTTTTTCGCACCCAGGACCTTCTGAGTACAAGACGAGCTTGTAGAAAATTGATCCATTGGGACCACATCAAATGGCCCATGAATTCTAATTTCTGCCAATTCACGACGTAGTGCGACTATTTCACAAAGTCTTCTGTGATTAGTTACTGCCCCACCTTCCACTTGCTGTACCCTGTCGGTCACGGCTTCCCACTAGAAACCCAGATCACTGCCAGAATAAAGCCAGCTGCCAGGGAGCATCAGAGTGAATTGCAAGTATTGGTTCAGCGTACAGAGGAAGTGTGCCAAACTAGGACGAAACAGTAGTAGTAGTAGTCACAGGTATTCCAGTGGTTATGTAACTGTCAGCTAATGATGAAATCCTAAATCCAATCAAACAAAATCCCTAAAGAAACGAATACTTGAACATATCAAATAAATGTGAAAAGAAACAAACCATAAATGAACTGTATGCAAATAAAAAATATATAAAAACATTTTCCAGCGATCATAACAAGTAAGTCCATGTTTTCCTTATGTTTAATTACAATTGATTCGACTCTATTTGTGCATGCATTGATCTGCCAAATATTCATCGAAACATCTTGTCAACGACTTGAAACATTCAAAGTAATTCATTACTATTGATCTTGTGTCGCGTTTCTGTCAGCAGAAGTGCATTAGCTAGTTTGTTCTCTAGGAAATTCTATTCTGTCACTTTTGTATGTGGCATCTAGTTTCTCAAACTATTTCCTATATAATCTTCTTAAATACATAGTTGTTCTACCTTTTGCTTTTCAATATTCACCTTGGTCTATTCCATATTAGTTTGTTTATTAGGTATATCACACAGTGAAACAGTATCATTTACTGGATGACGTTTTGAACAAAATTTATTGTTCATAATCATATCAGTTGTGATCACACGACTTTGACACTTGAGTTTTATAGCTTTCTTTGTTTTCTCCAATTTGTCGTAGGGGGAGTAGAATTTTCCATATATCGGGGACAGGTGATGAATCATTCCTATTACATGCATTTGCAGTTGATTCAATAAACAAAGCTTCTGTTATCAATCTCTCCCTATACCCTGTGACATTAGATTTTAAAACTGTCATCCTATCCCATCCTATTGTATGGTTGTGTGTGACTGCATGTAGTGCTTTAGCTGAACTATTCTCTAGATTTCTTATTTTTTTCGGGTCAACCAATCTAGATTTTGCTAAGTTTTTATGTTTCACTAGTCTGACTGCCCTTGTTCTACTAGTTTGACCTATGTATTTGACCTGACAATCATTGCAGGGTATTAGATAAACTAAATTGTTTTGTTTTAAAGGCTCTACAGGATCCTTTAGCCGACAAAGCTTGTTTCTAATTGAGTTTGTGGGTTTGAATGCCGTTTTTATTCCTGCCTTGTTGAGAATTCTGCGTAAAGCTTCTGAGGTTCCTTCCTTGTATGGAATTACTAGTGATGATTTAGATTCCCTATTGTTGGTGTCGTCATTAATATTATTATTATCACTATTATCATTATCATTATTATTGTTATTATCACTATCGCTATTATCCATACAAGGAAGGAACCTCAGAAGCTTTACGCAGAATTCTCAACAAGGCAGGAATAAAAACGGCATTCAAACCCACAAACTCAATTAGAAACAAGCTTTGTCGGCTAAAGGATCCTGTAGAGCCTTTAAAACAAAACAATTTAGTTTATCTAATACCCTGCAATGATTGTCAGGTCAAATACATAGGTCAAACTAGTAGAACAGGGGCAGTCAGACTAGTGAAACATAAAAACTTAGCAAAATCTAGATTGGTTGACCCGAAAAAAATAAGAAATCTAGAGAATAGTTCAGCTATAGCACTACATGCAGTCACACACAACCATACAATAGGATGGGATAGGATGACAGTTTTAAAATCTAATGTCACAGGGTATAGGGAGAGATTGATAACAGAAGCTTTGTTTATTGAATCAACTGCAAATGCATGTAATAGGAATGATTCATCACCTGTCCCCGATATATGGAAAATTCTACTCCCCCTACGACAAATTGGAGAAAACAAAGAAAGCTATAAAACTCAAGTGTCAAAGTCGTGTGATCACAACTGATATGATTATGAACAATAAATTTTGTTCAAAACGTCATCCAGTAAATAATACTGTTTCACTGTGTGATTTACCTAATAAACAAACTAATATGGAATTACTTACTATCACAGTGCCCAAGTTTTACACATACACCTTGGTCTAAGTTTTGATATTTGTGCTGCCTAATGTTTCCATAGAATTTTCAACTCATTTCATTCTCCTTCATATTAAATTCAATGATTTCCATGAAATGCAATTTAGATAGACGACAATATATCATTTCGACACGTGCTGAAATTATATCGACTAATGAATTCCTCCATGAAGACAAACGTATCTGGTTTTGCACACGGCGACGTATTACCTATAAATATTTGAAACCATTTATACAGACTATTTACATGGCTTATACATATGTCATAATCTCAACCCAGCCACAATTGCAACTCAGTACATGTCTCCTTAGCTTTTGCTTAAATCCAATTCTAAATTCATGATGTGTGTTTTCAAACTTTCTCCTAATGCTATATAACACATTGTTTCTGTGTAGGAATGAATCTCAAGTTGTGTAACACCAACTACTCATGAATTCGAAATGAGTTCATTTCTAATGTCCTATTTATATTACGAAGTGTTTAGCACCTTCGCGAAAAGCCTACCCTACGATGTGTGATTAATGGTTGACGTTTCATTTTCTGTAGACCTCGAGTTATAGGACACACGTTACTCCACATCATCCTAGCAAGGTTCCTTCAGTGATTAAACTGGAGCACAATTACTGAATCATGGTGCATCTGCCTAAACCGGACCAGAAAATTTCCACCGACATTGATTATTCACTCAGTATTGATGGATGGTGAAAGAGAAACAGGTGATAATAATATCGGATATATTAAAGTAGAATCACACTACACTTTCCACAACCGAAGACAGTTACCTACTCACTGTGAACTATTATAATGGCCCCCAGCACACTTGCCATTTCATTAGTTGTACTAACTAACTGACTCGCTCATCCGTGGATGACAACATAAGTCTAGCTGACATGGTCATCGTTGTCCACTCATTAATTCATGAGGTGCACAACAGATATATCTGAAGATGGAATTACAGTATATGTAGCCATAGATATGTTGCTTAATCCAGGAATATCATTAGTTTTTTTTAATGTAAGGCAGAGCAATCCCATGTCCAAAAATAACATTTTCATAAATCCTCGTTCTCTCAAAAACAAAAGGGGAGTGCAATTTGGGAGCTGTTACTATGGTGCATATTTTGTATTTCCAGCTTGGTCTCAATACCATCCATCTCACCTCACGAAATCGTTCTTTATCAATCCGTATCAGCAAGTATTCTGTCAAACCGTGTCTACCCAGATGTGAAAATGACTCTCGTGGTTCACATTTGCATGAATACTTTCAAATTGAATACCTTATTTCCTTAATCAAACTGATATCCCTTTTTGCGGACAATTTCACTTTCATGGATCTTTATTATGGAGTTCCTATTTTATTTTGCGTTAAATAGTTGGCTTACATTTTATTGTTACTTTTGATGCTTGTTATTTTAAATTTTCCCTACTCCTTTGTTTCGCTTTCAAATAGTCATCAATATTCTCCATGAAATTTAACTTAAATAGATGGCAATATTTCATTTAAATAGGTGATGAAATTTGTATAGAGTAGTGTAATACTCCATGAATACAAACAAAGCTAGGCTCGGAGATGTCGAACAAACACCAGACCAGAAAATTTCCACCGACATTGATTATTCACTCAGGAGTGATGGATATTATGGTGAAAGAGAAAGAGTCACAATGTATTTTCCACAACCGAAGACAGTTGCCTACTCACTGTGAACTATTACAATGCTCCCTCATCACACTTACCATTTCGTTAGTTGGATTAACTAACTGACTCGCTCATGCGTGGGTAACAACATAAGTCAAGCTGGCATGGTCATCGTTGTCCACTCATTAATTCATGAGGCGCATCTGTGAGGCTGTCCGAATCATCAGATAAGAGAGCATTGTATACTCCAAAGAATAAACACTGAGTTAGAGGAGCAAAATATCCGTATACAGATGTCAGATATCGAAGTTGATCACACAAAACAAGAGAATAATCTGAAGATGGAGTTCAAGTATATGTCTCCATATGTATATTACCCAACCCGTGAATTTCAATAGTTTTTTTAATGAAATTCAGAGCAATCCTTAGTCCAAGAATAACATTCGCATGAATGCTTCGCAGCTCTACCCCCTTGGTTTTTGCTCACGGTATTGACGTGCACTCTACAGTGAAGCTGGGTAACACATATTCGAATTGCGCCTATCGAAAAAGGCATGCGTGAGTCTACACTGTGTGGTGATGAGCTTTCCGAAAGATATGTCGGATGAATTCCCCACAATCAATTATGTCAGTCTCCTGTTTTCGTGCCAGTGTCTCCTTTCCACTTCACAAATTGTACGAGCTTGTAGTACGACGAACATTGAGCAATGCAACTCTCACAACAATAGACCTGACTTGAGTAGGGATATTATCATTGACAACTACTACTCAGTAGCGAGGGCTAACATCATGGCCATGAAGGATGGAATCTCAATGATATCAGAGCCGATGGAAGGCGAAACATTTTCTTTTCTTAAACTCACCTAAGACTATTAGAAACGTCTTTAAATACACTTTCCATTTCATAACTCGAATTATTACCCTGAAAACTCTCCAGCATTTTACAAGCATATTGAGCTAGCGTCGTCGATCTTGTTTCACAAACTCATTGTTGTGATCTGTGAGACTATATTTGTCGGTAGTCTAGCTGGCATGGTCATCGTTGTCCACTCATTAATTCATGAGGTGCATGTAAGAGATCATCCGAATCATCAGATAAGACAGAAATGTTTACTCCAAAGAAGAAACACTGAGTTAAATAAAAACCAAATATCCGTATATAGATGTCAGATATCGAAGTTGATTGGACAACTGAAGAGGTCTCCTTCGGTAAATCGAAGGATCTTTCAAATTATCACTCACATTTCGAGTTGTAGCATCTTTTCGAATATCATGAATTTCTAGAAAGCTGACAAAAATCTACAGAATTTACCTGTTCAATCACGAAGTGACAGGTTTTTTCGTAATTATAATAAAATATTTTATTGCTAGTAAGCATTCAACAATTACCACTAGTTGGTTTCAATTGGAATGCATTCTCGGTTGATATTTCTCCCCTTCAAAATTTGTTCAATTCAGTGTAGCGTTTCCGCTTTTTTATTATACCCACTTTATTGACTTAAAAACATGAAGATTATCTCAACTCAGTTCAGCGCGTACAACTCTTCTTTAACCACAATGTAGTGTGAGTTCAAGCATTGCTTCCATTTCTTTTTTTCAAACCAGTGTGACATCTTCATAGAGTGATACGTGAATTTTATCGACTAACTCTGACTCAATTCTCTATTGGAAGCTGTGGAATGCTGGTAGGTTTAAATAATGCGCACACTACTAATCTTCTTCATATTCGTCTTAATCTTATTCTAGGGCGTGAGCGACGTGAGTTCATGTTCTCCTTGTTATTGATTGCAATCGATTCGAATTCATTCGTGTATGCAGTGATTCCCGACACTTTCACACAAAGTTGCTGTTAGTGGCTTGGTAGTTTCAGATGATTCAATAGTTTTAAACATGAGCGTTTAATCAATTTTTCTCAAGTATAGTTGTTTCACGAGTGATTCCACTGTGACGTTTAGGATGTACATCACTGTTGATCGTCCAGATCTGCACATAACGACAGAGTTTTAAAGCTCGCAGTTTTTAAGGAATGAACAACAGTTGGTTACAAATGGAATGCATTCTTGGTTGATATTTCCTGTCATCAACTTCAAAATTTGTTCAATTGAGTAGGGCATTTCCACATATTTGTAATACCTTCTTTAATGCCTTTAAAACACCTTCACCTTGGAGGACTTCTTCGCAGCTTTTCCGGACACAATGACTTTTGGTTGCGTTCCGAGTAGTGAACGCTACTCCACTAAGAGTCGTTTAACCGGAAAAGCTGCGAAGACGGCCTCCAAGGTGCAGGTGTCAAAGGTTGATGAGAAGGAGAAGAAGCTCAGGAGGAAGGAGATTTATGCAATCTTCATCTATAAAGTCCTCCGTCAAGCACATCCAGACACAAGGCTTTAAAACATGCAGATTATCACAATTCAGTTCAGTGCATACAACTTACTCATTGTCGAAATGAAGCATCATCAGCTATTGTATAGCTACACTTTTATTTTATCCACTCATAGGCATATTACTGTCTAGTAACCTTTGAGAAATCATCAATTCAATATACGCAAGCTCCACGCAATCAAATTTTCAAGCACATTTTTCTTATTTATTCACAGCTGTTTAGGTCCACTCATAAATGATATGGTTAATCATAACAGACTTGATCGTCTTTAAAACTGTCGCATGACTGTATGGTGATGTTTATTTGATGAACGTGAAATGCGTATCAAATTCTTTTATTTGGGATTAACACTAATTAGGCGCAGCCAAATGTTTTGTTTTAATTTTGTAGTTTTCTTGCAAACTAGTGGAATAAAATTCTACTGTATATCACGATTTGTGCGACATGTATGTACACTGTAGCTGCATTTGAAGTTTGTTTCTATGCAGCGGTATTCTGTCGACAATGGCTATGCCACATTGCTTCAATCGAATAGATTTTTAATCGACCGAAATTCACATTAAATCTCCTTCAACTTAAAGACAATATGAGTTCAAGTAATGCTTGCGCTTCTTCTCAAACTACTTTGACATCTTTTTCGAGCGATGGATGGGATGGATTCGACTTAGCTTGTGCTTGCAATTTTACTACATATTTAATTCGAATCATCCTGTTGACATCTTGGAAGATTCAGATGTAAAATTGCTATTGATTTAGGTTCGTCAAGACGTAATCGTAAATGAAGTTGTTTTGACTGAGCACATCACTAAGAGATTTGAGGCGCATACCACTTCACACCATCCTGATCTAGTTCTCTCAAAAATAAATAGGGAGTGACACGTGGGAGCAGTTACTATGGGACACAATTTATATTTCCAAACTGGCCTCAATAGCATACAAATCACCTCACGAATTCGTACAATGTCAATACGAAACACCACGTATTCTCTTAAAAACTTTTTCCCAGATTTGAGAACAATTCCCGTTATGCTCATTCTCATAAATAATTTCTGATTTCCATCTGAATTTTATGAAGTTGAGGTACAACACTGGATTTAATTTTCTTAAACATATATATCCTAAACATTGTAGACAAAGTATGAAGTTTCATGAGACTTCTAAGGAATTAATGTGATTACACTTCAATTTCCTGAATAAGTGAGTAGGAAAGATAAACAAACGCGATATAAAATATTGTGTGTGTGCACGCTATTGCGTCAAATTATATATCATTTGTGTTCGCATATCAATAAGAAGCTATAGAATGTCATTAAAAAATATCAAAAATAAAATGTCAGTGATACAATTTCACTGATTATGACCAATAATCAGGACTTGACGTGTGTCAGGTGACATCACACCGTCACGCCTATTTATGGCATTGGGATTCATCGATACATGTAGGACTTCTGCAGTCAGTCTTTCTTCATATGAAGCAAAACCTTTCTGTGGAAGATTGGTTACATCAGCGAAGTTAATTTTGTGTCCCGTTTCTGTCAGTAGAAGTGCAGTCGCTGATTTGTTTTCTAGCTTATGCAAATCTGCAGAGGTCTTTGAAACCATCCGTAGACATGCTTTAGACTCCTATACTCCTAAACGTATCTGCTTGGAGGTTTCTTATCCACATGCAGCATAGCGACTCCCACAATTTATATGATGCACGCAATTCTGTTGCCTGTCTTCCTCCGTTTTATCTAGCAACTTTCACCAGTGACGATGAGCTTGAGGTGTTCCTTGCACGAGTATGCACTCTCATGTCATGATCGTTAGGAATTCGCTTTATGTTGTCCGACGAGTCCTTCCGATATGCAATCACCACAGTGCTGAGCCGACTCTTAGAAACCCGTTTTCACTCATCCTTGTCTTCTAGAATTTAAGTGATTTCTGATGAACACTACCGGGGAATTATTTGATTCAGGAGTCGACTGAGGCAAGTTTAATTCGCTGTGGATCTGCTCTTCCTCAGTAACTACACGATTGACTCTGTGAATCGATTCCCTGGCCACAGTAGCTTTGATGGCGAAGGTGTGTGATGAATGCTGATCGAGGTTTTCAAGTGTTGATTTGCAGAGATTTGATTGGTTAAACGATTTTGAGTTCTTTGCAAGCGAGTTATTTGTCGGAATGTGTAGGCTAACCGAATATGCTCATCATTTCTGGTTCATCATCTGGTGGTGTATGACCAAACAGTTCAGACAAATTTGTTGACACCCTTTTGAAATCTGTTCCTCACTCATGTGATTGAAGATATTGCCAATATGATTTTAAAATGTGTGTTGCAGGTGTTGTGGGCGCAGACAATTAAAACGTTTGTCGACGGCTCGTCTATTTTTCCCATTTTAAGACGTTCCTGGTGTTCTTCCAATGTTGAAAGAAACTGCGACTAGCTGTTGTTGCAGTTCCAAACGACAATTTCCGCCATGTTTCAGCAATTTGTCCCATCTCACCCGAAATCCAACACCATAATAACATTCGAAGCGTATAACAATTCTCTTATGTTGACATCAGAATATGCCTTAGTGGCTGTTTATGAGATAATTAGATAGCTGATTGTATAATATGAATGTCCACAATTTCAGTCTTCATCAACCAATCCCCATCAATCATTTCCACATAGATCGCAACATCATTGCCTTTAAGTAATTGATCATTATTCGTTCGATTCCCACATTAATTCTCCTTTAATAACAAGAGAATTTGAGTTCGATCATTGCTTGTATATTTCTTGAACGAACATGACATCTTTATCGAGTGCTGCTGGAAGCTCAGCACTGATGTATTGCCAAATATATGTGACGCGATCCTTCATTGGAAGCTGAGAAATTTTAAAGTGTATAAGATAAAATAATTTACACACTACTTATCTTTATATTCATCTAATCCTTATTCCAGAACCTCCACCAAGTGAGTTCATATTCCCCTATTTTTAATTGTAATTCATTTAACTTAATTTGTGTATGCAGTGTTCCCCTAAATTTTCATCGAAGGTGACAGTTAGCGGTTGGTTAGTCTCAAATAATTCAATAGTGATTAATATGATTGTTTTAACAATCTCTTCCAAATATAGTTGTTTAACGAATGATTTCACCCTTCAGTGTAGGAATAATATTATTCTAAACCATTCCGATCTCGTTCTCTCAAAAACAAAAAGGGGAGTGCAATTTCGTAGCTGTTACTATGGTGCATATTTTGTATTTCCAGCTTGGTCTCAATACCATCCATCTCACCTCACGAAATCGTTTTTTTATCAATCCGTATCAGCAAGTATTCTGTCAAACCGTGTCTACCCAGATGTGAAAATGACTCTCGTGGTTCACATTTGCATGAATACTTTCAAATTGAATACCTTATTTCCTTAATCAAACTGATATCCCTTTTTTGCGGACAATTTCACTTTCATGGATCTTTATTATGGAGTTCCTATTTTATTTTGCGTTAAATAGTTGGCTTACATTTTATTGTTACTTTTGATGCTTGTTATTTTAAATTTTCCCTACTCCTTTGTTTCGCTTTCAAATAGTCATCAATATTCTCCATGAAATTTAACTTAAATAGATGGCAATATTTCATTTAAATAGGTGATGAAATTTGTATAGAGTAGTGTAATACTCCATGAATACAAACAAAGCTAGGCTCGGAGATGTCGAACAAACACCAGACCAGAAAATTTCCACCGACATTGATTATTCACTCAGGAGTGATGGATATTATGGTGAAAGAGAAAGAGTCACAATGTATTTTCCACAACCGAAGACAGTTGCCTACTCACTGTGAACTATTACAATGCTCCCTCATCACACTTACCATTTCGTTAGTTGGACTAACTAACTGACTCGCTCATGCATGGGTAACAACATAAGTCAAGCTGGCATGGTCATCGTTGTCCACTCATTAATTCATGAGGCGCATCTGTGAGGCTGTCCGAATCATCAGATAAGAGAGCATTGTATACTCCAAAGAATAAACACTGAGTTAGAGGAGCAAAATATCCGTATATAGATATCAGATATCGAATTTGATCACACAAAACAAGAGAATAATCTGAAGATGGAGTTCAAGTATATGTCTGCATATGTATATTACCCAATCCGTGTTTCCTTTCCACTTCACAAATTGTACGAGCTTGTAGTACGACGAACATTGAGCAATGCAACTCTCACAACAATAGACCTGACTTCAGTAGGGATATTATCATTGACAACTACTACTCAGTAGCGAGGGCTAACATCATGGCGATTGAGGATGAAATCTCACCTGTGTCAAAGCCGATGGAAAGTGAAAATATTTTTTCCCTCACTCAATTAGGACTGTTAGAAACGTTCCTAAATACACTTTCTATTTCATAACTCGAATTATTACCCTGAAAACTCTCCAGCATTTTACAAGCATATTGAGCTAGCGTCGCCGATCTTGTTTCACAAACTCATTGTTGTGATCTGTGAGACTATATTTGTCGGTAGTCTTTGGTTCTATCAGAGATGAAGGTTTTGCAGAATTAATATTTGCAAAGTTTTGCATCTCGATTCATGTTTCCCCTTGTCCGATCTTTGCTCTGTTAGCAGCGATTAAACTTCCCCGTCACATTGACATACTACGCTAGTCTGATGAGGACTGACATCACTGTGAGTGCTGCCATTCCAGTCAATATAAGCCAGAATGTGTGAAATCGAATTTTCAAACACATTTTGTTATAAATATTCATATCTATATGAATTTCTACTAACAAATGACATGTTTATTCACAACAGACTTGATTATCATCAAAACTGTGAACTGACTGCACGGTGGTGATTTATGTGATGAGTGTGGGATAAATAAATATTATAAAAACATGTTTTCATAACCAACATTTAGCTGAAGGCGAACGTGAGTTCATGTAATTATTGAGATTGTTGTCAAACTTGTACGACATCTTTGTTTACTGTATCCGAAATGAAATGCTACTCAACTTCATGGCTTTGAGTGACATGCACTTACACTGTAAGCAGTGGGATATCCATGAATCTTCCCTCTGAATTTAGATTGCTTATATCACTGTTAGACCATCGTTAACGGCAAATATTAAACTCATTAGAAATGAATGGTTGTGTGGTTATTATCAGTGTCAAACAACAATTTTTGCCATACCTCAAAAATTTGTCCTATCTCACCCAAACTCCAACATCATCATGACAATCGAAGCATGAAACAATCCTCATATGTTGACAGCAGACAATGCCTTCATGGCTGGTTATGACGAAATTAGACAGCCGATTAGTTGACATGAGTATTCACAACTTCATCTGTCCCCAACCACTCCCCATCAGTCATTTCACTATAAGCCGCGACATCATTGCATCTACTGAATCGACTACTTTTCATCCGATAATTCCATTAACTCTCCTTTACACAAGAGAGTGTGAGTTCAAGCACTGCTTGCATTTCTACTAAATTTAGTGTGACATCTTTGTCGAGTGCTGTATAAATTTCTGTGAATAATTTTGACACAATGCTTCATTGTGAGTTGTGGAATGCTGGGATCTATAAGGTGAAATAATGCACGCACTACTAATCTTCTTCTTATTCGTCTTAATCATTTTTCCAGAGCCTGCGCCAGGTGAGTTCATGATCCCCGTGTGTTTAACTGCAATTGATTCGACCTCATTTGTGTATGCAGTGATCCTGGATATTTTCGTCGAAAGCCCCCGTCACCAGCTAGGTAGTTTCAAACGATTCAATAGTCATTTATGTGACAGTTTGAATGACTTTTTCCAAGTATAGGTGTTCCATGCATTACCTCACTCTGATATAAATGTAGACTATCCCGAACTTGTTATCTCAAAAATGAATGGTGAGTGCAATGTAAGAGCTCTTACTATGGCGCACATTCTGTATTTCGAACCTGTTATCAGTAGCATCTATCTGACCTCACGAACGCGGATAACACAGAAGACTTTGTGAGTCGTTTTGGAGGGCCGCGATACAATATATGCCAGAATGTGTGAAATCGAATTTTCAAACACATTTTGTTATAAATATTCATATCTATATGAATTTCTACTAACAAATGACATGTTTATTCACAACAGACTTGATTATCATCAAAACTGTGAACTGACTGCACGGTGGTGATTTATGTGATGAGTGTGGGATAAATAAATATTATAAAAACATGTTTTCATAACCAACATTTAGCTGAAGGCGAACGTGAGTTCATGTAATTATTGAGATTGTTGTCAAACTTGTACGACATCTTTGTTTACTGTATCCGAAATGAAATGCTACTCAACTTCATGGCTTTGAGTGACATGCACTTACACTGTAAGCAGTGGGATATCCATGAGTCTTTCCTCTGAATTTAGATTGCTTATATCACTGTTAGACCATCGTTAACGGCAAATATTAAACTCATTAGAAATGAATGGTTGTGTGGTTATTATCAGTGTCAAACAACAATTTTCGCCATACCTCAAAAATTTGTCCTATCTCACCCAAACTCCAACATCATCATGACAATCGAAGCATGAAACAATCCTCATATGTTGACAGCAGACAATGCCTTCATGGCTGGTTATGACGAAATTAGACAGCCGATTAGTTGACATGAGTATTCACAACTTCATCTGTCCCCAACCACTCCCCATCAGTCATTTCACTATAAGCCGCGACATCATTGCATCTACTGAATCGACTACTTTTCATCCGATAATTCCATTAACTCTCCTTTACACAAGAGAGTGTGAGTTCAAGCACTGCTTGCATTTCTACTAAATTTAGTGTGACATCTTTGTCGAGTGCTGTATAAATTTCTGTGAATAATTTTGACACAATGCTTCATTGTGAGTTGTGGAATGCTGGGATCTATAAGGTGAAATAATGCACGCACTACTAATCTTCTTCTTATTCGTCTTAATCATTTTTCCAGAGCCTGCGCCAGGTGAGTTCATGATCCCCGTGTGTTTAACTGCAATTGATTCGACCTCATTTGTGTATGCAGTGATCCTGGATATTTTCGTCGAAAGCCCCCGTCACCAGCTAGGTAGTTTCAAACGATTCAATAGTCATTTATGTGACAGTTTGAATGACTTTTTCCAAGTATAGGTGTTCCATGCATTACCTCACTCTGATATAAATGTAGACTATCCCGAACTTGTTATCTCAAAAATGAATGGTGAGTGCAATGTAAGAGCTCTTACTATGGCGCACATTCTGTATTTCGAACCTGTTATCAGTAGCATCTATCTGACCTCACGAACGCGGATAACACAGAAGACTTTGTGAGTCGTTTTGGAGGGCCGCGATACAATATATGCCAGAATGTGTGAAATCGAATTTTCAAACACATTTTGTTATAAATATTCATATCTATATGAATTTCTACTAACAAATGACATGTTTATTCACAACAGACTTGATTATCATCAAAACTGTGAACTGACTGCACGGTGGTGATTTATGTGATGAGTGTGGGATAAATAAATATTATAAAAACATGTTTTCATAACCAACATTTAGCTGAAGGCGAACGTGAGTTCATGTAATTATTGAGATTGTTGTCAAACTTGTACGACATCTTTGTTTACTGTATCCGAAATGAAATGCTACTCAACTTCATGGCTTTGAGTGACATGCACTTACACTGTAAGCAGTGGGATATCCATGAATCTTCCCTCTGAATTTAGATTGCTTATATCACTGTTAGACCATCGTTAACGGCAAATATTAAACTCATTAGAAATGAATGGTTGTGTGGTTATTATCAGTGTCAAACAACAATTTTTGCCATACCTCAAAAATTTGTCCTATCTCACCCAAATTCCAACATCATCATGACAATCGAAGCATGAAACAATCCTCATATGTTGACAGCAGACAATGCCTTCATGGCTGGTTATGACGAAATTAGACAGCCGATTAGTTGACATGAGTATTCACAACTTCATCTGTCCTCAACCACTCCCCATCAGTCATTTCACTATAAGCCGCGACATCATTGCATCTACTGAATCGACTACTTTTCATCCGATAATTCCATTAACTCTCCTTTACACAAGAGAGTGTGAGTTCAAGCACTGCTTGCATTTCTACTAAATTTAGTGTGACATCTTTGTCGAGTGCTGTTTAAATTTCTGTGAATAATTTTGACACAATGCTTCATTGTGAGCTGTGGAATGCTGGGATCTATAAGGTGAAATAATGCACGCACTACTAATCTTCTTCTTATTCGTCTTAATCATTTTTCCAGAGCCTGCGCCAGGTGAGTTCATGATCCCCGTGTGTTTAACTGCAATTGATTCGACCTCATTTGTGTATGCAGTGATCCTGGATATTTTCGTCCAAAGCCCCCGTCACCAGCTAGGTAGTTTCAAACGATTCAATAGTCATTTATGTGACAGTTTGAATGACTTTTTCCAAGTATAGGTGTTCCATGCATTACCTCACTCTGATATAAATGTAGACTATCCCGAACTTGTTATCTCAAAAATGAATGGTGAGTGCAATGTAAGAGCTCTTACTATGGCGCACATTCTGTATTTCGAACCTGTTATCAGTAGCATCTATCTGACCTCACGAACGCGGATAACACAGAAGACTTTGTGAGTCGTTTTGGAGGGCCGCGATACAATATATGCCAGAATGTGTGAAATCGAATTTTCAAACACATTTTGTTATAAATATTCATATCTATATGAATTTCTACTAACAAATGACATGTTTATTCACAACAGACTTGATTATCATCAAAACTGTGAACTGACTGCACGGTGGTGATTTATGTGATGAGTGTGGGATAAATAAATATTATAAAAACATGTTTTCATAACCAACATTTAGCTGAAGGCGAACGTGAGTTCATGTAATTATTGAGATTGTTGTCAAACTTGTACGACATCTTTGTTTACTGTATCCGAAATGAAATGCTACTCAACTTCATGGCTTTGAGTGACATGCACTTACACTGTAAGCAGTGGGATATCCATGAATCTTCCCTCTGAATTTAGATTGCTTATATCACTGTTAGACCATCGTTAACGGCAAATATTAAACTCATTAGAAATGAATGGTTGTGTGGTTATTATCAGTGTCAAACAACAATTTTCGCCATACCTCAAAAATTTGTCCTATCTCACCCAAATTCCAACATCATCATGACAATCGAAGCATGAAACAATCCTCATATGTTGACAGCAGACAATGCCTTCATGGCTGGTTATGACGAAATTAGACAGCCGATTAGTTGACATGAGTATTCACAACTTCATCTGTCCTCAACCACTCCCCATCAGTCATTTCACTATAAGCCGCGACATCATTGCATCTACTGAATCGACTACTTTTCATCCGATAATTCCATTAACTCTCCTTTACACAAGAGAGTGTGAGTTCAAGCACTGCTTGCATTTCTACTAAATTTAGTGTGACATCTTTGTCGAGTGCTGTTTAAATTTCTGTGAATAATTTTGACACAATGCTTCATTGTGAGCTGTGGAATGCTGGGATCTATAAGGTGAAATAATGCACGCACTACTAATCTTCTTCTTATTCGTCTTAATCATTTTTCCAGAGCCTGCGCCAGGTGAGTTCATGATCCCCGTGTGTTTAACTGCAATTGATTCGACCTCATTTGTGTATGCAGTGATCCTGGATATTTTCGTCGAAAGCCCCCGTCACCAGCTAGGTAGTTTCAAACGATTCAATAGTCATTTATGTGACAGTTTGAATGACTTTTTCCAAGTATAGGTGTTCCATGCATTACCTCACTCTGATATAAATGTAGACTATCCCGAACTTGTTATCTCAAAAATGAATGGTGAGTGCAATGTAAGAGCTCTTACTATGGCGCACATTCTGTATTTCGAACCTGTTATCAGTAGCATCTATCTGACCTCACGAACGCGGATAACACAGAAGACTTTGTGAGTCGTTTTGGAGGGCCGCGATACAATATATGCCAGAATGTGTGAAATCGAATTTTCAAACACATTTTGTTATAAATATTCATATCTATATGAATTTCTACTAACAAATGACATGTTTATTCACAACAGACTTGATTATCATCAAAACTGTGAACTGACTGCACGGTGGTGATTTATGTGATGAGTGTGGGATAAATAAATATTATAAAAACATGTTTTCATAACCAACATTTAGCTGAAGGCGAACGTGAGTTCATGTAATTATTGAGATTGTTGTCAAACTTGTACGACATCTTTGTTTACTGTATCCGAAATGAAATGCTACTCAACTTCATGGCTTTGAGTGACATGCACTTACACTGTAAGCAGTGGGATATCCATGAGTCTTCCCTCTGAATTTAGATTGCTTATATCACTGTTAGACCATCGTTAACGGCAAATATTAAACTCATTAGAAATGAATGGTTGTGTGGTTATTATCAGTGTCAAACAACAATTTTCGCCATACCTCAAAAATTTGTCCTATCTCACCCAAACTCCAACATCATCATGACAATCGAAGCATGAAACAATCCTCATATGTTGACAGCAGACAATGCCTTCATGGCTGGTTATGACGAAATTAGACAGCCGATTAGTTGACATGAGTATTCACAACTTCATCTGTCCCCAACCACTCCCCATCAGTCATTTCACTATAAGCCGCGACATCATTGCATCTACTGAATCGACTACTTTTCATCCGATAATTCCATTAACTCTCCTTTACACAAGAGAGTGTGAGTTCAAGCACTGCTTGCATTTCTACTAAATTTAGTGTGACATCTTTGTCGAGTGCTGTATAAATTTCTGTGAATAATTTTGACACAATGCTTCATTGTGAGTTGTGGAATGCTGGGATCTATAAGGTGAAATAATGCACGCACTACTAATCTTCTTCTTATTCGTCTTAATCATTTTTCCAGAGCCTGCGCCAGGTGAGTTCATGATCCCCGTGTGTTTAACTGCAATTGATTCGACCTCATTTGTGTATGCAGTGATCCTGGATATTTTCGTCGAAAGCCCCCGTCACCAGCTAGGTAGTTTCAAACGATTCAATAGTCATTTATGTGACAGTTTGAATGACTTTTTCCAAGTATAGGTGTTCCATGCATTACCTCACTCTGATATAAATGTAGACTATCCCGAACTTGTTATCTCAAAAATGAATGGTGAGTGCAATGTAAGAGCTCTTACTATGGCGCACATTCTGTATTTCGAACCTGTTATCAGTAGCATCTATCTGACCTCACGAACGCGGATAACACAGAAGACTTTGTGAGTCGTTTTGGAGGGCCGCGATACAATATATGCCAGAATGTGTGAAATCGAATTTTCAAACACATTTTGTTATAAATATTCATATCTATATGAATTTCTACTAACAAATGACATGTTTATTCACAACAGACTTGATTATCATCAAAACTGTGAACTGACTGCACGGTGGTGATTTATGTGATGAGTGTGGGATAAATAAATATTATAAAAACATGTTTTCATAACCAACATTTAGCTGAAGGCGAACGTGAGTTCATGTAATTATTGAGATTGTTGTCAAACTTGTACGACATCTTTGTTTACTGTATCCGAAATGAAATGCTACTCAACTTCATGGCTTTGAGTGACATGCACTTACACTGTAAGCAGTGGGATATCCATGAATCTTCCCTCTGAATTTAGATTGCTTATATCACTGTTAGACCATCGTTAACGGCAAATATTAAACTCATTAGAAATGAATGGTTGTGTGGTTATTATCAGTGTCAAACAACAATTTTCGCCATACCTCAAAAATTTGTCCTATCTCACCCAAACTCCAACATCATCATGACAATCGAAGCATGAAACAATCCTCATATGTTGACAGCAGACAATGCCTTCATGGCTGGTTATGACGAAATTAGACAGCCGATTAGTTGACATGAGTATTCACAACTTCATCTGTCCTCAACCACTCCCCATCAGTCATTTCACTATAAGCCGCGACATCATTGCATCTACTGAATCGACTACTTTTCATCCGATAATTCCATTAACTCTCCTTTACACAAGAGAGTGTGAGTTCAAGCACTGCTTGCATTTCTACTAAATTTAGTGTGACATCTTTGTCGAGTGCTGTATAAATTTCTGTGAATAATTTTGACACAATGCTTCATTGTGAGTTGTGGAATGCTGGGATCTATAAGGTGAAATAATGCACGCACTACTAATCTTCTTCTTATTCGTCTTAATCATTTTTCCAGAGCCTGCGCCAGGTGAGTTCATGATCCCCGTGTGTTTAACTGCAATTGATTCGACCTCATTTGTGTATGCAGTGATCCTGGATATTTTCGTCGAAAGCCCCCGTCACCAGCTAGGTAGTTTCAAACGATTCAATAGTCATTTATGTGACAGTTTGAATGACTTTTTCCAAGTATAGGTGTTCCATGCATTACCTCACTCTGATATAAATGTAGACTATCCCGAACTTGTTATCTCAAAAATGAATGGTGAGTGCAATGTAAGAGCTCTTACTATGGCGCACATTCTGTATTTCGAACCTGTTATCAGTAGCATCTATCTGACCTCACGAACGCGGATAACACAGAAGACTTTGTGAGTCGTTTTGGAGGGCCGCGATACAATATATGCCAGAATGTGTGAAATCGAATTTTCAAACACATTTTGTTATAAATATTCATATCTATATGAATTTCTACTAACAAATGACATGTTTATTCACAACAGACTTGATTATCATCAAAACTGTGAACTGACTGCACGGTGGTGATTTATGTGATGAGTGTGGGATAAATAAATATTATAAAAACATGTTTTCATAACCAACATTTAGCTGAAGGCGAACGTGAGTTCATGTAATTATTGAGATTGTTGTCAAACTTGTACGACATCTTTGTTTACTGTATCCGAAATGAAATGCTACTCAACTTCATGGCTTTGAGTGACATGCACTTACACTGTAAGCAGTGGGATATCCATGAGTCTTCCCTCTGAATTTAGATTGCTTATATCACTGTTAGACCATCGTTAACGGCAAATATTAAACTCATTAGAAATGAATGGTTGTGTGGTTATTATCAGTGTCAAACAACAATTTTCGCCATACCTCAAAAATTTGTCCTATCTCACCCAAATTCCAACATCATCATGACAATCGAAGCATGAAACAATCCTCATATGTTGACAGCAGACAATGCCTTCATGGCTGGTTATGACGAAATTAGACAGCCAATTAGTTGACATGAGTATTCACAACTTCATCTGTCCTCAACCACTCCCCATCAGTCATTTCACTATAAGCCGCGACATCATTGCATCTACTGAATCGACTACTTTTCATCCGATAATTCCATTAACTCTCCTTTACACAAGAGAGTGTGAGTTCAAGCACTGCTTGCATTTCTACTAAATTTAGTGTGACATCTTTGTCGAGTGCTGTATAAATTTCTGTGAATAATTTTGACACAATGCTTCATTGTGAGTTGTGGAATGCTGGGATCTATAAGGTGAAATAATGCACGCACTACTAATCTTCTTCTTATTCGTCTTAATCATTTTTCCAGAGCCTGCGCCAGGTGAGTTCATGATCCCCGTGTGTTTAACTGCAATTGATTCGACCTCATTTGTGTATGCAGTGATCCTGGATATTTTCGTCGAAAGCCCCCGTCACCAGCTAGGTAGTTTCAAACGATTCAATAGTCATTTATGTGACAGTTTGAATGACTTTTTCCAAGTATAGGTGTTCCATGCATTACCTCACTCTGATATAAATGTAGACTATCCCGAACTTGTTATCTCAAAAATGAATGGTGAGTGCAATGTAAGAGCTCTTACTATGGCGCACATTCTGTATTTCGAACCTGTTATCAGTAGCATCTATCTGACCTCACGAACGCGGATAACACAGAAGACTTTGTGAGTCGTTTTGGAGGGCCGCGATACAATATATGCCAGAATGTGTGAAATCGAATTTTCAAACACATTTTGTTATAAATATTCATATCTATATGAATTTCTACTAACAAATGACATGTTTATTCACAACAGACTTGATTATCATCAAAACTGTGAACTGACTGCACGGTGGTGATTTATGTGATGAGTGTGGGATAAATAAATATTATAAAAACATGTTTTCATAACCAACATTTAGCTGAAGGCGAACGTGAGTTCATGTAATTATTGAGATTGTTGTCAAACTTGTACGACATCTTTGTTTACTGTATCCGAAATGAAATGCTACTCAACTTCATGGCTTTGAGTGACATGCACTTACACTGTAAGCAGTGGGATATCCATGAGTCTTCCCTCTGAATTTAGATTGCTTATATCACTGTTAGACCATCGTTAACGGCAAATATTAAACTCATTAGAAATGAATGGTTGTGTGGTTATTATCAGTGTCAAACAACAATTTTCGCCATACCTCAAAAATTTGTCCTATCTCACCCAAACTCCAACATCATCATGACAATCGAAGCATGAAACAATCCTCATATGTTGACAGCAGACAATGCCTTCATGGCTGGTTATGACGAAATTAGACAGCCGATTAGTTGACATGAGTATTCACAACTTCATCTGTCCCCAACCACTCCCCATCAGTCATTTCACTATAAGCCGCGACATCATTGCATCTACTGAATCGACTACTTTTCATCCGATAATTCCATTAACTCTCCTTTACACAAGAGAGTGTGAGTTCAAGCACTGCTTGCATTTCTACTAAATTTAGTGTGACATCTTTGTCGAGTGCTGTATAAATTTCTGTGAATAATTTTGACACAATGCTTCATTGTGAGCTGTGGAATGCTGGGATCTATAAGGTGAAATAATGCACGCACTACTAATCTTCTTCTTATTCGTCTTAATCATTTTTCCAGAGCCTGCGCCAGGTGAGTTCATGATCCCCGTGTGTTTAACTGCAATTGATTCGACCTCATTTGTGTATGCAGTGATCCTGGATATTTTCGTCGAAAGCCCCCGTCACCAGCTAGGTAGTTTCAAACGATTCAATAGTCATTTATGTGACAGTTTGAATGACTTTTTCCAAGTATAGGTGTTCCATGCATTACCTCACTCTGATATAAATGTAGACTATCCCGAACTTGTTATCTCAAAAATGAATGGTGAGTGCAATGTAAGAGCTCTTACTATGGCGCACATTCTGTATTTCGAACCTGTTATCAGTAGCATCTATCTGACCTCACGAACGCGGATAACACAGAAGACTTTGTGAGTCGTTTTGGAGGGCCGCGATACAATATATGCCAGAATGTGTGAAATCGAATTTTCAAACACATTTTGTTATAAATATTCATATCTATATGAATTTCTACTAACAAATGACATGTTTATTCACAACAGACTTGATTATCATCAAAACTGTGAACTGACTGCACGGTGGTGATTTATGTGATGAGTGTGGGATAAATAAATATTATAAAAACATGTTTTCATAACCAACATTTAGCTGAAGGCGAACGTGAGTTCATGTAATTATTGAGATTGTTGTCAAACTTGTACGACATCTTTGTTTACTGTATCCGAAATGAAATGCTACTCAACTTCATGGCTTTGAGTGACATGCACTTACACTGTAAGCAGTGGGATATCCATGAATCTTCCCTCTGAATTTAGATTGCTTATATCACTGTTAGACCATCGTTAACGGCAAATATTAAACTCATTAGAAATGAATGGTTGTGTGGTTATTATCAGTGTCAAACAACAATTTTTGCCATACCTCAAAAATTTGTCCTATCTCACCCAAATTCCAACATCATCATGACAATCGAAGCATGAAACAATCCTCATATGTTGACAGCAGACAATGCCTTCATGGCTGGTTATGACGAAATTAGACAGCCGATTAGTTGACATGAGTATTCACAACTTCATCTGTCCTCAACCACTCCCCATCAGTCATTTCACTATAAGCCGCGACATCATTGCATCTACTGAATCGACTACTTTTCATCCGATAATTCCATTAACTCTCCTTTACACAAGAGAGTGTGAGTTCAAGCACTGCTTGCATTTCTACTAAATTTAGTGTGACATCTTTGTCGAGTGCTGTTTAAATTTCTGTGAATAATTTTGACACAATGCTTCATTGTGAGCTGTGGAATGCTGGGATCTATAAGGTGAAATAATGCACGCACTACTAATCTTCTTCTTATTCGTCTTAATCATTTTTCCAGAGCCTGCGCCAGGTGAGTTCATGATCCCCGTGTGTTTAACTGCAATTGATTCGACCTCATTTGTGTATGCAGTGATCCTGGATATTTTCGTCCAAAGCCCCCGTCACCAGCTAGGTAGTTTCAAACGATTCAATAGTCATTTATGTGACAGTTTGAATGACTTTTTCCAAGTATAGGTGTTCCATGCATTACCTCACTCTGATATAAATGTAGACTATCCCGAACTTGTTATCTCAAAAATGAATGGTGAGTGCAATGTAAGAGCTCTTACTATGGCGCACATTCTGTATTTCGAACCTGTTATCAGTAGCATCTATCTGACCTCACGAACGCGGATAACACAGAAGACTTTGTGAGTCGTTTTGGAGGGCCGCGATACAATATATGCCAGAATGTGTGAAATCGAATTTTCAAACACATTTTGTTATAAATATTCATATCTATATGAATTTCTACTAACAAATGACATGTTTATTCACAACAGACTTGATTATCATCAAAACTGTGAACTGACTGCACGGTGGTGATTTATGTGATGAGTGTGGGATAAATAAATATTATAAAAACATGTTTTCATAACCAACATTTAGCTGAAGGCGAACGTGAGTTCATGTAATTATTGAGATTGTTGTCAAACTTGTACGACATCTTTGTTTACTGTATCCGAAATGAAATGCTACTCAACTTCATGGCTTTGAGTGACATGCACTTACACTGTAAGCAGTGGGATATCCATGAATCTTCCCTCTGAATTTAGATTGCTTATATCACTGTTAGACCATCGTTAACGGCAAATATTAAACTCATTAGAAATGAATGGTTGTGTGGTTATTATCAGTGTCAAACAACAATTTTTGCCATACCTCAAAAATTTGTCCTATCTCACCCAAATTCCAACATCATCATGACAATCGAAGCATGAAACAATCCTCATATGTTGACAGCAGACAATGCCTTCATGGCTGGTTATGACGAAATTAGACAGCCGATTAGTTGACATGAGTATTCACAACTTCATCTGTCCCCAACCACTCCCCATCAGTCATTTCACTATAAGCCGCGACATCATTGCATCTACTGAATCGACTACTTTTCATCCGATAATTCCATTAACTCTCCTTTACACAAGAGAGTGTGAGTTCAAGCACTGCTTGCATTTCTACTAAATTTAGTGTGACATCTTTGTCGAGTGCTGTTTAAATTTCTGTGAATAATTTTGACACAATGCTTCATTGTGAGCTGTGGAATGCTGGGATCTATAAGGTGAAATAATGCACGCACTACTAATCTTCTTCTTATTCGTCTTAATCATTTTTCCAGAGCCTGCGCCAGGTGAGTTCATGATCCCCGTGTGTTTAACTGCAATTGATTCGACCTCATTTGTGTATGCAGTGATCCTGGATATTTTCGTCCAAAGCCCCCGTCAGCAGCTAGGTAGTTTCAAACGATTCAATAGTCATTTAAGTGACAGTTTGAATGACTTTTTCCAAGTATAGGTGTTCCATGCATTACCTCACTCTGATATAAATGTAGACTATCCCGAACTTGTTATCTCAAAAATGAATGGTGAGTGCAATGTAAGAGCTCTTACTATGGCGCACATTCTGTATTTCGAACCTGTTATCAGTAGCATCTATCTGACCTCACGAACGCGGATAACACAGAAGACTTTGTGAGTCGTTTTGGAGGGCCGCGATACAATATATGCCAGAATGTGTGAAATCGAATTTTCAAACACATTTTGTTATAAATATTCATATCTATATGAATTTCTACTAACAAATGACATGTTTATTCACAACAGACTTGATTATCATCAAAACTGTGAACTGACTGCACGGTGGTGATTTATGTGATGAGTGTGGGATAAATAAATATTATAAAAACATGTTTTCATAACCAACATTTAGCTGAAGGCGAACGTGAGTTCATGTAATTATTGAGATTGTTGTCAAACTTGTACGACATCTTTGTTTACTGTATCCGAAATGAAATGCTACTCAACTTCATGGCTTTGAGTGACATGCACTTACACTGTAAGCAGTGGGATATCCATGAATCTTCCCTCTGAATTTAGATTGCTTATATCACTGTTAGACCATCGTTAACGGCAAATATTAAACTCATTAGAAATGAATGGTTGTGTGGTTATTATCAGTGTCAAACAACAATTTTTGCCATACCTCAAAAATTTGTCCTATCTCACCCAAATTCCAACATCATCATGACAATCGAAGCATGAAACAATCCTCATATGTTGACAGCAGACAATGCCTTCATGGCTGGTTATGACGAAATTAGACAGCCGATTAGTTGACATGAGTATTCACAACTTCATCTGTCCTCAACCACTCCCCATCAGTCATTTCACTATAAGCCGCGACATCATTGCATCTACTGAATCGACTACTTTTCATCCGATAATTCCATTAACTCTCCTTTACACAAGAGAGTGTGAGTTCAAGCACTGCTTGCATTTCTACTAAATTTAGTGTGACATCTTTGTCGAGTGCTGTTTAAATTTCTGTGAATAATTTTGACACAATGCTTCATTGTGAGCTGTGGAATGCTGGGATCTATAAGGTGAAATAATGCACGCACTACTAATCTTCTTCTTATTCGTCTTAATCATTTTTCCAGAGCCTGCGCCAGGTGAGTTCATGATCCCCGTGTGTTTAACTGCAATTGATTCGACCTCATTTGTGTATGCAGTGATCCTGGATATTTTCGTCGAAAGCCCCCGTCACCAGCTAGGTAGTTTCAAACGATTCAATAGTCATTTATGTGACAGTTTGAATGACTTTTTCCAAGTATAGGTGTTCCATGCATTACCTCACTCTGATATAAATGTAGACTATCCCGAACTTGTTATCTCAAAAATGAATGGTGAGTGCAATGTAAGAGCTCTTACTATGGCGCACATTCTGTATTTCGAACCTGTTATCAGTAGCATCTATCTGACCTCACGAACGCGGATAACACAGAAGACTTTGTGAGTCGTTTTGGAGGGCCGCGATACAATATATGCCAGAATGTGTGAAATCGAATTTTCAAACACATTTTGTTATAAATATTCATATCTATATGAATTTCTACTAACAAATGACATGTTTATTCACAACAGACTTGATTATCATCAAAACTGTGAACTGACTGCACGGTGGTGATTTATGTGATGAGTGTGGGATAAATAAATATTATAAAAACATGTTTTCATAACCAACATTTAGCTGAAGGCGAACGTGAGTTCATGTAATTATTGAGATTGTTGTCAAACTTGTACGACATCTTTGTTTACTGTATCCGAAATGAAATGCTACTCAACTTCATGGCTTTGAGTGACATGCACTTACACTGTAAGCAGTGGGATATCCATGAATCTTCCCTCTGAATTTAGATTGCTTATATCACTGTTAGACCATCGTTAACGGCAAATATTAAACTCATTAGAAATGAATGGTTGTGTGGTTATTATCAGTGTCAAACAACAATTTTTGCCATACCTCAAAAATTTGTCCTATCTCACCCAAATTCCAACATCATCATGACAATCGAAGCATGAAACAATCCTCATATGTTGACAGCAGACAATGCCTTCATGGCTGGTTATGACGAAATTAGACAGCCGATTAGTTGACATGAGTATTCACAACTTCATCTGTCCTCAACCACTCCCCATCAGTCATTTCACTATAAGCCGCGACATCATTGCATCTACTGAATCGACTACTTTTCATCCGATAATTCCATTAACTCTCCTTTACACAAGAGAGTGTGAGTTCAAGCACTGCTTGCATTTCTACTAAATTTAGTGTGACATCTTTGTCGAGTGCTGTTTAAATTTCTGTGAATAATTTTGACACAATGCTTCATTGTGAGCTGTGGAATGCTGGGATCTATAAGGTGAAATAATGCACGCACTACTAATCTTCTTCTTATTCGTCTTAATCATTTTTCCAGAGCCTGCGCCAGGTGAGTTCATGATCCCCGTGTGTTTAACTGCAATTGATTCGACCTCATTTGTGTATGCAGTGATCCTGGATATTTTCGTCCAAAGCCCCCGTCACCAGCTAGGTAGTTTCAAACGATTCAATAGTCATTTATGTGACAGTTTGAATGACTTTTTCCAAGTATAGGTGTTCCATGCATTACCTCACTCTGATATAAATGTAGACTATCCCGAACTTGTTATCTCAAAAATGAATGGTGAGTGCAATGTAAGAGCTCTTACTATGGCGCACATTCTGTATTTCGAACCTGTTATCAGTAGCATCTATCTGACCTCACGAACGCGGATAACACAGAAGACTTTGTGAGTCGTTTTGGAGGGCCGCGATACAATATATGCCAGAATGTGTGAAATCGAATTTTCAAACACATTTTGTTATAAATATTCATATCTATATGAATTTCTACTAACAAATGACATGTTTATTCACAACAGACTTGATTATCATCAAAACTGTGAACTGACTGCACGGTGGTGATTTATGTGATGAGTGTGGGATAAATAAATATTATAAAAACATGTTTTCATAACCAACATTTAGCTGAAGGCGAACGTGAGTTCATGTAATTATTGAGATTGTTGTCAAACTTGTACGACATCTTTGTTTACTGTATCCGAAATGAAATGCTACTCAACTTCATGGCTTTGAGTGACATGCACTTACACTGTAAGCAGTGGGATATCCATGAATCTTCCCTCTGAATTTAGATTGCTTATATCACTGTTAGACCATCGTTAACGGCAAATATTAAACTCATTAGAAATGAATGGTTGTGTGGTTATTATCAGTGTCAAACAACAATTTTTGCCATACCTCAAAAATTTGTCCTATCTCACCCAAATTCCAACATCATCATGACAATCGAAGCATGAAACAATCCTCATATGTTGACAGCAGACAATGCCTTCATGGCTGGTTATGACGAAATTAGACAGCCGATTAGTTGACATGAGTATTCACAACTTCATCTGTCCTCAACCACTCCCCATCAGTCATTTCACTATAAGCCGCGACATCATTGCATCTACTGAATCGACTACTTTTCATCCGATAATTCCATTAACTCTCCTTTACACAAGAGAGTGTGAGTTCAAGCACTGCTTGCATTTCTACTAAATTTAGTGTGACATCTTTGTCGAGTGCTGTTTAAATTTCTGTGAATAATTTTGACACAATGCTTCATTGTGAGCTGTGGAATGCTGGGATCTATAAGGTGAAATAATGCACGCACTACTAATCTTCTTCTTATTCGTCTTAATCATTTTTCCAGAGCCTGCGCCAGGTGAGTTCATGATCCCCGTGTGTTTAACTGCAATTGATTCGACCTCATTTGTGTATGCAGTGATCCTGGATATTTTCGTCGAAAGCCCCCGTCACCAGCTAGGTAGTTTCAAACGATTCAATAGTCATTTATGTGACAGTTTGAATGACTTTTTCCAAGTATAGGTGTTCCATGCATTACCTCACTCTGATATAAATGTAGACTATCCCGAACTTGTTATCTCAAAAATGAATGGTGAGTGCAATGTAAGAGCTCTTACTATGGCGCACATTCTGTATTTCGAACCTGTTATCAGTAGCATCTATCTGACCTCACGAACGCGGATAACACAGAAGACTTTGTGAGTCGTTTTGGAGGGCCGCGATACAATATATGCCAGAATGTGTGAAATCGAATTTTCAAACACATTTTGTTATAAATATTCATATCTATATGAATTTCTACTAACAAATGACATGTTTATTCACAACAGACTTGATTATCATCAAAACTGTGAACTGACTGCACGGTGGTGATTTATGTGATGAGTGTGGGATAAATAAATATTATAAAAACATGTTTTCATAACCAACATTTAGCTGAAGGCGAACGTGAGTTCATGTAATTATTGAGATTGTTGTCAAACTTGTACGACATCTTTGTTTACTGTATCCGAAATGAAATGCTACTCAACTTCATGGCTTTGAGTGACATGCACTTACACTGTAAGCAGTGGGATATCCATGAGTCTTCCCTCTGAATTTAGATTGCTTATATCACTGTTAGACCATCGTTAACGGCAAATATTAAACTCATTAGAAATGAATGGTTGTGTGGTTATTATCAGTGTCAAACAACAATTTTCGCCATACCTCAAAAATTTGTCCTATCTCACCCAAACTCCAACATCATCATGACAATCGAAGCATGAAACAATCCTCATATGTTGACAGCAGACAATGCCTTCATGGCTGGTTATGACGAAATTAGACAGCCGATTAGTTGACATGAGTATTCACAACTTCATCTGTCCCCAACCACTCCCCATCAGTCATTTCACTATAAGCCGCGACATCATTGCATCTACTGAATCGACTACTTTTCATCCGATAATTCCATTAACTCTCCTTTACACAAGAGAGTGTGAGTTCAAGCACTGCTTGCATTTCTACTAAATTTAGTGTGACATCTTTGTCGAGTGCTGTTTAAATTTCTGTGAATAATTTTGACACAATGCTTCATTGTGAGCTGTGGAATGCTGGGATCTATAAGGTGAAATAATGCACGCACTACTAATCTTCTTCTTATTCGTCTTAATCATTTTTCCAGAGCCTGCGCCAGGTGAGTTCATGATCCCCGTGTGTTTAACTGCAATTGATTCGACCTCATTTGTGTATGCAGTGATCCTGGATATTTTCGTCCAAAGCCCCCGTCACCAGCTAGGTAGTTTCAAACGATTCAATAGTCATTTATGTGACAGTTTGAATGACTTTTTCCAAGTATAGGTGTTCCATGCATTACCTCACTCTGATATAAATGTAGACTATCCCGAACTTGTTATCTCAAAAATGAATGGTGAGTGCAATGTAAGAGCTCTTACTATGGCGCACATTCTGTATTTCGAACCTGTTATCAGTAGCATCTATCTGACCTCACGAACGCGGATAACACAGAAGACTTTGTGAGTCGTTTTGGAGGGCCGCGATACAATATATGCCAGAATGTGTGAAATCGAATTTTCAAACACATTTTGTTATAAATATTCATATCTATATGAATTTCTACTAACAAATGACATGTTTATTCACAACAGACTTGATTATCATCAAAACTGTGAACTGACTGCACGGTGGTGATTTATGTGATGAGTGTGGGATAAATAAATATTATAAAAACATGTTTTCATAACCAACATTTAGCTGAAGGCGAACGTGAGTTCATGTAATTATTGAGATTGTTGTCAAACTTGTACGACATCTTTGTTTACTGTATCCGAAATGAAATGCTACTCAACTTCATGGCTTTGAGTGACATGCACTTACACTGTAAGCAGTGGGATATCCATGAATCTTCCCTCTGAATTTAGATTGCTTATATCACTGTTAGACCATCGTTAACGGCAAATATTAAACTCATTAGAAATGAATGGTTGTGTGGTTATTATCAGTGTCAAACAACAATTTTTGCCATACCTCAAAAATTTGTCCTATCTCACCCAAATTCCAACATCATCATGACAATCGAAGCATGAAACAATCCTCATATGTTGACAGCAGACAATGCCTTCATGGCTGGTTATGACGAAATTAGACAGCCGATTAGTTGACATGAGTATTCACAACTTCATCTGTCCTCAACCACTCCCCATCAGTCATTTCACTATAAGCCGCGACATCATTGCATCTACTGAATCGACTACTTTTCATCCGATAATTCCATTAACTCTCCTTTACACAAGAGAGTGTGAGTTCAAGCACTGCTTGCATTTCTACTAAATTTAGTGTGACATCTTTGTCGAGTGCTGTTTAAATTTCTGTGAATAATTTTGACACAATGCTTCATTGTGAGCTGTGGAATGCTGGGATCTATAAGGTGAAATAATGCACGCACTACTAATCTTCTTCTTATTCGTCTTAATCATTTTTCCAGAGCCTGCGCCAGGTGAGTTCATGATCCCCGTGTGTTTAACTGCAATTGATTCGACCTCATTTGTGTATGCAGTGATCCTGGATATTTTCGTCGAAAGCCCCCGTCACCAGCTAGGTAGTTTCAAACGATTCAATAGTCATTTATGTGACAGTTTGAATGACTTTTTCCAAGTATAGGTGTTCCATGCATTACCTCACTCTGATATAAATGTAGACTATCCCGAACTTGTTATCTCAAAAATGAATGGTGAGTGCAATGTAAGAGCTCTTACTATGGCGCACATTCTGTATTTCGAACCTGTTATCAGTAGCATCTATCTGACCTCACGAACGCGGATAACACAGAAGACTTTGTGAGTCGTTTTGGAGGGCCGCGATACAATATATGCCAGAATGTGTGAAATCGAATTTTCAAACACATTTTGTTATAAATATTCATATCTATATGAATTTCTACTAACAAATGACATGTTTATTCACAACAGACTTGATTATCATCAAAACTGTGAACTGACTGCACGGTGGTGATTTATGTGATGAGTGTGGGATAAATAAATATTATAAAAACATGTTTTCATAACCAACATTTAGCTGAAGGCGAACGTGAGTTCATGTAATTATTGAGATTGTTGTCAAACTTGTACGACATCTTTGTTTACTGTATCCGAAATGAAATGCTACTCAACTTCATGGCTTTGAGTGACATGCACTTACACTGTAAGCAGTGGGATATCCATGAATCTTCCCTCTGAATTTAGATTGCTTATATCACTGTTAGACCATCGTTAACGGCAAATATTAAACTCATTAGAAATGAATGGTTGTGTGGTTATTATCAGTGTCAAACAACAATTTTTGCCATACCTCAAAAATTTGTCCTATCTCACCCAAATTCCAACATCATCATGACAATCGAAGCATGAAACAATCCTCATATGTTGACAGCAGACAATGCCTTCATGGCTGGTTATGACGAAATTAGACAGCCGATTAGTTGACATGAGTATTCACAACTTCATCTGTCCCCAACCACTCCCCATCAGTCATTTCACTATAAGCCGCGACATCATTGCATCTACTGAATCGACTACTTTTCATCCGATAATTCCATTAACTCTCCTTTACACAAGAGAGTGTGAGTTCAAGCACTGCTTGCATTTCTACTAAATTTAGTGTGACATCTTTGTCGAGTGCTGTTTAAATTTCTGTGAATAATTTTGACACAATGCTTCATTGTGAGCTGTGGAATGCTGGGATCTATAAGGTGAAATAATGCACGCACTACTAATCTTCTTCTTATTCGTCTTAATCATTTTTCCAGAGCCTGCGCCAGGTGAGTTCATGATCCCCGTGTGTTTAACTGCAATTGATTCGACCTCATTTGTGTATGCAGTGATCCTGGATATTTTCGTCCAAAGCCCCCGTCACCAGCTAGGTAGTTTCAAACGATTCAATAGTCATTTATGTGACAGTTTGAATGACTTTTTCCAAGTATAGGTGTTCCATGCATTACCTCACTCTGATATAAATGTAGACTATCCCGAACTTGTTATCTCAAAAATGAATGGTGAGTGCAATGTAAGAGCTCTTACTATGGCGCACATTCTGTATTTCGAACCTGTTATCAGTAGCATCTATCTGACCTCACGAACGCGGATAACACAGAAGACTTTGTGAGTCGTTTTGGAGGGCCGCGATACAATATATGCCAGAATGTGTGAAATCGAATTTTCAAACACATTTTGTTATAAATATTCATATCTATATGAATTTCTACTAACAAATGACATGTTTATTCACAACAGACTTGATTATCATCAAAACTGTGAACTGACTGCACGGTGGTGATTTATGTGATGAGTGTGGGATAAATAAATATTATAAAAACATGTTTTCATAACCAACATTTAGCTGAAGGCGAACGTGAGTTCATGTAATTATTGAGATTGTTGTCAAACTTGTACGACATCTTTGTTTACTGTATCCGAAATGAAATGCTACTCAACTTCATGGCTTTGAGTGACATGCACTTACACTGTAAGCAGTGGGATATCCATGAATCTTCCCTCTGAATTTAGATTGCTTATATCACTGTTAGACCATCGTTAACGGCAAATATTAAACTCATTAGAAATGAATGGTTGTGTGGTTATTATCAGTGTCAAACAACAATTTTCGCCATACCTCAAAAATTTGTCCTATCTCACCCAAATTCCAACATCATCATGACAATCGAAGCATGAAACAATCCTCATATGTTGACAGCAGACAATGCCTTCATGGCTGGTTATGACGAAATTAGACAGCCGATTAGTTGACATGAGTATTCACAACTTCATCTGTCCTCAACCACTCCCCATCAGTCATTTCACTATAAGCCGCGACATCATTGCATCTACTGAATCGACTACTTTTCATCCGATAATTCCATTAACTCTCCTTTACACAAGAGAGTGTGAGTTCAAGCACTGCTTGCATTTCTACTAAATTTAGTGTGACATCTTTGTCGAGTGCTGTATAAATTTCTGTGAATAATTTTGACACAATGCTTCATTGTGAGCTGTGGAATGCTGGGATCTATAAGGTGAAATAATGCACGCACTACTAATCTTCTTCTTATTCGTCTTAATCATTTTTCCAGAGCCTGCGCCAGGTGAGTTCATGATCCCCGTGTGTTTAACTGCAATTGATTCGACCTCATTTGTGTATGCAGTGATCCTGGATATTTTCGTCCAAAGCCCCCGTCACCAGCTAGGTAGTTTCAAACGATTCAATAGTCATTTATGTGACAGTTTGAATGACTTTTTCCAAGTATAGGTGTTCCATGCATTACCTCACTCTGATATAAATGTAGACTATCCCGAACTTGTTATCTCAAAAATGAATGGTGAGTGCAATGTAAGAGCTCTTACTATGGCGCACATTCTGTATTTCGAACCTGTTATCAGTAGCATCTATCTGACCTCACGAACGCGGATAACACAGAAGACTTTGTGAGTCGTTTTGGAGGGCCGCGATACAATATATGCCAGAATGTGTGAAATCGAATTTTCAAACACATTTTGTTATAAATATTCATATCTATATGAATTTCTACTAACAAATGACATGTTTATTCACAACAGACTTGATTATCATCAAAACTGTGAACTGACTGCACGGTGGTGATTTATGTGATGAGTGTGGGATAAATAAATATTATAAAAACATGTTTTCATAACCAACATTTAGCTGAAGGCGAACGTGAGTTCATGTAATTATTGAGATTGTTGTCAAACTTGTACGACATCTTTGTTTACTGTATCCGAAATGAAATGCTACTCAACTTCATGGCTTTGAGTGACATGCACTTACACTGTAAGCAGTGGGATATCCATGAGTCTTCCCTCTGAATTTAGATTGCTTATATCACTGTTAGACCATCGTTAACGGCAAATATTAAACTCATTAGAAATGAATTGTTGTGTGGTTATTATCAGTGTCAAACAACAATTTTCGCCATACCTCAAAAATTTGTCCTATCTCACCCAAACTCCAACATCATCATGACAATCGAAGCATGAAACAATCCTCATATGTTGACAGCAGACAATGCCTTCATGGCTGGTTATGACGAAATTAGACAGCCGATTAGTTGACATGAGTATTCACAACTTCATCTGTCCCCAACCACTCCCCATCAGTCATTTCACTATAAGCCGCGACATCATTGCATCTACTGAATCGACTACTTTTCATCCGATAATTCCATTAACTCTCCTTTACACAAGAGAGTGTGAGTTCAAGCACTGCTTGCATTTCTACTAAATTTAGTGTGACATCTTTGTCGAGTGCTGTATAAATTTCTGTGAATAATTTTGACACAATGCTTCATTGTGAGCTGTGGAATGCTGGGATCTATAAGGTGAAATAATGCACGCACTACTAATCTTCTTCTTATTCGTCTTAATCATTTTTCCAGAGCCTGCGCCAGGTGAGTTCATGATCCCCGTGTGTTTAACTGCAATTGATTCGACCTCATTTGTGTATGCAGTGATCCTGGATATTTTCGTCCAAAGCCCCCGTCACCAGCTAGGTAGTTTCAAACGATTCAATAGTCATTTAAGTGACAGTTTGAATGACTTTTTCCAAGTATAGGTGTTCCATGCAAGAAAAAAAAAAAAAAAAAAAAAAAAAAAAAAAAAAAAAAAAAAAAAAAAAAAAAAAAAAAAAAAAAAAAAAAAAAAAAAAAAAAAAAAAAAAAAAAAAAAAAAAAAAAAAAAAAAAAAAAAAAAAAAAAAAAAAAAAAAAAAAAAAAAAAAAAAAAAAAAAAAAAAAAAAAAAAAAAAAAAAAAAAAAAAAAAAAAAAAAAAAAAAAAAAAAAAAAAAAAAAAAAAAAAAAAAAAAAAAAAAAAAAAAAAAAAAAAAAAAAAAAAAAAAAAAAAAAAAAAAAAAAAAAAAAAAAAAAAAAAAAAAAAAAAAAAAAAAAAAAAAAAAAAAAAAAAAAAAAAAAAAAAAAAAAAAAAAAAAAAAAAAAAAAAAAAAAAAAAAAAAAAAAAAAAAAAAAAAAAAAAAAAAAAAAAAAAAAAAAAAAAAAAAAAAAAAAAAAAAAAAAAAAAAAAAAAAAAAAAAAAAAAAAAAAAAAAAAAAAAAAAAAAAAAAAAAAAAAAGTGTGTTTAACTGCAATTGATTCGACCTCATTTGTGTATGCAGTGATCCTGGATATTTTCGTCGAAAGCCCCCGTCACCAGCTAGGTAGTTTCAAACGATTCAATAGTCATTTATGTGACAGTTTGAATGACTTTTTCCAAGTATAGGTGTTCCATGCATTACCTCACTCTGATATAAATGTAGACTATCCCGAACTTGTTATCTCAAAAATGAATGGTGAGTGCAATGTAAGAGCTCTTACTATGGCGCACATTCTGTATTTCGAACCTGTTATCAGTAGCATCTATCTGACCTCACGAACGCGGATAACACAGAAGACTTTGTGAGTCGTTTTGGAGGGCCGCGATACAATATATGCCAGAATGTGTGAAATCGAATTTTCAAACACATTTTGTTATAAATATTCATATCTATATGAATTTCTACTAACAAATGACATGTTTATTCACAACAGACTTGATTATCATCAAAACTGTGAACTGACTGCACGGTGGTGATTTATGTGATGAGTGTGGGATAAATAAATATTATAAAAACATGTTTTCATAACCAACATTTAGCTGAAGGCGAACGTGAGTTCATGTAATTATTGAGATTGTTGTCAAACTTGTACGACATCTTTGTTTACTGTATCCGAAATGAAATGCTACTCAACTTCATGGCTTTGAGTGACATGCACTTACACTGTAAGCAGTGGGATATCCATGAGTCTTCCCTCTGAATTTAGATTGCTTATATCACTGTTAGACCATCGTTAACGGCAAATATTAAACTCATTAGAAATGAATGGTTGTGTGGTTATTATCAGTGTCAAACAACAATTTTCGCCATACCTCAAAAATTTGTCCTATCTCACCCAAACTCCAACATCATCATGACAATCGAAGCATGAAACAATCCTCATATGTTGACAGCAGACAATGCCTTCATGGCTGGTTATGACGAAATTAGACAGCCGATTAGTTGACATGAGTATTCACAACTTCATCTGTCCCCAACCACTCCCCATCAGTCATTTCACTATAAGCCGCGACATCATTGCATCTACTGAATCGACTACTTTTCATCCGATAATTCCATTAACTCTCCTTTACACAAGAGAGTGTGAGTTCAAGCACTGCTTGCATTTCTACTAAATTTAGTGTGACATCTTTGTCGAGTGCTGTATAAATTTCTGTGAATAATTTTGACACAATGCTTCATTGTGAGCTGTGGAATGCTGGGATCTATAAGGTGAAATAATGCACGCACTACTAATCTTCTTCTTATTCGTCTTAATCATTTTTCCAGAGCCTGCGCCAGGAGAGTTCATGATCCCCGTGTGTTTAACTGCAATTGATTCGACCTCATTTGTGTATGCAGTGATCCTGGATATTTTCGTCGAAAGCCCCCGTCACCAGCTAGGTAGTTTCAAACGATTCAATAGTCATTTATGTGACAGTTTGAATGACTTTTTCCAAGTATAGGTGTTCCATGCATTACCTCACTCTGATATAAATGTAGACTATCCCGAACTTGTTATCTCAAAAATGAATGGTGAGTGCAATGTAAGAGCTCTTACTATGGCGCACATTCTGTATTTCGAACCTGTTATCAGTAGCATCTATCTGACCTCACGAACGCGGATAACACAGAAGACTTTGTGAGTCGTTTTGGAGGGCCGCGATACAATATATGCCAGAATGTGTGAAATCGAATTTTCAAACACATTTTGTTATAAATATTCATATCTATATGAATTTCTACTAACAAATGACATGTTTATTCACAACAGACTTGATTATCATCAAAACTGTGAACTGACTGCACGGTGGTGATTTATGTGATGAGTGTGGGATAAATAAATATTATAAAAACATGTTTTCATAACCAACATTTAGCTGAAGGCGAACGTGAGTTCATGTAATTATTGAGATTGTTGTCAAACTTGTACGACATCTTTGTTTACTGTATCCGAAATGAAATGCTACTCAACTTCATGGCTTTGAGTGACATGCACTTACACTGTAAGCAGTGGGATATCCATGAATCTTCCCTCTGAATTTAGATTGCTTATATCACTGTTAGACCATCGTTAACGGCAAATATTAAACTCATTAGAAATGAATGGTTGTGTGGTTATTATCAGTGTCAAACAACAATTTTCGCCATACCTCAAAAATTTGTCCTATCTCACCCAAATTCCAACATCATCATGACAATCGAAGCATGAAACAATCCTCATATGTCGACAGCAGACAATGCCTTCATGGCTGGTTATGACGAAATTAGACAGCCGATTAGTTGACATGAGTATTCACAACTTCATCTGTCCCCAACCACTCCCCATCAGTCATTTCACTATAAGCCGCGACATCATTGCATCTACTGAATCGACTACTTTTCATCCGATAATTCCATTAACTCTCCTTTACACAAGAGAGTGTGAGTTCAAGCACTGCTTGCATTTCTACTAAATTTAGTGTGACATCTTTGTCGAGTGCTGTATAAATTTCTGTGAATAATTTTGACACAATGCTTCATTGTGAGTTGTGGAATGCTGGGATCTATAAGGTGAAATAATGCACGCACTACTAATCTTCTTCTTATTCGTCTTAATCATTTTTCCAGAGCCTGCGCCAGGTGAGTTCATGATCCCCGTGTGTTTAACTGCAATTGATTCGACCTCATTTGTGTATGCAGTGATCCTGGATATTTTCGTCGAAAGCCCCCGTCACCAGCTAGGTAGTTTCAAACGATTCAATAGTCATTTATGTGACAGTTTGAATGACTTTTTCCAAGTATAGGTGTTCCATGCATTACCTCACTCTGATATAAATGTAGACTATCCCGAACTTGTTATCTCAAAAATGAATGGTGAGTGCAATGTAAGAGCTCTTACTATGGCGCACATTCTGTATTTCGAACCTGTTATCAGTAGCATCTATCTGACCTCACGAATGCGGATAACACAGAAGACTTTGTGAGTCGTTTTGGAGGGCCGCGATACAATATATGCCAGAATGTGTGAAATCGAATTTTCAAACACATTTTGTTATAAATATTCATATCTATATGAATTTCTACTAACAAATGACATGTTTATTCACAACAGACTTGATTATCATCAAAACTGTGAACTGACTGCACGGTGGTGATTTATGTGATGAGTGTGGGATAAATAAATATTATAAAAACATGTTTTCATAACCAACATTTAGCTGAAGGCGAACGTGAGTTCATGTAATTATTGAGATTGTTGTCAAACTTGTACGACATCTTTGTTTACTGTATCCGAAATGAAATGCTACTCAACTTCATGGCTTTGAGTGACATGCACTTACACTGTAAGCAGTGGGATATCCATGAGTCTTCCCTCTGAATTTAGATTGCTTATATCACTGTTAGACCATCGTTAACGGCAAATATTAAACTCATTAGAAATGAATGGTTGTGTGGTTATTATCAGTGTCAAACAACAATTTTTGCCATACCTCAAAAATTTGTCCTATCTCACCCAAATTCCAACATCATCATGACAATCGAAGCATGAAACAATCCTCATATGTTGACAGCAGACAATGCCTTCATGGCTGGTTATGACGAAATTAGACAGCCGATTAGTTGACATGAGTATTCACAACTTCATCTGTCCTCAACCACTCCCCATCAGTCATTTCACTATAAGCCGCGACATCATTGCATCTACTGAATCGACTACTTTTCATCCGATAATTCCATTAACTCTCCTTTACACAAGAGAGTGTGAGTTCAAGCACTGCTTGCATTTCTACTAAATTTAGTGTGACATCTTTGTCGAGTGCTGTTTAAATTTCTGTGAATAATTTTGACACAATGCTTCATTGTGAGCTGTGGAATGCTGGGATCTATAAGGTGAAATAATGCACGCACTACTAATCTTCTTCTTATTCGTCTTAATCATTTTTCCAGAGCCTGCGCCAGGTGAGTTCATGATCCCCGTGTGTTTAACTGCAATTGATTCGACCTCATTTGTGTATGCAGTGATCCTGGATATTTTCGTCCAAAGCCCCCGTCACCAGCTAGGTAGTTTCAAACGATTCAATAGTCATTTATGTGACAGTTTGAATGACTTTTTCCAAGTATAGGTGTTCCATGCATTACCTCACTCTGATATAAATGTAGACTATCCCGAACTTGTTATCTCAAAAATGAATGGTGAGTGCAATGTAAGAGCTCTTACTATGGCGCACATTCTGTATTTCGAACCTGTTATCAGTAGCATCTATCTGACCTCACGAACGCGGATAACACAGAAGACTTTGTGAGTCGTTTTGGAGGGCCGCGATACAATATATGCCAGAATGTGTGAAATCGAATTTTCAAACACATTTTGTTATAAATATTCATATCTATATGAATTTCTACTAACAAATGACATGTTTATTCACAACAGACTTGATTATCATCAAAACTGTGAACTGACTGCACGGTGGTGATTTATGTGATGAGTGTGGGATAAATAAATATTATAAAAACATGTTTTCATAACCAACATTTAGCTGAAGGCGAACGTGAGTTCATGTAATTATTGAGATTGTTGTCAAACTTGTACGACATCTTTGTTTACTGTATCCGAAATGAAATGCTACTCAACTTCATGGCTTTGAGTGACATGCACTTACACTGTAAGCAGTGGGATATCCATGAATCTTCCCTCTGAATTTAGATTGCTTATATCACTGTTAGACCATCGTTAACGGCAAATATTAAACTCATTAGAAATGAATGGTTGTGTGGTTATTATCAGTGTCAAACAACAATTTTTGCCATACCTCAAAAATTTGTCCTATCTCACCCAAATTCCAACATCATCATGACAATCGAAGCATGAAACAATCCTCATATGTTGACAGCAGACAATGCCTTCATGGCTGGTTATGACGAAATTAGACAGCCGATTAGTTGACATGAGTATTCACAACTTCATCTGTCCTCAACCACTCCCCATCAGTCATTTCACTATAAGCCGCGACATCATTGCATCTACTGAATCGACTACTTTTCATCCGATAATTCCATTAACTCTCCTTTACACAAGAGAGTGTGAGTTCAAGCACTGCTTGCATTTCTACTAAATTTAGTGTGACATCTTTGTCGAGTGCTGTTTAAATTTCTGTGAATAATTTTGACACAATGCTTCATTGTGAGCTGTGGAATGCTGGGATCTATAAGGTGAAATAATGCACGCACTACTAATCTTCTTCTTATTCGTCTTAATCATTTTTCCAGAGCCTGCGCCAGGTGAGTTCATGATCCCCGTGTGTTTAACTGCAATTGATTCGACCTCATTTGTGTATGCAGTGATCCTGGATATTTTCGTCGAAAGCCCCCGTCACCAGCTAGGTAGTTTCAAACGATTCAATAGTCATTTATGTGACAGTTTGAATGACTTTTTCCAAGTATAGGTGTTCCATGCATTACCTCACTCTGATATAAATGTAGACTATCCCGAACTTGTTATCTCAAAAATGAATGGTGAGTGCAATGTAAGAGCTCTTACTATGGCGCACATTCTGTATTTCGAACCTGTTATCAGTAGCATCTATCTGACCTCACGAACGCGGATAACACAGAAGACTTTGTGAGTCGTTTTGGAGGGCCGCGATACAATATATGCCAGAATGTGTGAAATCGAATTTTCAAACACATTTTGTTATAAATATTCATATCTATATGAATTTCTACTAACAAATGACATGTTTATTCACAACAGACTTGATTATCATCAAAACTGTGAACTGACTGCACGGTGGTGATTTATGTGATGAGTGTGGGATAAATAAATATTATAAAAACATGTTTTCATAACCAACATTTAGCTGAAGGCGAACGTGAGTTCATGTAATTATTGAGATTGTTGTCAAACTTGTACGACATCTTTGTTTACTGTATCCGAAATGAAATGCTACTCAACTTCATGGCTTTGAGTGACATGCACTTACACTGTAAGCAGTGGGATATCCATGAATCTTCCCTCTGAATTTAGATTGCTTATATCACTGTTAGACCATCGTTAACGGCAAATATTAAACTCATTAGAAATGAATGGTTGTGTGGTTATTATCAGTGTCAAACAACAATTTTTGCCATACCTCAAAAATTTGTCCTATCTCACCCAAATTCCAACATCATCATGACAATCGAAGCATGAAACAATCCTCATATGTTGACAGCAGACAATGCCTTCATGGCTGGTTATGACGAAATTAGACAGCCGATTAGTTGACATGAGTATTCACAACTTCATCTGTCCTCAACCACTCCCCATCAGTCATTTCACTATAAGCCGCGACATCATTGCATCTACTGAATCGACTACTTTTCATCCGATAATTCCATTAACTCTCCTTTACACAAGAGAGTGTGAGTTCAAGCAGTGCTTGCATTTCTACTAAATTTAGTGTGACATCTTTGTCGAGTGCTGTTTAAATTTCTGTGAATAATTTTGACACAATGCTTCATTGTGAGCTGTGGAATGCTGGGATCTATAAGGTGAAATAATGCACGCACTACTAATCTTCTTCTTATTCGTCTTAATCATTTTTCCAGAGCCTGCGCCAGGTGAGTTCATGATCCCCGTGTGTTTAACTGCAATTGATTCGACCTCATTTGTGTATGCAGTGATCCTGGATATTTTCGTCCAAAGCCCCCGTCACCAGCTAGGTAGTTTCAAACGATTCAATAGTCATTTATGTGACAGTTTGAATGACTTTTTCCAAGTATAGGTGTTCCATGCATTACCTCACTCTGATATAAATGTAGACTATCCCGAACTTGTTATCTCAAAAATGAATGGTGAGTGCAATGTAAGAGCTCTTACTATGGCGCACATTCTGTATTTCGAACCTGTTATCAGTAGCATCTATCTGACCTCACGAACGCGGATAACACAGAAGACTTTGTGAGTCGTTTTGGAGGGCCGCGATACAATATATGCCAGAATGTGTGAAATCGAATTTTCAAACACATTTTGTTATAAATATTCATATCTATATGAATTTCTACTAACAAATGACATGTTTATTCACAACAGACTTGATTATCATCAAAACTGTGAACTGACTGCACGGTGGTGATTTATGTGATGAGTGTGGGATAAATAAATATTATAAAAACATGTTTTCATAACCAACATTTAGCTGAAGGCGAACGTGAGTTCATGTAATTATTGAGATTGTTGTCAAACTTGTACGACATCTTTGTTTACTGTATCCGAAATGAAATGCTACTCAACTTCATGGCTTTGAGTGACATGCACTTACACTGTAAGCAGTGGGATATCCATGAATCTTCCCTCTGAATTTAGATTGCTTATATCACTGTTAGACCATCGTTAACGGCAAATATTAAACTCATTAGAAATGAATGGTTGTGTGGTTATTATCAGTGTCAAACAACAATTTTTGCCATACCTCAAAAATTTGTCCTATCTCACCCAAATTCCAACATCATCATGACAATCGAAGCATGAAACAATCCTCATATGTTGACAGCAGACAATGCCTTCATGGCTGGTTATGACGAAATTAGACAGCCGATTAGTTGACATGAGTATTCACAACTTCATCTGTCCTCAACCACTCCCCATCAGTCATTTCACTATAAGCCGCGACATCATTGCATCTACTGAATCGACTACTTTTCATCCGATAATTCCATTAACTCTCCTTTACACAAGAGAGTGTGAGTTCAAGCACTGCTTGCATTTCTACTAAATTTAGTGTGACATCTTTGTCGAGTGCTGTTTAAATTTCTGTGAATAATTTTGACACAATGCTTCATTGTGAGCTGTGGAATGCTGGGATCTATAAGGTGAAATAATGCACGCACTACTAATCTTCTTCTTATTCGTCTTAATCATTTTTCCAGAGCCTGCGCCAGGTGAGTTCATGATCCCCGTGTGTTTAACTGCAATTGATTCGACCTCATTTGTGTATGCAGTGATCCTGGATATTTTCGTCCAAAGCCCCCGTCAGCAGCTAGGTAGTTTCAAACGATTCAATAGTCATTTAAGTGACAGTTTGAATGACTTTTTCCAAGTATAGGTGTTCCATGCATTACCTCACTCTGATATAAATGTAGACTATCCCGAACTTGTTATCTCAAAAATGAATGGTGAGTGCAATGTAAGAGCTCTTACTATGGCGCACATTCTGTATTTCGAACCTGTTATCAGTAGCATCTATCTGACCTCACGAACGCGGATAACACAGAAGACTTTGTGAGTCGTTTTGGAGGGCCGCGATACAATATATGCCAGAATGTGTGAAATCGAATTTTCAAACACATTTTGTTATAAATATTCATATCTATATGAATTTCTACTAACAAATGACATGTTTATTCACAACAGACTTGATTATCATCAAAACTGTGAACTGACTGCACGGTGGTGATTTATGTGATGAGTGTGGGATAAATAAATATTATAAAAACATGTTTTCATAACCAACATTTAGCTGAAGGCGAACGTGAGTTCATGTAATTATTGAGATTGTTGTCAAACTTGTACGACATCTTTGTTTACTGTATCCGAAATGAAATGCTACTCAACTTCATGGCTTTGAGTGACATGCACTTACACTGTAAGCAGTGGGATATCCATGAATCTTCCCTCTGAATTTAGATTGCTTATATCACTGTTAGACCATCGTTAACGGCAAATATTAAACTCATTAGAAATGAATGGTTGTGTGGTTATTATCAGTGTCAAACAACAATTTTTGCCATACCTCAAAAATTTGTCCTATCTCACCCAAATTCCAACATCATCATGACAATCGAAGCATGAAACAATCCTCATATGTTGACAGCAGACAATGCCTTCATGGCTGGTTATGACGAAATTAGACAGCCGATTAGTTGACATGAGTATTCACAACTTCATCTGTCCTCAACCACTCCCCATCAGTCATTTCACTATAAGCCGCGACATCATTGCATCTACTGAATCGACTACTTTTCATCCGATAATTCCATTAACTCTCCTTTACACAAGAGAGTGTGAGTTCAAGCACTGCTTGCATTTCTACTAAATTTAGTGTGACATCTTTGTCGAGTGCTGTTTAAATTTCTGTGAATAATTTTGACACAATGCTTCATTGTGAGCTGTGGAATGCTGGGATCTATAAGGTGAAATAATGCACGCACTACTAATCTTCTTCTTATTCGTCTTAATCATTTTTCCAGAGCCTGCGCCAGGTGAGTTCATGATCCCCGTGTGTTTAACTGCAATTGATTCGACCTCATTTGTGTATGCAGTGATCCTGGATATTTTCGTCCAAAGCCCCCGTCAGCAGCTAGGTAGTTTCAAACGATTCAATAGTCATTTAAGTGACAGTTTGAATGACTTTTTCCAAGTATAGGTGTTCCATGCATTACCTCACTCTGATATAAATGTAGACTATCCCGAACTTGTTATCTCAAAAATGAATGGTGAGTGCAATGTAAGAGCTCTTACTATGGCGCACATTCTGTATTTCGAACCTGTTATCAGTAGCATCTATCTGACCTCACGAACGCGGATAACACAGAAGACTTTGTGAGTCGTTTTGGAGGGCCGCGATACAATATATGCCAGAATGTGTGAAATCGAATTTTCAAACACATTTTGTTATAAATATTCATATCTATATGAATTTCTACTAACAAATGACATGTTTATTCACAACAGACTTGATTATCATCAAAACTGTGAACTGACTGCACGGTGGTGATTTATGTGATGAGTGTGGGATAAATAAATATTATAAAAACATGTTTTCATAACCAACATTTAGCTGAAGGCGAACGTGAGTTCATGTAATTATTGAGATTGTTGTCAAACTTGTACGACATCTTTGTTTACTGTATCCGAAATGAAATGCTACTCAACTTCATGGCTTTGAGTGACATGCACTTACACTGTAAGCAGTGGGATATCCATGAATCTTCCCTCTGAATTTAGATTGCTTATATCACTGTTAGACCATCGTTAACGGCAAATATTAAACTCATTAGAAATGAATGGTTGTGTGGTTATTATCAGTGTCAAACAACAATTTTTGCCATACCTCAAAAATTTGTCCTATCTCACCCAAATTCCAACATCATCATGACAATCGAAGCATGAAACAATCCTCATATGTTGACAGCAGACAATGCCTTCATGGCTGGTTATGACGAAATTAGACAGCCGATTAGTTGACATGAGTATTCACAACTTCATCTGTCCTCAACCACTCCCCATCAGTCATTTCACTATAAGCCGCGACATCATTGCATCTACTGAATCGACTACTTTTCATCCGATAATTCCATTAACTCTCCTTTACACAAGAGAGTGTGAGTTCAAGCACTGCTTGCATTTCTACTAAATTTAGTGTGACATCTTTGTCGAGTGCTGTTTAAATTTCTGTGAATAATTTTGACACAATGCTTCATTGTGAGCTGTGGAATGCTGGGATCTATAAGGTGAAATAATGCACGCACTACTAATCTTCTTCTTATTCGTCTTAATCATTTTTCCAGAGCCTGCGCCAGGTGAGTTCATGATCCCCGTGTGTTTAACTGCAATTGATTCGACCTCATTTGTGTATGCAGTGATCCTGGATATTTTCGTCCAAAGCCCCCGTCAGCAGCTAGGTAGTTTCAAACGATTCAATAGTCATTTAAGTGACAGTTTGAATGACTTTTTCCAAGTATAGGTGTTCCATGCATTACCTCACTCTGATATAAATGTAGACTATCCCGAACTTGTTATCTCAAAAATGAATGGTGAGTGCAATGTAAGAGCTCTTACTATGGCGCACATTCTGTATTTCGAACCTGTTATCAGTAGCATCTATCTGACCTCACGAACGCGGATAACACAGAAGACTTTGTGAGTCGTTTTGGAGGGCCGCGATACAATATATGCCAGAATGTGTGAAATCGAATTTTCAAACACATTTTGTTATAAATATTCATATCTATATGAATTTCTACTAACAAATGACATGTTTATTCACAACAGACTTGATTATCATCAAAACTGTGAACTGACTGCACGGTGGTGATTTATGTGATGAGTGTGGGATAAATAAATATTATAAAAACATGTTTTCATAACCAACATTTAGCTGAAGGCGAACGTGAGTTCATGTAATTATTGAGATTGTTGTCAAACTTGTACGACATCTTTGTTTACTGTATCCGAAATGAAATGCTACTCAACTTCATGGCTTTGAGTGACATGCACTTACACTGTAAGCAGTGGGATATCCATGAATCTTCCCTCTGAATTTAGATTGCTTATATCACTGTTAGACCATCGTTAACGGCAAATATTAAACTCATTAGAAATGAATGGTTGTGTGGTTATTATCAGTGTCAAACAACAATTTTTGCCATACCTCAAAAATTTGTCCTATCTCACCCAAATTCCAACATCATCATGACAATCGAAGCATGAAACAATCCTCATATGTTGACAGCAGACAATGCCTTCATGGCTGGTTATGACGAAATTAGACAGCCGATTAGTTGACATGAGTATTCACAACTTCATCTGTCCTCAACCACTCCCCATCAGTCATTTCACTATAAGCCGCGACATCATTGCATCTACTGAATCGACTACTTTTCATCCGATAATTCCATTAACTCTCCTTTACACAAGAGAGTGTGAGTTCAAGCACTGCTTGCATTTCTACTAAATTTAGTGTGACATCTTTGTCGAGTGCTGTTTAAATTTCTGTGAATAATTTTGACACAATGCTTCATTGTGAGCTGTGGAATGCTGGGATCTATAAGGTGAAATAATGCACGCACTACTAATCTTCTTCTTATTCGTCTTAATCATTTTTCCAGAGCCTGCGCCAGGTGAGTTCATGATCCCCGTGTGTTTAACTGCAATTGATTCGACCTCATTTGTGTATGCAGTGATCCTGGATATTTTCGTCCAAAGCCCCCGTCAGCAGCTAGGTAGTTTCAAACGATTCAATAGTCATTTAAGTGACAGTTTGAATGACTTTTTCCAAGTATAGGTGTTCCATGCATTACCTCACTCTGATATAAATGTAGACTATCCCGAACTTGTTATCTCAAAAATGAATGGTGAGTGCAATGTAAGAGCTCTTACTATGGCGCACATTCTGTATTTCGAACCTGTTATCAGTAGCATCTATCTGACCTCACGAACGCGGATAACACAGAAGACTTTGTGAGTCGTTTTGGAGGGCCGCGATACAATATATGCCAGAATGTGTGAAATCGAATTTTCAAACACATTTTGTTATAAATATTCATATCTATATGAATTTCTACTAACAAATGACATGTTTATTCACAACAGACTTGATTATCATCAAAACTGTGAACTGACTGCACGGTGGTGATTTATGTGATGAGTGTGGGATAAATAAATATTATAAAAACATGTTTTCATAACCAACATTTAGCTGAAGGCGAACGTGAGTTCATGTAATTATTGAGATTGTTGTCAAACTTGTACGACATCTTTGTTTACTGTATCCGAAATGAAATGCTACTCAACTTCATGGCTTTGAGTGACATGCACTTACACTGTAAGCAGTGGGATATCCATGAATCTTCCCTCTGAATTTAGATTGCTTATATCACTGTTAGACCATCGTTAACGGCAAATATTAAACTCATTAGAAATGAATGGTTGTGTGGTTATTATCAGTGTCAAACAACAATTTTTGCCATACCTCAAAAATTTGTCCTATCTCACCCAAATTCCAACATCATCATGACAATCGAAGCATGAAACAATCCTCATATGTTGACAGCAGACAATGCCTTCATGGCTGGTTATGACGAAATTAGACAGCCGATTAGTTGACATGAGTATTCACAACTTCATCTGTCCTCAACCACTCCCCATCAGTCATTTCACTATAAGCCGCGACATCATTGCATCTACTGAATCGACTACTTTTCATCCGATAATTCCATTAACTCTCCTTTACACAAGAGAGTGTGAGTTCAAGCACTGCTTGCATTTCTACTAAATTTAGTGTGACATCTTTGTCGAGTGCTGTTTAAATTTCTGTGAATAATTTTGACACAATGCTTCATTGTGAGCTGTGGAATGCTGGGATCTATAAGGTGAAATAATGCACGCACTACTAATCTTCTTCTTATTCGTCTTAATCATTTTTCCAGAGCCTGCGCCAGGTGAGTTCATGATCCCCGTGTGTTTAACTGCAATTGATTCGACCTCATTTGTGTATGCAGTGATCCTGGATATTTTCGTCCAAAGCCCCCGTCAGCAGCTAGGTAGTTTCAAACGATTCAATAGTCATTTAAGTGACAGTTTGAATGACTTTTTCCAAGTATAGGTGTTCCATGCATTACCTCACTCTGATATAAATGTAGACTATCCCGAACTTGTTATCTCAAAAATGAATGGTGAGTGCAATGTAAGAGCTCTTACTATGGCGCACATTCTGTATTTCGAACCTGTTATCAGTAGCATCTATCTGACCTCACGAACGCGGATAACACAGAAGACTTTGTGAGTCGTTTTGGAGGGCCGCGATACAATATATGCCAGAATGTGTGAAATCGAATTTTCAAACACATTTTGTTATAAATATTCATATCTATATGAATTTCTACTAACAAATGACATGTTTATTCACAACAGACTTGATTATCATCAAAACTGTGAACTGACTGCACGGTGGTGATTTATGTGATGAGTGTGGGATAAATAAATATTATAAAAACATGTTTTCATAACCAACATTTAGCTGAAGGCGAACGTGAGTTCATGTAATTATTGAGATTGTTGTCAAACTTGTACGACATCTTTGTTTACTGTATCCGAAATGAAATGCTACTCAACTTCATGGCTTTGAGTGACATGCACTTACACTGTAAGCAGTGGGATATCCATGAATCTTCCCTCTGAATTTAGATTGCTTATATCACTGTTAGACCATCGTTAACGGCAAATATTAAACTCATTAGAAATGAATGGTTGTGTGGTTATTATCAGTGTCAAACAACAATTTTTGCCATACCTCAAAAATTTGTCCTATCTCACCCAAATTCCAACATCATCATGACAATCGAAGCATGAAACAATCCTCATATGTTGACAGCAGACAATGCCTTCATGGCTGGTTATGACGAAATTAGACAGCCGATTAGTTGACATGAGTATTCACAACTTCATCTGTCCTCAACCACTCCCCATCAGTCATTTCACTATAAGCCGCGACATCATTGCATCTACTGAATCGACTACTTTTCATCCGATAATTCCATTAACTCTCCTTTACACAAGAGAGTGTGAGTTCAAGCACTGCTTGCATTTCTACTAAATTTAGTGTGACATCTTTGTCGAGTGCTGTTTAAATTTCTGTGAATAATTTTGACACAATGCTTCATTGTGAGCTGTGGAATGCTGGGATCTATAAGGTGAAATAATGCACGCACTACTAATCTTCTTCTTATTCGTCTTAATCATTTTTCCAGAGCCTGCGCCAGGTGAGTTCATGATCCCCGTGTGTTTAACTGCAATTGATTCGACCTCATTTGTGTATGCAGTGATCCTGGATATTTTCGTCCAAAGCCCCCGTCAGCAGCTAGGTAGTTTCAAACGATTCAATAGTCATTTAAGTGACAGTTTGAATGACTTTTTCCAAGTATAGGTGTTCCATGCATTACCTCACTCTGATATAAATGTAGACTATCCCGAACTTGTTATCTCAAAAATGAATGGTGAGTGCAATGTAAGAGCTCTTACTATGGCGCACATTCTGTATTTCGAACCTGTTATCAGTAGCATCTATCTGACCTCACGAACGCGGATAACACAGAAGACTTTGTGAGTCGTTTTGGAGGGCCGCGATACAATATATGCCAGAATGTGTGAAATCGAATTTTCAAACACATTTTGTTATAAATATTCATATCTATATGAATTTCTACTAACAAATGACATGTTTATTCACAACAGACTTGATTATCATCAAAACTGTGAACTGACTGCACGGTGGTGATTTATGTGATGAGTGTGGGATAAATAAATATTATAAAAACATGTTTTCATAACCAACATTTAGCTGAAGGCGAACGTGAGTTCATGTAATTATTGAGATTGTTGTCAAACTTGTACGACATCTTTGTTTACTGTATCCGAAATGAAATGCTACTCAACTTCATGGCTTTGAGTGACATGCACTTACACTGTAAGCAGTGGGATATCCATGAATCTTCCCTCTGAATTTAGATTGCTTATATCACTGTTAGACCATCGTTAACGGCAAATATTAAACTCATTAGAAATGAATGGTTGTGTGGTTATTATCAGTGTCAAACAACAATTTTTGCCATACCTCAAAAATTTGTCCTATCTCACCCAAATTCCAACATCATCATGACAATCGAAGCATGAAACAATCCTCATATGTTGACAGCAGACAATGCCTTCATGGCTGGTTATGACGAAATTAGACAGCCGATTAGTTGACATGAGTATTCACAACTTCATCTGTCCTCAACCACTCCCCATCAGTCATTTCACTATAAGCCGCGACATCATTGCATCTACTGAATCGACTACTTTTCATCCGATAATTCCATTAACTCTCCTTTACACAAGAGAGTGTGAGTTCAAGCACTGCTTGCATTTCTACTAAATTTAGTGTGACATCTTTGTCGAGTGCTGTTTAAATTTCTGTGAATAATTTTGACACAATGCTTCATTGTGAGCTGTGGAATGCTGGGATCTATAAGGTGAAATAATGCACGCACTACTAATCTTCTTCTTATTCGTCTTAATCATTTTTCCAGAGCCTGCGCCAGGTGAGTTCATGATCCCCGTGTGTTTAACTGCAATTGATTCGACCTCATTTGTGTATGCAGTGATCCTGGATATTTTCGTCCAAAGCCCCCGTCAGCAGCTAGGTAGTTTCAAACGATTCAATAGTCATTTAAGTGACAGTTTGAATGACTTTTTCCAAGTATAGGTGTTCCATGCATTACCTCACTCTGATATAAATGTAGACTATCCCGAACTTGTTATCTCAAAAATGAATGGTGAGTGCAATGTAAGAGCTCTTACTATGGCGCACATTCTGTATTTCGAACCTGTTATCAGTAGCATCTATCTGACCTCACGAACGCGGATAACACAGAAGACTTTGTGAGTCGTTTTGGAGGGCCGCGATACAATATATGCCAGAATGTGTGAAATCGAATTTTCAAACACATTTTGTTATAAATATTCATATCTATATGAATTTCTACTAACAAATGACATGTTTATTCACAACAGACTTGATTATCATCAAAACTGTGAACTGACTGCACGGTGGTGATTTATGTGATGAGTGTGGGATAAATAAATATTATAAAAACATGTTTTCATAACCAACATTTAGCTGAAGGCGAACGTGAGTTCATGTAATTATTGAGATTGTTGTCAAACTTGTACGACATCTTTGTTTACTGTATCCGAAATGAAATGCTACTCAACTTCATGGCTTTGAGTGACATGCACTTACACTGTAAGCAGTGGGATATCCATGAATCTTCCCTCTGAATTTAGATTGCTTATATCACTGTTAGACCATCGTTAACGGCAAATATTAAACTCATTAGAAATGAATGGTTGTGTGGTTATTATCAGTGTCAAACAACAATTTTTGCCATACCTCAAAAATTTGTCCTATCTCACCCAAATTCCAACATCATCATGACAATCGAAGCATGAAACAATCCTCATATGTTGACAGCAGACAATGCCTTCATGGCTGGTTATGACGAAATTAGACAGCCGATTAGTTGACATGAGTATTCACAACTTCATCTGTCCTCAACCACTCCCCATCAGTCATTTCACTATAAGCCGCGACATCATTGCATCTACTGAATCGACTACTTTTCATCCGATAATTCCATTAACTCTCCTTTACACAAGAGAGTGTGAGTTCAAGCACTGCTTGCATTTCTACTAAATTTAGTGTGACATCTTTGTCGAGTGCTGTTTAAATTTCTGTGAATAATTTTGACACAATGCTTCATTGTGAGCTGTGGAATGCTGGGATCTATAAGGTGAAATAATGCACGCACTACTAATCTTCTTCTTATTCGTCTTAATCATTTTTCCAGAGCCTGCGCCAGGTGAGTTCATGATCCCCGTGTGTTTAACTGCAATTGATTCGACCTCATTTGTGTATGCAGTGATCCTGGATATTTTCGTCCAAAGCCCCCGTCAGCAGCTAGGTAGTTTCAAACGATTCAATAGTCATTTATGTGACAGTTTGAATGACTTTTTCCAAGTATAGGTGTTCCATGCATTACCTCACTCTGATATAAATGTAGACTATCCCGAACTTGTTATCTCAAAAATGAATGGTGAGTGCAATGTAAGAGCTCTTACTATGGCGCACATTCTGTATTTCGAACCTGTTATCAGTAGCATCTATCTGACCTCACGAACGCGGATAACACAGAAGACTTTGTGAGTCGTTTTGGAGGGCCGCGATACAATATATGCCAGAATGTGTGAAATCGAATTTTCAAACACATTTTGTTATAAATATTCATATCTATATGAATTTCTACTAACAAATGACATGTTTATTCACAACAGACTTGATTATCATCAAAACTGTGAACTGACTGCACGGTGGTGATTTATGTGATGAGTGTGGGATAAATAAATATTATAAAAACATGTTTTCATAACCAACATTTAGCTGAAGGCGAACGTGAGTTCATGTAATTATTGAGATTGTTGTCAAACTTGTACGACATCTTTGTTTACTGTATCCGAAATGAAATGCTACTCAACTTCATGGCTTTGAGTGACATGCACTTACACTGTAAGCAGTGGGATATCCATGAATCTTCCCTCTGAATTTAGATTGCTTATATCACTGTTAGACCATCGTTAACGGCAAATATTAAACTCATTAGAAATGAATGGTTGTGTGGTTATTATCAGTGTCAAACAACAATTTTTGCCATACCTCAAAAATTTGTCCTATCTCACCCAAATTCCAACATCATCATGACAATCGAAGCATGAAACAATCCTCATATGTTGACAGCAGACAATGCCTTCATGGCTGGTTATGACGAAATTAGACAGCCGATTAGTTGACATGAGTATTCACAACTTCATCTGTCCTCAACCACTCCCCATCAGTCATTTCACTATAAGCCGCGACATCATTGCATCTACTGAATCGACTACTTTTCATCCGATAATTCCATTAACTCTCCTTTACACAAGAGAGTGTGAGTTCAAGCACTGCTTGCATTTCTACTAAATTTAGTGTGACATCTTTGTCGAGTGCTGTTTAAATTTCTGTGAATAATTTTGACACAATGCTTCATTGTGAGCTGTGGAATGCTGGGATCTATAAGGTGAAATAATGCACGCACTACTAATCTTCTTCTTATTCGTCTTAATCATTTTTCCAGAGCCTGCGCCAGGTGAGTTCATGATCCCCGTGTGTTTAACTGCAATTGATTCGACCTCATTTGTGTATGCAGTGATCCTGGATATTTTCGTCCAAAGCCCCCGTCAGCAGCTAGGTAGTTTCAAACGATTCAATAGTCATTTAAGTGACAGTTTGAATGACTTTTTCCAAGTATAGGTGTTCCATGCATTACCTCACTCTGATATAAATGTAGACTATCCCGAACTTGTTATCTCAAAAATGAATGGTGAGTGCAATGTAAGAGCTCTTACTATGGCGCACATTCTGTATTTCGAACCTGTTATCAGTAGCATCTATCTGACCTCACGAACGCGGATAACACAGAAGACTTTGTGAGTCGTTTTGGAGGGCCGCGATACAATATATGCCAGAATGTGTGAAATCGAATTTTCAAACACATTTTGTTATAAATATTCATATCTATATGAATTTCTACTAACAAATGACATGTTTATTCACAACAGACTTGATTATCATCAAAACTGTGAACTGACTGCACGGTGGTGATTTATGTGATGAGTGTGGGATAAATAAATATTATAAAAACATGTTTTCATAACCAACATTTAGCTGAAGGCGAACGTGAGTTCATGTAATTATTGAGATTGTTGTCAAACTTGTACGACATCTTTGTTTACTGTATCCGAAATGAAATGCTACTCAACTTCATGGCTTTGAGTGACATGCACTTACACTGTAAGCAGTGGGATATCCATGAATCTTCCCTCTGAATTTAGATTGCTTATATCACTGTTAGACCATCGTTAACGGCAAATATTAAACTCATTAGAAATGAATGGTTGTGTGGTTATTATCAGTGTCAAACAACAATTTTTGCCATACCTCAAAAATTTGTCCTATCTCACCCAAATTCCAACATCATCATGACAATCGAAGCATGAAACAATCCTCATATGTTGACAGCAGACAATGCCTTCATGGCTGGTTATGACGAAATTAGACAGCCGATTAGTTGACATGAGTATTCACAACTTCATCTGTCCTCAACCACTCCCCATCAGTCATTTCACTATAAGCCGCGACATCATTGCATCTACTGAATCGACTACTTTTCATCCGATAATTCCATTAACTCTCCTTTACACAAGAGAGTGTGAGTTCAAGCACTGCTTGCATTTCTACTAAATTTAGTGTGACATCTTTGTCGAGTGCTGTTTAAATTTCTGTGAATAATTTTGACACAATGCTTCATTGTGAGCTGTGGAATGCTGGGATCTATAAGGTGAAATAATGCACGCACTACTAATCTTCTTCTTATTCGTCTTAATCATTTTTCCAGAGCCTGCGCCAGGTGAGTTCATGATCCCCGTGTGTTTAACTGCAATTGATTCGACCTCATTTGTGTATGCAGTGATCCTGGATATTTTCGTCCAAAGCCCCCGTCAGCAGCTAGGTAGTTTCAAACGATTCAATAGTCATTTAAGTGACAGTTTGAATGACTTTTTCCAAGTATAGGTGTTCCATGCATTACCTCACTCTGATATAAATGTAGACTATCCCGAACTTGTTATCTCAAAAATGAATGGTGAGTGCAATGTAAGAGCTCTTACTATGGCGCACATTCTGTATTTCGAACCTGTTATCAGTAGCATCTATCTGACCTCACGAACGCGGATAACACAGAAGACTTTGTGAGTCGTTTTGGAGGGCCGCGATACAATATATGCCAGAATGTGTGAAATCGAATTTTCAAACACATTTTGTTATAAATATTCATATCTATATGAATTTCTACTAACAAATGACATGTTTATTCACAACAGACTTGATTATCATCAAAACTGTGAACTGACTGCACGGTGGTGATTTATGTGATGAGTGTGGGATAAATAAATATTATAAAAACATGTTTTCATAACCAACATTTAGCTGAAGGCGAACGTGAGTTCATGTAATTATTGAGATTGTTGTCAAACTTGTACGACATCTTTGTTTACTGTATCCGAAATGAAATGCTACTCAACTTCATGGCTTTGAGTGACATGCACTTACACTGTAAGCAGTGGGATATCCATATCACAACTGAGGCTGTATATTTTCCTATAAGCATAATTACTGTCACCATATCGGAAATATTTTTTAATTAGTCAGTCGTACACTAGGGAATACAGGCTAATTCTCTTAGGACTGACAATGCTCTATGCATTTAATAAATTGCGAGTTTTGGACGAAATGAAATGGGCACCACATCGTAATTCCCCCATCTCCCTATTCACTTCTGTCACTCATCTCTATTTCTGCTTCTGTCTTCTTTGTGGTTTCAAATGCTCTGAATCTCTGTTTCGTTTCTTCTGTTGGTTTTATTTTTTTAATTTTTGTAACTCTTTCATAGTTTCAGTTTGTCCTATTTTTATTGATTTACCCAGTTCTGTTTCTGTTATATCTTCGTGTGTATGCGTACGTATTTGATGATTTCTTTTTTTTAAACTGCCTACCTGATTCTTTGTTCGTATTTTCACTTGTGTCTGAGAAACCTATGACAACGGAAATTGAGCATAAATTAACATTTGTCAACGCTTTGAAGTAGCCTTTGATCGAATATATTATTATCACGTGTCTCATCAAAAATTGTTTGGAGGACTTCATTATGAGCTCTCTTCAGTCAAAGAAGGATTGAAAAATTTGCAGGGAGTACTCGGCAGCTGTTGTGGCTCAGTGTTTGCCTCTTTTTCAGTACCCACCCATATATTGTGTCGGAAATCAGGACCTTCTGTTTACAAGGCGAGCTCGCATATCATTTAGCCACTGTAGCCCGATCCATTGGACCATGAATTCTAACTTCTCTAAAATCACGAAATATCTCGACCACTTCGCAATGTATGGTTCCATGAGTTGTTCCATACTGGTCACGTCTTCCCACTTGAACACCAGGCTAACTGCCTGAGTAGTGCCTGTCGATAGTGAGCAGCAGAATAATTTTCAAGTATTGATTTTGCACGGAATTACGTTTGATTGGCTGGAGAATTTCATCATGAGCTGATGCCAGTTAGAGAACCATTGAAGAACCTGGGAGTAGTGGACAGCCGTTTAGTCCAAGTTTGGGACTCTTCATCAACACGCACCCACCTATCAATTTCTATAAATCTTATTCTGGGAGATGATGTTAATAAATATGCATTGCTACATAAACCGTTATTCACACTTTGTCATGTCTTTCAAAATGGCATCCGAATATGAATGAATATTTTGTATCATTTGTGACGAATACATTCCCCATTTTGTACACATGAAATAATTGCGATTTCGTCACCATCACAATTTACTCCATGTTTCGTGTGCGTTTGTTTCAAATGCCACAGAAAATGTGTAACATGTGCCAACAAATCTTCACTTCAGTTCTATTTAAACCTTGTTTTGAGATGTCAGAATACATCGTCAGCCTTGCAATACAAACTGCCCGCCACTTGAAATCTGAGTGACATAGTAATTTGTACAGTACTACACATTGAGGTCGCATATCCCATGTTTCTGTTCGGACACCAGGAGTGTATGTGTCACGTGTGTCGACGAATGTTCACTTCAACTCTACTAAACCCATATTTTGTGAATTAAGGATACATTGTCAGCGCCTTCGCAGAGTGATAGGAACATTAGTACACTCAGTAGGTTGCACCAACCTACTTCCTACCTTATCAATTTGCGAGCCTCCGCTCCTTTGCGTTTGCACAAGCAATAACAACATGATAAAGTACCATCAAACCCGTGGTGGAAGAAGAAAGACATCCGTTGTAGTTGAGTATCTATATATGCTTGAAATGACCATTGCAGAAACTAATTACATTTATGAAATACGGTCGAAAAAAAGAAAGTGTTCCAAGGTCATAATATATGGATGGTGGCAAGATACAAAGAGTGTCGTTATATAGAATTTTATAAAAATAAGCTATATATAAAGTGAGAATCGCACATCACTTGTGCGTCGGTTGCACAGCCGTAGAGTGCGCACCGACCACGCCTCATATGGTCCAGGGTTCGATCCTTGGCCAACGCACTCCTCTACCTCGCTAAACCAGTAGTAAGACTGGTTAAGAGGAAAGGTTAGGCATGGGGCTAGAAATCTCATCCTGTAAAAATAATCAGAAACAGAAACTTCGAGCCTCTAGCTTGAAGTACTGTGTTCCACTGAGAACGTAAAGGAATAAAAAAACTTCATTTGTGGATGAATGCAAAACTAATGATAATTTATCGATATAACGACTGCGCAGCAACTGCAAAAGGTAAGTACATGTTTTCCATGTGTTCACTAGCAAATGACTCGACATGAATTGAGTATGCACTGATTAATTAAATGATCAAAATTCGATTACAAACATTCCAAATGTAGATCATTACATATGACGCTGGATACGGTGGTTTCTATAAGAGAGATAACTCGCCAAATATTGGTATTGATGAACAAATACGACTGTATCGTGAAAACGGAGAACATGACAGTTCCACAAGTAGGTGCTCGATAGATAGGCAATGTGACCTCCACAAAGCTGCAGAAGACAGTCGCCATTATCTGACCTGTGGCCATGTGGTCCCCACTGACCATCCATATGACTCTTCTCTGAGTCTAGATGCCTGACACTAACATTGAACTCCCCAGTCAGAACTACGAAATCAATCTGACGCGTCTGCATGAAAACATCGCACACTTGTTATGGCAGCTCACACTTAATAACATTCAGGCTGCAATCCGTTGGTGTATAGGCCACCTCTAGTTCAATCATCCTGCACCACAGTATATAACAGACTGATTATGCGAATCAAAACGAGTAATGCAGATACACTTCCAAAGCTCAGCGCTACAAAGATATCCAATGCGACAGGTCCCAATGTCAGAAGGTCGCAGGATAGCGCAATGTGAGAGCTGTAACTATGGCGCGCAAGACTCAACGGCAACCTATTCCTTGTAGGAGCAGCTTTCACTATGTATTAAGACGAATTCGTCCCCTGCCAATAACAAGTATCACAGATTCTGTCATTTCATTTGTATCAAGAAGGAAGAACAAACCACAACATTCACAAGGCCATAAGCAACTTTCAACAATCAAGGAAACTGATTTCCATCTCAGTCTGTACTGACATTGGCACTCTTAATTGTCCCGGCAGCGGCAATGATTTTCATTTATCTAAATATTTGACTATCAAGCAACTTATGAATCACATAACAAGCTATGTGCAGAGCTTTATCGAAGATATCCCCATACACTACACTACAATTGACAATCTCGATCTTGTCCTCCGTGAACAAAGACGGCTTTTACCTACAAAGATTTAAGAGGGGAACAGTATAAATAACCTGCAGTCCATGTTTCACATTAATCACCGTAATGTGATGCACCTCACAGACTAACGATAGAAGTAGTTCTACCCACAACTGTTAAGAATGCTCTCGTGTTAGCTGTTTTGTTAAAGTGTGTGCATGATTATTGAATTGAATTTGTGTCATATGTACTGACTCCAGAGTGAATATGTTCATACCGCATTTGGCGCAATTAACTGCTTTTCGCTTGATCAGACACGATTGCTTTTGCAGCAATAATCTGTGAGTGATATATCAGATATTTTGTCTGTCTAATTTGTAGAAATATTGCATATTTGACACAGTATTCCATCTTGTGTGACCCGAAATCCCCTACTGATTGTCGACATCTCACTGCACGTCCCACCATCCTGAGAACAATAATTAGAAACATTTATTTCGTGATACCAATTTAAAACAACGAACAGAGCTTAGTTAAGCAGGATTTAATGAATTCACCAATATTTCCGTGGAACGTTTCATCTGAATACTCCAAATACAGGGATATACATCGATCACTGGAAGTACATTGTGAAATGCAAGACTGTTAAGCCAATAAACAATATTTAATTAATCATGTAAAACGATGCGTGTGAATTCTTTACATATCACGTTTAAATAGATAAGGGGAAGGGAGTATCAGAGATTAAAATTAAGCTAAAATGCATTATGCTCCAATTACATCACTTAGATTAGTCATTGGAGAAATAACTTTAATTTATCAAGAGTTGGAATCTAATAGGAATATTTCTAATAATAATGCTGAGACGAGTTAAGATAACGTTACTGATAAAATATATTTTCAAGTGAATCAGGAATAATAATAAGAGATAGAATAAAGTGTTAATAAGAATGATTTTGACACTTAAGGAGTAAAACGTAGATTCAGAGTGATGAGCATTTCTCTCTTTAAACAGGGACCTGGTTTATAAACTCTAAGTGCCTCAGCAATTAGAAGGATATTCCTGTTCAACTGTCTGCTTACAACAGTGAATGACTTGACAGCATCGATATCATGTCCACAGTCCACAAGATGCTTTGTTATTGAGCTTTCCGATCTTTGAATTCAGCAGTTTTCAACCAAATTTGCCTTTCTGTGTGACCTACTTAGTTGATTCCAAAGACAATCTCAAATTGATATGCGCAGTTTAAAGTGTCGAGGATTGGTGACTGGTCCTTCACAGATTGTTGAAGCACTCGCTAGGTGATGTTAAGGAGAGCCAGTTTTGCAGCATAATAAGTTCTCCTGATAGCTTTATCGAGTCTTTGTTTGACTACTTCTTGTACATCATCTCCTTTGAATGGCAAACTGATATAGACAGATTTCTTCGGAACTGTTTGGATAGATTTGCAGAGGCTCGTTTATTTAGAGTATGCATTAAAGAAATTCTCAGGATATCAATCCTCAGATAAAATATTCTTCAGAGCCTTTCCCTCGTGTTCGGTTGTACTGTCAGATCACAATTTTGTGCCCTAGTGAACAGTGTTCTGACTAGGTTCTTTTCATACTAAATTGGAGCAAAACTTTTGAAAAGTTTGTACTGTTCTGTCCATGAAAACTTTCTTAATGTAAATCTTTCGATTGTTCCATCAGCTTTTTTACTAGCGAAATGTCTAGGAATTTAATAGTACAATTTTGATCGTGTTCCGTTACGAAGTTGAGATTCGATGGCATGATTTGAAATTTATCAAAAGGTCTTCAGCTTTCTATCTGCTTTTAAAGCACTATAAGCTTGACTGGAGAGAGACGCATTGAATTCAAATGGAATATGTAGAGTTTGTTAGAAAGTTTAAACCACCTTCATGGGTTCAAAATCAATTCGTCATCACATTTAACCTACATTCCTTAGTAAACTTCGTTTTGACAACAAAGCAGATGAACTATTACCTCTGTAACTTGGTTTAGTTATCTTCATTGTTATTTTGACCTTCAATATGTCCTTTTAACTTGACCTAAGTATATTTTCTCACCTCCCAACTCTTTATTAATTTCATATATCTTCCTATGACAAGCCTGTGTTTGATCAGATTGCTCGAAATGTGTTCCGCAAATACATAACACGATTCAGACAAATTGCGTCTTCTTCTTGCTTTGTCTAAATTCATAAAGGGAACTAATTATTTTAAAGTCATTTATGTGCTTTGGGGCTGGCAGACAAAAGGAGAGTGGGCGTGTGCACCGATCAATTGCAGCTCTGAGGTAATTAGGTGTGAACTGCTATAACAAGTGTGCTATGTTTTCATGCAGACGCGTCAGATTGATTTCGTAGTTCTGACTGGGGAGTTCAATGTTAGTGTCAGGCATCCAGACTCAGAGAAGAGTCATATGGATGGTCAGTGGGGACCACATGTTCACAAGTCAGATAATGGTGACTGTCTTCTGCAGCTTTGTGGAGGTCACATTACCTATCTATCGAGCACCTGCTTCTGGAACTGTCATGTTCTCCGTTTTCACGATACAGTCGTATTTGTATGTCCATACTAAACCTTTCCCTTTTTCTGAAAGCTAGAGAAAGATATACTATGATTTTTGAACAAACGCCTAATTTCATTTAACGCTCATTAGCCAAGACATAATATTGTTGTATCCGTCAACAAATATAAAACTCAGTGGTGTTAACTAGACGCAATTTCAATCAAAACGATTTCACCGAATGCAGCTATGCAGCTCTAATGGTGCATTATATTCTCAAATTGGGAATCTAAATCAATAATGTAAAAAAACCTAAATATCAAACATGATGATGCATGAGCTGGTGACAAGGCGGTTAGTAGGAATAGGCGTTTCTGGTTTGTTAAACTTGATGTGATTTGACTGAGTTAAGCAGATGCTTGTTAACAGGGAGATAACATGCAACTCTGGATTCACGACCGAATTTTCTTTCATTTTTCTCCGTAATTCTGTGAGAAGATTTTCCATTCCTTCTCTCATGTCTGTCTCCCTGAGTGATTTGAAGAATTTGGTCTTGTCTGAAAGTAGGTTTAACGATTTATCCGCATAATCTGATACATGTTGTATGTGGAAGAAGGAGGATTATGTCCTTCCCCGTCTTATATGCTGACAACCATATGAAGCCAGCAGACATGTACTTCTCAGTGACTACTCTATCTGATTAGTTTTATCTATGCTTATTTTATAAAAATTTGTCTCCAGACTTTAGCCGTTTACATTTTTACTTCTACTAATTTATTCTGACCACCCTCAATACTCACTTTTCTGTGTCTTTTGGATGCCCACTGTCGATGAAAACGGACGTCTGATTAGTGTGCACAATTCCCAATTTTTGGTTTTCTCATGTTGTTTTGCATTCATTTGACACGCTGTTATTCTCTCTCATTATGTGGTGTGGTTTTTATTGTTTTATCCTCAAAAGATATAACTCAACCGTCGAGTACCACCAGTGGTGAGTTTGTATTTCCCTGCTTCTTCTTTCCAAACTAGTGAAAAGCACATGTCTAGCATATCCTGCTTTGTGACGCTTCTCTACCTGGCATTGACTGAGTTAAGTGGTTGCTTGTGTACGGGGAGATGAATTGCAGGTCTAAATTTACGATCAACTTGTCCTTGTGCTTTTTTCCACACTTACTCGTTTGAACCAAACTGATTTTGCTGTCATATTCTTGCTTTTTCCTATTAATATTTTTATTTTTATTCGTTTATTGCTGACTTTCATTTATACACATATGCATGTATGGTTGCATTTATCTATTCGTTTTCTACATCAACTCCAGTGATCGTTTTCGTAATTCCTGTCTACTTTGTGAAATTTTTTTGGTAACCTGGTTCAGCTGTATTTTAAGTGTTAATTTTCCCCCAGTATTTGTAAATATATTATTATTATTTTAGTTTCAGAGGATGATTCCGAAGTAGCGGCTAACGCTTATGGTAAGTTCCTGATTATCTTTCGGTTTTTCGCAGTATATGTATTAGCATACTTCGATTTTCCTTAGGCTTTTATTGCCTTCTTTTTTCTGGTCATCTTTTGGATGTAAAGTGTCATCGAATCCATCGGAACACATTGATAATCACGTGCTTCCACTATCCACCTTTCAGTCACTTCTTATAGTGAGTTCATCCTTTATTCTTTTATCAGGAACCTTAAATTCTGGCTTCACATGCATCGATACCTTTATCTGTCCTCGGCAGGAGAATGATTTGAGAAACCGATGACCTCTTTACTTCAACTTGATAGGGTTATTACGTTTTTGTCACTGATGAAATGCAATGGCAGAAATAAAGGGAAACATCTGTTTTACTGTCAAATTTGTAAGAATTTTGAATTTTCAAGTTTGAAGCATTAGCCCACCAAATAATTAGAAAATTTAGAGAAACTTGGCAAGCGAAATACACGCAGTTGACTTCAATTTAAGTATACTATTATTTTGAACATTTAGGTTATAGTGATGTGAGTTCAGGTATTTTGTGTTTTGATTGGAATGTTGAAGTTGTATTGACTTCACACAATCCCATCGGAACTTTGAATCCAGATATAAAACTAATGGAGTTTTGTCAGTTTGATGATAGGGTACTGATGAAATACACTGTAAGCCTAATTCTGATTACTGAGCGGCAATGTGCATTGATGTTGACAGCAAGCATATCAAGGAAGAAAATCTCACAACAAAGGCGATTAGAATTCATATCCATATACATTTTGTCATATGCACTTACTTTGAACTCGCTTTAAACGCCTCTAAGAGACAGTCGAGCGTTTCCACTACGGTCACTGATGATTCACATCAGCCTATTTACACCAAGGTATGCACTTGACCAGTTTCCACTCACAAGCACTTTCCTACATTTCAAATACTCATCAATGCCTGTAAAAATGGTGTGTTCCTACAAAGAGAGGAATATATATATCGAGGACAGTAAAAGAATGAAGTGAGAAAAGTTGGACATATATAATTCAGAAATTACATTTTAATTCGAAACCGATTGTGGCACATGTGGTTACACATATCAGTTGTCCTCTTCGGATAACATTTCATTGCTTATAATATTGTTTGATAAATCTTCCATTTCAGCTCATTGTGACGCTCACTTTGTCTGCTGGTGTATGTGGTTTGTTCGTCGGTTTGATCTATATACTGTAGCTGAGTTGCTGTTCAAATGAAATTCACACCACAAACAATTGTCATTAACATATTGTAACCGTGAATCTGTTCACCTATATATTACCTTGCAACGTTAATTTCTTAATTTGAGCATCAACATTCATTCATTATTAATGAAAAACAGTTTTATTCAGAGAAGAACTATTCCTATTCAGTCATTTAATTCGCAAGCCTCAAATGAGTATTAAGACTTCAGGTAGACCTGCCAGGTTGTGCATAAAACTACTTAGGAAAAATATATATGTAATAAGAATGAATATCACTGAAACAGTTTCTTGAGAGGGTGGTGTCAGAGTGGATGAACTTTTAAGTTTTCAAAGATTGGTACTTATGTAAATCAGTATTAGGACTTTCAAAGTGCGTGCCAGAAATCAGGCGTGCGATGACGATGACATTAATGGAATCGAAGAAGGAGTGCAGTGAGATGGATTGCACAACAAATGGAAGTGAAAAGAGAGTTTCTGTTATCAAATTAAAGGAAGGGATTTAAGGCAGAGTTTTTAAAAGGATGACTTAGCCTTCTGTCTTGTATAGCTAGAACTTTACCTAAACATACAAGGAAAAAACTTTAAGTGATAAATCCCGTGACTCTGTGTGACTCGACTCAACACAGTGTTAACACACAGTTAAATTCGTTATCTTATGTCCAAATCTTTTTTCAACCAAACGTGTTTGTGTCAAGCTACGCGCCAGCGGAAAATGCTCTTACAACGCCTGCTTCAATCAGGTTTACGCCATCAAGTGAAAGTGCAAATCCGCACAGAGGTGGATATAATCCCTAATTTTTCTCTATGAACCATCGAGTCGCAATTCAGCTAAGGAATGTCGGGTGTAAGGCTGAAACATAGAAGTTAACTTCTAATAATTTCATGAGTATTTTCAACTTTGAGTGCTGAATTCAAATAAATGTGTCATTATACGCATTATGATTTCGTTACCAATGGTACGTTTCTTCATACAACATTCGATAGACCTTCAGGCTAAAAATTATCTAACAGTGTCATACAAGGAGTCTTCAGAGACCTTTCATACACAACTGTAGAACAGAAACTCATATCCCTGGAACATTTATCTTTCTCAATCTGGTCTATCAAATGCTGAAGCTAGTGTATCAGTATGTAGAATCGAAATGTTCGGTCGGATCATATCTAAGAAGTGAAATGTGGAATTATCATCTTCTTCGGTAGTGAAGAGCATAGATGGGTGACAATCACTGAACATTTTTCAACAGATCTGTAGTTGAACAGTTATCATTACAAACAATAAAGTTACTCTTCACATATCATATATATCTATACATACACAATCCTGTGTTTCTTCCACTGCCTCGGCAAGAAGACATGCTTCTTGCCGACGCCAGGGACATACCTGAAATGATGGATCGATTCGCAGAATTTCAAGCAGTCATATAATTCACATATGCATTGGCCTTCTGATATGCTCCTCGCACAAGAGGGATCACACAATATCATTAGTAGCAGCTTACATAAAAACATAACTCAGCTAGACAACATAAACATTTCCATAATTTCAGTTCTTTACGCTACATGAGAATTTCAGCAAACAGACTGAATAGTTGGACGAGAGTTCAGCGAATATAAGTACGTAATTACTGAATGGAAATGTTCGTCCGACAAGTTCATAACGGTGTATGAGGCTGCAAATGAGAAGACAAATATATTGTATCTGCGAGGAAGCCACTCTCCATGGTAGAACCGCTTGGTGTTGGTAGGTGGGAAAATTATTAGGAGAAGTTACAAAGCCAAAATGTTGTAATTCAGAATTTCTTGACACCGTCTAATGGCACTGAATCTGTAGTCTAAAGTGCCATTTCCACTCAGCTCTTCATATATTTATCAATTTGACTGCTTCTGTGACGGTTAGTACAAGGTTCGTTGCTTGAAAATATTCTCATTCTAACAAACTATTATTATTCCCCTTTGGCTTCCATGTGGGACGTAGGGCTTCAACAACACATATTCACTTTGTTATATTTGCCGCTGTCCTCTTAATTTGGGTCCGAAATAGCTCATCATCTCTCATCGCCTCTTCGAACAATCAGCTCCATTTCACCTTCATATTAATGACTCACTCACTCTAGGGGCTGCCTCACGAAATCATTTGAAGGCCTCATCAACATCTGTTCGGTACGGAGCTGGCGAAGGTAGCCGTTGATAAAAGTCTGCAACTTGTTGGAAATGCCTTTCGTTACACTCACTGCTGGTTTCCGACACATATGGAAGAACCGACTGACTTGAAGCTTGCTGTTTATGCTGAGTCAGCACCTATGATTTCCAAACTAATTTCAGATCGATGAACTCATGTCTCGCCTTACCAATTCTGGCTTTGACATCTTAATCGATTCTGCCCTTGGTTTCAACGATGTATCCTAATCAAGTGAATGAAGTAACCTCTTTCAAATTTCTCCCGTTCATGATGATTGGTGCTGTTTGTTGTCCCTGTTAGTTGGTCATTTTCCTCACTCCTGGCTTCTCTATCTTCGGCTAGAATCTGTCCTGTCTTCACTGCCTACCGCTTTGGCCAGTTTGTTGGTTTTCGATGGTAGATCTGCGATTTTGTCTGACGTTGGAGAAGTCACTTTCGAAATCCAGATCTTCTAGAGTCTTCTTATCCGTATTATGTGATACTGTCTTCTCACTGCCAAAGTGATCTATCCGGCATAACCCAGTCCGCCACAATTTGAAATGTCCTTGACAACGATAGACAGTCTTGTCTTACTCCTGTATTCACCTAGAAGTCTTTACTGGGTTTTCCGTTGTGGATAACCCAACACGCGGCATTGTTATATAGCTGTCTGTAGAAGGCCTCCTCGAATTCGATGAGGCTATAGCGGTAGAGATTTGACCTCAATTCAATGCTTTGTTCGACTGCGATGCGTAGAGTTACTATTTGATAATCACATGATTTGCTTTCCTGAATGGAACTTGTCCTGCCTGGAATTCTGCATACAGTGCATACTTATCCTCCCCAGGATGACGTGACTTCGCATTTTACTTGGCACGGACAACAGCATTATTCCATGCAATTTCTCGCAGGAGCGTTAGTCGGCCTTCTTCGGAAACTTGACAAGGTAGCGTGACCATATGTGCCACAGTCTCGGGGTTCGTTTCCATAGCTTCGTGGCGGAGTATCATCTGGTGCTGCTAGTTTCCAATTTGGCGTTTAGTAGGTTGATTGCATTCAATAAGATTTTACCTTCGTTTGAGGATTGATGTCCATTCACAGGAAGCTGCATATATGTTGATGATAGTAATACCTCGTGAGTAGCAAATGATGGCCAATTCAACATTTACAGAACTTTGTAAATTCATTTACATAATTCCTTTACTTTCCATCGCTTGACTTGGTTGTTTGTAGTCTTTTCCATATTTCCGGTATGATTGATAATGCCATATGAGGAAGGGACATATTTGACCCTACGTAGCATTCCTAATAAAGCAGCAATTAGAGTGGCAATTAAACCTCAAAAAGTCACTCAGGGGCAAGCTCTGTAGTTTGGAGGACGCAGTTGACCCAGTTAGACAAAATCATATAATTTACAAAAGCCTTGCAATGACTGTGAGTAAGGTGAACTAAACAGATCAAACTAGTAGGTTGGGGTAGTCAGATTGTTGGAAGGTAGCAATTTACTTTCTTTTACTTTCCATCGCTTGTCTTGATTGGTATTAGTCTTTTCTATATGTCAGGCTAATAAATTCACTTGTGAATAGTAACTCCAAGGTAGTATTCCATTTCTGGATGTTCTTCTTACGAAAAGAACAGACGGTGCCTTAAAGAGAAACATCTATAGGAAAGCAAAGTGGAATGTACAATACACCCACTACCATAGCTTCACACCTGTACAATATAAGGGCAACCTAATTCGTTGTCTTAGTCATAGAATTAGACGCTTATGTACCGACGATTGTATTGAAGATGATATAAGACATCTTACAAACGCCTTGCTACAAAACGACTATCCTACCAACTTTGTAAAGAAGTATATCTATGAAACTACACATAAAACTAAGCGAGACACAATAAGTGAGAAGAAGCTCTACCTAAATGTACAATTCAAAGGCGATATATCCAACGATATATTAAACCGTAGATTAATGAGATCAATTGAAAGAACTTTTAATGCCGTAAAACTGCATATCAGTTACCCAATCAAACCGATATTGACACTGCGCATTAAAGATAGATTACCTAAAATGGCGACATCAATGTGTGTATATAAATTCAACTGCTCCTGTGGAGCTAGTTATATAAGTCGTACCCAAAGGAATTTATCTTTACGCACTCGTGAACATATTCCTGTTTGGCTTGGGAAAAGAGCAACCAAATCATTAAATAATGCAACTCTGTCTCATCTAGTGGATAGCGAACACAGCATCAAAGTAGATGAGTCATTCACAGTTGTGTATCGAGTATCGAACAATCTCCCCAAAGGCACACGATTACACCTCCTAGCCATAACTGAGGCTTGAAAGATTATTAGAGAGAGACCAGATCTATGTGTACAGAACAAACTTACTCACTCTCTTTGTCTACCCTGGCCCACTATAAGTTCACCAGGATCAAAATTTTTCTTACTATTATTATCATTATTATCATTTTGTGATATCATGTCTTTATTATCCATTTCTTCACCCAGTTTATTCCACCTCATTGTTACCCTCAATTTTTGTAAACCTTTATGATTTTATATTAAGCCTAACGATTCTGTTACATCTTATTACAATTTACAATTTAGCCTCTTTATTTTAGCATTAAACATTATCGGTCAGTAAACATTACTGTATAACACTGTGACACTCTATCAAAACAAAAATTTACTCATAATAGAATTACACTCTACCACAGTGCACAAGTTTTATTCTTATATCAATTATCGGTCAGCCCTCACATATACTGTCCCCTTTGTTAATGTGTGTTTGTATGTATTTTGTGGTTATCGCATTTCTCTCACCCTAATGACACTTGTATTCTGTTGACTATAAAACAACACCATATCACCCAATTGTTCATTCACACTTCATCACATTTTTCTGACTATACACCCTATACACATTTGATTGACTATGTTAACTAATGGACTATCATCTCAACTTACACATGCACCCCAATACAGTTTCTGATATTATTTTCATTTGCCTTTATTCGCTATGTTTACTGTATTATTCATGGATTTATAACTGTAGAGCCTGAAGAAGAAGCTATCGAAAACAATTGTTCGCTCAAAATCTTGTTTTGATTTCAATATGGGGATTTTTCATTTACTGAGACCTGCTTATCTAACATAGTTTTCTGAGGTGTCTTTTATCTGAGGCTTGTCTTTTCTGCTTCACTTGCCACCATCTCTGTCATAGAATTATTTTGTCTTTCCTACCACTATTCTTCACTTCTTCCTTTATTCAGTGCATTGCACATTGAACTCAGCTTCTCCTTCTGTTGTCCATCTTTTAACTGTATTGTGTCACCATCTCTTTCACTATCCTGCTCTCTTTTCTTCTACTAGCTTCCAGGTATCCGTTTGAAGCTATTCCCCGTCTTGTGTTTTCTTTCTTCCTATAACAGTTTTACACGTTTCCTCTACACAATCCAAGATTCATTAATCATTCAGCCAACCGAACACAAACATTAAACCACTTTATTTCCCTCTTAATTATGTTCAAATTCATTCGAAACTACTTTTTATTCGAACGGCTTCAATTCCCTTTCTGACTGAGTCAGCCTCAGCATTCTCCATTATATTTCTCCCAAATATCTAACTCTTTTATTAAATGTGTCAGAATGAAAGTGAGAAAGTAACTCGTAAATAATGAGCGACCTTGTGAATACTAATGAAAATAAGTAATCAATCTATAAACTGTCATAATGCTCCTACTTGCAACAACAATCTTGTTTGTATGTACCACTGAAACTGGAGAGCAAATGAAATATGAATAGGTTTCGCATGGTGTGAATGTTTTGCAGCATGATAGGTCATTCGGTTTTCATTGGCTTTTGAAGAACACCTTCTGATTTTGTCGACAATTTAAGGTGGAACTCAGTGAATCAACAAATCGTGATTAAAACTAACTCGCGATATTTTAAAAGTATATTTCAATATGAATGCTGTCACCATAGTGTACACGTTGTAAAACATTCTGCCTAGGTATACCATCAATTCTCGTTACCTCCACATCCCCTGTATTTAAACTGCATAAACGTTCCGCCTTTCGAATTTTACCAGTATTTCTCGACTTTCTGGCTGGTATTATCTTCATCGTCCTGACGGAAACAACAATTTCTGAAATTCAAATGTCGGAGTTATATGAATTGGTGACATTCAAAATAAGTTGTGCATCCATTCTACATAAAAGGAGGCAACATAAACATCCCTTTGTAATCAATACAGAATATTCCACTGAAGCGAAATACTCCATTTAAAACATATCACTGTAACACGCAGAATGTTTCTCTACAAACAGAATAAACAAGAGTACTCTTGAGGTATTGCAGAACATTTCAAATGAAATTAGCTATTTATGGTTGGTCATAAATATTTACGCTTGGAAATCAGACATGATTTAAAACAGCCGTCATTCATTTGAAGAAAATTCGAATCAATGATGAAAGGATACTTGAATTCGCACTGGATTTCAGACACCATTGTGACATGCACATATATGCGTATAAGAAACTTAGCAAGAAGTATGTGTGAGCTAATTTGTAAGATGGTAATAGTTATTATCTTATAATAATTATTATTATCGTTTACTCATAGTGCTTTTACGTTTACGTACACACATCACAGTTACTATTTAATCATTATTATTGTTGTTTATCGACCTTGAACTTACGTCTAATCTATTCCACTTGCTGGTTTAACTCTCTGCAATATTTAGACTGTCTCTCACACCACTGGCTATATTGACGCATGAAAACGAGACTTTTTGGCTCTATACACACATTTATATATGTATTAATGTTTCCTTGAACTGAAAAATGTTACGCTGATATTCGAGTTACTGATAGTCATTACCTCTTAGTTCAATAACCTGTGACTGCAAAGTGTGCATATTGTGCAACTCAATTTTCTGTGTTCCAGCGACGGCTGAAATACGGTTTACTATTGACTCATTTCATACACGAACAAAAGAACAAACATGGTATCCTTGTGAAATGTAATATACTGTAATTCGATAGCAAATGTTTCAGGGTTCGGAAATAAGCGAGTATCTTCGTTGAGGGAAGTGCTGGTTTGCTATCAGCTTTCCTCAGGATACCAAATACATTTGCGTCAGTACTCATTCAGTGTTTATGCAAACACCATTTGAAATTTATGCTTTTAGTTTGGTAAATGCTGAATTTTACTGGTACGAAGTTGATTGATTCCCAGCTACGACTCACTGTGACCCGATACATGGTGAACAATCATTCAGTGGTCCATTCATTGTCTTTCATCTAATGTTAGTCTCTTTGGAAATCGACGAAAGTGAGCGTATTATTTGCGTTGTCGGATTCATATTTGCCTCGTTCACTCTTCAGTCGCGTCAAATCTTATTCGTAATGAATGAGGAAAATTATGTGTCCATTCAGTTGTGAATATTAACTAACATGTCTATACAAATAAGAATTTCGGCAGTTGTAACAATTGAAACTGGATACAGAGACTTTGAATAGTTTAAGAAGATGACTGGGAAGATATAAGAATAGAACTTGTGCATTGTGGTAGAGTATAATTCCGTTATGGGTAGTGTTTATTTTTGATAAAGTCTCACAATTTTATGCAGCAATATTAACTGATGACCATCCGAACACAATTTATTACTGCACACAATCATATCGAGGTACTTACACAACTTTCTAACTTCATTTATATAATTCCTTTACTTTCCATCGCTTGACTTGATTATTATTATTGTTCCCTTGGGTTCCTAGTGGAACATAGGGCTTCAACTGCACGCCTCCACTTGCTTCTGTCTTGTGCTGTACTTTTCACTTGCATCCATGTTATTCCATACTGTTTCATTTCCTCCTCAGACGATCTCCTCCATGTCACCCTTGGACGTCCCACTCGCCGCTTCCCTTTCGGGTTCCACTCGAGCTATGGCCTGACGCGCGATGTCACCCAACGGCCTCCTCAGCGAGTGTCCAATCCATCTCCACTTTCTCCTGCACATTTGTTGGGCGATTTGTTCCTGTTTTGTTTGTTCCCATTGTTTCTTGTTGGTGATTCTTTCCGGCCATCTAATCTTTATTATAGAACGAAGAGTGTTGTTCATAAAGGTCTGCAACCTGTTGGAAACATTCTTTGTGATCCGCCAAGTTTCTGATCCGTAAAGCAAAACTGACTTGACGTTTGTATTGAAAATCCGAATTTTGTTGTTGATGCTGAGTGACGAAGATTTCCAGATTGGTTGCAGATTGATGAATGTGTTTCTCGCCTTCGCGATTCTCGATTTGACATCCTCTTCCATTCCTCCTGTGATTGAGACAGTGCTCCCTAGATAAGTGAATGAAGTAACCTTTTTCAAATCCCTCCCGTTGATGGTGATTGGCGCTGGATGTTGCTGCTGCTGTTGTTGTTGGTTGGTTACTTTCATAACCTCCGTCTTGTCTATGTTCAGCTGGAGTCCTGTCTTTGCTGCTTCTTCTACCAGTTTGTCGGTTTTCGCTTGTAAGTCTTCGATTTTGTGTGACATCAAACATAAATCATCCGCGAAATCCAGGTCTTCTAGGTTCTTCACGTTGGTCCAGGATATCCCTGCATTCTCGTTTCCCACTGTCTGACGCATAATCCAGTCCACCACAATTAGGAATATCATTGGTGATAATAAGCACCCTTGTCTGACTCCTGTGTTTACTCCAAACGCTTCGCTGAGTTTTCCGTTGTGGATCACTTGACATGTGCCGTTGTCGTACAGTTGTTGAATAAGGTTGATGAATATTTGGGGTACGCCGTAGTACTCGAGTAGTTTCCAAATTACTTCGCGGTCAACGCTGTCGAAGGCCTTCTCAAAGTCTATGAAGTTGAGGTAGAGATTTGACTGCCATTCCATGCTTTGTTCGATGATAATGCGTAGAGTTGCAATTTGGTCAGAACATGATTTGCCTTTCCTGAATCCAGCTTGTTCTGGTCGGAGTTCTGTATCCAGTGCGTCCTTGATTCTCTCCAGGATGATGCGACTCAGGATTTTACTTGGCGTCGACAGGATCATGATTCCTCGCCAATTCTTGCAGAGTCCCAGGTTGCCCTTCTTTGGTAGTTTCACTAGGTAACCTTTCTTCCAGTCAGTAGGCACCTTCCCCTCTTTCCAGATCTTTTGCAATAATGGAGTCAGCATTTCTGCTGTCGTTTCTGGGTCCGCTTTCAGTGCTTCCGGGGGTATTCCATCTGGTCCAGCTGCTTTTCCAGCTTTCAGAAGCCTGATTGCATTCATGACTTCAGTTTTCGTTGGAGGATTGGTGTCAACTTACAGTTGTGTACGTGCTGTTGTTGGTATTACTGGACGGGTTGTAGGTAGTGGTCGGTTCAAGAGTCCTTTGAAGTGGTCCGCCCATTGTTTAATCTGTCTTTCTTCTTTGGTAATTGGGTCCCTTGGCTGTCTTTTATAGGTTTCACTTGTGTTGATCTCTTCCCGGATAGAGACTTGGTTATCTGATATAGTGTCCTCAGGTCCCTTTTGCCTGCTGCCTTCTCAGCTTCAGTAGCCAGGTTGTCGTAGAATTGTCTTTTGTCCTTCCTAGCACTCTTCTTCACTTCTTTGTCCAGTGCTGTGTAAGTTGAGCTCAGAGTCTCTTTCTCTTGTCCATCTTTGCATTGAATCATTTTCTCTTTCACCATTCTCCTCTCCCCTATTAGCTTCCAGGTAGGTGTCTGTTGAGAGCCATTTCTTGTCTTGTTTCTTCTTTCTTCCTAAAACCGTTGAACACGTTTCGTTGTAAATTACCTTCAGAGAGTTCCAGTGGTCTTCCACGGATGATTCCTCAGTGATGCCACGTGGTGTTTCCTGCTTTGCTCTGACAGTTGCAGTGAAAATGTCCTGTGTGATTGTGTCCTTCAGTTTTTGCGTGTTGAACTTGCATTGTGGCCTATCCCCAGCTATCCTCGAGGCTTTCAGCTTCACCTTGAAAGTCCCTTGTACCAGATAGTGGTCTGAACCCACATCTGCTCCTCTCCTCGATCTTGTGTCCAGTAGGCTCCGTCTCCACTTCCTTGAGATTGAAATGAAGTCTATCTGGTTTTTGGTGTGTCCATCTGGTGAAATCCATGTTGCCTTGTGTATACCTCTTTGTTTGAACACACTGCCACCAATCACCAAATCACTGAAGGCGCAGAAGTCTGAGAAGAGTTCACCATTGTCGTTCATTTCACCGAGGGCCTCACGACCCATGGTGAGCTCTCTTCCGGTATTGTCTCCTCCCAGTTTTGCATTCATGTCGCCCATCAGGATTTTGATATCGCTCTTTGGGACGTTGTCCATTACTGTTTGTAGTTGACTGTATAAATCCTCCTTTTTCTCTTGTTCTGAAACGTTTGTAGGCGCGTAGCATTGAATGATTGTAACTTTTTTTCCTTTTGAGTTGGACCTGGCTGTCATTATCCTGGAGGAGATTGGTTCCCGCTGCATAAGAGCTTTAGCCGCTGTTGGTGACATCATGATGCCTACTCCCTCGGTGTGCTCGTGATCGTCCTCTGGGTGACCGGAGTAGATTATTGTCTCTCCAGTTGATAGTTGGCTCCTTCCACATCCGTTCCATCTGCTCTCGCAGATTCCCAACACTTCTATTTTATATCTCCTCATTTCTGCGGCTACCTGAGCAGCCTTCCCAGCTTCGTACATTGTACGAACATTCCACGTCCCCATCCTTATTTTCGCTTTCATCGAAAGAAGGCACATCGGCTGACTGGCTTCCCGAAGGCTTTCACCAGCCTGCGTCATTTCACTTCCCCGATTCCAGCGAAAAATAAGGTCATTGTTTGTATTTTTAGAATTTAAAATATATTTGTGCGTTGAAGTTTTAGTAGCAATTTGGTTAAGTTTTGGGGGTGGAGTTGCTAGCACCACGCCCCAACCCTCCCTCTTTATCCGGGCTTGGGACCGGCTAGAATACTAGTGACCTAGTAATCTAGGCGGGTTAGTAATCTAGGCGAGGTTGGTAGCAGTCTTTTCCATATTTCCAGTATGAGTGTTGAGTCATCCATATTGCACGTGGTTGGTGCAGACTCGATGAACCAGGCGGGATTCACTAATCAGCCTCTCTCCATCTACGCATATTACTTGTTAGAAATTTAACCTTCTCCCACCAACCCTATTATGTGGTTGTAGGTTAATGCATGCAGTGCGATCGCTGAGTTCGTTTCTAAATTACTAACCTTCAGAGGGTCAACCATTCTTACCTTAGCTAAATTCATATCATCCGATGATCTGACTACCCCGACCTACTAGTTTGATCTGTTTAGTTCATCTGACACACAGTCATTGCAAGGCTTTTGTAAATTATATGATTTTGTCTAACTGGGTTAACTGCGTCCTCCAAACTACAGAGCTTGTCCCTGGGTGATTATTTTGGGTTTAATTGCCACTCTAATTGCTGCTTTATTAGGAATGCTACGTAGGGTCAAATATGTCCCTTCCTCATATGGCATTATCAATCATACCGGAAATATGGAAAAGACTGCTACCAATCAAGTCAAGCGATGGAAAGTAAAAGAATTATATAAATGAAGTTAGAAAGTTGTGTAAGTACTTCGATATGATTATGTGCAGTAATAAATTGTGGTCGAAAGGTCATCAGTAAATATTACTGCAGAACATCGTGAGACTTTATCAAAATACATTTCACCCATAATGGTTGACTGAGAAGGTCAACCTTGTATAAAATAATGAGGCATAACACGTTTTAGCAAACGATTTCTAAGCACCACTTTTATCATGTTTCTCCAGAATTTTGAAATTACCATTCTGTTCACCGGATCCTGTAGTTTTTAGAGTCAAATTTGAACTTATGTGTTACCTTTCAACCTTGGTGGAGGGAATCATGTTCTTGAAGAAGAAGAAAATATGAAAGAGTTTTCTGATCACTCGAAGTAAATGTTGAATTGGCCATCATTTGCTACTCACGAGGTATTACTATCATCAACATATATGCAGCTTCCTGTGAATGGACATCAATCCTCAAACGAAGGTAAAATCTTATTGAATGCAATCAACCTACTAAACGCCAAATTGGAAACTAGCAGCACCAGATGGTACCCCGCCACGAAGCTATGGAAACGAACCCCGAGACTGTGGCACATATGGTCACGCTACCTTGTCAAGTTTCCGAAGAAGGCCGACTAACGCTCCTGCGAGAAATTGCATGGAATAATGCTGTTGTCCGTGCCAAGTAAAATGCGAAGTCACGTCATCCTGGGGAGGATAAGTATGCACTGTATGCAGAATTCCAGGCAGGACAAGTTCCATTCAGGAAAGCAAATCATGTGATTATCAAATAGTAACTCTACGCATCGCAGTCGAACAAAGCATTGAATTGAGGTCAAATCTCTACCGCTATAGCCTCATCGAATTCGAGGAGGCCTTCTACAGACAGCTATATAACAATGCCGCGTGTTGGGTTATCCACAACGGAAAACCCAGTAAAGACTTCTAGGTGAATACAGGAGTAAGACAAGACTGTCTATCGTTGTCAAGGACATTTCAAATTGTGGCGGACTGGGTTATGCCGGATAGATCACTTTGGCAGTGAGAAGACAGTATCACATAATACGGATAAGAAGACTCTAGAAGATCTGGATTTCGAAAGTGACTTCTCCAACGTCAGACAAAATCGCAGATCTACCATCGAAAACAAACAAACTGGCCAAAGCGGTAGGCAGTGAAGACAGGACAGATTCTAGCCGAAGATAGAGAAGCCAGGAGTGAGGAAAATGAACAACTAACAGGGACAACAAACAGCACCAATCATCATGAACGGGAGAAATTTGAAAGAGGTTACTTCATTCACTTGATTAGGATACATCGTTGAAACCAAGGGCAGAATCGATTAAGATGTCAAAGCCAGAATTGGTAAGGCGAGACATGAGTTCATCGATCTGAAATTAGTTTGGAAATCATAGCTGCTGACTCAGCATAAACAGCAAGCTTCAAGTCAGTCGGTTCTTCCATATGTGTCGGAAACCAGAAGTGAGTGTAACGAAAGGCATTTCCAACAAGTTGCAGACTTTTATCAACGGCTACGTTCGCCGGCTCCGTACCGAAGATCGAATGGCCATAAAGATCTATTGACGAGAAACTCTGGCAACAATCCAATCAAGAGCGGTTCGTGTGACAAATATATGGGAGAAAATGAAGATTGGTCGAGCAAATGTTGATGAGGCCTTCAAATGATTTCGTGAGGCAGCCCCTAGATTGAGTGAGTCATTAATGTGAAGGTGAAATGGAGCAGATTGTTCGAAGAGGCGATGAGAGATGATGAGCTATTTCGGACCCAACTTAAGAGGACAGTAGCAAATGTAACAAAGTGAATATGTGTTGTTGAAGCCCTACGTCCTACACGGAAGCCAAAGGGGCAATAATAATAGTTTGTTAGAATGAGAATATTTTCAAGCAACGAACCTTGTACTAACCGTCACAGAAGCAGTCAAATTGATAAATATATGAAGAGCTGAGTGAAAATGGCACTTTAGACTACAGATTCAGTGCCATTAGACGGTGTCAAGAAATTCTGAATTACAACATTTTGGCTTTGAAACTTCTCCTAATAATTTTCCCACCTACCAACACCAAGCGGTTCTACCATGGAGAGTGGCTTCTTCGCAGATACAATATATTTGTCTTCTCATTTCGCAGCCACATACACCGTTATGAACTTGTCGGACGAACATTTCCATTCAGTAATTACGTACTTATATTCGCTGAACTCTCGTCCAACTATTCAGTCTGTTTGCTGAAATTCTCATGTAGCGTAAAGAACTGAAATTATGGAAATGTGTATGTTGTCTAGCTGAGTTATGTTTTTATGTAAGCTGCTACTAATGATATTGTGTGATCCCTCTTGTGCGAGGAGCATATCAGAAGGCCAATGCATATGTGAATTATATGACTGCTTGAAATTCTGCGAATCGATCCATCATTTCAGGTATGTCCCTGGCGTCGGCAAGAACCATGTCTTCTTGCCGAGGCAGTGGAAGAAACACAGGATTGTGTATGTATAGATATATATGATATGTGAAGAGTAACTTTATTGTTTGTAATGATAACTGTTCAACTACAGATCTGTTGAAAAATGTTCAGTGATTGTCAGCCATCTATGCCCTTCACTACCGAAGAAGATGATAATTCCACATTTCACTTCCTAGATATGATCCGACCGAACATTCCGATTCTACATAGTGATACACTAGCTCCAGCATTTGATAGACCAGATTGAGAAAGATAAATGTTCCAGGGATATGAGTTTCTGTTCTACAGTTGTGTATGAAAGGTCTCTGAAGACTCCTTGTATGACACTGTTAGATAATTTTTAGCCTGAAGGTCTATCGAATGTTGTATGAAGAAACGTACCATTGGTAACGAAATCATAATGCGTATAATGACACATTTATTTGAATTCAGCACTCAAAGTTGAAAATACTCATGAAATTATTAGAAGTTAAATTCTATGTTTCAGCCTTACACCCGACATTCCTTAGCTGAATTGCGACTCGATGGTTCATAGAGAAAAATTAGGGATTATATCCACCTCTGTGCGGATTTGCACTTTCACTTGATGGCGTAAACCTGATTGAAGCAGGCGTTGTAAGAGCATTATCCGCTGGCGCGTAGCTTGACACAAACACGTTTGGTTGAAAAAAGATTTGGACATAAGAAGACGAATTTAACTGTGTGTTAACACTATGTTGAATCGAGTCATACAGAGTCACGGGATTTATCACTTAAAGTTTTTTCCTTGTATGTTTAGGTAAAGTTCTAGCTATACAAGACAGAAGGCTAAGTCATCCTTTTAAAAACTCTGCCTTAAATCCCTTCCTTCAATTCGGTAATAGAAATCTCTTTTCACTTCCATTTGTTGTGCAATCCATCTCACTGCACTCCTTCTCCGATTCCATTAATGTCATCGCCATCGCACGCCTGATTTCTGGCACGTACTCCGAATGTCCTAATACTGATTTACATAAGTACAAATCTTTGGAAACTTAAAAGTTCATCTACTTTAACACAACTCTCACAAGAAACTGTTTCAGTGATATTCATTCTTATTACCTATATATTTTTCCTAAGTAGTTATTTCTACAACCTGGCAGGTCTACCTTTAGTCTAAATACTCATGTGAGGCTTGTGAATTAAATGACTGAAAACTGTTTTTCATTAATCATGAATTAATATTGATGCTCAAATTAAGAAATTAACGTTGCAAGTTAATATATAGGTGAACAGATTCACGGTTACAATATGTTAATGACAGTTGTTTGTGGTGTGAATTTCATTTGAACAGCAACTCAGCTACAGTATATAAATCAAAGCGACGAACAAAGCACATACACAAGCAGACAGAGTGAGGATCACAATGAGCTGAAATGGAAGATTTATCAAACAATATTATAAGCAATGAAATGTTATCCGAAGAGGACAACTGATATGTGTAACCACATGTGCCACATTCGGTTTCTAATTGAAATATAATTTCTGAATTATATACGTCCAACTTTTCTCACTTCATTATTTTACTGTCCTCGATATATATATTCCTCTCTATGTAGGAACACACCATTTTTGCAGGTATTGATGAGTATTTGAAATGTAGGAAAGTGTTTGTGAGTGGAAACTGGTCAAGTGCATACCTTGGTGTAAATAGGCTGATGTGAATCATCAGTGACCGTAGTGGAAACGATCGACTGTCTCTTAGAGGCGTTTAAAGCGAGTTCAAAGTAAGTGCATATGACAAAATGTATATGAATATGAATTCTAACCGCCGATGTTGTGAGGCTTTCTTTCTTGACATGACTGCTGTCAACATCAATGCACATTGCCGCTCAGTAATCAGAATTAGGTTCACAGTTTCTTTTATCAATACCCTATCATCAAACTGACAAAAATCCATTAGTGTTATATCTGGATTCAAAGTTCTGATGGGATTGTGTGAAGTCAATACAACTTCAACATTCCAATCAAAACACAAAATATCCAAACTCACTTCACGATAATCTAAATGTTTAAAATAACAATATATTTAAATTGAAGCTGACTGCTTGTATTTCGCCCACTAAGTTTCTTTTAATTTCCAAATTATTTGGTGGGCTAAAGCTTCAAACTTGAAAATTAAAAATTGTTACTTTTATTTAAAGCTGAGATTGCACTAAACAAACGTAGTTTCAAAAACAACCCACCAAATTTGACAGTAAAAACAGATGTTTCCCTTTATTTCTGCCATTGCATTTCATCAGTGACAAAAACATATTAACCCTATCAAGTTGAAGTAAAGAAGTCATCGGTTTCTCAAATCATTCTCCTGCCGAGGACAGATAATGGTATCGCTGCATGTGAAGCCGGAATTTAAGATCCCTCATAAAGGAAAATAGTATGAACTCACCATAAGAGGTGTCTGAAAGGCAGATATTGGAAACACGTGAAAATCGATGTGATCCGCATCGTGGATTCTAATGAATTGGATGACACTTGACATCCAAAAGATGACCAGAAAAACGAGGTCAATAAAAGCCTAAGGATAATCGAAGTATGCTGTTACGTATACTGCGAAAAACCAAAGATAATCAGGAACTTACCATAAGCGTTAGCCGCTACTTCGGAATCATCCTCTGAAAGTAAAATAATAATAATATATTTACAAATACTGGGGGGAAATTAACACTTCAAATACAGCTGAACCAGGTTACCGAAAAATTTTCAGAAAGTAGGCAGAAATCACGAAAACGATCACTGGAGTTGATGTAGAAAACGAATAGATAAATGCAACTATACATGCATATGTGTATAAATGAAAGTCAACAATAAACGAATAAAAATAAAAATCTTAAAAGGAAAAAGCAAGAATATGACAGCGAAATCAGTATGGTTCAAACGAGTAAGTGTGGAAATAAGTAAAAAGACAAGTTGATCGTAAATTTAGACCTGCAGTTCATCTCCCCGTTCACAACCATCCGCTTAACTCAGCCAATATGCTTAATGGCTGATTAAGTCAAATCAAATCCAGCAAATCAAGCAACTGTTTCTTAGATGTACGTTTAACATTCATTTCGAATTCAACGAACAGTTATACGTACAGAGAGATGATTCGCGTATATGGTTTGCTCTTCATCCACTCTTAGCAAACTGTTTCATGGCGATTCTCAAGAGCCAACAGTACCACTATCAAATATATGCAGATGATACCTTTATATTTGGTGATGAAAAATTATATCTAGACAATCTCGTTATCTTTCCTAACGAAGCAAAAACTTTTATTAAATTCACAGAAACAAACCTGCCCTTCTCACTGCTGAGTATGAAACACTCTAGAAGACAATGTAGTGAGATTCAAAGATTACCGTATTCTGAACAGTTATTTGTTAGGCAGATGGTGTTCCGTTCAACTCAGACACAGATTACATGGAAGTACAATGCCAGGTAAAGAAGCGTCACTAAGCAGGATATGCTAGACATGTGCTTGTTACTAGCTTGGAAAGAAGAAGCAGCAAAATACAAACTCACCACTGGTGGTACTCGACGGTTGAATTATATCTTTTGAGGATAAAACAATAAAAACCACACCACATAGTGAGAGAGAATAACAGCGTGTCAAATGAATGCGAAACAACATGAGAAAACCGAAAATTGGGAATTGTGCACACTAATCAGACGTCCGTTTTCATCGACAGTGGGCATCCAAAAGACACAGAAAAAGTGAATATTGAGCGTGGTCAGAAGAAATTAGAAGAAGTAAAAATGTAAACGGCTAAAGTCTGGAGACAAATTTTTATAAAATAAGCATAGATAAAACTAATCAGATAGAGTAGTCACTGAGAAGTACATGTTTGCTGGCTTCATATGGTTGTCAGCATATAAGACGGGGAAGGACATAATCCTCCTTCTTCCACATACAACATGTATCAGATTATGCGGATAAATTGTTAAACCTACTTTCAGACAAGACCAAATTCTTCAAATCACTCAGGGAGACAGACATGAGAGAAGGAATGGAAAATCTTCTCACAGAATTACAGAGGAAAAGGAAAGAAAATTCGGTCGTGAATCCAGAGTTGCATGTTATCTCCCTGTTAACAAGCATCTGCTTAACTCAGTCAAATCACATCAAGTTTAACAAACCAGAAACGCCTATTCCTACTAACCGCCTTGTCACCAGCTCATGCATCATCATGTTTGATATTAAGGTTTTTTACATTATTGATTTAGATTCCCAATTTGAGAATTTAATGCACCATTAGAGCTGCATAGCTGCATTCGGTGAAATCGTTTTGATTGAAATTGCGTCTAGTTAACACCACTGAGTTTTATGTTTGTTGACGGATACAACAATATTATATCTTGGCTAATGAGCGTTAAATGAAATTAGGCGTTTGTTCAAAAATCATAGTATCTTTCTCTAGCTTCCAGAAAAAGGGATAGGTTTAGTATGGACATACAAATACGACTGTATCGTGAAAACGGAGAACATGACAGTTCCAGAAGCAGGTGCTCGATAGATAGGTAATGTGACCTCCACAAAGCTGCAGAAGACAGTCATCATTATCTGACTTGTGAACATGTGGTCCCCACTGACCATCCATATGACTCTTCTCTGAGTCTAGATGCCTGACACTAACATTGAACTCCCCAGTCAGAACTACGAAATCAATCTGACGCGTCTGCATGAAAACATCGCACACTTGTTATGGCAGCTCACACTTAATTACCTCAGAGCTGCAATTGATCGGTGGATACACCCACTCTCCTTTCGCCTGCCAGCCCCAAAGCACATAAATGACTTTAAAACAATTAGTTCCCTTTATGAATTTAGACAAAGCAAGAAGAAGACGCAATTTGTCTGAATCGTGTAATGTATTTGCGGAACACATTTCGAGCAATCTGACCAAACACAGGCTTGTCATAGGAATATATATGAAATTAATAAAGAGTTGAGAGGTGCGAAAATAGACTAAGGTCAAGTTACAAGGACATTTTGAAGGTCAAAATAACGATGAAGATCACTTAACCAAGTTACAGAGGTAACAGTACATCTGCTGTGGTATCAAAACAAAGTTTACTGAGGAAGGTAGTTTTAGTGTGATGAGGAATTGATTTTGAACCCATGAAGGTGGTTTAAACTTTCTGAACGCTAGGGCTTTGACAACTATAAATTTTCCATTCAAATTCAATGCGGGTCTCCCCAGTCAAGCTTATGGTGTCGCAAAGGGACCACATTTTGCAGATTCCATCTTGCCAACCCTAGAAGCCCGTGTTTCGTAACAACACATCCAAAAATAGAATAATATCTATGATGTTTCGATGAGATTTTCACTGTCTGTGAAAGCAGATAGAAAACTGAAGACCTGTTGATAAATTTTAAATCATGCCATTTAAATCTGAACTTCATAACGGAACACGATCAAAATTGTACTAATGAATTCCTAGACATTTTGCTAGTAAAAAGAACTGATGGAAAAATCTAAAGATTTACATTCAAAAAGTGTTCATGGACAGGACTGTACAAACTTTTCAATAGTTTTGCTGCAATCCAGTATGAAAAGAACCTAGTCAGAACACTGTCCACTAGAGCACAAAATTGTGATCTGACAGTACAACCCAACATGAGTAAAAGGATATGAATGATATTATATCTAAGGATTGAAATCCTGAGAATTTCTTGACTAAGTACTCTGAGCAAACGAGCCCATGCTGAACTATCCAAACAGTTTCGAAGAAATCTGTCTATATCACTTTGCCATTCAAAGGAGATGATGTACAAGATGTAGTCAAACGAAGACTCGATAAAGCTATCAGGAGAACAAATTATGCTGCAAAACTGGTTTTCCTTAACATCACCTAGCGAGTGCTTCAACAATCTGTGAAGGACCAGTCACCAATCCTCGACACTTCAAACTGCATATGTCAATTTGAGTGTGTCTGTGGAAGGAACTGAGTAGGTCGCACAAAAAGGCCAATTTGGTTGAAAACTGCTGAATTCAAAGGTCCGAAAGCTCAATAACAAAGCATCTTGTGGACTGTGGACATGATATCGATGCTGTGAAGTCATTCACTGTTGTTTGCGGACAATGAAACCGAAAGATTCTTGCAATTGCTGAGGCATTTCGAGTTTATAAACCAGGTCCCTGTTTAAAGAGAGAAATGCTCATCACTCTGAATCTACGTTTTAATCCTTAAGTGTCAAAATCATTCTTATTAACACTTTATTCTATCCCTTATTATTATTATTCATGATTCACTTGAAAATATATTTTATCAGTAACGTTATCTTAACTCGTCTCAGCATTATTATTAGAAATATTCCTATTAATATTACTTAGTTTGCAACTCTTGATAAATTAAATTTATTTCTCTAATGACTAATCCAAGTGATTCAGTTGAAGCATAATGCATTTTAGCCAAATTTCAATCTCTGATACTCCCTTCCTCTTATCTATTTAAACATTACATGTAAAGAATTCACACGCATCGTTTTGCTTGATGAATTTAATGTTGTTTATTGGCTAATCAGTTCTTCATCCCCTAATGTACTTCCAATGATCTATGTATATACCTGTATGTGGAGTATTCAGCCTAAGCGTTCCACGGAAATATAGGTGAATTCATTAAATCCTGCTTAACTAAGCTCTGTTCCTTGTTTTAAATTGGTATCACGAAATAAATGTTTGCTGTTGATTGAAAACATTACTCGCTCTCTTCATCAATATCTTCCTTCTTCCACGACGGGTTCGATGGTATTGTATCATGTTGTTATTGCTTCTGCAAACGCAAAAGAGAGGAGGCTCGCAAATTGATAAGGTAGGAAGTAGGTTGGTGCAACCTACTAAGTGTACTTACGATTCTATCATTTTAAGAAAGCGCTAACAATGTATTCTTAATTCCTAAAATATTGGTTTAATGGAGTCGAAGTGAAAATTCGTCAACACACGTGACACAAACTGGTGTCCGAACAGACACATGGGATATGCGACCCCACATGTGGTAGTAGCTGCAGCGGAGGTAAAATAAACACGTGCAAATTACTATGTCACTCAGATTTCAAGTGGTGGGCAGTTGGTATTGCACGGCTGACTATTTATTCTGATGTCTTAAAACAAGGTTTAAATAGAACTAAGGTGAAGATTTGTTGGCACATGTTACACATCTGTGGCATTTGAAACAAACACACACGAAACATGGAGTAAATTGTGATGGTGAAGAAATCGCAATCAATACATGTGTGCAAATTGTGATATTTCTTCATCATAAATGATACAAAATATTCATTCATATTCGGATGCCATTTTGAAAGACATGACAAAGTTTGAATAACGGTTTATGTAGCAATGCATATGTAATAACATCATTTTCCAGAATAAGATTTATAGAAATTGATAGGTGGGTGCGTGTTGATGAAGAGTCCCAAACTTGGACTAAACGACTGTCCACTACTCCCAGTTTCTTCAATGGTTCTCTAACTGGCGTCAGCTCATGATGAAATTCTCCAGCCAATCAAACGTAATTCCGTGCAAAATCAATACTTGAAAATTATTCTGCTGCTCACTATCGACAGGCACTACTCAGACAGTTAGCCTGGGGTTCAAGTGAGAAGCTGTGACCAGTAGGGGGCAACAGGTTGAAAGCTGAGCAGTGGTTGATTATCTCATGATTTGAGAGAAGTAAGAATTCATGGTACAATGGATAGGATCCCAGTGGCTAAATGATATACGAACTCGCCTTGTAACCAGAAGGTCCTGATTTCGGACACCATAGATGGATGGGTACTGATAAAGAGGCATGCACTAGGACGAAACATCTGTCAAGTTCTCTCTACAACATTTTCAATGGTTATCTGACTGATGGCAGCTCATGATTAAGTCCTCCAAGTGATGTTTGACAAGACACACGATAATATTATATACGGTCACAGGCTGCGTAAAAGCGTTGAAAACTGATAATTTATCTTTATTTTCCGTTGTTATATGTTTCCAAGACACAAGTGGACATACGAACAAAGAATCAGGAACGCAATTAAGAAAGGAAAAGGCATCATCAAATACGTATGCACACACAAGAAGCGATGAAATAACTAGAGCTAAACACCCAAATAAAACAAATACAATTTGTGAAATTTGAAAGCTTTAAAAAAGGATACCAAAAAAACCAGAAATATAAGGGTAATATAACTGTAAATCAGTGCAAATGAATACGAAAGAAAGAGAGAAGCAGAGTTACAGCTGATTGACAGAAGTGAATAGGGAGATGGAGGATTTTCGATGTGACGCCCATTTCATTTCGTCGAAAACTCGCATGTTATCAAATGCATTGAGCCTTGTCAGTCCTAAGAGAATTAGTCTGTTTCGCTTAGTATACGACTGACTAATTATCAAATCTGTCCGACATGGTGCCAGTTACTATCCTTGCTGTAAATTATACAGTCTCAGGTGTGTCCTTGATATTACACTGCTTACAGTGTAAGTGCATGTCACTCAAAGTCGTGAAGTTGAGTAACATTTCAATTCGGATACAGTAAACAAAGATGTCGTACTAGTTTGACAGAAAACTCAATAATTACATGAACTCACTCTGAGGTGCATCTAAATGGTGGTTATCAAAAAAATACCACATTTGATATTTTTCTCAAATGCATAATATCAAACATGCTCATCCATTGCAATGATGTCAGCAAACACGGCTTAGTTACGGTTGTCAGTGAAAACATCCATACTCGAGGCAGATAGGTCTGCTGTTGTGAGAGTTGGACTGTATAGTTTGCGTTGTCCTGTGTACTCGTACAATTTGTGAAGTAGAAAGAAAACACTGACAAGACAAAAGGAGACTGACATAGTTATGTGTGGTGAATTCTGCTGACAAATCTTCGGAACAACTCTTCAACACATTGTGTCGTTTTTAATGCATGCATTGTTCAATAGACGCCGACTGAGATGCAAGTTAATCAGCTAACTTAACAGGTGAGTGCTGCCAGTATAGACTCAGGATGGAGAGGCAGACATCGTTTAATTTGGCAACTACAAAGTATTCATAGAAATGTGATTGGTGGGTTGGGGACTTGTTCTGCATTGTGCAGAGAAGTGATTTGACAGAAAGTGTGCTATTTTGTAGTGACAATGAGCAAATTCATGAGGTCAGATAGATGCTATTGATAACAGGTTCGAAATACAGAATGTGCGCAATAATAAGAGCTCCTACATTGCACTCGCCGTTTACTTTTGAGACAACAACAACATCGGGTTGGTCTACATTTATGTCGTAGTGAGATCATGCATTAATTAATTGCACCTGAAAAGGATTGATAAAGCGCTGATATTAATCACTGTTGAATTGTTTGTAACTACCAAGCTGCTAATGATGGCTTTGCATGAAAATGTCAAGGATCACTGCATACACAGATGAAGTCGAATCAATTGCATTTAAACACACGGGGATCATGAACTCACCTGGCGCGGGCTCTAGGAAAGTGGTTAAGACGAATAAGAGGTAGATTAGTAGTGCGTACATTATTTCACCATATAGATCACAGTATTTCACAGCACTGAACTGAGTTGTGATAGTCTCCGTATTTCAAAGTGAATAAAGTAGGTATTTTATTTGTGTAGAAATGCTGAATTGAACAAATTTTGTAGTTGATGAGAGGAAATATCAACCAAGATTGCATTCCATTTGAAACCAACTGTTGTTCATTGCTTAAGGACTATGAGCTCTAAACCTTTTTCGTTATGTACAGATCTGGACGATCAACAGTGATGTACATCCTAAGCGTCACAGTGGAATTATTCATGAAACAACTAGACTTGAGAAAAATTGATAAAACCCTCATGTTAAAAATTATTGAATCATCTGAAACCACCAAGTCGCTATCAGCAACTTTGTGCGAAAGTGTCGAGAATCACTTCAGACACAAATGAATTCGAATCGATTGCAATCAAACACAAGGGGCACATGAACTCACTTAGCGCAGGCTCTGGAATAAGAGTAAGACGAATATGAAGACGATTAGTAGTGTGCACATAATTTAAACCTACCAGCATTCTACAGCTTCCGATGGAGGATTGAGTCAGAGTTGGTCGCTGAAATTCACTTTTCACTCGATGAAGACGTCACACTGGTTTGAAAAAAGAAATGCAAGCAATGCTTAAACTCACACTACATTGTGGTTGAAGGAGAGTTGTGTGCACTGAACTGAGTTGAGATAATTTTCATGTCTTAAAGGCATTAATATATGTAATATATATATATAGAAAGGTGTTATATATGAATGTGGAAATGTTACACTGAAATGAACAAATTTTGAAGTTGCTGAGAGAAAATACCAACCAAGAATGCATTCCATTTGAAATCGAATGATAGTGATTAGTGAATGAATAATAGCAAAAAAAATATATAATTATTACAAGCAACATGTCACTTCGCGATTTAAAAGTTAAATGTGTAGAATTTTGTGAAATTTCTCGGAAATGATGATACAATATAAGCTACTGCAACTAGAAATGTAAGCGATATTTAGAAGGACTCTTGGAATCAAAACTAAGGGCCTCATGGGTTTCATGATCAACCTCAATATCTGACGTCTAAGTACGGATATTTTGTTTTCTCTAACTCAGTGTTTTTTCTTTGGAGTATATAATGCCGTCTTATCTGATGATTCGGACGGCCTCACAGATGCGCCTGATGAATTAATGAGTGGACAACGATGACCACGCCAGCTAGACTTTTGTTGTCATTCACGGATGAGCTAGTCAGTTAGTTAGTACAACTAATGAAATAGTAAGTTTGCTGGGGGACCATTATAATAGTTCACAGCGCTTTTCGAAAACTGCGCTACACTAGCTCGGTTACATAAAACTCTGATTTTTGTGGAATATCTTATCAAAAAGTTGCAAAAAACTTTTACATTTATTTGACTTTGAATACTGAATCTTTGGATATAATATTGTATATCAATAACACCTATAACTATCCATTGCCACTCTGTGCTTGATTAACACTAACTAATACCTATAATTGTATATATATTGATGGATTTACATGTTCAAGTTGGCTCAAGTCAGTGAGTCTATGATTTTGGTATCATTTTGGTTAACTGCAATTGACTGTGATATTATTATTGTTGTTGTCGCTTGTTACCCTTCTTGTTGTGAATTATTTTCCTGTGCTGGTGTTTTTCTGCTTGTTTATTCCCTGTTTTCCTGGTTTTATGGGGAGCACCCCACAAGGTCGCTTCTCTCTAAATTATAAATTGATGTAACAATCCCCCTTCTCAGTCGTGAGGCTAGCAACCCCACCCTGTAAACAAACCTGCTACAGAAACTTGAGCACGATGTATCTCCTTGCACCGAAAAAAAAGTCTTTGTGGGGACATCGAATATCGCACTATGTACGAGATTGGCAAAGCTGCCCAGATCGCAAACGAAATGAAAAGATACATAATTCAAGTACTGGGAATATGTGAAAGCAGATGGGACGGGAATAGACTCACCAAATTGTCAACGGGTGAGTCAGTGATCTACTCCGGTCACCCAAAAGATAACCACTTGCACACCGAGGGCGTGGCTATCATGATGTCATCAACGGCAACGAAGGCCCTGATGCAATGGGAGGTGATCTCGCCCAGGATAATGATCGGCAGATTCAAGTCCAAAGGAAGGAAAGTGTCAGCTATACAATGCTATGCACCGACCAACAACGCAGACCTCGAAACGAAAGAAGAATTCTACAGACAACTACAGGCAACAATGGACAATACTCCAGCTGGTGACATTAAAATACTAATGGGAGACATGAACGCCAAACTGGGATCAGACAACACAGGAAGGGAACTCATCATGGGTAGAGAAGCTCTCGGAGAAATGAATGAAAACGGAGAACTCTTCGCCGACTTCTGCGCTTTCAATGAACTAGTGATTGGTGGCAGCGTATACAAACACAAGGATATCCACAAGGCTACAAGGGTGTCACCAGATGGGCGAACCAAAAACCAAACTGACTTCATCTCAATCTCAAGAAAGTGGAGGCGCAGCCTACTGGACAGCAAAGTTAGAAGAGGAGCAGACGTTGACTAAGACCACTATTTCGTACAAGGGACAATCCAACTCAAATTAAAAGCTTTCAGAGAAACAGGAGCTGCAGATAGACCACAAGCCAAGTTCAACACTCAAAAACTGAAGGACCAGGACACAAAGAACATCTTCACTGCAAGCATAGAGGACAAAGCCGAGGCACAAATCAACAGTGGCAAAGAGGTCAGCGTCGAAAAGCACTGGAACAACTTGAAAACACTGTGGAGTCAAACCTGCATGAAAGTCCTAGGCAGAAAGAAGAGACAGGACAAACAGTGGCTCACTACGGACACTTGGAGACTAATAGAAGAGAGAAGGATGGTGAAACAAAAGGTTCTCCAGTTCACCGATGAGCAACAAAAACAGGATTTGAATGCAAGCCACAAGACACTGAACAAAAGAGTAAAGAAGAGTGCCAGAGAAGAGAAAAGAAAGTACTATGAAACCATGGCAAGTGAGGCAGAACAAGCTGCAGGCAAAGGAGACCTCGCAACACTCTACCAAACTACTACGTACCTATCGGGCAAACGTTAGACACGTATCAAGCCGGTGAAGGATGACAATGGAAAGTCACTCAACAAAGAAGTGGAGCAAAGGAAACACTGGCCTGAACACCTCAAAAGACTCCTAAATCGACCACCACCTACAACGCGCCCAACAATACCAACAACGGAGACAGAGCTACCAGTGAACACCGACCCCTCGACGAAATCAGAAGTCCTGAAGGCAACCAAGATGCTAAAAGCTGGAAAAGCAGCAGGACCAGATGGAATCCCAGCAGGAGCATTGAAAACGGACCTATAGACATCAGCGGACTTGATGACGCCACTACTGGAGAAGGTGTGGAAAGAAGGCAAAGTACCTGAGGATTGGAAGAAAGGATACTTATTCAAACTTCCAAAGAAAGGAGACTTAAGTCAATGCAAGAACTGACGCGGAATTATGCTCCTGTCCATCCCAAGCAAAATACTAAGCCGCATCATCCTGGAGAGAATCAAACATGCCCTGGATGGAAAACTTCGACCGGATCAGGCTGGATTCAGGAGAAACAAGTCATGCATTGATCAGATCGCCACATTACGGATCATCATTGAACAAAGCCTGGAATGGCAGTCACCTCTCTATCTCAACTTCATCGACTTTGAAAAGGCCTACGACAGCGTCGATCGACAGGTGATTTGGAAACTACTTCACTACTATGCGGTGTCACCGACAATTATACATCTCATCCAACAGCTATACGACAATGCTGCATGCCAAGTAATCCACAACGGGAAACTTACGGAACCCTTCGAAGTGAGGACAGGAGTAAGACAAGCTGGCTGCCTACTATCGCCAATGATTTTCCTGATTGCAGTAGACTGGATAATGCGACAAACAGTGGGAAATGAGGAAACAGGCATAAAATGGACTAACACAAAAAACTTGGAGGATCTGGACTTCACCGATGATATATGTCTGATTTCTCACAAACTGGAAGATATGCAAGCGAAAAGCAAGAAGTTGGCAGAAGAAGCATCAACGATAGGACTTCAGGTGAACATACAGAAGACAGGGGTGATCAAGATTCCCGGACAACACCACCAACACCAGCAACAACAACAGACAACGATCAGCATAAATGGGAGAAACCTGATAGAAACGAATTCTTCTACCTACCCGGGAAGCATCGTTTCAACTGACGAGGATTTCAAAGCAAGAATCAGAAAATCAAAAGAAGCTTTCACTAATCTGAAGTCTGTGTGGAAGTCAACAGCACTCAGCATCAAAAATAAGATCCGAATTTTCAAATCCAATGTGAAGTCAGTACTACTATACGGATCAGAGACTTGGCACGTCATAAAGACGATCTCAAACAAACTACAGACCTTCATTAACAGTTGCCTTCGCTCAATACTCAAGATCAGATGGCCAGAAAAGATCAGCAACAGGGATCTTTGGGAACGAACCAACCAGGAACCGATTGTGAAACAAATAGGCAGGAGGAAATGGAGATGGATTGGACATACTCTGAGAAAACCATCAAGTGACATCACTAGACAAGCCCTCGAGTGGAACCCGAAACGGAAGCGGCGAGTTGGTCGTCCAAGGGTGACTTGGAGGAGGTCATGTGAGGAGGAGATGAAAACGTGTGGGCAAACTTGGAACCAAGTGAAGACTCTGGCAGAGAACAGAATGCAATGGAGACGCACGGCTGAAGCCCTATGTTCCTGTAGGAATTAAAGGATACAATAATAATAATAAATACAGTGAGTAGGTAACTGTCTTCGGTTGTGGAAAGTGCAGTGTGATTCTACTTTAATATATCCGATATTATTATCACCTGTTTCTCTTTCACCATCCATCAATACTGAGTGAATAATCAATGTCGGTGGAAATTTTCTGGTCCGGTTTAGGCAGATGCACCATGATTCAGTAATTGTGCTCCAGTTTAATCACTGAAGGAACCTAGCTAGGATGATGTGGAGTAACGTGTGTCCTATAACTCGAGGTCTACAGAAAATGAAACGTCAACCATCAATCACACATCGTAGGGAAGGCTTTTGGCGAAGGTGCTAAACACTTCGTAATATAAATAGGACATTAGAAATGAACTCATTTCGAATTCATGAGTAGTTGCTGTTACACAACTTGAGATTCATTCCTACACAGGAACAATGTGTTATATAGCATTAGGAGAAAGTTTGAAAACACGTATCATAAATTCAGAATTGGATTTGAAACGGAAGCGAAGAAAACATGAATTGAGTTGTGATTGTGGCTAGGTCGCGGTGATAACATGTGTAGAAACCATGCAAATCGACTCTTATAAATGTTATACAACATTTACGGGTAATACATCGCCATGTGTAAACGCAGATATGTTTGTATTCATGGAAGATCACATTAGTCGATATGAATTTCAGCACGTGTCCAAATAAAATATTGCCATCCATCGAAATTACATTTCATGGAAAACACTGAATACAATATGAAGGAGAATGAAAAGAATAGAAAATTCCATGGAAAGATTAAGCAGCACAAATATCAAAAATTGGACCAAGGCGAATATTGAAAAGCAAAAGACAAAACGACTAAGTATTTAAGAAAATTATAAAGTTAACAGTTCGAGAAACTAGATGCGATATACAAAAATGACAGAATAGAATTTGCTAGAGAACAAACCAGTGAATGCACTTCTGCTGACAGAAACGCGATACAAGATCAATAGTAATGAATTACTTTGAATGTTTCAAGTCGTCGACAGGATGTTTCGATGAATATTTGGCAGATCAATGCATGCATAAATGGAGTCGAATCAATTGTAATTAAACACAAGTTGAACATTAACTTACGTGTTTTTATCTCTAGGAAATTTTTAAATTACCTTTTTACTTGGATGAATGAACTGATTTAGGATTTATTTTAATTTTTTTTTGCACATTTATTTGATATTTTTAGGTTTTCGTTACTTTAGTGTTAATGTTTTTTTGGATGAAAGATTTCATAATGAGCTGACATCAGTTACAGAGTCGCTGTAATTCCTGGGGTTTATACTACTACTCTTTTGTCCTAGTTTGGCACACTTCCTCTGTATTCTGAACCAATTCTTGCAATTCACTCTAATGCTCCTCGATGGCTGGCTTTATTCAGGCAGTGCCCTGAGTTTCTAGTGGGAAGCCGTGACCAATAGAGTACAGCAGGTGGAAGGTGAGGCAGTAACTTGTTGAAAAAGACTTTGTGCAATTGTCACGCTATATTGTGAATTGACGGAAATTAGAATTCATGGGCCATTTGATGTGATCCCATGTGCTCAGATGTCTGTGAGCTCGCCTTGTAATCAGAAGGCCCAGGGTTTGAAACTCGGTGGGTACGTTGTGTAAATAGTCCTAAACTCAGACGAAAGAGCTGTCCAGTACTTTTAGGTTTTCCAGTGGTTCTCTAACTGATGTCAGCTCGTGTTTAGTATTTTTCGTTTATTTTCTATGGGTTTGCATTCTTTTAATAATAGTTTGGTGTCACTAGTTTACTCGTAACTGTCATGAATTCACAGACTGTTGTCAGCATATGCCAATTGTTTTAGGCTTCGATTGTCATTATGGTGTAGGAATTTGGGTGACGTAGGATAAATTTCTGGAGTATGACAGAAGTTGTTGTTTGAAACTGCACCAGCCGCTAGTCACAGTCCCTTCCAAAACTGGAAGTACACCAGTAATGCTTGGAAATCGAAAGATAACTTAAGCTTTTGACAGACAGATTCCCTGTTCAAGTGAGCAACAGCAAATTATCCTTATTTCTTTTAGAGTTCTACCTAAATCTGTGCTATTTATCACTCTTCTAAACCGTTGACATTTTCTTTGATACTTTTTGCAACGCTAAATGCAGTGTTTCTGCAGATATATCTCAGCGATTTACTTTTGTAAATCTGTATATGGTTTGAAGATTTTACGTGGAAATCTCTCAATTTTGCAATGCATTTCATCACGACAAAATGCATTAGGTAGAGTTTCAGCGTAATTTTGGCTCATATGTCATACATTTTCAGTTGCTGTTCATTCAGACACTAAGAATCGACCAGCGTACGTGTAAAACGGCTAAATTTTATTTAATGCCTCTTTTCTGATTGTGATTCATCAAAGATTCAAAATATTTACACATATTTGTGCCATATCGTTGCAGAGTTGATTTAATCCGTTTGCTGTTAGCATTCTACTTTGGACGGGAATTAATACTGCAGTTCACATGTAACCGTGGTGTGATTCTAGTTTATATTTCATGGAAACTGATGATTCCCGATGAGTCCGTAAGTAATTAGATGTATATAATCGGTCATAATATGGAATCAGTCGCTACATACAAATGGCGGAATAATTACTGCTTCGCTTCAGTTAGTTTTCTGCTCTAAACAAGGTAAGTTTCATCTCATTTGTTTTACTAATTTTAAATTTGTTTATATAAATTTACGAAAATCATTCGCTCATTAGTTTGAACATTTGATGTTGATGAGAAAGAATTTCGATTAATAAAGCATTACATACTGAAGCAATTGATGGTGATTGTTGAATGCATTGAGCGTATTTACTCTCTTTTTATGACAACAATGCTCTTGATTTTGTGAATAGAAATTACACTTGTATAGCTGATTGTTATCAGCTTACGAGAATTGTACACTATTTCTACTGCTACTTTTTTCTGGAAATGAGTGGATTTTCATAAAGTCTTATTTCCTCATCCAAGATAACGCATTTGTTTTGTGCGGTCACTTTCGACATTTGATATCTAACCAGGTGTATTATATTTGGTCTATCTGAGTGTTTCACCTCCTTCTTCAGATGTTATCGGAACCGACAATATCAATTCGGTTATCTTCTCTGACCAAAGATATATATGTATATGTATATTTCAAATTGTTCTCATAAAATCTGTATGCTTTAGGTTATGAAAATTTATGAAATGTGATTTCAGAATTATTTATCATTCGAAATAAATAAATGAATCTCCATTTGTGAAGCAAATACATCAATTAACACGCTTTTGTGAAGTTAGTATCAATAATAAATGATTATTTCGACAATTCGATATCAGATTAAATTTCGTCTTGAAAGAACTTACGTTTATTGGCAAAATATCGAGCGTTCCTGACAAATAAAACGTAAAATATCTTTGTTTCATGAAATCCTTCGAAAATAACTTTATTAAATCAATTAATTAAATTGAACAATAGTTGGCACTCTTTTTCATATAACTTTGTTTCCTACCATAAAAGTGAGTGACAAGTTAGTAAGATCAATGGCATTTTATAGTCGACACTGCCATTTCATTATCTAATCGAACAGACTAGTCAGTTTTTGTTGAATGCATGTTGGATGATAGACAAAAATTAGTTAAACGGATGGTCACCAGAAATTTGAAGTTTGAATCAAGTGAAACGATGACGTATTATGTGGTCCTACCTTTTATCCGCTTAATTATTACCTCACAGGATTATACGTACTTGTCCAGTGTTTTCTCCTAAACTAGTAGACCAACAGTGTTTGACTTCGTTTCTCGTTGGCTTTATTCAGGTGACAGTGATGTTCAAGATAGCCCACTGAAGTATGGAGTGTACCATTCTCCATGTTTGCGTGTTTGCGTGGATTAGCCAGGAAGCTTGGTCGTCTTAACTAGGAACCCGACACATCTGTAATTATGCTTCTATGAACAGTTTGACTGAGATAAATAAATCACTAGATCTGGCAAAATGAAATCTAAAACAATCAAATTAACCCTTTAGGATGTGGTATATTTTGATAGTATTTTGTCAGTTCTATATTAATTTGAGGATAATTAAGGAATGATGAAACTAGTAGTCAATATGTTTTACGCCAAATTTTCATTTCCTTACACTAAATGAATCGGATTCCAAACTGATTATGGCGAGAAAAACATCTTCAATGTCCTACTATTATGGATAAATTCCTAAAGTGCATTCAGCATCATATTCCTAGTAGTTCCAAGGACTTGCGAAATAATGTTCTAAGAAATATAACACTTTGATTGAGAGTATCAATTTTTGTATTTGATGGTGTTGTTTTACAGTTTTCTGTTCAGCACCAGATGATTCGGATGTGACACATGAGTATCTAACCTATACTTCGACCAGTGACGCCCATGTTACTACAAAACCCACATCGCACTAAAAGAGTGTGGACAGTGAGATAAGTTATGACCCAACAGACGTCAAATTAGTCCAATCACTGCATAATAAGTGTATACGTTGGAAAGTAAAGAAGAATGTTTATGACTTAGACTTCAAAGTTAACGCATAACCCAGAGGTGAATAAAACCGTATAATTTTCTTGTGAAATAAATGTTTCAATAATGAAAAAATATACAACAAAAAACATACACTGATCCACATTTCACTATGCATTCCGCATAACTCGTGAAGTCATTTCCATTTTTGCTACATTCGACCCTTCTATAGGCTTTACATTTTCTCGACTTTACATCAAAGTAGTAGTGGTTTTCATTGTCATAGCAAGGAGTTGGGCTGTAAGGTTTTTGGCAGTTGCCTAAAATTATTCAAAAGTTGATAACCATGTAACTTTGATATATTAATAATAATAGCTTTATTCCAAAGAGTATTTAAATATACCATTTACATTATTATTATTATTCAATAAGAAATGAACATACAAAATTATATCAAGTAAAAATACTCACGACAATGTAACAATGAGAACAAAACAAAATGCCACTTACTGAGAGTTCTTCAGTGGGTTGCTTATTTCCTGTCACACACTTTACTCATCACAAAATGTGTGCTAAACAAGTCATTGCGGATTCCTATACTGGGTCGTCTGAGCACACAGTCCTCCATTGTTTCTTCCACTTCTACTCGATTAGATTGCAAGCGGTGAATTGTGCATGGAAAGGATGTTCAGAGTCTGACAGGATAATGTTTGATAATTTCTTCCAGGAGTCCATGCGTCTATCGACAACAGTATTAACTAGTGGGTTAAGCAACACTCTACATTCCCTAATGGTGGCTTTCGATGCCTTTCATATTATAACGAATTCTTTCCTAAGTAAATTAGACAATGAACATATAGAGATTTCTCACACAGGAAGGCAAATTTCAGTGGGACAGATTTCGTTTCATATAACTGATACAAAATCACAGACAATCAATCAGCAGAATAAGTGATCTTGCTAAATACATTCACCACAACCATTTCTATTCACGCCGAATATCTAAGTAATGACCTGAATGCGAATGAAAATGAAGTAGTGAGCTCCATTTCTCTAACGTACCAAATTAATAGCTGAGACTTATTTCCAATCTCACTCCAATCAAAGAACCACTTTGACCACAGTCTACTTATTTGTATTTATTGAAATGTAGTATGAACCATCACATTTGTGACTATATTCTCACAAAGCAAACCCAGATAATAATAACTCATCTGGTGAATAACTGATGGTTTTAGTAACATTGACAAGTTAGAGCAACGAAAGTAATGATATTCGACAGAAGTTATGCTGCGTGTTCAACCAATAAGCCTATCTTTGTGTCAATACAATTTGTCCATGGTACACTTATTATATATCGAAACAAATCCCTTGAAAGAACCGTTAATCCTTTATTTTATTGCTAGGCGATTACCAGTGTCACTTCATCTGAAATATCAGCTGCCTAGGTTAATCAGCCATTTATTCGCCCATTAATGCAACTGTGTATTCGGATTAGGTTAAATATCACTTCGCTCTACAAATTTCCAGAGGAAAACCTTCGCCGGATGTCACAGAGAGTGGAAGCGAATCAACGGTTATTATGTACACAAACGAGACAGAAGGCGTCAGTCATCTCTAAGACCTGACGACCTACAGAGTTTCTAAACTCTTAGATTCCAAAGCTTGAACGGATGAATGATATTACTAACGGTGAGGAGAGTGAAATATCCGATGATAAATCATCATAAGGTTTCTACCAACAACAACAACTTACGTCTATCGAATATGCCACTGAAACAAGGAAAGAAATGAATTGTGAAACGGTACCAGGTGCTGCGAATTCATTGGAAACTATGACAGATTGTCAGTAAATGTAGATTATATCATTTCCAAGTAGTTTAGAGCCATTCTTGCAGTTAAAACTGTATGTCAATTATAATTTACATGAATAATGAAAGTCTCAGTTTCAGAGATATGAGCTGTCTGCATTTACCTGTCATCGAAGCATATTGTAAAAATATTGAAATAAAACTATTTAGTGACCACAGATTTCACTTGGTATTACTAATTCAATCAATTAGTTAATTTTGCTTACAATAGTCATATATTTTTTGAAGTGTATCAGGCTCACTAGATCATTTCACACTTATTTGCTTCTACACAATACGTCTTGAGCTAGTCGTGAAGATTTCTGAGTGGTATCATGGTGAAAATTGGATAGATTATCTCTTTTAGGGACATATTTCGACAAACTGTTTGAAAACTACGTAGTCTAAGTCAAACCTAATAAAAACTAAATTGTGATATTTTAAAATGATGGCTTTATCTAATATGGAATTACCTTGATTTACACGTTGATAGACATATATGTTTTGTAAAAAAATTATTGTGGTTCCCTCCCTCTCCATAGTAGATGAACGGCATACACTCTCCAATAGTCGCATTATAATAATATTTTTCCAGTGGGTATTTACCGTAACCTTCATCTTCACGAAAAAAACAGATTTCTGAAATTAAATGAATTAGAATAGAAAAGGTGAACTCATTTTTAAAAAGTGAACATCTTAAGCGTAAATCAACTAAATTTTATCGAAACAACTTTCTCCAATATGCAGTTACACAATATCACAGTACACAAGTTCTATTCTTATAACCAAACTTTCATCTGCTATTTAGTATTACACTGAAGTGATACTTACTATTGATCGAGAATGAACACTGCTGCAAAATCAGAATGAGCAAAATCTTTGACAACATATTATAAGATATTTTCACGGTAGTAGGTTATTTATTCCTTATTTATACATATTTCGCATGCGAAAACAGACATCATTTAGCATAGTTGTTGTAATTTAGTAGAATGATGAAGAGGTGCTTTAATTCACGATAGATTTCAGACAATGCTGTCACGTGTACTTGTATGCGTATGAAAGTATAAACACCTACCATGTGTTTATTAAATTTACTGTCGAGAATGTGCCTCATTGGTGGTAAAATCCTGTCATGAATTGGGAGTAGTGCTATTCGGTTTTGAAATTTCCGCCTTCTCAGAGTTTCTTCAAAGTGAAAATTCGTCCATTATTTATCTTCTGTTGAAAATGATTATTGATGGTCATTTTCTATACAAAATGTATGGTGATGATACTTTCATTGCTAGTAATAATATATGTGACCTAAGTGATGTACGACAAGATTTCAATAGTCGTCAATCAACCATCAAATTCACTGTATGAACAAATATATAAATGGGAATCACTGTACGAAATTCACTGTAGTGACCTAGTAAACTAGGTGAAGTCGCTGAATAAAACGCTTTTCGCTTTTTGCTGATATTTCCCCCTCATGCGAAATCATGACTCAACAGAGTATAGTTGAATAAATATATTTAGAAGTTTGATGAATTCCTATAAAATTTCTCAACTCACTGGTGAACTCGGACATTGTGTTAGGCTGTAATCCCCTTTTAGATTGTTTTGTCTAATGAAACACATTGATTCAGTGTTAATAACTGTATCATATCATTTTGTGCCCACAGATTCATAACCAGATTTTTATATCACCTTCTCCGTTCTCCTTGATGTGTATTGCAATTTTCAGCACCTCTGGTGAAGTAGTTGTGTCATTTCGGTGGCACGTGTGTGGTGCTGAATCAGTGGGCAAAGATTGGATGCCATATTAATTCCAGCCTCATTCAGAATGCAGTTTCAGACATCCAATTTTCCTTCTGTATACAGTAGTAATGCAGAGGCTTTGGATCCAATTCTACTTATGTTATTTTCGTCACTTCCATCACTACTATGTTTTCTGAGTCCTGATGTATAACTGAATAAATACTAGCAGATAGATATAAATTACTATGTGTTAGAAAGACTGGCTATTTTTGGAATTAACAGACCATTTTTATTGAGAACAGAGTTCAGAATTTTTGTTGTTGGTAGAAACAAATTCTCCCCTTACTTCTATTTTGTTAGTTAGGTTCCCTTTATTGTTTTCTATTGGTTTCACCAGTGTTGATCTATTGTCTAACGGTGTTCTGGTTAGCTCAACCAGTTTCAATTAGTCCTTTCTACTCGCCGAATGTTCTATTACAGTGATCATCTTTTATTGAAGGCATCCGTTGTCATTACTCCCACTGTTCTTCGCTTCTTTTTTCACTGTGCTGAAAATCGAACTAAGCTTTCTTTTCTGTTCATTTTCACATTGATCCACTGTTTCTCTTTAACATTCTTTATCATATATTTTAAATTTCATAGGCTCATGGACACTGACTCCTTGAAGGTGTCCTTAAAATTGAGTTCCGAACTTAAACGACGAGATCTTTTCATGTGTTGTTTGCTCATAGTTTAGGCTTCATATGACTCCACCTAACCTTGATCTAGCCCAACACAAATGGTAGTTGTATGCACAAGTCCCTCTTATCTGTCACTGGAACACCGTTGTTTCTGAGAGCGTAGTTTTGGATAATTACGACTTTCCTACTTTCAGAATTGAAGCTCACTGTCGTTTTCCTGGGTGAGATTGGTTCACACTGCATGAAAGCAGTTGGTGACATAATGATAGTCACTTCATCAGTGTGCTGTTTTTTGACGTCTTGGTGACCAGAGTAGATTACTGGATCTCCAGTCAGAAATTCGCGGAGTCCACCTCTATTCCATTCACTGTTACAAAGCAGATGTCAGTTTACGAATTTTCTCTTGGTAACTTTGAAAAAAGCATGAACAACAAATTAGGCAGGAAGACAAAAAGTTGTTACAATTTGAAGAATCTTGTCACTTGCAAACAACCTGAAACATTTGCAGTGAGAATGCACATAAGGTTAACACTCTTATGACATAATCACATGACAATCAACGATATTTCATAACTGAATAAACGAGAAGTGAATAGGAGTGAACCACAAGTGATAATAATCTTAGTATTTATAGAGTGAATATACGCAGTTAGACACTAGCTAGGTGCGCAAGAAGTTAAAGAGGTGGCATGTATTGCGTAAGAGTTCTAATTTCTCCTGATTCCAAGTGAGAAATTGAGTATTCAGGTCACTAATGAGTAAAGACAAGAAACAAATTATGCGCATGAAATGTTATCATCACAATTAGTTAGAATAACAATATTTGAAAATATTCTGGCTATAGAAAGGAAGGGCTGATGGCCGTGTAGTTCCGAAAGCACAAACTGAGTTTCAACCATTTAACCACTACGGATTAGGTGAGATACAATTGGTTGGAACTTACGCGCGCATGGATTACCCTTAATCGTTTTGAACTGTGATTTTATGGTCACCATCTGTCGGGTGACGACAAAATGGCAATTATTCTGCATTGTTTGGCTTCTTCCTAAATGCAAAGTGCTGCTTGAATTTACCATTGCCAGTACGCATGAGTAGAAGTTCGTATTCTGATGAATAAAGTCGGTCGAAATGCCAATAAAATGCCTTTATATTAAGCGGAATGATAGCAAAACTAATTCGAGAATTTGACTGCATTCTGATGCCCAGTCAACTACAAAAGGGATGAATACATTATAAACCTTGACTATTTGTTTCCCTGTTAGGGCAACGACTTATCACTGCAATAAATATTATAACTGAAGTTATCTGTTATACCGGTTGTGAGCTGGAAATATTTGGATAACAGAATAGTACCACTAATTTTCTCATTAAAAAATGCAGAAACATGGGGAGTAAAACAAGAATGCTCTCCTCGATAACTGCTTCATCAGGTTCTACTTAAGACAGTTATAGTTGTGATAGTTATACAACGTTCCATATGGTGAACAAAAACCAAATTGGTGACACCGAAATTTCACTTGATATAAGCGAATAAGCTGTTGACAATATATGGTTCGAAACATGTTTATTTGATAATATACATATTATATATTTTAAAAGTAAATGATATTCGGGGTTAAGTAATACTTAGTGATGAAAGCTAGTGATCCATATCCACACTGAATTAGACTGATTATACACGTTGTATTGGTGTTTGGCATTGACACAATACCTTTTATACATGTATAGAATTTAGTAAATTCGGTTCCAACATTAGTATTCTCATCGCCAATCAAAAATCCCCTCCAACTGAGGAGAAAGCTTTTTGCATAGACAGAGAGAAGACGACTTCTGGAGATCCAGATTTCAGCGTAGGATTTCAATCTCTGGGATACAACGTTATACATGAAATGTTTTCTCAACACTCATTTATAATATAAACACATTCTGCTTCATCGCGAACTGTTATGGAAGATCCTTACCTCCTAATTTATCACAATATATCACCCTTAGTAAATGCTTACCCCAAACAGTGTTTAGTGAATAATATTATACTTTGCCATTTCTCCATCAGATTAAATAAAGCGTTGAGTGGTGTGTAAAGTCCGCATTATTTGACCAAGAAAACTGCAACCCAAGTTCTTCTCATATAATATGATGGTGTCATTTGAGCAACTTAAAAGTGTATGGCCACAATTGTAAACACAAAATACAAAATTATATACTGAAGTTGCACAAATAATTTCGTTTATACATTGTCAATAGTAAGTTTGTATATGCAATGGAATTATATCACTAACCGAGGAGCATCGACATGTATCAACGAAAATTTTAGTTGCTTTTTATCTAAATATAAAAATAAACAGAATCACGCATTTCCTGAAAATTATGGAAAATAATAATTAGGAGGGAAAGTAAGTCTCCTATCAATCGTTATATATATATCAGTCGAGGCACTGAAAAATCCTACGGGTGTGAGAGAATGTTGAAGACTGAAATAAGACTTCCGGAATTAGACTTGAAGTGTAATAAACGAAAGCAAACACAAATGAAGTAGAAAAATCAACAGAAATACAAATATCGAGCACAATTAGAAACTCCAAAAACATATATCATATAAAACACCAACAATATAAGCGGAGGAAAATGTGTTTGATAAATACTTCATTTCCTGCATTAAGATATTAAATCTGCGAAATACTGTAATATCCATTTGTGTTATCACCTTCAGTGCAAACCGACAGTCATTTCATTTCCGTACTAATATAATGATAGAGTTAAACACTGTCAGGACTCCAAGCTGTCTGAAGCTAAATATCATCCACTGAAGTAGTTAGCTTCAAAATAGCTCATATTCCATATAGACAAATTCCTACATCACGAAAGTGTAATTAGAAACATTCGACAAACATTTTTCAGATGTATTGTCAATTATTCCAATAGTTTCACATTATCACAACACAATATTTTTTCTGATGCAACACTTCATCACTTATTTACTAGAGTTGAAATAACCCTCCTATTATCTTCAATGACAACATCAATCACTCCTCGAATTGAGAGAATTCTCCATGATTGCACAATTAGCATACAGATATTTTTTGTCTTGTAAGTGTTTTCCACGTCATTTAACCATGATTGATTTATGCTTGAAACCATTACAGACTTTCAGTTTGTTGCATGGGATGGAAGCTTCCAGTTTATCTGATAGTATATAATCTTGGCAATCACATTCGTATTTCATGCAATTGTACGCACTAGGATGTGTGCAGGGAGAATATTGAATGACTGTGTAGGCGAAATAATCTGAAACAGTAGTATCTGTTTCCTATCAGGCATTCGGATTAAGTGCATGAAAATTAGGAAAGGTTCTCATCTCCCTCGTGGTACTCACCTATTTCATTTCATAGTGAAATTTATTGTTCGCCATAAGTGTGTGGATGAATCCACTATCCATACGTGCGTCTCTCATGTGCATGCTAACCGATACGTCGATGTTTACGAGCTCGTGATTCGCAAGTTCCTACAAAAGTTGGTGAATGGCCTGATTGTGGGTGGCAACGTATCCCAATAGATGAGATAACTGTTCTTCAGTTATGTCCTTGAGTATGAAAATGTATTGAAGAACATCTTGCAATTGGTCTTAAGCCAGATATTGTGGATTCCTTGAAGGAGACAAAGTAGATATATCGAAATAGGATGGTTTCTGCTTCGGCGCATAGACCATTGTTTCACAGGATATACTATCAATCAATATTTTATTTAATATTTTAACAAACTCCCCTGAAAACTCTCTACATCTTATAAATACTATCCAGAATAAAGATAGTATATTATCATTATTTGAACTACAATAACGGAGTTTATTATGGCTGATTTTTCAAATTTGAACTGTATTCCACATTCTTAGTGACCGTAGTATCTGTGACTAGAATTCGCGGTGGTAGGTAATTCCTATCCACCACTGATTTCTTATTGATTTGAGTCTTTCACTGTGGTCACGAATGAAAGCTCAGTTGTTTGTATTACTGAACATTATTTTCTATTTTTTTTGTGAACGCTGATCTTCCCGTGGATACATCAGTTTTAGATACACTTAAATGTTTTCTTGCTGTTTATTTGCTGAGTAAACTGGTAAAAATATTGGTGATTTTGTAAATCACGCGAAATGGTCTATGGTTTCCCCAATGGTTGGCAAACGAGTTAGTTGCATCTTCCGTGTATTTTGAATTTTTCTGGGCTTCCGTTCCTTCATTACATTTTCCTTCCTGTCCGTTACATTTCTCTTCGTTGTCCAACATGTTTACATAGTTTATTATCACGAGCATTATTATTCTGTCAAATTCTCTTATTCCGCGTGAAATGTTTGGGCTTGAATATTTCTTTGAATATAAGTTTATTGAAATTTTTAGCAAGCATCTGTTTAGTGTGAAAGCTGTGTATTTTGTATGTTTCTGTGTTTCATTAGACACAAATCTTCCTAATTTTAGTCAATTCGCATACCTACATATAGACCATTTCTATTTAAAAGTAGTCGCAAATGAGATTTTCTAAATTATATAAGATGCATTTATCTTAAAAGTTTGATTCTGTTGCAAATGAGACTGAATTGTCATCTTTCCATTACTTTCTCTGACAGCCCTCGTAAACTGTCAGTATTCTTCACAGTCCTTCAGAAATGCACACAAGATGAAAACTTCTCAATTCTTCAGTTATCAAGATATTCTAACAGACACATATGGTGTGTGTGTGTAAGGTCGTATAAACATTTCTTTTTTAAATTGTACACATTGCCGTGCAAATATTTGGAAGTTTATGTGAGCAATGGCAATATATGTCACCATCAGCTGTCAGTTAGTAATAATAATCAATAGAGGTGTACAAGAAAAAATTATTTGTAAGAACGCGTTCTGTAACCAGATTCCAATTCCTCACTATAAGGACAATTTCAACAACTAGTGAATATGTAGGTTTGAGTTTTTCGGTGAACCGTGTTATTTCAAAAGGTTAGTGATTCTGACAGAAGTGATCTACGCAGTGAAAGATTAGATAGACGTGGAGACCAGAGTGTGGTCGAACACGTATGCTCCATGGTACAACGTTGCATTCAAAAGGAGTGTAAAGTAAACATAACTAAGTCTCTTCCAGGCGAATCACTTGAAATCACTACACTCGTCTTGTGCATAATTTTGAATCTGTTATTAACCACTGGTGTATATTGTATTTGTACGTGAACATCATCAGTGAACTCGTAGCGTCTAACAAAACAGCAAGCCTAAACATTTCTCATAGATCAGTATAACCCAGATAATGAGCACATTATTATTATTTTCCGAGTATTTGGTTTCGTGCATACGCTTATTTTTACAGCATGAATTCTATTTGAGAAATTTGCGTACACCATCATTAAATATGTCATTTACATTGATGATTGTGAGTGTCATTTTACATTTTTTCATGTGGTGGAATATTTACAGACATGGTCAATCAAACCTGTGTTTCGACAAGTGTAATTTAATTTGCAGTCTGCTTCAAACACTTAGAGTCCTAGTGGTTGCTTTCAGTGTGATTTTGAAGGTTGGCATATGAACGCAGATCTGATTCTCACCCTATCCTGTTTTGCACGAAATTGAGTGAAGAGGATTTTAACGAATGATGGTCAATCCATGGATCGAATATACATGTTGTAGAGGCTGTGAACATGCCAGCAAAAATAATGATTTCGGTAGTAGTGTAAATAAAGATAATGAGAATCATGTCAATGATCACAAAGTTGGCTAGCGCAGGTGGCAATATGACCAACGAATTTACTATGAAAATGCAAGCAGTCAATTGATTAGTGTAATTGAAATTGTTACAAAGTGAGGAGCTATGCACCAGTAAGATGAGATGGCTAGAGTACAAGTAGTTAGTACAGATATATCGAAAGGTGTGAGGCATTTATTTTGATTTCGCCTAGATCGAGAAAGAGAGAGACTTTTGAGATACTACAGATATCCATGGATGCTTCCATTTTCACCACCTAGTGACCACTTCCAATCAAACGAGGGAAAGTCTTCTATGTTTTCCAAACCATGGATTAACGTGCTCTCTTAAGCTGACTAGCTGATCATCCTATACAAATTTCGCCACACATGCAACCGAATTCGCAAATGCGATTTGAAGCCACCCGGCGAATCAAAACTGGTCAGCTGTGAAATCATAAACAATAGTGAAGAAATTGACCACCCACGCACACCACTTCAAACGGAGGCTTGTGAAGAGCATTCAACTCTCAATTGTCGTTGATCTCACTTCCTACAGTCCGTCCTTCTCACAGTATTTACATAATTTCGATGCATTTTTATGAAATTTGGACGGTGATATGCACTTCGATGCCTCATTGAGAATTTCATGTCCAAGTGAATCTCAGAAGATGATGATTACTGATGATAGGCATTTGTCAAGTTGGTTTAACGGCAGTCTTAGTTAGATTGTGTTTCAATTTATTTTAGTTACAAGAATACATGCATAGAATCCACAAGTCTGAATATGAAATACTATTTGGTGAACAGGCATAAAATGGACCGACACAAAAGCCTTGGAGGATTTGGATTTCGCCGATGATATATGTCTGATTTCCCACAAACTGGAAGATATGCAAGTGAAAAGCAACAAATTGGCAGAAGAAGCAGCAAAGATAGGACTTCAAGTGAACATAGACAAAACAGAGGTAATGAAGATTCCTGGCCAACATCAACAGCAACAACCGACAACAATCAGCATAAATGGGAGGAACCTGAAGGAAACAAATTCTTCTACCTACCTGGGAAGCATCGTCTCAACTACAGGCGGAACTGACGAGGATATCAAAGCCAGAGTTGGAAAAGGAAGACAAGTTTTCATTTCTCTCAAGTCTATGTGGAGGTCAACCGCATTCAGCGTCAAAAATAAGATCCGTATTTTCAACTCCAATGTGAAGTCAGTATTACTACACGGATCAGAGACTTGGCGTGTCACAAAGAGCAGCTCAAACAAGCTACAGACCTTCATTAACAAATGCCTTCGCTCAATACTCAAGATCAAATGGCCGGAGAGGATCAGCAACAAAGATCTCTGGGAGCGAACCAACCAGGAACCGATCGTGAAACAAATAGGCAGAAAGAAATGGAGATGGATTGGACACACTCTGAGGAAACCAGTAAGTGACATCACTAGACAAGCCCTCGAGTGGAACCCGAAAGGGAAGCGACGAGTTGGTCGTCCAAGGGTGACCTGGATGAGATCATGTGAAGAGGAATTGAAAGCGTGTGGGCAGACTTGGAGCCAGGTGAAAACTACAGCAGAGAACCGAACGCAATGGAGACGCATGGCTGAAGCCCTATGTTCCTCTAGGAATTAAAGGAAATAATAATAATAATAATTTGGTGATGGGTGTGGAAGGAGTTCTTTTATTTCTCTTCATGTTCGCCGCCGAATCATTGAAGGTTACTGACATCAACTTACAACAATAACCCTTTTCCGATTGACCACATGAGTTGTACGATACCACAGTATGTCCTTTAGTGTTGTTTGTGATTCTACACCTATTGTTCGTTGTGTGAATAATAAAGACAAATGTTCTATCAGCCACCGACCAGTGATACTGACAAATTTCGTCGAGTGACAGCTTGAATTATTTCATCGATGGACTTCGTGATTAATGATTAATTTTTCTAGGGTTGGTTTTTCAGATATAAATAACGATGTCAATCAGTAGTCAATCTATATAATTTCTGTTTGTAGTTACACAGCGAATTCAACTGTTGTCGAATTCTTTTGAAATGATGCAGTTTTGTAGATGATATCATTGAATATGCTGAGTCAAATGTGCATCATCTTTTGCAGTTTCTGGAATATGACTTCCTATTTTTCAAAATTTTATAGTCATATATTTTATGTATCGGGAATGCATGGCACTGCTTTGGTGAGACAACGTTTGATGCTGATTCTGTCATTTGTATTTGATACTGCTTTCGGCCAATTTTAGAGATTAGGCGTAGTGGGATGTTGTGGTCACGAGGCATTGAAAGTACTGCATTCTCCATGGATGTGTCACGAAAAGACACTGCAAACCTTGATAAGTTATAACTGGTGCTTGAACTTATAGAAATCTAAACATTCATGTGTGACACGTAGCGCCGTCAACGTCCTCACAGACATAGCAATAGTAGTAGGTCACAAGGAATGATTTAATTATGGAGTTCAGTGAGTGCTTACACATTTACATGTCGAACTAAGTGCTTGAATTCTATAAAAACCAGAGATTCAGAAATATTTTTTGCATGTGTTTACACATTGTACTGAATTATTTTGCGTGGTTATATTAACTATATTTCCCGGAAGGAATTTCCATGGGTTGAATAATGTCATTGTAAAGTTTCAGTTCAATATTCACTGAAGTGAAGTTGTAATAAAGTTGGTACTATCGCTGTAACACACACTTTTCAGTCCTCTTCATATTAACCTGGATTTGGAATGCACCATATAGGGAAATAGATTTTAGAGATGAAATAATATCCGTATTGTTTGCTTCCTATGAGGAGCAAATTTAGAAAAGTAACCACCTTTGGCTGGAATACTTCATGCCATAATATAACAACAGAAATGACAATTAGTGACAATCTCGTCTTCGTTTGCTTGTGTAATTATTTTCTGGTTTTCCGCGAAGACGATAAATTTTTTATTTTTCTTAATAATGTTATAACATATAGTTAATTCAATGCAATTATCCAGGATTGAATATCAAGCTACTCATAAGTGACTAGTAATATGCTAACGAAAATTCAAATATTCATTTCATAAGATATCTGTTTTATGCCTATCGCAGAAAATGAAACCTTATCAATTTCTAGTAAAGAACTGCATCTCTACAAGAGATGGATCAATGACTCCTTCTTCATTTGTGGTAGGAATTCGGATCTTAGAGACCCACTCCTATCCTTCAATAATGACTGAGCGAACATTTACTTCCCTCTGGAAGTTGAATCTCTCTCAGAATTCCATTTCCTTGACGTTCAACTGAGGTGAAATGCTGTTTCCCCGCTGAGAATATCCACGTACGAAAAAGGCGCATTTAAATGACAGTCCACCAGTTTTCATTGTTTTGCTTCTCTAGGCAGAAAGAGAAACCTCAAATACTCTCTTCCCTTAGGGAGGCACAATGAATACAACTAGGAATCAGGTGACGATGAATTGTAAAAACTGAGATGTAAAATAAAGAGACCAAGCTGTGACATTACCACAACGATGTTCTTCAATGATTTGCCAATATCAATACATTGACTTATATATCCACACTTAGTTAGGGATATCTTCTATTCACTTCGCCTTTTGACGACATAATGAGCTCACCATTTCTACGATAAGTCGAAGTGAGGCATCATTCCTATGAATTTTTGGTAGTGCATATAGAATTGGAATTGTTGAGCTGCATGTTCTTATTTATCCATACCCCTCTGAATTTATGTTTGATGCTTCTTTCGCTTTCTTTAGTAATTCTGTTGGAAAATATTCCATTCTTTTTCTCATGTTTATCTGGCTAGGTGATTTGAAGAATTTGCTGTTGTCTGAATGTGACTATTTACAACTGCCCGCATAATCTGATTTGCTGATTTCCATAATTCCAGTGGTCGTTTATGCAAGGACGGGGACTATGTCTTTATTCTCTTAAAGCTTTTTGAATAATTTTCTGTGTTCTTTTGTCAGTAGCAGCTATGAAGGAATGGAGCTTTAATTGTCACAATTATTTAGACATTCTGCTATTTAGCAGCATACAATAGTGAGTTGAGCATTTTCTTGTTCTAAATGAATGATGAATGTTTCCCATGCATGCACTGATTTTTTGTATTTTCTTCGGTATAAGCTGGCAACTATTTTTGTCCATTCTATCTTTGAGAACTCCAAAATCAGTGACCGTTGACTTTATCAGATTTATGTGAAATTTCCGTATACTAGCCGATAAACCTCTTATATTTGTGTGCATGTTTTACTGCAATGAACTCGCCATATCAGTGTTTCACTTTCACTTGAAACTTTGCTCTTCAGCATCGCTATGGGAAGTGCTGTTTATTGTTTTTGGCTTTCCCAGAAGGACATCCTATTGGTGATGGTTAGTTCTTGTGGTTCCATATGCATTTAAAGCTATATCATTCTCTACATCCACGATATGTTGTCGTCAGCATTTTAGTTTCCGGAGATTTATCACAAATACTGACTTCCAGTGAAGGTGAGTTCCTAATTTCCATCTCTTTGCTTCCAAACTAGTAAGAGGTATATGTTTAGTGTCTTGTCTCTCTTGTAATTTCTCGATATAAACCATAATTAAATTCAGTGTACGCCACAATAGGGAAAGCAATATTTTTCACATGTTTATACTTTCTGCTATTTAGCCACCTCCAACAGCGAGTTCATATTATTATTTTTAAGGAAATATTGTACATTCTGGCTTAATGTGCAGTGATTCCTCTTATTTTCTTGGGTATCAGAATGATTGAAATTGAAAAAGGAATAAGTCATTATTATTCTTATCACTGATGAAATGTGTTTCTGGAAATAATTAAAAATGTCTGTGTTGACTGTCAAAAGGGGAAGAGTTAATCGCAAATAAATTTCGTTTGAAATGTAATCCAGTCTTCAAATAAGAGTTGGAATTTTTATCGTACCAGATTGACGCTTTAGCTTGCCGAATGTTTTGGAAATTGAAAAAAATCACGTAGTAGTCAAACTACAAACAGAAGCCTTCATTGTCAATATACTCATTTCCCAATTCAGAACTTGTTGAAAGTTTTACATACCTCACACTATCCCATAGGAATTACAGGCGCAGATGTTATACTAATGAATTTTTGTCAAATTGATTACTGCCTATTGATAAAATAAACAGTGAATCTCATTTTGTTTAAATAAGCAACAACGTGCATTGATAGTTGATAGCAAACATGTCGGGGAAGGACGACTGAAAACATTCCTTGTTTGCATTTATGGTCATATGAGTTACGCGACGTTCACCCTGTAATACAGCTTAAGATCCCTCTGAAAACTATTGTAACGTTTGACCTCGTCCACTAATCATTCACATCAGCCTATTTACACTTAAGTATACACCTGACCAATTTTCACCTCTCTACTGATGTGCACAAATCAGTTATCCTCCTAAGATAGTAGTATTTCACCGTTTACAACCAATCTAATAAAATCTTCCATTTCAGCTCATTGCCAAGGTCGTTATGTCTGTTGGTGTATGCGGTTTGTTCGTTGGCTTGATATATATACTTTAGTTGAGTTTGTGTTCAAATGAGCTTCACATCACTTGCAAACAGTTGTTACTGACATATCATAAGCTTAAATTTTGCATCTGTTTCTCTCATTCCAATGTTAATTGTTTACTTTAATCAGTATCATTCATTCAATAATAATAAAAAGGAGCCTTTTTGAGAGAGGAAATATTTCCATTCAATAACTTTTTTTCATGGCGTACAGTAGTATTCAAATTACTCCAAAAGCACTGGGTGGAACTAAAAATTGCTCAGCAAACATATATATGATGAGAAAATAATTATTTGTTCTTCATTTTAGGCTACGAAAATGCCATCTTCCACTAGATAAGATAGTGCTTGGTCTCGCTCCTGTATTGTTTGGTTTAATCAGACAGAAATATCTTAATAGCATATTATTTACAGTCACGTCGTTTTAAAATCTTTTCAACCTCTCGCGTTGAGCGAACTCTAAAAACTAAAGTGAAAACAACACTATGGCTGGTAACGAGCATTAAAACGTACGAAATTTAATCATGCAACTAACCTCGAATGGGTTAGTACAAGCTGCAGATCTCTGCCTAGTAAAGTGGTGATCTAGTCATAAAGGAGACTTGGATAACACCAGCAGTATGACGATAATTTACTTTCATTGAATGGATATAGAGTAATGCCTGAAGATAGATATAGTGTTAAAAAGGCATGGCAGACAGGTAAGCAATTTTATCAATGCAAGCAGGTTTACGTCTAATCATGTATGTCTCCATTTTTCCAATGACAATAAAGACTGCATCATCGATGGACGTCACGCAAAGGATTTGAGTAAATAATCTAATGTATAGTAATTAATGTTTATATAACTCCAGATTACAGTTTCTTAGATATATCTACCGATGCAGATGAATTTTCTGAAATTGCTAATTTATCTTCCAAAATTCCTCATTTGAAGTCTGAAGGGATTCATGCAATCACAGGCTTCATGCATCACTTGGTCAGGAGAAACTTGTCAAATTTAATACATGTCGAGACAAAGCCCCAGACTTAGTTTTCATAAATGATCGTGATAGATATGAGGTCCGTGGTAGCGGTCACTTGCTGAATTCGGACAATTGCAATGTTTATGTTTTGCTGACAGTGTATAGTGGGTTACAGCTAACATATAAAATTCAAGAACGATTGAATTCACATGACAATATTATTTCGCTAGGATACAAGTTGCATAATATAGTCTGGGACCTATTCGTGGATTGAATGTTGGAAGTTACTGCATCTTTTATCACCTGCAATCTCAAGTTCTGCTCGGACATTTGCTGTCTTACGCAGACACTGTTTACAACTAAACAAGCTTATACGGGAAAGAGAAAATTTGCACGAAAAACTTGATAATGCTGGTGTTTCAAGAATTAACTAACCGATGAAGTCGGAAATACAAAGACCAAGTGGAATACACAATAACAAATTTTTATCATGTAGGATGCTTCCACAATTTGCAAACTCTTCAGTGAACTTATAAACAAGTGAAAAATTTAAGTCGATGCTCACTCTGAAAGACTTAAAAGCATCTCTACTAGGCAACTAGCTAATATGGTTTTACCTAATGTCTATATTCACGCAAGCGAGCATTCTTTACAGTTTAATCAAAAGGATGTACAGTCTAGTCTCAAATACTTAAATTTATCACACAAACTAGGTCCTGGTGGTGTAACAGCCGTTTCGCTTCAGAAATACAGACATTTCGTATCATCCCCTTACACAATTCTGTAATGCATCATTTCGTATGGATACAGTGCCAGTTGCTTGCAAAGAAATAAATCAGCTTCTGGATCAGGTCTATAGTTTAGGCCGAGTGCCATAAGGTTTCCACTTTTGAAAACTATGGAGAAATGTCTCTTACAATTTAATAAACCTTCCTTAAAATCTTTCAGTGACCCAAAGTGGTTCTCTCATATATAAGTGAGAAGTACTTCATATGCTGCTATTGTGCTGCGCTATAATACTGTTTCGAGTTTTGTTAGAACCCCCTTCTTAGACTAAAATGCTACTGTAACTCCATTCCTATGGCACTTTGAAAAGCGAGCTGAATTCACCACCAACTGAGTCTTGGGTCAAAGGGTGGTGGTTTTACTATTTTTCAAGTAGGAAAAAAAATACCCCCTCAAATGTGAATCGCTTCGCTTCAGAGCCTGCGGATGTTGCAGCGCCTCATTGCACTGTGCATTCTCTATTTCAGTTCACCTTCCTTCTACATGACTTACAATGCTGTTTTAAGGACGATTTCATCAAATGAGTTGATGATCTGACAATTTCTGTCTCAGTGGCTCCTGCGTTGGATTGTTCTGATATGAATGATTTCTTATATGAGGTTATTCAACTGTTTTACTCAAATGGTAATAAAATGAATCCACCTAATTGCCATACTGTTGACTTTAGTCGCAGACCTCAACAAGAGTTGTCTGGACTGATTCAATCCCATGATTTCTGTACTATCAAACGCAATGTGGTAGGAAGTATATCGAATATCTCATATTCTGGAATCGGTTTCTCTCCAAATCTCTGTCATCCGTGTCGTAACCTAAAGATTCCGAAGAAAACGTTTCGTTCGACCTGTTGCATGAAGAAGTTGAGATTCTGTGGTATAAATAATCCATTTCCCCTACACATTTTTAACCTATGTATTCTGTCCATTGTTTCTTCATTGTTCACCTCTACGCTTCCCTGAGCTTCTCAAGAAAGGCTACCTCTTACCACCTAGGACACTGAAGGCTATCAGCAGGGTTGGTGGTGCCTTTGAATCGACTAACTGGTAAAGCAGTTGATAGTCACTTCAATTCTTGCAAGTCATGTTATCTAATACCGAATATCTTTTCCACTGCCAACTTTTTCCTTACATGTCCTCGGGTGAAACCAGAAGAAATTTCATAAGGATTTATACACGTACAGCAAAATGTAAAAATCCAGTCAGGAAACAGATTTTAATTTTCTTCAAATGAGCAAATGAACTGGAAACTCTGAACCGCGCAGTTGTTATACAGAATATTTACTATTCATAACATTCCACAAACTTTATTTCTGGGGTTTCCTTATTTTTACCACTTAATGTATTCGTACATTAATTAAAGGACCTAAATTATTGCCATATGTAGAAACTGAAAATTCGATTCTGTGTAATTATAATTGCTGCCTGGATTAAGATGATCACATTATTATGACTGAAATCAATTTTTGAAGTTAGAAGAGTTGAAATGGATTCACTAAAAAAATTTCAAAGTTGATTAAATAGGTGAGTCTGAATTAAGAGTTTAAAAGTTGTTGAAGCTTTGTGAGAAATGAAAGGTTTCACGATGATCACAATGTGGAAAGCAGTGATGGGGTGAAGCAGAATTAAGTTAATAGATCAATTAGGAAAAAAGACATTTTTTTTAGCAAAGTGTTGAAAGCGGTCCAACAAAATGTTTTTGATTACAAAATTCTGATTTCCGCCAATGGATAGCTACACCATCGGCTATATGTAAATGCTGAAAAGTTATACATTTAGAGTGTCCAAACTTAGTCTCCTAAAAAACTTTAAATGATAAATCACCTGGTACTCAATGGTCTGACTCAAAAATTGTTAACAGACATTCGTCAACAAAACTGAAGTGTGTGGTGCTACGCGTCATTGGAAAGCACGCAGGATGATATGCAAGAGTAGATGGGCGAAGAGGTTGGATCATACTTTGAAAGTGTTACATGGAGGTTTTACAGTGCTTTGTCAACGATATATTTAGAGTAGATATTCTGAGCTCTGGAAAACTGAGAATAGATAAGACTTTTCCATCAACCCAAAGAAACACAGTTATTGAAGTTATTGTACTGCGATTTAGGTGCAGCTTTCCAGATTTAACAAGTAAAGTGTTTGATTTAACTGTTTTTGTATAGTGAAGAGCAAAGATGGATAATACCTATAATCAAAAACAATTAAAAGTATCGTCTATGGATCTTTTATACCAGCCCACCCTCAACATAATTCCCTTGCCCAAAAGTCTTTCAAACTTGCCAACAGCACATCGCCAGGAGGCGTTCTAATGCAGACCTAATGACAACTCTGTCTTCTTGCTTATAGATGACAGTGACAAATCTAAGCTGTACATTAAGCGTGCATCTCACTTATGACTCCTCTGAGTAAGTGAAATTCTTCAACAAAATATTCATACAAGTAGGCAATGAACTCCTTAAAAGCACGATGCTGATTTTTCGACGAAGTGAAGAGCTGGAACATGCACTACTTCATCTCTGAGCAAATGGCAATTATTTGAGACTGTTTTTGACCACCGTATACTGTTTGTCAGAATGGCTTTATTAAAAATAACACTGATATGTCACTGACAAGGCTCATCATTTAAGCTGCCAATCAGAAGTGACGCTATCAGATACCATTAGAGTTTAAGGCAGTGATGTACACAAGTAAATGATTGAACGATTTGCATGGGTTCATTGTTTCAACCTATGAATTTAGAGCGCATGCGCTAATGTTCAAAGAAGTTTGGTAAATTATACAAGTATTCACGTTGTCTGTCTTCTCAGCCATCGAGTACTGAGGTTCGGATATTTTCGGTACCATGAGAACCTAATTCTAGAATTCTAGGAAACACTCACCATAAATGTAACACTTTCAAAGTATTGGTTACATAAGTCAATGCCCACCTCAAGAGATTACTGAGAAAAGCATAATAAATGTCACATAAACGATGGGGAAATTATTCCATCACCATCGAACATATCTGAGCAGAATAGTGCATCATGAGGCAATAAATATGTGGAATGAATGGGATGAAGTCATTAATTTCGAGAAACCGTAATGTTATTGATGATAATGGGACAGAATGGAATAAATGAAGAATTTCACAGTGTAAAAAGGAATGTTAAAGTGAAGCGTATTAATTATGACACATTATGACTAATATGATTACTGCGAAGACAAAAGTGAATAAATAATAAAATATGAAAGCGGAAAAAGACAAGAGGAGTGGATAGTTTCCGGTGGTTGGAAGAAGAACGGTCATTTCATACATTGACACATTATTAATGACGCTTGCACCTTTTCTTTCTAAATACTAAGTTCTCAATTAATCAAACATATCTTGACAGCTTCAGATGAACGTAGAAGACTTAGGCGAATAGTGAGTGATAATAACTTGGGAGTGTGACAGTTCATTTCTGTGACTCTCATAACCTATGTTGATCCTTAGAAACTTCTCCAGATATCCGTTTTGTAAACCAGATGATGTGGATTTATTTCTCTTCTGAGTGTTCAGGTGGGTGTGTGGATTGACCTGGCTCTAAATGCTAGGCACCTGATAAAATTATGCTTGTATTTCGTTGGTACTAAGCTAGGGAAATATTTATATGATGAACCGGTTTCAACTTGTCCGTATATAATTCTTCCAATAAATCAAATTTCTTCCCTTCTTGGTGAGATGTCGAGAATATGCCGCCTGTATTTCCAGTGAAATGAATCACTGTATAGGTAATAGTGAAGTGTCTCAAAATCAAGTCACTACGTAAATTTTCGGTTTTATTTTCTCAAAATACTCATCCAGAAAATATGTCCACATATGTAAATCCTATAATCACCTAAATAGCTGCTCCATCAACGTCTCTTTATATTTCATTGTTTAACAAGAAGTGGAGATTAGTTTCACATCTAGGTAGTACTTCTTTAAGATTCATAATAAGAATCTCACCGCACAAGCTTCTTTCTCACATCTATTTCCAGAGATAATCAACTGTCCTCAGCAGAGAGACATTATCAGATTAGAAAACATCCTGCATAGATGGGAAGTTTTTGTAGGTTATTTTGACACTGTTGCTCACCAGCTTATCATTCTGGGGTAGTAATTCTTGATTGCCATGCTTATTCTCAACAGGCTTCATGCTTACGCAGAACTTTAACATTTATTCTCCAAACGTTTGATATAATAACAGTCTGAGGACATCGATTTGTTTCATCACTATCTCACTACAAAAATGTAGTCTGTTCGCTTACAATAAATCAACCTCAGGAACGTTTACATCAGCCAATCTGCAGTGAAAAAGGCCATTGGCCAGTTTTCACAAAAGTGTTTGAGATGTTCTTAAGGATCGAAAAGATTACATAAGATGAATGATGCTCATTACTTCCAATAACAATTGTTGGCATTATATCATTCATTTGTTTTGGAAAATTGAAAATCAATGAATAAGTTGGAGGACTCGGTATTGGGAACACTTTATTTTTGCAGGCCCAGTATAACTAAAACTTCATGTCCTTCAAAGATATGTAAACTTCTTACAACAATAAAGTTCTGACCTTTAAGTAGGATTATAATACTATTATTTGATGTTTAATATTCCTATTATTACGGTAACTAATATCTTCATTAAGATTTTCACATAGCTAATGCATTGCTTTTGTTGCACCTGTGCCTATGATAATTTACCAGTATTATGACCATTTTCAGTTTTGAAGAAACTTGCAACACCATAGCAGACGTAGTATTGCCCCTGGTAATTTATTTTTGTGATCTTCATTGTTATTTTGACCTACATTATGTCTTTTTAACTTGACCTAAATTTATTTCCTCACCTCTTAACTCTTCATTAATTTCATATATATTCCTATGACAAGTCGTGTGTGATAAGATTGTTTGAAGGCCATTGTGCAGCTAATGAATAAGAAACCCCTTGGAAGAACCTATTCGCAGAGTCACCATTAACTTTTCACACTCACGCATGGCAGAGTAGCGCTCTTTCACAAATACAATAAACTAAATAGGAGGGGCGACTGTTTCCTGAAATTCCAATCTCCAATAACTGAAATGATATGGAATTTTCTACGACCGTATTAGGAAAAGTATCTGTAAACTGCCCGATATCTTTGTAATTTTGATTTTCTCTTTGTTAGTGACGTTCCTTAAACCATTCATGATCATACCTCTAGAATTCGAAAAGCGTAAAGATAACTTCCCCATGAAATCAGATACCTGACATCCCATGCTTCAACATAAATAACGGTTTTTCTATAAGCTATAAGAACTCCTACTATTATACGTCTTATCTTTATACTACTCACAAGTAGTAAACATATTAATCCAATTTAAATTCATTTAATTATTATCAATTATATATTCCATGATACGCTTTCACTGTAGCACTAACTGCTGTTGCCAAAATGCTGAATCTCATTCACTATCTTGAGATTTTACCATGATTGTAATTGACTTGCATCCGACAACTAAATTTAACTTTTGTCCTAATCTCTCTCCCACTATGTTCTGCCTAACCCTGTTTCATTTCTATTTACATTCGCCTATTCTTCATTTCTCTCCGCAGTTACTCTTTCCAGAGTCTCATTTTACCAAGTATGATTGTGATAAAATTCACATCGATGAATTACTATCTCTTAGATAGAAGCATTAATTTTCTATGTTTCAGCAATATAATTGGTACTTATCATCATATAGAGTATTACAACAGTTTTCTGAAATACAAGGCATTCATTCGTGTGTTTCTTTAAGAAGTATAATGAATAGTGTGACCGAAATCTCAATGTTTGGGCGATTCGCCTCGTATGGGTTCGTTCAAAATGAAGTTTCTGCTGTTCCATCCAGCCACATCTTTGAATGTATAGACGTTATATGACAAACGTTTTGCTTGAGGTGGTAGCTAATATACGCAACTAAATGGAGTGAGAGAGAAAAGTAGAAACATGATTTAACTCCAATCATTATATAATAGTTATAATTTTATTGCCTCAACAGTAATCTTTCATCTCATATAGTTAGTGGATCACATTTTCTTTCTGCCAATTTTAGACTGAAAATAGTTGATTGTTATCCTCACATTAACATTGTAACATTGTCTTGTCACCGAACTTATGTCTTTGTTACATTCAGTATCCCGACGGAGATATTAGAACTTTTAGCGACATGCGTGAACAAATTAAATATTATTATTAACTTAAGTTCCAAATGGAACATAGAACTTAAGCAACAAATCTTCACTTTATTTTTATGTTTCGCTATCTTCTTCAGCTGAGTACACGTTACTCCATAGTCGGTGATCTCCTTCCCACATGACATCCACAATGTCACCCTCTCAACGACAACACACTCATCACTTCATATTGGGAATTCACTCAAACGGTGGCCTAGTGTGCAATATAATTCGACGAAAATACATGAAAGTACTACAGTGGCTCCTCTTCCTTCCCTAGTATGGAAGAAATTCAATCAAGAACATTATCAATTAGATGGGTTTCATACGTAAGAAAATCGTGGGTGGGGATGACCCAAGTAATTCCATCACGATGCATAGGTCTAGTAGATATGGAATCAAATGTGTTGCATCTAAGAACAAGAAGCATTTCTGTATGTCAGTTTACTTTAATTTTAGCATCAAGGAAGAAGGGTAATAAATATTTCAACGTTAACGAATGTCAAATCATGATCGCCCCACATCTTGTATTGAAACGTAATTTGAAATATGAAGTGCCTAACCAACTGGTAATTCACCCATCAATTTTAAAAATTCAAAAATTAATTGAAGTTTGATATTAGCATATTTGGTTCATATTAATCACAAAACATGACATGAACAGTCGTTCAGTATTCTGCATTGTATAATTAATACATTTCGAAACAAGATATACATTAATAGCCTCGATTAGTAGATAACGTAGTTATCTGTGGGATCTTAATCTCTCAAATAACATATTATGTTGTATCTTTCGGCGTCAGGTCTTAAATTCTGTGAGTACACACTCAAGCCTTCACGGAATCTCTCAGCAAACAGTTTCTGACTGACTTACTGTGGTGTCGTTACATCCATTAGAAGAAACCTATTGAAATATTTTTTCGCCTCGGTTAATGAATCCAACATTAACTAATATCCCGAAATGCATACAAATACTTCTACGCCCGTTATCTTCCTCTAAATTATGCCAAAATTCATTTGAACAACCTTTATATTAGGAGTGAACGAAATTCACTTTAGACCTAGGTCATTGGCATTCACAGTTATATTTTCCATTACGATTATCGGAAGTCACCTTATCGCAATATTTATGCATGTTAACATACACACAGTCTCTGGAAGACAATCAAATATTGATTTATCAAAGTGCGACTCTTCAGTATACTGTATATATATTTCTTTAGCGCTGTGCTTCCGTGTCATGAAAAAGAATGTTTTAATACTGACTGATCATTCCGTATCTAATAGTAAAGACACACAAATATAGTTCATGAAAACAAAGCATTTATTCTGAATAATATCGTTTGTTCATCAATCACTGTGCTTATTTATGAGGAGAATTTATAAATACTTATAGAAGCTCTGTCAGAGGTAATGTTTCCCTGATGCACTTATCTGAAGACCTTCAAAATGATCATCACACCTCATGAGAAATGTGAAAACATACTCTTCTATTAAATAAGTAGAAATGGAAGTGCAAATGTTACTCATGAATAGGTAAGTATATTGCAAATAATATTGAAAACAAACCACCTCGCTATACATCATCATAATATCTCTACTGACAACAACACTCTTCAACTAAAACTTCCACTAAAAACGAGTGAGCGAGCGATCATAGCATTGCATCTACCTGTGCTTCTAGTTTGCGCGGATGATGATATTGTAAGTTAAAGAGATTTCAAGCCTCATTTTTAAATTGTTCTCGGGAGGACCATTCAAACCCTAATTGATTCACTTTTCTAAATATTTCTATTTAAAGACCATAGTTTCCATTCTGTATTAGTAGCAAATCTACGCGTTACCAGTCTTCAAAATGAACCAATATATGTGAAGAGCATAAACACGGATATGTCATTTTGTTTTCATTGGATTTTGAGGAATACGCTTTGGCTGTGTTCACAGTATTTAGGAGTAAACTATGTCTATAGAGATTGTTTTGCTTGCTTTTAGAAACATATTTGATCAAAATGTGTTGGGCCAATGAATTTTGAATGAATCTAACTTGTGATATTTTTTTGAAGTATTTTATAGTTGCCGCGATTTGAGACTTGTAAAAATCCTTCCTATGTATACACTCTTGTTCTTACCCCTGATAAAATGTATTCAGGCTTCATACACATTCTAGCAATCACACTGTATTATTGCTTTTCGACTCACTCCCTACAATCCGGCTGTCGCCCTCCTCATCCTCTTGATCGAAACAAATCTAAGTGAGACATATAAACTGGAGCCGATCCAGACACATCCTTCTCAAATATGTGTTAATGTTCTCAGGTTCCTTCTGTTATTAATTGATTATTATTTTACTGAGACGATATATTCCATTCATGACCAACGCCTGTGTCGCGATTAGCATTTTTGCGTAGACATTAGGCAAAAGCATTTCTGAGACATCAAACAAATTCTTTTATTCCTGCTTATAAAATTTTCCTTCGAAAAGAGACACTGCTGTAAATATAAAGAAATCGCGAATGAGTGAAGATAAGATGCTCTGATTCCCACTAGAAAACGACTAGCACGCTACATTTAATCAGTTATATAAAACTCTTGCTTCTGTGGAATTTCTTGCCAAGAAGTTGTGGAGCTTATTGTAATTATTTGCCTTTTGAACACTAAATCTGTGGATATAATCTTATTGACCGATAATGCCTACAACTATCTCCTTGCCATTTTGGAACTCTCTAACACACACTAATATCTATAATTGCATATACTGATGGATTTACATGTCTAAGATGGCTCAAGTCAGTGAGTCTATGGTTTTAGTATCATTTTTGTTAACCGTATCTGACTGTGATACTACTGCTAAGAATTTTTTAAATTTTTATTGTTGTTGTCGCTTGTTACCCTTCTTGTTGTGAATTATTTTCCCGTGCTGGTGTTGTTCTGATTGTTTTATTCCCTGTTTTCCTGGTTTTAAGAGGAGCAACCCACAAGGTCGCTTCTCTCTAAAATATATTTTAATGTAATAAGCTCCTTCTCAGGCGTGAGGCTAGCAACCCCACCCTGTAAACAAAGTTGCTACAGAAACTTCAGCACGATGAATCTCCTCAAGCCAAAAGAAGACGTTTTGTGAGGACATGGAACATCCGTACTGCATATGGGACTGACGAAGCTGACCAGACTGCAAAAGAGAAGAAGAGATACGATATTCAAGTACTGGGAATATTTGAAATGAGAATGAACTGATCAAATTATCAACGAGAGAAAAAGTGATTTACTCCGGTCAGCTTGAAGACAACTACATGCACACCGTGGGCGTGGCTATCCCGATGTCACCAAAGGCGATGAAGGCCCTGATGCAATGGGAGGCAATCTCGCCCAGGATAATGACCGTCAGATTCAACTCCAAAAAAAGGAAAGTGTCAATTATACAAAGCTATGCACCGATAAACAACGCAGATCTCGAGAAGAATGAAGAATTCTACAGACAACTACAAGCAACAACGGACAATATTCCAGCTGGAGACATTAAAATACTAATAGGAGACACGAACGCCAAACTGGGATCAGACAACACAGGAAGGGAACTCATCATGGGTAGAGAAGCTCTCGGAGAAATGAATGAAAACAGAGAACTCTTTTCCGACTTCTGCGCTTTCAATGAACTAGTGATTGGTGGCAGCGTATACAAACACAAGAATATCCACAAGGCTACATGGGTGTCACCAGATGGGCGAACCAAAAACCAAGTCGACTTCATCTCAATCTCATGGAAGTGGAGGCGCAGCCTGCTGGACACAAAAGTAAGAAGAGGAGCAGACGTTGGCTCAGACCACTATCTCGTACAAGGGACAATCCAAATCAAATTAAAAGCTTTCACAGAATCAGGAGCTGCAGATAGACCACAAGCCAAGTTCAACACTCAGAAACTGAAGGACCAGGACACAAAGGATATCTTCACTGCAAGCATAAAAGACAAATCCGAGGCACAAATCAACACTGGCGATGAGGCCAGCGTCGAAAAGCACTGGAACAACTTGAAAGCGATGTGGAGTCAAACCTACAAGGAGGTTCTGGGCAGGAGGAAGAGACAGGAAAAACCGTGGCTCACTACAGACACATGAAGACTGATAGAAGAGAAACGGTGGATGAAACAAAAGATTCTCCAGTTCACCGACGAGCAACAAAAACAGGAGTTGAATGAAAACTACAATACACTGAACAAAAGATTAAAGAAAAGTTCCAGAGAAGACAAAAGGAAGTATTATGAAACCATGGCAAGTGAAGCAGAACAAGCTGCAGGCCAAGGAGACCTCGCAACACTCTACCAAACAACTAGGTACCTATCAGGCAAACGTTTGACACAAATCAAGCCGGTGAAAGATGACAACAGAAAGTCACTCACCAAAGAAGTGGAGGAAAGGAAAAACTGGACTGAACACTTCAAAAGACTCCTAAATCGACCACCACCTAAAACGCGCCCAACAATAATAACGACAGAGACAGAGCTACCAGTGAACACCGACCCCTCGACGAAATCAGAAGTCCTGAAGGCAATCAAGATGCCAAAAGCTTGAGAAGCAGCAGGACCAGATGGAATCCCAGCAGGAGCATTGAAAGTGGACCCAGAGAAAACAGCGGACTTGATGACTCCACTACTGGAGAAGGTGTGGGAAAAGAGCGATTTACACGAGGATTGCAAGAAAGGTTACTTATTCCAACTACCAAAGAAAGGAGACCTAAGTCAATGCAAGAACTGACGCGGAATTATGCTCCTGTCCATCCCAAGCAAAATACTAAGCCGCATCATCCTGGAGAGAATCAAACATGCCCGAGATGGAAACCTTCGACCGGATCAGACTGGATTCAGGAGAAACAAGTGATGCGTTAATCAGATCGCCGCATTACGGATCATCATTGAACAAAGCCTGGAATGGCAGTCACCTCTCTATCTCAACTTCATCGACTTTGAAAAGGCCTACAGCAGACAGCGTAGATGGAGAGGTTCTTTGGCAACTACTTCGCTACTACGGGGTGCCACCGACAATTATACATCTCATCCAACAGCTGTACGACAATGCTGCATGCCAAGTAATCCACAACGGGAAACTCACGGAAACCTTCGAAGTGAGGACAGGAGTAAGACAAGGCTGCCTACTATCGCCAATGATTTTCCTGATTGCAGTAGATTGGATAATGCGACAAACAGCGTACAATGGGCAAACAGGCATAAAATGGACTCACACAAAAAACCAACTTGGAGGATCTGGACTTCGCCGATGATATATGTCTGTTTTCTCACAAACTGGAAGATATGCAAGCGAAAAGCAAGAAGTTGGCAGAAGAAGCATCAACGATAGGACTTCAGGTGAGCATACAGAAGACAGGGGTGATCAAGATTCCCGGACAACACCACCAACACCAGCAACAACAACAGACAACGATCAGCATAAATGGGAGAAACCTGATAGAAACGAATTCTTCTACCTACCTTGGAAGAATCATTTCAACTACTGGCAGAACTGACGAGGATAACAAAGCAAGAGTCTGAAAAGCAAAACAAGCTTTCACTACTCTCAAGTCTGTGTGGAGGTCAGCAGCACTCAGCGTCAAAAAAAAGATCCAATTTGAAGTCAGTGTTACTCACTATATGGATCAGAGACTTGGCACGTCATAAAGAGCATCTCAAACAAACTACAGACCTTCATTAACAGTTGTCTTCGCTCAATACTCAAGATCAGATAGCAGCGATAGTATTAATATCGATGATAAGAAAAGCTGCTAACGCAGGCAATACTATGCAATGTATGAACATGCAGCTGAATGAAAATTATTTGAGGTTGGTTGATATCAACTATACATCTGTATTACGTGCATCAGTATAATCATATATGTGTGCATGTAGTTACATTCCAGTTCAGAATGTTTGTCTTTCATATTTGTACCAGTATATTTGTTGGGAAAATCCTTCATTTAACCACGGGATTAGGGAAGGAGAGTTCCTAGCAGACATCGTCAGTATTACAAATGAATCTTATCACATAGCAGAGGGATTGAAACATATTCCTCTTACCAGCAATAGGCATTCAGCTATGTTAACTAGTAAGTTGTTCATTACACATCAGATTATTTGAAAGTATCTCTTAAGCGATGAAAGGAAGTAGTCCTTAATTTTGATTCTTTTCAACGGCAAATTGTAAGGATCAATCAGCGGTTGATGAACGGGAGAAAAATAACATCAAAAACTAAGTTCTCATCGCAAATGACTGGTATATCTTCCACATATATCCTTTACATATTAAAGTGACTGATAGTCATATATGAAGCAGTTAGTCAGCGGTGGATCCAGTGGTGATAGTATCCGAATGGCACTATCATCTATTGGGAATTTCTCAGTAAAGCTAAACTGGAAACTGAATGTGAATCTGATCAAGAGATATTTGAGGTAGATTTTTGGCAAAGGACGTCCAAACTACGTGAATCAATATCATACATACACTAGAGAATGAATAAAGATTCGATCAAATAATTTGTTATTCATTTTCTTAAAATGAATTCCCACACTACCAAAATCTACAACATTTATTATCGAAAAACAGTACCCTGCATTTCACTAGATCACTGTGTTTGTTTCTTCGTCGGTGTATGAAAGGAATAGTTAGCAATTCATATTTTAGCCATCTCTGGTTGACCGGAGAATCGAATTCCACATATACCTTCAAAGTATGAATGAAACTTGAGGAATGACATTTCCTGACCCCAGTGTGGAAATTGCTCAGTGGATCGTCATTGAACTGGGAAGTAAAAATTACTACCGTTCTATATTTTACAGCATTCAGCTGAGCTTCCGATATTCTGAGTAGCGCAGACATCTTTCTCGCTAAGATTTTCACAGGTATATGCATATACGCGACAGTTATGTCTGAAATTAATTGTGAATTCAAGTACATTTTCATCATTCATTCAAGTATGCGTTCATAATACAATGATTCTGATGAAGTGCTCCCATTATGCAAGCAGCATCATGTATGTGTACATATACATGCACATGTGTATAAGAATAGAAAAGTTAGCTCGTTTTGATGGAAATGTTCTATTATATCTTGTGAGTACTTTTGTAATTCTGTTTCTTTTTCGTGGTACAGTAGTAAGTGTTAAGTGGTGTATTTCACTGCAGTGAAATACGCATTACTAATTTGCAAAAGACACTTTACCTGGAGTGAATGGAAATAGGTATAATACATGAAAAGGAATTTCATCAAAGATGATTGATTGTGCTTCAGCTATCTTTCGATAATAAGTGAACACACACAAGTGATAACTCTGCGACCACGCACTTTCATTAGGCATATATACTAGAAGTAGTAGGCAGTTTCAACAGCTTGGCTTGGTGTTAAACTACTTTCAACTGGTATAATGTTGATTTACAGATAGACTGTCTCAGCTTCAATTGATTGCGTGGCACATTGGACTTATTCCTAATTCGTTTACTCACTTCATTCAGTGGAACGTTTTGATGATTAGTTATTAATAATAATAATAATAATGTCAAGTTAGAAGTCCTTCAAATTTCACATTTTCACAAAATCAATAAGTGAACTAAATTCAGTACCTCAAATATCGATATAATGTTTGAACAAAAGTAACGAAAGATTGATTGCGAAGCGAAAATGAAAACTGAACGCTGTTACTCAGCTGACTTAAAATTTAGTCACTTGTCAAAAATGCTTCCATATGCCTTCAGTTATGTTAGCGAATGTGATGGTATTGAGTGAGATCAAATGCAACTCGATGCCAAAGATTTTGTGATTTGAAGGAAGCAGGTCATCCAGATACTGGGATTTAGTCCGAATATCCTTACACTTGAAATGCGAAGCCAGTTTCGGTTTACTGACGAGCAATCAAACTGCTCTTACTCATCCTGATTGTTTGTCGTTATCAAACTGTATAATAAGCAGCCAGTTTTGTAATTACATCCATACAAAGGAAGACTAAGTAACTTGGTGAATGATTAGTGGTTGCAAAAACATTGTCACATGAAGGAACAGGGGTGAATATTCCTCAGTTGGGGTGGTGTTGCGCCTACGAATAAGAGGCCACTCTATATTTCAGTACAGATTATTACTCGTATAATTGTTATATATTTAAGCAAATCGATTCTAAGAACTTTCAAGTCGGACAATTCATAACTCATGTTCTGCACACACGTAGATGTGATAGTTGATATCGTCACATCCGCTTTTATGCATGAATGGTCTGGGTAGAGAAACTCTCGGAGAAATGAATGAAAACGGAGAACTCTTTTCCGACTTCTGCGGCTTCAATGAACTAGTGATTGGTGGCAGCGTAAACAAACACAAGGATATCCACAATGCTACATGGGTATCATTCGATGGGCTAATCAACAACCGAATTCACTTCATCTCATTCTCATGGATGTGGAGGCTGAATTCAGGAGAAACAAGTGATGCGTTAATCAGATCGCCGCATTACGGATCATCATTGAACAAAGCCTGGAATGGCAGTCACCTCTCTATCTCAACTTCATCGACTTTGAAAAGGCCTACAGCAGACAGCGTAGATGGAGAGGTTCTTTGGCAACTACTTCGCTACTACGGGGTGCCACCGACAATTATACATCTCATCCAACAGCTGTACGACAATGCTGCATGCCCAGTAATCCACAACGGAAAAATTACGGAACCCTTCGAAGTGAGGACAGGAGTAAGACATGGCTGCCTACTATCGCCAATGATATTCCTGATTGCAGTAGATTGGATAATGTGACAAACAGCGTACAATGGGCAAACAGGCATAAAATGGACTCACACAAAAAACCAACTTGGAGGATCTGGACTTCGCCGATGATATATGTCTGATTTTTCACAATTCCATGTGCATTTTACATTCGTTCAATTTTCGAATAAAAATATCTCCGCCTTTGCTGCAGTCATCTGAATTTCATTAACTATAACCATTAATATCAATACGTTTTTCCTCTCAACTTATACCAACTATTGTATGATAATACTTAAGAATTTATATTTTCTAAGTCTCTAGGCCAAGATTCTTCACTGTATAGAACTGCTTCTCGGTTAGATTATACATGGTAGTTCGAAACTTAAAAGAAAACGAATGCGGTGTTTTTAAAGGCAGCTCATTATAACACTACACATTAAGTCGAAGTTAGTTAATGTGGTGGTGGACTTCGGCAAGGCTTCGATAATTTCTGAAAGACTGTTTTTCCATGCACATAGTTGCTTCCTATTGATTCCAGTTACATTCGCTCAATAAACACTAGGGGAACAGTAACCTGAATCCCTACATTGGTCGAAATCAATATGATATCCCTATAATCTACAAACCTTATCTTAGTCGACCACCATCACACTATTTATATTGTCGCTTTAAAAGCAAATGTGCATGCCACCTGTAATCATACGAGTACCTTCATGCAGAAAGTAAACATGTTATCTTGTCAACGGCCATGTTCAGTACTATGACGAAAGCCGAACTAAAGGGAATACTTCAGATACTCGACTTAACCTACAAACGCTTTCTGGAAGACAGGTCATTACTAACGAGCGCTATTATCTAACTCTTCTTGGTTCTCGGATCCCCAAAAAGGAGACTCTAGGAAATACAACGGCAACACCGAGACCACTAACCTTAGTGGTAAGGTGTGTGTGGCAAAATCAACAGATGTTTAAAGATGCCAGACGGCCAAATGTAATTGGATCCATCAATATATTAGTATTCATACAGAGGTGTGGTTCTTGAAATAAGCACAACTACTCCGTTTGACTTAAATGAATTCATTCTTGTGTCTTTTCAAATAGTAAACGCTGCTCAAGCATCCTAACAATTAATCTATCAGTTCCTGCATGGTATTTCTTGATTATGCACATGCATTCTCGACCTTCCAACCTGCAGCTCAGATGAGGTGGATATCGTTGTGACATCCAAATAATTGAACCAAGTACTAGCTGAGACACTAACGTATACCTTTTTTCACTGAATATGTCACTTACCGTGTAATCAAATTCTCACCGTCACTCAACTCACTGAAATCTTCTCTCATGTCTTACAACCACAACTTTAATTTCTATGTGGAATAGCCTGTTTACTTCATTTGTCACTTGAGCTATTCAGTCACACATCTACACTGAGTAGTTGTCAGTTGAAGGGCTATTTCCTTGAGGCGAAACAGTGAAGTGGTAATTTGGTTAAGAAAGACACCTCTGGCATTTCTGTTAGGAGTACTTTAAAACAGCATATGGCACTGGCTACTATATTACAAACAGTGCCCTAAGTATAACGTGGAATTATCAGTGTGTTGAAAGGTCAGCTACACCTGGGATTCCCATGGAGTCACCTTTTCATCAAGTACTAACTGGGCCCTACATTGCTTACCTTCGGTGACTGGAAGAGAGCCGTTTTTTCAACGTATTATGGTTGCTATGAATGTCTGCTGCTTTCTAGATGACAAGGGTTTGAACACAATTTATTGTGGTTTATTATGATATCAGTTATAATCACACGACTTCGAAGCTTGAGTTCTATGGGTTTTCTTTGTTCTCTCCTATCTGTTGTAGAGGTAGTAGAATTTTGTAGATGTATGAATTGGGTGCTGAATCATTCCCATTACAAGTGTCCGCATTTTATTCGATAAATAGAGCTTCCACTATCAACCCCTCTCATCCTATTGTATGGTTGTATGTAACTGCATGTAATGCTAACCCATATGTCTGGAAAATTCCAATACAACTACAACAGATAGATGAGAACAAAAAAAACATAAAACTCAAATTTCCAAGTCATGTGATTATCATGGATATGATTATGAGCAATAAGTTGTTATATATGTCCAAACCAAGTTCACTTTAACAGATTGAAAAAAATTGGGCATTGGGTATAAATCATATTAATAATAAAGGTTTTTGTATTTCTCAATGAACGAAAAACAAACAAAACGATATATTTATCAAAGTATTATTATAAAACCAGAATTGACAAAATTTTAGCTTGTTTACAACAACTTAGTCATCGTTCCTCAGCATGGGGCATTTCTGCGTTGTCCAGTCAGATAATAATACCAGGTGTAGACTGTTGCATTCGATAATTGTATAAAATTATAGAAGCAGCGCGTGCTTACATAGCGAAATTGCTTATCACATCTGTGTTGAATGTGTCACTTCATGAGGAAGGGGAAGGTTGTAACCAGGTAAAATTATGTTTTAGTCCAGCGTTCCTTTCCAGTTAATTTGGATTCCATTTCGTATGATGTACTTCTGATGGTCTTAGAAGTTCTTTGTGATTTCTGAAATTTATCTGGATTATATCAATATTGTCAAAGTCAATTTTGTGGCCGGATTCTTTGGTGTGTACACTTACGGCTGATGATTTTTTTCTAGCTCAACTGGATTTCCTAGTGGCCGAACAGATGCTCTATGGTGTTAATTTCTCGTGATTTTGAATTCTCGAGATGTTCGTCTGATATATATTGCATCACATTCCAAGCATTTTATTTTATAGACACAATTAGATAGAGAATCTTTAGGGATTTGGTGTTTTCTATGGGCAAGGTTGTTTCGCAGTGTAATTGATGTTTTGAAAAACTCTGATGTCTAGCTCATTGAATACTCGCCTTATATCGTCTGACGCCTTCGCTCTATATGGAATGACAACTGTTGAGGTCCGTCTTTTCGGAACACGTTTTCGACCATACTTAATGTCAGTGTTGATTTTGTTGATAAAGTTCTTTGGGTAGTTGTTTCGCTTGGGAGTCTCAGTAATGTTTGATATTTCTTCTTCTTTCTCTTTCTCATCCGTTTACATCACAGAATGTGCTCGTCTAAAAATACTTGAAATAACTGATACTTTTCACTGATGGGTTTTGATGATCCGAATCCTAAATATTTATTGCATTGGGTTTCCTTCCTGTATACAGATATATATCAAAATGGATTTTTTCCGTCCTCTTAACTAGGAAGTCTAGAAATGGTAGTTCAACGACGTATTTTGAGATGTTGTATGTCGGTGAGTTGGTGAAATCTACTACTGGTCTTAATGGAACTGTTGGTTTATGTAACTTTGGTTGACCGTAGAATCTTGAAGGTACATTAGGTTTTGGTTTCAGTTTAAACCACAGAGAATTTCCAATTTTGGGTTTCACTTCTTGAAGGAGTCTGTTTGTATTTAGTTTCATTTTGTTGAATTCCACAGATATCTTCCTTTCTTCAATGAGTAAGTATGTTCCTTCAGATAGGTGTTCAATTGCCTTCTTTTCATAATCAGTCCTGTTCGTTATCACAGTGACGTTTCCCTTGTCTTCTTCACTTATAAGGATGCTTATGTCTTTCTTCAAATTTCTTGGGGATTCATATTCTTGTTTGGTGAGATTAGATGGTATGTTTCGTTGTTTTAGGAATACATGTGGAATCTTTTGGCTTACACAGTGTGATTCTTCATCGGTGAACTGTTGTAGAGCAGGTTCGATCATATGTGCTGAGATTTTGTAAATTCTGGTTTAATAATAACACTTTGATTTAGCTATTAACAGCAATAAATAGCGAAACGTCAGTAAAAACAGCAATATCGTTTTGTTTTTCATTCATTGGGAAACACAAAAAATCTTTATTATAACAATAAATTGCGTTCGAAACCTTTTCATCCAATACATGATGCTGTTTCACTTTATGATATATCTAATAAGAAATTAATGTAGACGTAAACGGATTTCATTTTGCCTACTTCAGTGATTACTTCAACCTCCAGGAGTAGGACACAATTGAACTCTTTGCACTAACCTACTTTCAACGACAGGATTGAAAATTTTAGGAGTCAGCTAACCTAAATATAACTCCGACTCCTAAATGAAGGTTAGTCACAGCGTACTATGAATCGTCTCAGGATACAATTAGTAAAATGGTAATTGTTAGAGTCAGTCCTCAAAAACTGTTTGTCATATTGATAGTTTCTTAAGCACGATGACTTATTCCCAATAAGTCAGAAGTATGTACCACAACAGATAAATATGGAGTCATGCGACATAATACTACACATCTGATAAATTTTATTTACATGGGCCGACGACTTGACGACTCATCAGTTTAGAGAGGATAGAGATCCTTGTGACAGCAACAACTACTAAATAATGTGGTCAAAATGCCTGTTTTAGGTCCAATAGCCTCTACAGTTCTATCATCTTCCTCTCTTAACTTTGTTAAAGTGAATTTCGAAAGATTGACAGGATTCCCCATGCCCTCTGAATGCATCGTCAATCTTTCTATCAGCAACTAGCCGTTACATCTATTGAAGTATTTCATTAAGACTGAAATCATTAAAAAAGGTATGTCTGGGGAGAATTCCTCCACATACCGCTAATCTGTAGGCACAACTCTTTTTATCAGAGCAACTTTGAAACGATCCTGAAGTTTTGAAGAGGGATCGGAGACGATCTCACACCTATCCTCGATAATATTTTCAGGAAGCCTCACAATACCTAATTTAGACTTCATTTAATGCCAATGAATAAGACAGAGGATGAGACACGTTTCCACTTGAGTGAACCTTGTGTGCTACATGGAGTGTGGCGACTTGAACTGCCGCACATATGTGCAAAGTTCTATTTGCAATTAAACCAACCAGCTCAGAGAACACTTTTAATTGCAAATCATCCACCTGAGCTACAAATCTTCTCTATTATTGCAAAGTTCTATGTCGAAAACCGACCGACCGACCGACTTAAGTGAACCCTGAAAAAGGTTGGTGTGTGCAGAAGGTATTGTGGTAACTACAACCTGTACAAGAAAGTCGTTATCAGCATTCAGTGTGGTAAGTTATGATGAGAACATACATTAAAATATAACAATTATAAAATTACCCAAGTACTAATACAAATGAGAATATGGGAACAATCTACTGTGCGAAAGCATGGCAAACTTCACGCAATAAATAACTGAAAGTGTGGATAAACCGAATTGCACGTATGGTACGGATTCATCGATTGTAAATGGCAGGTTGTGTGATCAACATTTTGCACTATACAAACCTTGGAAGAAAGAATGTAATAATGTCACATCAAGCCTGGCCTTTACTAGAAAGCAAATAATTTCTGCAGTTGCTTCGTACTTCACTGAAATAAAGTGATTCCGTGGAAGTTGGATGGCCAGTGTCTGATACACATATACACAGAACACGCATATCCTAAGATGGAAATTTCCACTTTATATGAAAACACTCACTGACTCACGTTCAATCATCGTAACATTTGTATTTCACAGAAAATTATTTATCATACTCATTATAATTATCTAAATTCCAGTAATACACAAACCATAAACAAACCATTGGGTGATACGCTGATTTGGTTGGATGATATTTTTCTCATCACATGTCAAATGAGTTCAAAATCCAATTCACAATTAGTATAAAACTTGATGAGATTCGAGTGAGAAATATACTGCTGAGAAACAAAACGTAATCATGATCTGTTATTCTGCGTTGCTCGTGGTTGTGTTGCTCCTCAGTAATGCTAGTCAGCGAACTGTGGCTATTGTCCCAAAACCAACAGTTTACAACAAAGATTCAACAGCCTGCAACCTGGTGCACACACTCACCTACGAACACAACTACCCAACATGCTTCATACTCATAGACGCACTGACAAGATTTCAACTTCGTCTAGCATCACAGCACCCACCAATTCCTCAGAAAAGCAAAGACAAATGTATCATAAACAAACTGAAAATTGAAATCATGGATGGATGTGACGAAAATGCAGATAAACTGTGGCCGAGTCATATAATGAACGAATCATGTGAGTCACAACACAAGAAGTATTTCATTCACCACTTTGCAGATAACGTGAACATTGAAGATACAGAAATCTCGATAAGTTCCAAAGAGGTTTGGGGTGCACTACGTGCCCTTGAAACTGTACTTCAGATGGTGTACAAGGATGAATTTGAAGGAGTGAGTTTTGTTCTTGTTGGTAACTTGACTTCATCAATATATTTCATCTAGAATATGATATTTAAGGGTTCTGTGGAAGATGAACCATTATTCTCACATCGTGGAATGCTCTTAGATACCGGAAGGAACTTCTTGCCAGTTGAAACCCTACGAAAGACAATAGTAGGAAATGTGATATTCAGCATAGAATTTTCTGTTTTCAGGATATCATGGCTATGGTTAAAATGAATGTCTTTCATTGGCACATCACAGATGACGAATCTTTTCCCTTTGTCTCAACCACCTATCCAGAACTGTCAGACAAGGTAAGTTGAGTCGATTTTAAGGCGTTTATTAATCCTTATTCTCGTTTCAATATCAACAGGGTGCATATCATCCACAAAAGTGTACATATGATGAAATAGAGGTGTCTGATTTGTTGGAATACGCTCGTCTCCGTGGAGTCCGGATCATTCCAGAATTTGATACTCCAGGTAAATATGTTTGAAGACATTTGGTATCCACCAACTGTGTCCACATGAAATAATATTATGTAAATATTTGAGTTAGTGTGATAGTGTTCTCGAAATAATGTCGCAAATGCAACATAGATCCATGAGTTAGGCTGAGGCACTAGGTTTGAAACTGTAATGCGGATTGTTCATGATATTCTATTTTCAGGTATATTAAGTCAGTGAGGTGATGAAGCGCATTAGTGCTGAGTTGCATGAGAGTTTCTTATTTGACGAAAACCTTTACCGTGTCTCTGTGGAGACTACAGTTTTATTCGAATCATTGCGGGTTTATGTTTCCATTTATTCTTTTTCAGTCCCGTCACATAAATGAAAAATACTTGATGAAGAATAACTTGAATATCATTATTTGAAGTGTCAGTAGGACTTTCAAGTGCTTGATCACTGTATTTTAAGTCGCAGTGATTTTCGTTGAGTAAAGCCTTGCAGTTCTTGTATAATCACGAGAAACGAAATAACATTCGATTTCAAATGGTGAGTTTTATGGAGTGTTGACTGATGAACAGCCACGCCATTATTTCTCTAAATAACATTTTCCTCCTAAAAGTTGTCAAAGTTATCTTTGCTGGTTTTCACAATACTTCCTTGCAGCGCATACATTGTCCTGGGGAAAAGCATATCCAGACTTACTAGCAAAATGCTATCATGACTCTAAGCCGACTGGACGATTTGGTCCAATGAATCCAGCCAATGATTCTACATTCGAGTTTTTGAAGAATCTGTTTACAGAAGTCACCAGCCAATTTTATGATAATTATATTCATCTTGGAGGCAATGAGATCAATATTGCCTGTTGGTGAGTTTACTCATATTTTATAATACATTTCATAGAGGAGACACGCTAAGATATCCCGAAATTCTCAAAGAATTCTGACGGAAAACATTTTCTTGTTTCAGATTAATGCAGGTTGAATTCGTCTCATCTAGCACATTTTATCACTACTTAAACGTTATTTTGTTTGAATCTCAGCCAAGTTGAAATGAGTGATTCTTGTGTTTTGTTCGTCGGACACTTCCAAACCTCTTGAGGAAAATAGTTGAAATTAAATAATAAAGGTATATATAAAGCGAACAGTTTGTCTGTACAACTCTTGTCCAGTCATCTCTGAATCGTGATAAGTCATCAGAAGCAATATTGTATGCATTGTGATTCACATTTGACAGAATAATTCTCATGCCTTATTATTAGCCTGAATGTGTTATACACCGTGAGCAGTGTATGCAGGGTTTTGTATCAGCCTACAATAAAAATGTTTAAATAAAGGTCACAGTGAACTGGTGTGAAGTAAGGGAATCTGAACTAAACAATTTGCATGTGAATGTGTAAATAATTGTCGATCATTTGTCAGCATAATTCGAATAAAATGAAACGGCGTTAATGTTGGTGGCAATTGTGAGTCATTAATGTTTCATTTGTTTCAGTTACACATATCCCTAATGAAAGCACCAGGTTCTTCAATAAAACATCAATAAGACGTCACACGAGTTACTACTTTCTAATCAAACATAAACATATTTTATCTTATAAGATACACATAAATAGGATGATAAATTAGGCATGAAGATGGGTGATTCATATCTATACTACTTATTGATCAAGACCTGTCATGCATCAACGAAGATGTGACGGTATCATTTTAAATAACTTATTGATATGATATACTTCCATCTATCATCATGCACAAACTGTGGCGTATTTCATTCGTGTTGATCGCATAAGATACAACTGAACTGAAGAAGAGAATTATGCCGCATTATTTGTTTGCTGAATGTCTTACACGATTTCACTAGGAGGATGTCACTTCACTTTCAGACACTAGCACGGCTTACTTGAACTAGTTCATTTCCATGATTCTAGTTTCATAGATCTCACAGAAGTTGAAACTAAGTCGGATGTTGCATTGTGTCTTTCCTCCAATCTTTCTTGGTCTTTTTATATAAAGTTAGTTTGTAGAAAGATATTTCGTTCAACGATCTACGTGACGAAGTTGAGACAGTCTGAAACTACTAAGTCCTTACTTTCAAATTTTGATAATTTTTGCTTCCTGACTACAATTCCTTGTTGCTCCCCCTAAATATCTCCTGGGCTACTTAAGGAAGACTATGTCACACTATGATGAGCACCAAATGTTGTCAGTAAAGCGAGTGGGGTGTCACTCAACGAACGTGTTAGTACTGTGGCAGATCGACGCATGGACTCATGCAAGAAATTAGCGAATATTATCTTGTCGAACCCTGAGTATCCTCACTATACAGAACTCTCCACTTGTATGCCATCAGGTGGCACTGGAAGCAACAATAGAAGACTTCATGCTCGAACGACTTAGCATAAAAACTCCACAATACCTTATTCCACACACGCATTTTATGAGAGAAGTGTAACCTATGTCACTACTAGTTTACTGAGAAACATTAAGTAAGTAAACGGCACCACTAGTCGTTTCCATCATTAATATTTTGTTTTTAAAGTTTCTACTTCAATCTTAATTGTGTGTTTTCTATTCTTTTGAACAATATTACCAAAATGAATACCCTGTTCAATTATTTCTACTTGCACTATTTAAATAGAGAATTACATATACTGCATGCTGGGAATTTCACACTGTATCAGAATTGCTGTTTGACATTAAGCCATTATTACTATTATTGTTATCATGAACTATAGTTGATGGCTTTTCATAGTACAGGATGATTTCCTTAGCTCACTGTCAACACTTTCACGAAACACTGAGTATTTCTGTACTCATCGATTTTATACTCCTCCTTCCGATGAGTGAAACGAAAAAGCCTCAACTGGAGTTTCTGTATAACACGTGTTTCACTCATACAGTCACAAATATGAAGTGAAGAAATGGTACATCTGTAGGTGATTCTACTCAAGCTATAGGGTCTTGACAAAATAGTGTGCTATGCCCTCTTGGAGGTGGTTAGCGGTTAGAGAGATTGAAAGAATGAGACAGTTAACCGGGTAGGAATGACGTCTTCTTTATGATTTATAAGGCGTTCTTTATCTACCGGATGATGAAGGCCCTTCCATGTATCCGACTAGGGTTCTCCGCTTCATCTGCCCACTGCCGTTCTTTCGAAAATAAACGTTAAAATAAAGAATTCGTTTCCTGCAATAATGCAAGCTATTAGTCAGTGATTTGGATAACTATTTTGGTAGAAAATTCGGTTTCTAAATATCACTGACGAAGAACGTGGCAAGATTAAACTTACTGTGTTTCTCCATAGTAGATAACATTTTATTTTAATAAATCACACAGGGCAATACAATAATATTGGCCGATGATGTTTGGAGCACAAACTATTGCTCATAATCATATCAAGTCACTCACACAACTTTCTGTTCTTTCCTTTAGGTTTGGGAATCCAGAAATAATTGAATTCATGCAAAAAATGGAAATCCCTCACAAATGGACCCAATTGGTTGACTATTATGTGTCGAAAATTGTCGAAACTGTCAAAAGTGTTACTGACCGAAATCCTCCGATTATACCTATTTTATGTCAAGATGTTTTAGAATACGGATATCAGGTCAGTGTTGGGAGATTCGTTTAGCAGTAAATATTTCATCTACACGAACAACACTATCAGATGTGTTTATTTCGCAAGGTGTGTTGTGGTTCAGTAAATGGTTATTGTTCATAAGCCTTTAAGAGCATTAACATAACTTTATAGCTTTGTTTGTTCACGGTGATTCTTTCTCATATCATGATCCCTATGATGGAAATATTTCTCATATTCCTGTTTTGGTGTTGCATTATATCGATTGGACTTCTCCGGTGTCGTTGAGTTTCATGAATAGCCATTGGATGTCAGCTGTGAGTTGTTATCTGGTCTTCTGGTTCATCAGCCACTCATTTACCTTTGAATAGACACAGGTTGATTGTTAGGCTGGAAACCTCACTCTTCAAAAATTAAGTCATCGCTACTATAACTTTGATTTACAGAAAAATATGAAAAATAAACTCATTCCTTGGTGGAATGTAGAAGACGATTTCTAGGATGAACTGCGTCTGTGGGAGGAAGCCTTCACTAGGCCGCTCAACCGAAGTGTCACCTTTCAAGGTTAATCATGAGGACACGAAGTGTTCTCACCCTGTCTGAGGTTGCTCAGAACACAGACTAAACGAAATGTGTTATGACACTGTTAGGAATCTGTGAACACAAGTGAAACGGAAGTGAAATTTCTAAATTCACAGCTGTAGAATTAGTAATCTAGTCAAATCACTCAGATGAGGACAGAAAGTTAGCTGAGAGTGTGTTTATCATAATATTACCGAAAACATAGAATTCGTTCATGAGCTGAACACTGATCTCACGAAAGAATGTGACTGCAAGATTCAAATCAAAAAGAATGGAAATTGCAGTTATACAGTCCTGTATACCTAAAACCAACACAGAAGGAGGACGTCTTTAGACACGTGGAGACAGTAACGGACGAGAACCCATCCAGAATTCCAGTTGGCAACACAAATGTCTTCATCTAGATTGGCGATTATGCTACAATCCTGGTTATTAGAAATCAGTCAGCGCTAACCCCAACAACCAGACGTAAGACATTGGTTACTCCGAAGTGACTAAACTATCTATGACATGCTTTCTCTGGAAATTCGAAGATCCTAGAGGTAAAAATAGAACAGCAGAGAGTTAGTTGTCGGAAAAAGGGCCAACTCTGCATTTTTCCATTAAAGATAGACAAACACCTAACAACTCCTCAAAGATAGGCTTTAGGCATCTCAGATAGTTAAGAAATCTCTCCTTATAATTGCCGTTTAGTCGAAACCTCCCATCCTTAGAATAAGATTCCTCTCACTTTCTAGATTACCGTCTGATCGTACATTTCTCTTATTAAAAGATATTTGTATTCGTTCAACAAACAACCAGTAATTGTAGGAATGTTTGGTTCCGTCTATTAGCGTGAAGAAAACACAGTCATTCATGTTTGGAAAACCAAAACCTGGAAAGGATATACTAGAAAGGCTACTGGGAAAAGATTCAACGTCATAGTTTCTGGTGATTGGGATTTAAGTGATTTACATAACGAATATGATTGGATAAAATACTACGAACAAGATATCAGAGAATTTGGAGGTCAGTTGATTTACCGTATCATTAAGTAAAGCTATGTGTTGACATTATCTATTGGATTTGATTAATTTCGAGCTTATCTGTCATCTAACAATGTAAATTGATCGGTTGTTTGAAATTGCACAGTATGAGATAATATAAATAACAACTAAGGATTCTTACGTTTAAGAATTCATAAATAGTAGAGAGAATAAGTAGGTCAGTTGGATGCTTTTTCATTGTTGTTGCAATATGTGAGCTGGGTTGTTGAATTGCAGATTCAGTAACACTGGGAAGCACATCCTCAAAAGCAATGGTTCAGTAATGAATCTAGATCTGATGGAGTATGCATGCGCCTCGATGATGAATATGTCGCAAATGTGAACTCAGATTTCTACCTCACAAATGTGTACCTGAGAAGGAGTGCTTGAAACTGAGTATGATGAAAAGATAGATGGTCTGAATTTCATGGCACCAGAATCAAAATAATCCTGAATAACTGCCACTTGGTAACTACGTGCCTATCGGCAGCTGGCGTAATTTCAACCAGCACTTGACGTTAAAGAAGAGCGATTGATGAATTATTTTATGTTGGCGTCAGTATTAGGACTGACGATTAGTCAGCTTGACACGAGAATTGGTTCGTCAATTACTTCTGATCGTCAGAACCCACGTAAATGAAGACGGAAGGATAAGACACTCTGCACCAACAATTCGCCTGCATTATTCATTAATACATCATTTGTCAATACCACGTACCCCGGAGGGATATGTTGAGAAATAAGCAAGTAAATCTGTTTCATGAGGTTGCTCTTCCAGATTGTTTGATTGCATTATCATCATTATCCTGACAGGGACTGTGTGGTTTGATTTATCCATTCCGGTTTGGTTGCTGTGTGCCTATTTGAGATCGATTTAGATGTTACATACACATTAGGCATGGAATGTACTTAGAAGGCGGCGTTTCTTCTATTCTTGTGAGTCCAATCCAACTTTTTCATGACAGTTTCATATGGCTTTAGTTTCTTCCACCTTCGACACAAATCTCATATAATCTGATACAGACCGATCACATCTACTAATAGGACATTTCATGCGGTAGAAGAATTGATCGGTTACTCAGCTAGACTAGTGCTGTGGAAATTTGAAAACCATCACAGTTCTAACCTTGTGATCTGCTGCACATGCCACAGCGTCTATTTAATTTCGAAAGTGACGACTGAGAGTTGCGATGAAATCATTCGTTGGACTATAAAACCTGTAGTTGTTGCAGCCTCAACATGAATTTGTGAACGAATGTGGATGCAAACTTCATCTTGATCTCGCTTCCATATACTGTTTGGACGATGGGTTGATATAACGTCATGCTTAGAATAGAGATAAAGTGGTGTGTATTGGAGTTGGAGCAAAGATAAGGGATGGAGCGTTTCATTATTGTTTGTATTTTCCTTGCAAATGAATATGTAATGGAGGAGAGTGTTTCCTTGTTCATACAGATGAAACTGAGATATCCAGGAATAAAATTTCACCCGACGGTCTCGTCAGAGTGGGCTGTGTCAATGTTCTTTTCTCACAAATATTTTGTTGCGCAATGAATTCTTGATTGGTTCGTCCCCAGAATTGCTCGTTGCGCATCGTATGTTTCTCATCCATATATAAGAAGTGACTGACTTGACAGTTTTTTTGAAAATCAGAATTTTGTTCCTTATGCTGAGTACATCGGACTTCTAAACAGATTTCAGAGTGATGAAGTTCTGTCTTGCCATTACGACGTTTCAAATATAGTGCAGACCTAATTAGTTATTTAATTAGCGATTTCTAAATCAAAACTCAGTGTCTAAATTTATCAGTAGTGCAGACTCCACTCATTCAGAAGACAACGACACATCAAATCCTAACATATAAAACCATCTGAATTGCAAATATTTCGTTATCTAGTGAACCTGGCATATTTGCATATTTGCAAATTACACTAATCGTCACTCAGTCCATTAACTTCGTGCGATGATAATAATAATTGTCATGTCTTATACAGGCTCAGACGAGGAGGCATCATTAGTCATTGGTGGTGAAGCTACACTGTGGGGTACACATGTGGATGAGACCAATGTGATCACTCTAGCATGGTAAGTACCGTTTGTATGTCCCACATTGTACTTCTGGTGCTATCAGCTTTTGACCACATAATAAAATGGTTTGAGTTGTGTTGGGTGGAAATGAAACAAGTGTATATGGGGATTTTCGGAGTCGAAAAGACAACTAAGTGAAAATGTCGCTTGAAGCAGAAAATGACAAAGTAGCTAGGATATAAGAATTCAATAACATCCCTTCAGGTTCAGATGAAACAGGATGGACAGATCGATGCGACTGCATTGTTAGCCAATCATCAAACAAACATCATAAATTCCGTACACTGACTTCCTTTTATTAATTTGAACAAAGAAAGAACAAACATTGCCACAGAATAATCTGGATCTATTTTATTTCGTCGATTCTCATCAGCTACTTACAACATGAATTCTTTAATAAAATAAAAAGGTGTACAATTTTAACAAATTTTTGTCCATTAGCATGGATACCCCAGAGCGTCATAGTGAAATAAGGCGTTGCGAATTACAAGGTGTCTAAAGTGTTACGACATGCATATATCGTGTTAGAGAGAAGTTTCTTGAAAAAAAATTAATTAACGGTTGTGTTCTAGGGGTGGTAACAAAAGAAAATTAGTAGTAGTTACGTATTTAGATAAGAGAAGAACAAAATTTAGGTGCACATTAGTTCAGATGAGAAGTTGATGATGCAATACAGGGAGCAGAACTCAGAAGATCAAGAAAGCATATCACTTAAGAGAGTCAAGCGAAAAATAAAGTGTTGAAATTCAAGTAAAGACCACTCCATGTGTCCTTACGATATACAGATATTTCGAGTGTCCCGTCGTATTTTCTCTCTAACTTTACTTAAAAAAAAGGAATACTTCATCATTTCCATCATGGAAGTGATGCTTTTGTGTACATTGTCGAAAGAGTTTAATAGAGACGAAGCGTGACTCAAATCATCGCATACAATGAATGTGTCATCAACGTATCTATAGTAGGCTGTTGTTTTGTCAATTGCACATTTGAGCTTTGTCTATTCCAGACTGGCCAAAATAATATCCGCTAATATTAGACCCAGTTGACTCCCCATTGCCATTGCGTCAACCTGGCGATACATTTTGTTGTCAAACTGGAATTGTATATCCTTAGTACATAACACGAGAAGCTGCTTAAATTCCAGTTTTGGTAGAGGAAGAAGATCAGAGTGTTGACAGACGATGTCTAATGTCTCATGCAGAGGGATCTGAGTGAATAGAGAAGTCACATCGAAGAGGACCATGATTTTGTCATGTACGCTGAGCTGATTCATGTCTTCTACAAATTGGAACGAGTCTTTTAGAGTATGTTTAGCTAGACGTTGTCTGACAGGTTCTAACCGATCGGCTAACAGGCGAGTATCTTTATGGGAAGGTGAATTCACCATTGAGCATCGGTCTCATTAGGCAATTCCTTTTATGTATCTTTGTTAGAGCATACAAATATGGTAGACGCGACCCTGTGGGTTTTAACTCATTGTAAGTATGACTGTCAATCATTTACTTTTTCAATAGCTCGCTGAGTAATTTTGTGACTTTCTTTTCTGCCGCATTCGTCATATCCATCTTGAAGTTATCAATCTTACATTTCGACGTGTCATTCTGAAAGGATTCTATTTTTTCAATGTTAACCGCTGAGGATGGAGCTGACGGTCCTACTGACTTCGATATCAAATGATCATTACTGAATTTCCAGGCTGAGTTGACGCTGGCCTCTCTTAGACTTACATCGCTTCATCAGCGAATGGCGTAGCTGATCAGTGACTCAGTGATACGCCTTCGAATATGCTACGAAGGCGAGTCTCAGGCGAGAAATGATGAAGGGAGATATCCAGTTTATGATAGACCGATTTTCGAAGAGCCTGACGAAAACGTTTAGTGTGACGATATTTGTTTTGCTTTATTTACTACAACGAAGTATCATCTCTCATATCTGTGACATACATATGCAGGCCCAGAGGTGCTGCTGTAGCTGAGAGATTATGGTCACAAACACCTGATACGAATGAAGAATTCTCACAACGAATCGGTGAACTTCGATGCAGAATGCTCTAGTGAGTCCTTGTATTCTTATATTCATGTGTAATCCCTTGAAGCCGATAGTAGTAAATAGACATAACATGTATATTCTGAAGTTCTACTACAATATGTTTGTGTCATGGCTTGTTATCCGAAATACTCACTGCTAGATTTATCCACTTTCTTCACTGTTGAGTCCCAGTTTTCATCGTCTCTTGACACCGTGGAAAAGTATGTGACGTCCACTTTGTTCCCAACGGAGAATCTGATGTTAGTTAATTTTTGTTGCATATACTATTGGCACAAGCACAGAAATTAGAAGATTTATCCAGCCGCGTTTATTTTAATGTTGCATGGTTAAGTCGAATGCCAAATTTCAAAATTTGTTACATGAGTTCATTGGAAAGTGAAGTTCACCAAACGATTCTACGTCCTTGGATGTATTGAACATCTTAGAGCTCTTCACTGCACATGATGAATGTTTTTAAGGTGCTAGTGAAGGCTGCAATTTAACACCAATGATTCATTTGATGGTTGCACGTCTGTTAATGTCAGCAAATCGCCTAACTGGATAAATAACAATTTGAAGGCAAAACAAACAGTTAAGCAGACAGCCTCTTTTCGGTGAATTCATTCCCTCGGTTAGCTGTACAGTTGATCTTATATACATTTATTCTCATTAGATGGTATTAGCAAGAAAGATGAGTTGTCACAAAAATAGTTGTAGACATTAGTCAGTGCATATGAGGAGTTGAGTATGTATGTCGGAGTTACGTATTAACTTAGATAATTTGATCAAGATTCACATAGAAAGGAAGGAAAACACTGAGTTACGTAAGAGTCACAAAGATATACGAGAGTTATACTGGGTGAGAGAAACAAACAAACCATATTCAAGTGTTGGTTCGTAGGGATTTGATTGGTTACAGAATATTCATCATGAGCTGAGATTAGTTGGAGAAGCATTGGAAAACCTGGGAGTACTGGACAGCTGTGTCGTCCTAGTTCGGGACTCTTCAGCAGAACGCACCCACCGAGATTCGAACGCAGCACCTTCTGGTTACAATGCTAGCTCGTATACCATTAAGCCACTGGGACCCGATCCAATGGCCCATGAATTCTAACTTCTGCCAATTCACGACATAGCGCGAACCCTAGCCAATGTCTTCGGTGAGTATTTGTCCTCACACCTGACCTGCAGCACCCTACTGGTCACGACTTCTCACTAGAACCCCAGGTAACTACCTACCTGAATAGGGTAAGTCACTAGTGAGCATCTCATTGATATTCAAGTGTTGGTTTGTAAGCTGATAATGAATATACTGTAACCAATCAAATCCCAAACTAGGACGAAACAGCTGTCCAGTACTCCCAGGTTTTCCAATGGTTCTGTAAGTAATGTCAGCTCATGATGAATATCCTGTAAACAAACCATAATAAAGTGAGAAGAAATCAACACGGTTGTTGCCATGATATTATATATGATTGAATAACTTCCTTTTGTACACATATCTCTGGTTTCCCTTAATGATTCGTGAAGGCTTCAGCAATGCAAAAGAGAAGACAGGGTATTTTTTTTATATTTTTTTTTATTTACAGCTTGATTCCACACCGTATTTTCAGTACAAGTGTGGAATTTTCTGCACAGATATCGGTAGCCCAAATTCAGGCCGACCATAGATATCGGGTGTGCGCCGACAGGGGATCGAACCCCGGAACATGTGCATGGTCGGCGAGAGTCCTAACCACTGTGCCACCGACGCACGTTGTTCTTCACTTCACGGAGTACTTTCAGGTAAGCGCTTGTTGAGATGGAACGGCCGGTGGTCGATAGATGTTCGATTATTGTACTCCTCAAGGGAAAACTATTACATATACGCAGCCATGAGCAGGATTGCGTTTATGAACTTTTCCAGGCAGAATATGCATCGAACTGTTAATGTATCTGGCTCCAAAAGAGTAGGTGAACTGATATATGCACACACAACATAACAATTTAACGACGAGCATAGGAATTTTTATACACATTATCGCTGTCTACCAATACTAGTTATTCGATGTGTGAAATAACAAAGCTGATTGTAAATTACTCTGCACTTCTTTCACGATTTATTTCAGTAACAACATAGAAGCTCATCCAGTCAATGGTCCAGGTTTCTGCCTAACTAAATTTTCGAGAACATGAACAAACTGGAGAAAGTGAATGAAGATTGCTACTTACTTTTTTGTGTATCAGAGTTTTATTGATTTCTATTTTATTAAAATGAAATTTCTAAATATTTTTATTATCCACTGAAACACACTCATTTGAAAGAAGTAACTTTTGGCTGTTTGAGTGTGTACAGCCTTTGCGAGTTTGCTTTTGACATTCAAATGAACCTGAGCGCAGCACAGCATTTGTTAGTCGGCGATGTCTGAACGCTTATCATCGGTCAATGTATTCCATGTCTAACCCTCAGCTTCACTGTCACATCTTCATTTGGTTTCCATCATCAGTTCCAGTTAGTTCAACTACGAACAAAATGCCTTTATTTTTCCTCCTGTGTTCTTATCCACGTAATTATTCAATGCTCAAGTGATCACCCATCGTCTAACTACTATTTGAGGAAATGGCGTTGGATACTAGTTGAAGCCATCTTCAAGGCATATTAAAGCTCTAGTGTGTGCATACCTGCTACTAAGTTGCTTTTGCGATAACTCTTTTTGCGAATCATTAAATCCCATTCTTCTGGTTCCCCTTAACCTGAATTCCCTTTCCATTGTGGAGTACAAGTCCACTGTATACACCATAGAATATCGTTCAATAGAACACATTTTGAATAAACTTCACGTAAACATTTGAACTCGTAACAGGGTACAGTCCTGAGTGCTTAATTTTCGTAATCAATATAGTCAAATTGTGAGGAGGCATAAGAAGAAGAAGAATGTGGAACGATATGATTTTGTTAATGTGCCTCATTGTGATGACAGTTTCTACATACACTGGCAACGTACGACTCATCAAAGCTGAGTTTCTGACTGTGATTAACTACATCATGCAGCATACGCTGAGGTGTCGGAAGAGTAGAGCATACGTCTGACCGACTAAGAAGCCCTATCAAATCTGAAATTCTCAGAGAATTTAAACACCATTGCCCACAAACTCGAAGTATCAAGTCAAGACAGACACAACTTGGAGAGCAACCTTGAGGAGGGAGTGGCTACCTTTATTAATACCAAGTAGTTGACACCCAACCACGTATGTCTAAATCTTTCCACTGACAATATAGATCACATCATCAATAAGTGTCATCCAAAACATTCGAATAAATATTCTAGCCTGTACACAACAGATATTTATCCCTCACCGGACTGCAGTTGTTCAGATTTCCTACTATGCAGAATTCACTTCTCTCACCCTCTCAGCTTCTTTATACATAGTTTGTGTGGATTTCAATTATTGTGAACACATCTTGCCTAGATTAACCGATCAATAGAATACTGTCCTGATTACTGGTCGTCTAGTTCAAGCACCAGACTTCCTATTCATAAGTGATTTTACAACCTGCATAGTGTTGTAAGTGATTTGTTGCAGTCTGAAATTAGGGTGATTCGCAAGAACTTCATTCACCTAAATAACAAGACTACCTGCGTTTAGTCACCTGCTCATGCAGACTGATCATTCACATAGAAGTCATCTAAACAATGCATGGAGCTGTACCTTACGTATTGCTCCCATGAATTCAGTCAAACTTTTTACCGTATGATATTTGAAGAAGTGTGGCGGCAAGGCGTGAGTGAATGAAGAGTCAATTCATAATGAGGAGCTTTCACGTAGCATGATAGACTGCAGGCATTTACATTCCTTTTTAAAAGCTCTGCGTATAAAACATTTATTTTGTTGTCAGTGAGCTTCATTTGAAATACTCAGCAGCGGAATTCATAAAATACACAGTCATGCATTATTAATTGCTAATAACTTTCCGTCAACATTTCAGTAGTAATTATCATATGACAGCTGTCACACAATTTTCACAACCTGTTCATGTTCTACCGTCCTCTCTTGTCTTCGGATTTTACTGGTAGTACGATTTTCCCACGTATCGCATGAAGAAGCTGTGTTAATTGTATCGCATGTACTCGAAATATTAAATTCACTGAACAAAGATTCAGTGTTCATGTAAATATAATACTTCTTAAAAGTGTGCTACTAGCTCACCCCAATTTGTGTGCTTGGGCATTAGTGAGTGCGTTCTGATTAACAAGTTTCCCTCGGAATTATTAATTTTCATGGAGTCAGTGTATCTTCACACTTAGCTGAACTAACATCTCCCGATATCTAACATTAAGTCGATATGCTGGTCTCGTGTGTCTAATCATGATCTCTTGATATTTGTGTATCAGAAGATTCACTTCTATGCGTTGTCAGTGGACTTCCAAGTAAAAAAATTTGTGTTGAGTTAAAGCCACATTTATTCGTTATTCTTTCGCAAGTTACCATGAATCATATCATGAAGAACCTCGTGGTGGTTAGGACAGACTCCCTAATGACTTCAGTTAACACCTTCGTGAGTATTCGACTTACTCAGCTTCAAAGATAGTCAGCGGAAACTGTCTACATTCCCCACAATCCTGCTAATTCAGAAAGGTTCATAAGGTCTTTATCTGCTTAACTCACTGCATAGCAGTAAGAAGTGGTTTGCTTGATGTCATAGTGAACTTGTGCATAAAACAGCAGAAGCCTGATGAAAATAATTAAGAAGCCTATGCGTACTCAGTGTGTTCATTTAGAATTTGAGAACTAAAGGCACAATTCTCTTTCCAGTGAATTCTAGGCTTCATTGAGACTTGACCTAAATCATTTGAAATAACTAAATTTGAAACGATAGTTCTGAGAAAAATCGTGTGGAATCAATTATTAAACTGTGCTACTTTATTATTTATTGAAGTGACTATCCATGTACAAATGTCAAGTAGGCTGAACAAATGTGCTTCATTTCGAAAACAAACAGTCGTATTAGTTATTTTTCTACTGAAATATGTGAGTACTTTGAAACTAACATCAAAGAGACGGGGAGAGATAACAAGACGCACTTTTTATTCTGATTTATGTAGTTTTAGTTTAATCACAAAATAAATTGCACCATAATCTTTAGACTCACAGTTATATTCTCGTGTTAAATGAACAGTTTTGAGTGGTTATTTTTTATGAAAAGTATTTTGTTAGATTGTAATGGCACGTGTCAGAATGGTTAAATAATTAATGCCATGACTGCGTTTATATTCAAAATCATTTTCCTTCATATTCATTCCTGCTCAATAGTGATCGTCTTTTGAAAAAATTTTATTATTACCATTAGGTATAACCGAAGTCTACGAGGTCTTATTTAGTGTACAAAAACTTGGATGAGGTTTATAATGACAAAGTCATCCAGTTGGTTTCCTCCACCACTGTGTTGCCTACTGTAGCGTTATTGTCAATGACTTAGCGCAATTTAATTGAACCCGTTTATAAACTATCTTGAAAGGGTTATGTAAATTTCGAATAATCCTTAAAATAAGTTTCGAACATTACTGGAGTTCAGTAGCACCTCAGTAAAATATGAGTCCCTTCTTAGTTCTACAACTAGATGTATTCAAGAACATCGAATTCGTGCGTCAGTAACTTCAGAGTTCTTGTCGTATATAAAAAGATAGTCAAATTTCTAAAGAAATACAGAAACTGTGTCATATATTACATATCTTCTGAACTGAACTCGAATCGGTGTAAAAAAATACCACTAGAGGTGCAGATCTTAATCTGAATGATTGCTTGGTTTCACTGAAATTCATCGCGCAGTTTATGACACTCGAGTGTGTTGAAGAAGATGAAGAAAATATTCTCAGTCCTCGAAATGGATTGAATATTGGATATTGTGAGAAACTATTTTCTTGTTCACATGAACCAACTATTTTACACAAAGTCTTGCTATAGGGAAAACACAAAACAACTGTTGTATTGGATTATGTAACACCGATATATAAGCATTCTTTATGTGTTATATGAAACGTATTCGTGCAATAACAGTTTGGTGTGAATGCACACGTATACGGCACACAAAATTTCTCCTGTTCTGCCAGCGGGTCTTCATATTAGCTACACACACTCATATTCAGAATATGCTTTGTGCAAAAACAGACAAAGCCACATTCAGGAGTACCCCCTACTGGTACTAACAAGTCTCATAGTTTGAAGACACTCGATATGCAGATCACACACACACAAACCAATACGAAATCCTGATATAAAATTTCACCAATACCAGTCCACATTTCATTGAGTGGTGGTTCATCGAGGCAAAAACTCTCATGACTTTACTGTCCACGCCGTTTGTCCAGTCAGCCTGTTTTCAGTGATCTAATTTCCAATTGTCTCAAAGAAACTATGTCTTCGAGATTCACTGTCATTCTCCTTCAAACATTTAAACTAAGTGAATCTGAATAATCGGAAATGACTTAAGTTGAACATGCATGAATAACAAAGGCGAATGATATGAAATTAAGTCGATGAACAAAGGTTATATTAGTCATTCTCCTGAGCCTAAGATAGAAGATGATAACTAGAGATAGTTACATCCAACATTTCATTGACGAATACATCCCAGTCCTGTTTTCGCCAACATACTCCTAAGTGAACATTGCCTTGTGAATGAAGTCTTTCCTATACTTTTCTTGTGAGATGAGTGAAAACTCTCTCGGTTAATTTGTCGTACACTTTCAAGGAACACGAATAATTCTACTGTTAGAATCTGTCATGGTATGAAGTTGTGTTCTCCGAGCTGGATAGTTAATTTGCGAAGCTTTCATCACCCTGCTAGGTGACATCTTCAGCGCATACTTCAATTTGTTGAAGTGAGCTTTTAGATTTCTCCACGAGTTTATTAATCATCTCTCCTGGTAACCTTGGACGTGATTGGTTGTTTTTGTGTGTTTTCACACCTTCTAGGTTACTTGTATTGTCACTCATTGTTTCTTTGACTTGAACTTTGACCCTTTGTGTGTGACGTTTCTTTCGTTGGTATTAGATGGTTGGAGGCATATATGTATCATAGGTACGGAATAAGATAAAAAATTTAATCACGATGAACATAGAAATGAAGGAAAACACTGAGTTACGTAAGAGTCACAAAGACATACGAGAGTTATACAGAGATAGATAGATTAAAATACGTTAGTTATGCAGGGTAAGAGAAACAAACAAACCATGATCAAGTGAGTAGAAATCAACACGGTTGTTGCCATGATATTATATATGATTGAATAACTTCCTTTTGTACACATATCTCTTGTTTCCCTTAATGATTCGTGAAGGCTTCAGCAATGCAAAAGAGAAGACAGGGTATTAACCTTGATACGTTGTTCTTCACTTCGTGGATTACTTTCAGGTAAGCGCTTGTTGAGTTGGAACGGCCGGTGGTCGATAGATGTTCGATTATTGTACTCCTCAAGGGAGAACTATCACATATACGCAGCCATGAGCGGGATAGTGTTCATGAACTTTTCCAGGCAGAATATGCATCGAACTGTTAATGTATCTGGCTCCAAAAGAGTAGGTGAACTGATATATGCACACACAACATAACAATTTAACGACGAGCATAGGAATTTTTATACGCATTATCGCTGTCTACCAATACTAGTTATTCGATATGTGAAATAACAAAGCTGATTGTAAATTACTCTGTAATTCTTTGACGATTTATTTCAGTAACAACATAGAAGCTCATCCAGTCAATGGTCCAGGTTTCTGCCCAACTAAATTTTCGAGAAGATGAAGAAACTGGAGAAAGTGAATGAAGATTGCTACTTACTTTTTTGTGTATCAGAGTTTTATTGATTTCTATTTTATTGAAATGAAATTTCTAAATATTCTCAATATCCACTGAAATGCGCTAAAATGTACAGGCTTTGCGAGTTGGCTTTTTACAACAAAATAAACATTTTAATATAGAAAAACCTTTCTGCTTTGAAAATGAACATTATCTCAGTACAATATTTGTTAGTCGGCCTATCAATGGTTAATGTAGTCCTTGTGTAACTCACAGCTTCACTGTCACATCTTCACTCTGGTGTCCATTATCAGTTCCAGTAAGTTCAACTACGAACAAAACCTGTTTGCTTTCCCCTCCTATGTTCTTATCCACTTAATATTTTTAATGCTCAAGTGATCACCAATCGTCTAATTGCTATTTGAAGAAATGGCGTTGGATACTAGTTGAAGCCATCTTCAGCTCTTACTAAAGCCACTTACATTTCAATCCGAATGTTTGTCGAGCGTCATGCTTTTGGCCGGTTTGCTGTAACGGTTTTTTTCCTTCACGTTCCTCAGTGGGACATAGGACTTCAAGCTAGTGGCTTGAAGCTTCTGTTGCAGTGTTTATTTTAAAAGATGGGGTTGCTAGCCTCATGCCCAACTTTTCCTATTATCAGCATTGTTTCTGGCTCAGCGGGGTAAAGGAGTGCGTCGGCCGGGGATCGAACCCCATACCATGTGCATGATCGGTGAGCATCCTAACCGTTATACCACCGACGCACTCTAGTTCTGCTCTGCAATCTAATGTATCTTCCATACATCTGCAACTAATTCTTGTCAGAAGAGATTTGATGGGGTTTCTTTTTCTACTTACTTACCTTTAGTGATCAGCGTTGACAGGTGTTCCTGGTTCAGGGTTTTCTCTAGTTTTTCTTTTTGGACATTTATTATTTGTTGATATTTGTTAATCCGATAATGTTCGTCTGCAATCATTAATTTGACCATTCCTCTTCCACATTGTTCGACCAATTTCCATCCCATTGGGCAGTTGACTGGTGGTTTGTATCTGACACTGGTCGGTAGGATTCGGTGACGAAGGCACTCATGGAAAAAGAATAATTGTTCTGTGGTGGATCCTTGCCTTTTGGCGATGTCTTCCAACTTAATAACAGAGAGAGGCGTGTTCCGCTCGTAAGATTTAGATATGATGGAGAAGATTTGAGGCTCAGGTGGATGATTTAAATGTGGTTTTATTTTCTGAGCTGGATAGTTAATTTGCGAAGCTTTCATCACCCTACTAGGTTCATCTTCAGTGAATACTTCAATTTGAAGTGAGCTTTTTGATTTCTCCACGAGTTTATTAATCATCTCTCCCGGTGACCTCAATTGGACAAAAGCTAGCAAAGGAGACCATGGAACAACTACTCAGCAACGACGAACACCTCCAACAACAATCAAAAATGCAACACACAAGCTAGATGGAATGCATAAACCTATGCCCTACAACGTACTTCCAATTCAACGGCCAAATATATGAACAAGTCAAAGGAGCACCCATGGGATCGTCAATATCAGGTTTGATTGCAGAAGTAGTGATGCAAAGGCTCAAAAACATAATTCTACCAAAGATCAAACCCAAGATTTGGATACATTACGTGGACGACACATTTGTAATAATCAAAAGAAACGAGTAAGATAAAACTCACAACTTAATGAACAACGTCTTCAACGACATCAAATTCACAGGAGAAGAGGAATCTGAGAACGAAATCCCGTTTTTGGACGTCTTAGTCAAGCGCACAACCACAGAGGAATTAGAAACCCATGTTTATAGAAAATCAACTCACACAGATCGAATACCGAATTACAACAGCAACAATCCAGTAACACACAAAAGGAATTGCATACAAACACTATTCAAGAGGGCCAAAACTCATTGCAGCACTCCCACCTTAAGGAAAATTGAAGAGAGATATCTTATGGAGGTCTTCTAAAAAAATGGATATCCACTAAATTTCATCAGAAGACATATTTCCCCAAGCCAACCTTTCAAACCAAAAGCCCTCAAGGATAGCACAAAGGAAATCGACCTGCCATATATAAAGGATATATCAGAAATCACTGCAAGACTCGTCAAACTTTAGGAATTGACGTCGCACACAAACCAACAAAATTACTTCACTCAGTTCTATGTCAACGAAAAGACTCAACAGCAAAAGAAGATAAAACCAACATCATCTACAAAATAAATTGCATCAATTGCGAAAAACACTACATTGGCCAAAGTGGACGTCCCCTTCGTTTTCGTATCCACGAACATAAGCTAGCTGTCAAAAGACATGATATCCACTCCCTCATATCACTACATATAGATAACCACGGACATCAATTCGACTGGGACAACGTTCAAATATTAGACAGAGGAAACAACAAAAATGCTAGAGAATCTTTAGAAGCTTGGCATTCCAGTGAATCATCAATTCATAGAGACATCGAGATAGACAAAATGTATCAACCGATAAGAAAGAAACGTCCTTTTGATTGCACACTAGTCAGTAACTAGTGTAATGCGTCTAGTCCTATCTTCTGTGCAGACTGAATTCTATCAGTCATGTTTGCAATGTGGCCACCATGCTAGGTGGCTCGCCATTACGGTGCACTGTGAATTGTTGGTATTAGATGGTTGGAGGCAATCGGCAGGAAGCCTTGGACCTAAGTTTCGTGCTAGTTGGCACTCATCAGCAAGGCGTATCTGCAACCTTGAAGGAACTGATGGTGGCCACATTGCAAACATGACTGATAGAATTCAGTCTGCACCGAAGATAGGACTAGACGCATTACACTAGTTACTGACTATTGTGCAATCAAAAGTATCCAATACAGTCCTACAGGAGGTCAGTCGCGAGCCTGAATAGCTCAGTGGTAACGTCTCTGACTGCAGCACTGGGTGACGCTGGTTCGAATCTCAGAAGGGACATCAATTTCTTCAAGGTTGCAGAAACGCCTTGCGGATGAGTGCCAACTAGCACGAAACCTAGGTCCAAGGCTTCCTGCCGATTGCCTCCAACCATCTAATACCAACGAAAGAAACGTCACACACAAAGGGTCAAAGTTCAAGTCAAAGAAACAATGAGTGACAATACAAGTAACCTAGAAGGTGTGAAAACACACAAAAACAACCAATCACGTCCAAGGTTACCAGGAGAGATGATTAATAAACTCGTGGAGAAATCTAAAAGCTCACTTCAACAAATTGAAGTATGCGCTGAAGATGTCACCTAGCAGGGTGATGAAAGCTTCGCAAATTAACTATCCAGCTCGGAGAACACAACTTCATACCATGACAGATTCTAACAGTAGAATTATTCGTGTTCCTTGAAAGTGTACGACAAATTAACCGAGAGAGTTTTCACTCATCTCACAAGAAAAGTATAGGAAAGACTTCATTCACAAGGCAATGTTCACTTAGGAGTATGTTGGCGAAAACAGGACTGGGATGTATTCGTCAATGAAATGTTGGATGTAACTATCTCTAGTTATCATCTTCTATCTTAGGCTCAGGAGAATGACTAATATAACCTTTGTTCATCGACTTAATTTCATATCATTCGCCTTTGTTATTCATGCATGTTCAACTTAAGTCATTTCCGATTATTCAGATTCACTTAGTTTAAATGTTTGAAGGAGAATGACAGTGAATCTCGAAGACATAGTTTCTTTGAGACAATTGGAAATTAGATCACTGAAAACAGGCTGACTGGACAAACGGCGTGGACAGTAAAGTCATGAGAGTTTTTGCCTCGATGAACCACCACTCAATGAAATGTGGACTGGTATTGGTGAAATTTTATATCAGGATTTCGTATTGGTTTGTGTGTGTGTGATCTGCATATCGAGTGTCTTCAAACTATGAGACTTGTTAGTACCAGTAGGGGGTACTCCTGAATGTGGCTTTGTCTGTTTTTGCACAAAGCATATTCTGAATATGAGTGTGTGTAGCTAATATGAAGACCCGCTGGCAGAACAGGAGAAATTTTGTGTGCCGTATACGTGTGCATTCACACCAAACTGTTATTGCACGAATACGTTTCATATAACACATAAAGAATGCTTATATATCGGTGTTACATAATCCAATACAACAGTTGTTTTGTGTTTTCCCTATAGCAAGACTTTGTGTAAAATAGTTGGTTCATGTGAACAAGAAAATAGTTTCTCACAATATCCAATATTCAATCCATTTCGAGGACTGAGAATATTTTCTTCATCTTCTTCAACACACTCGAGTGTCATAAACTGCGCGATGAATTTCAGTGAAACCAAGCAATCATTCAGATTAAGATCTGCACCTCTAGTGGTATTTTTTTACACCGATTCGAGTTCAGTTCAGAAGATATGTAATATATGACACAGTTTCTGTATTTATTTAGAAATTTGACTATCTTTTTATATACGACAAGAACTCTGAAGTTACTGACGCACGAATTCGATGTTCTTGAATACATCTAGTTGTAGAACTAAGAAGGGACTCATATTTTACTGAGGTGCTACTGAACTCCAGTAATGTTCGAAACTTATTTTAAGGATTATTCGAAATTTACATAACCCTTTCAAGATAGTTTATAAACGGGTTCAATTAAATTGCGCTAAGTCATTGACAATAACGCTACAGTAGGCAACACAGTGGTGGAGGAAACCAACTGGATGACTTTGTCATTATAAACCTCATCCAAGTTTTTGTACACTAAATAAGACCTCGTAGACTTCGGTTATACCTAATGGTAATAATAAAATTTTTTCAAAAGACGATCACTATTGAGCAGGAATGAATATGAAGGAAAATGATTTTGAATATAAACGCAGTCATGGCATTAATTATTTAACCATTCTGACACGTGCCATTACAATCTAACAAAATACTTTTCATAAAAAATAACCACTCAAAACTGTTCATTTAACACGAGAATATAACTGTGAGTCTAAAGATTATGGTGCAATTTATTTTGTGATTAAACTAAAACTACATAAATCAGAATAAAAAGTGCGTCTTGTTATCTCTCCCCGTCTCTTTGATGTTAGTTTCAAAGTACTCACATATTTCAGTAGAAAAATAACTAATACGACTGTTTGTTTTCGAAATGAAGCACATTTGTTCAGCCTACTTGACATTTGTACATGGATAGTCACTTCAATAAATAATAAAGTAGCACAGTTTAATAATTGATTCCACACGATTTTTCTCAGAACTATCGTTTCAAATTTAGTTATTTCAAATGATTTAGGTCAAGTCTCAATGAAGCCTAGAATTCACTGGAAAGAGAATTGTGCCTTTAGTTCTCAAATTCTAAATGAACACACTGAGTACGCATAGGCTTCTTAATTATTTTCATCAGGCTTCTGCTGTTTTATGCACAAGTTCACTATGACATCAAGCAAACCACTTCTTACTGCTATGCAGTGAGTTAAGCAGATAAAGACCTTATGAACCTTTCTGAATTAGCAGGATTGTGGGGAATGTAGACAGTTTCCGCTGACTATCTTTGAAGCTGAGTAAGTCGAATACTCACGAAGGTGTTAACTGAAGTCATTAGGGAGTCTGTCCTAACCACCACGAGGTTCTTCATGATATGATTCATGGTAACTTGCGAAAGAATAACGAATAAATGTGGCTTTAACTCAACACAAATTTTTTTACTTGGAAGTCCACTGACAACGCATAGAAGTGAATCTTCTGATACACAAATATCAAGAGATCATGATTAGACACACGAGACCAGCATATCGACTTAATGTTAGATATCGGGAGATGTTAGTTCAGCTAAGTGTGAAGATACACTGACTCCATGAAAATTAATAATTCCGAGGGAAACTTGTTAATCAGAACGCACTCACTAATGCCCAAGCACACAAATTGGGGTGAGCTAGTAGCACACTTTTAAGAAGTATTATATTTACATGAACACTGAATCTTTGTTCAGTGAATTTAATATTTCGAGTACATGCGATACAATTAACACAGCTTCTTCATGCGATACGTGGGAAAATCGTACTACCAGTAAAATCCGAAGACAAGAGAGGACGGTAGAACATGAACAGGTTGTGAAAATTGTGTGACAGCTGTCATATGATAATTACTACTGAAATGTTGACGGAAAGTTATTAGCAATTAATAATGCATGACTGTGTATTTTATGAATTCCGCTGCTGAGTATTTCAAATGAAGCTCACTGACAACAAAATAAATGTTTTATACGCAGAGCTTTTAAAAAGGAATGTAAATGCCTGCAGTCTATCATGCTACGTGAAAGCTCCTCATTATGAATTGACTCTTCATTCACTCACGCCTTGCCGCCACACTTCTTCAAATATCATACGGTAAAAAGTTTGACTGAATTCATGGGAGCAATACGTAAGGTACAGCTCCATGCATTGTTTAGATGACTTCTATGTGAATGATCAGTCTGCATGAGCAGGTGACTAAACGCAGGTAGTCTTGTTATTTAGGTGAATGAAGTTCTTGCGAATCACCCTAATTTCAGACTGCAACAAATCACTTACAACACTATGCAGGTTGTAAAATCACTTATGAATAGGAAGTCTGGTGCTTAAACTAGACGATCAGTAATCAGGACAGCATTCTATTGATCAGTTAATCTAGGCAAGATGTGTTCACAATAATTGAAATCCACACAAACTATGTATAAAGAAGCTGAGAGGGTGAGAGAAGTGAATTCTGCATAGTAGGAAATCTGAACAACTGCAGTCCGGTGAGGGATAAATATCTGTTGTGTACAGGCTAGAATATGTATTCGAATGTTTTGGATGACACTTATTGATGATGTGATCTATATTGTCAGTGGAAAGATTTAGACATACGTGGTTCGGTGTCAACTACTTGGTATTAATAAAGGTAGCCACTCCCTCCTCAAGGTTGCTCTCCAAGTTGTGTCTGTCTTGACTTGATACTTCAAGTTTGTGGGCAATGGTGTTTAAATTCTCTGAGAATTTCAGATTTGATAGGGCTTCTTAGTCGGTCAGACGTATGCTCTACTCTTCCGACACCTCAGCGTATGCTGCATGATGTAGCTAATCACAGTCAGAAACTCAGCTTTGATGAGTCGTACGTTGCCAGTGTATGTAGAAACTGTCATCACAATGAGGCACATTAACAAAATCATATCGTTCCACATTCTTCTTCTTCTTATGCCTCCTCACAATTTGTCTATACTGATTACGAAAATTAAGCACTCAGGACTGTACCCTGTTACGAGTTCAAATGTTTACGTGAAGTTTATTCAAAATGTGTTCTATTGAACGATATTCTATGGTGTATACAGTGGATTTGTACTCCACAATGGAAAAGGATTTCAGGTTAAGGGGAACCAGAAGAATGGGATTTAATGATTCGCAAAATGAGTTATCGCAAAAGCAACTTAGTAGCAGGTATGCACACACTAGAGCTTTAATATGCCTTGAAGATGGCTTCAACTAGTATCCAACGCCATTTCCTCAAATAGCAATTAGACGATTGGTGATCACTTGAGCATTAAAAATATTAAGTGGATAAGAACATAGGAGGGGAAAGCAAACATGTTTTGTTCGTAGTTGAACTTACTGGAACTGATAATGGACACCAGAGTGAAGATGTGACAGTGAAGCTGTGAGTTACACAAGGACTACATTAACCATTGATAGGCCGACTAACAAATATTGTACTGAGATAATGTTCATTTTCAAAGCAGAAAGGTTTTTCTATATTAAAATGTTTATTTTGTTGTAAAAAGCCAACTCGCAAAGCCTGTACATTTTAGCGCATTTCAGTGGATATTGAGAATATTTAGAAATTTCATTTCAATAAAATAGAAATCAATAAAACTCTGATACACAAAAAAGTAAGTAGCAATCTTCATTCACTTTCTCCAGTTTCTTCATCTTCTCGAAAATTTAGTTGGGCAGAAACCTGGACCATTGACTGGATGAGCTTCTATGTTGTTACTGAAATAAATCGTCAAAGAATTACAGAGTAATTTACAATCAGCTTTGTTATTTCACATATCGAATAACTAGAATTGGTAGACAGCGATAATGCGTATAAAAACTCCTATGCTCGTCGTTAAATTGTTATGTTGTGTGTGCATATATCAGTTCACCTACTCTTTTGGAGCCAGATACATTAACAGTTCGATGCATATTCTGCCTGGAAAAGTTCATGAACACTATCCCGCTCATGGCTGCGTATATGTGATAGTTCTCCCTTGAGGAGTACAATAATCGAACATCTATCGACCACCGGCCGTTCCAACTCAACAAGCGCTTACCTGAAAGTAATCCACGAAGTGAAGAACAACGTATCAAGGTTAATACCCTGTCTTCTCTTTTGCATTGCTGAAGCCTTCACGAATCATTAAGGGAAACAAGAGATATGTGTACAAAAGGAAGTTATTCAATCATATATAATATCATGGCAACAACCGTGTTGATTTCTACTCACTTGATCATGGTTTGTTTGTTTCTCTTACCCTGCATAACTAACGTATTTTAATCTATTTTTCTCTGTATAACTCTCGTATGTCTTTGTGACTCTTACGTAACTCAGTGTTTTCCTTCCTTTCAATGTGAATCCTGATCAAATTATCTAACTTAATACGTAACTCTGGCATACATACTCAACTCCTCATATGCACTGCATTGACAAATATCGACAACTATTTTTGTGACAACTCATCTTTCTTGCTAATACCATCTAATGAGAATAAATGTATATAAGATCAACTGTACAGCTAACCGAGGGAATGAATTCACCGAAAAGAGGCTGTCTGCTTAACTGTGTGTTTTGCCTTCAAATTGTTATTTATCCAGTTAGGCGATTTGCTGACATTTACAGACGCGCAACCATCAAATGAATCATTGGTGTTAAATTGCAGCCTTCACTAGCACCTTAAAAACATTCATCATGTGCAGTGAAGAGCTCTAAGATGTTCAATACATCCAAGGACGTAGAATCGTTTGGTGAACTTCTCTTTCCTATGAACTAATCTAACAAATCTTTGAATTCTGCACTTGCCTTAAACACGCAACATCAAATAAACGCGACTGGATAAATCTTCTAATTTCTGTGCTTGTGCCAATAGTATATGCAACAGAAATTAACTAACATCAGATTCTCCGTTGGGAACAAAGTGGACGTCACATACTTTTCCACGGTGTCAAGAGACGATGAAAACTGGGACTCAACAGTGAAGAAAGTGGATAAATTTAGCAGTGAGTATTTCGGATAAAAGCCATGGCACAAACATATTGTAGTAGAACTTCAGAATATACATGTTATGTCTATTTACTACTATCGGCTTCAAGGGATTACACATGAATATAAGAATACAAGGACTCACTAGAGCATTCTGCATCGAAGTTCACCGATTCGTTGTGAGAATTCTTCACTCGTATCAGGTATTTGTGACCATAATCTTTCAGCTACAGCAGCACCTCTGGGCCTGCATATGTATGTCACAGAGATGAGAGATGATACTTCGTTGTAGTAAATGAAGCAAAACAAATATCGTCACACTAAACGTTTTCGTCAGGCTCTTCGAAAATCGGTCTGTCATAAACTGGATGTCTCTCTGCATCATTTCTCGCCTAAGACTCGCCTTCGTAGCATATACGAAGGCGTATCACTGAGTCACTGATCAGCTACGCCATTCGCTGATGAAGCGATGTAAGTCTAAGAGAGGCCAGCGTCAACTCAGCCTGGAAATTCAGTAATGATCATTTGATATCGAAGTCAGTAGGACCATCAGCTCCATCCTTAGCTGTTAACGTTAAAAAATAGTGATTTTTAAAATATACGATACGCTGAAAACAGTCATAGGAGTACTGATAACCACAATTCATCCTTATGATATTTTTTTGACGATTGACTAACATTGCAGTTCCATCGATCTGTGCATCCTGGTCCATCTGAACCTGAAGGGATGTTATTGAATGCTCATATTCTAACAGAGACTCAGCGTTGAGTTACTTTGTAATTTTCTGCCTCAAGCGAAATTTTCACTTAGTTGTCTTGTCGACTCCGAATATCCCCATATACACTGGGTTCATTTCCACCCAACTCAACTCAAACCATTTTGTTAAGTGGCTGAAAGCTGATAACACCAGATGTGTAATGCGGGATTTACAAACGGTACTTACCATGTCAGAGTGATCACATTGGTCTCATCCACACTTGTGCACCACAATGTAGCCTCACCACCAATGACTAATGATGCCTGCTCGTCCGAGCCTGTAAAAAGCATGATAATTATTATCATCGCAGGAAGTTAATAAACTGAGTGACGATTAATGTAATATTCAAATTAAGATTTACCCAGTTCACTGGGGAATGAAACATTTGCAATTCAGATGGTTTTATATGTTAAGGTTCGGCGTGTTGTTATCTTCTGAATGAGAGGAGTTGTCAGTACCGATACAGTCAGACACTGAGTTTTGATTTAGAAGTGGTCAGTTACATAACTAATTAAGTCTGCGCTATTTTGAAACGTCGGAATGCCTGGATTGATCTTCATAGCTCTGAAATGCGTTTCAAACTTTGATATACTCTGCATAAAGAACAAATTCTGATTTTCAACAAAAATGTCGAAACAGCTGCTACTTATATATGGATCAGAAACTTACGCTAGGCGTCACGAGAAGCATTTCCAGCAAGCTGCAGATTTTTGTCAACAGCTGCCTTCTCCGGCTTGATATCGAAGATCAAGTGACCGGCTGGCGAGAAGCAATTATCAACAAGAAACTCTGCGAATGAACCAATCAAGAATCTAATGCGCAACAAATACTTAAGAGGAAAGAACATTGATACAGCACACACTGATGAGCCCGATGAGTGAAATTTTATTCCTGGACACCTCAGTTTCATCCCTATGAACAAGGGAATACTCTCCTCGTTTACATATTCATTTGGAAGAAAAATACCGACAGTAATCAAACACATCATCCCTTATCTTTGCTCCAACTACAATACTTACCACTGTATCTCAATTCTAAACATAACGATCTATCAACCCATCGTCCAAACAGTATATGGAAGCGAGATCAGTATGAAATTTGCACCCACATTCGTGAAACAGTTCATGCTGGAGCTGCAATAACTACAGGTTTCGCAGTCCAACGAATGACTTGCTTTCAAGGCCGTTGGTGCGAGCTCACTTCATAATGTTGGCCCTGTTCTCATCGCTACTGCTAGTCGCCACTTTCGAAATCAAACAGATGCTGTGGCATATGCAGCAGATCACAAGGTTAGAACTGTGATGGTTTTTAAATTTCCACAGTACTTGTCTAGCTGAGTAACCGGTCAATTCTTCTACCGCATGAAATGTCCTATTAGTAGATGTGATCAGACTGTGTCAGATTAAATGATATATGTGTCGAAGGTGGAAGAAACTAATACCATATGAAACTGTCATGAAAAAGTTGGATTGGACTCACAATAATAGAAGAAACGCCGCCTTCTAAGTGCATTCCATGCCTAATTTGTATGTAACATCTAAATCGATCTCAAACAGGCACACAGCAACCAAACCGGAGTGGATAAATCAAACCATACCTCCCTGTCAGGATACTGATGATAATGCAATCAAACAATCTGGAAGAGCAACCTCATGCAACCGATTTACTTGCTTATTTCTTAACTTAACCCTCCGGGGTACGTGGTATTGATAAATGATGTATTAATGAATAATGCAGGCGAATTGTTGGTGCAGAGTGTCTTATCCTTTCGTCTTCATTCACGTGGGTTCTGACGATCAGAAGTAATTGACGAGCCAATACTTGTGTCAAAATCACTAATCATGTCTCCTAATTCAGTCCTAATACTGACGCCAACAATAAATAACTCATCGATCGCTTTTGTTTATCATCAAGTTTCGGTTGAAATTACGCGAGCTAAACTGCTTAGTCATGAGCCACTAATAGGCATGTATTTACAAAGGGGCAATTATTCAGGATTATTTTGATTCTGGTGCCATGAAATTGAGACCATCTATGTTTTGGTCTAACTTTATTTCGAGCATTCCTTCTCAGGTACACATTTTTTGTTGAATGTGAGACAGAAATCTGAATTCACATTTGCGGCATATTCGTCATTGCGGTGCATACATACTCCATCAGATCTTGATTCGTTACTGAACCATTTCTTTTGACGATTTGCTTGTCGAGTGTTACTAAATCTGCAATTCAACAACCCAGCTCACATACTGCAACAACAATAAAAAACATCCCACTGACCTACATATTCTCTTCAGTGTTTTTGAATTACTAAACGTTAGAATCCTGAGTTGTTACCTATATGACCGCATAATGTGTAACTTCAAATAATGTTGGCTGATGCATAGGAAAATCCTTATTAATAAATAAAAATGGATATGTATCACTAATTAATAATACTTGTTCAGAATTCTCGACTGTCCATATCTTCTAATGGAAACGTTAAGAAATGTTTTGTAACTGTTTACCCACACACACATACACACTCTGTTTAAAGCGTTTAACAAAGGTAGACCGATATTTGTAAGTCCGTGGTCAAATTTTGATCATAGCTCATAAATATTTTGTTTATTATACTTGTTGGTACTTTTTGAATCACTCATGATTGGACAAATTTTTAAAAACAAATGATGTTCCTTTTTATATATAAACCTATGTAATGTTAATTTCGATTCATTTCCCTGAAGAAGTTCGGACCAGATTGCCGAACGAAACGTTGGAACTACTCATTTCAATCTCGCTGAAACTTTACAAATATAAATTTTTAACAAATGTCTACTTCTCACTCGGCGCCCAAATATTTTAGAACTATTCTGTCAAATATTGACGACAGTTCATTTGAATTAGTCTACTTTTGTGCGACTCAGCTACAGAAGAGAATTATGCCGCATTATTTGTTTCCTGAATATCTTACACGACTTCTCTAGGAGGATGTCACTTCACTTTCAGACACTAGCACGACTTACATGAACTAGTTCGTTTCCATGATTCTAGTATCATAGATCTCACATAGATCGCAAATTATGCAATCAACAAGAATGAAATGTTTCACAATCTATTTATGATATTATATGGAAGGATATCATATCAGGTTTCTCCCATTTATGCTGATCGTTGTCTGTTGTTGTTGTTGCTGTTGGTGGTGTTGTACTTGTCCAGGAATATTCATCACCTCTGTTTTCTCTATGTTCATCTGAATTCCTATCGTTGATGCTTCTTCTGCCAACTTCTTGCTTTTCGCTTGCATATCTTCCAGTTTGTGAGAAATCAGACATATATCATCGGCGAAGTCCAGATCCTCCAAGTTTTTTGTGCTAGTCCATTTTATGCCTGTTTGCCCATTGTACGCTGTTTGTCACATTATCCAATCTACTGCAATCAGGAAAATTATTGGCGATAGTAGGCAGCCTTGTCTTACTCCTATCCTCACTTCGAAGGTTTCCGTAATTTTCACGTTGTGGATTACTTGGCATGCAGCATTGTCGTACAGCTGTTGGATGAGATGTATAATTGTCGGTGGCACCCCGTAGTAGCGACGTAGATTCTAAATCACCTGTCGATCGACGCTGTCTGCTGTAGGCCTTTCCAAAGTCGATGAAGTTGAGATAGAGAGGTGACTGCCATTCGAAGCTTTGTTCAATGATGATCCGTAATGCGGCGATCTGATCAATGCATGACTTGTTTCTCCTGAATCCAGCCTGCTCCGGTCGAAGTTTTTCATCCAGGGCTGCATATTTGATTCTCTCCAGGATGATGCGGCTTAGTTTTTCGCTTGGGATGGACAGGAGCATAATTCCACGCCAGTTCCTGCATTTACTTAAATCTCTTTTCGTCGGAAGTTTGAATGAGTATCCTTTCTTCCTATCCACGGGTACCTTGCCCTCTTTCCACACCTTCTCCAGTAGTGGTGTCATCAAGTCCGCCGTTGTCTCTGGGTCCACTTTCAATGCTCCTGCTGGGATTCCATCTGGTCCCGCTGCTTTTCCAGCTTTTGGCATCTTGATTGCCTTCAGGACTTCTGATTTCGTCGAGGGGTCGGTGTTCACTGGTAGCTCTGTCTCTGTCGTTATTATTGTTGGGCGCGTTGTAGGTGGTGGTCGATTTAGGAGTCTTTTGAAGTGTTCAGTCCAGTTTTTCCTTTCCTCCACTTCTTTGGTGAGTGACTTTCCGTTGTCATCTTTCACCGGCTTGATTTGTGTCAAACGTTTGCCCGATAGGTACATAGTTGTTTGGTAGAGTGTTGCGAGGTCTCCTTGGCCTGCAGCTTGTTCTGCTTCACTTGCCATGGTTTCATAATACTTCCTTTTGTCTTCTCTGGAACTTTTCTTTACTCTTGTGTTCAGTGTATTGTCGTTTGCATTCAACTCCTGTTTTTGTTGCTCATCGGTGAACTGGAGAATCTTTTGTTTCACCACCCTTTTCTCTTCTATTAGTCTGCAAGTGTTCGTAGTGAGCCACTGTTTGTCCTGTCTCTTCTTTCTGCCTAGAACTTCCATGTAGGTTTGACTCCACATCGCTTTCAAGTTGTTCCAGTGCTTTTCGACGCTGACCTCTTCGCCAGTGTTGATTTGTGCCTCGGATTTGTCTTTTATGCTTGCAGTGAAGGTGTCCTTTGTGTCCTGATCCTTCAGTTTTTGAGTGTTGAACTTGGCTTGTGGTCTATCTGCAGCTCCTGTTTCTCTGAAAGCTTTTAATTTGAGTTGGATTGTCCCTTGTACGAGATAGTGGCCTGAGCCAACGTCTGCTCCTCTTCTTACTTTTGTGTCCAGCAGGCTGCGCCTCCACTTCCATGAGATTGAGATGAAGTCGACTTGGTTTTTGGTTCGCCCATCTGGTGACACCCATGTAGCCTTGTGGATATCCTTGTGTTTGTATACGCTGCCACCAATCACTAGTTCATTGAAGGCGCAGAAGTCGGCGAAGAGTTCTCCGTTTTCATTCATCTCTCCCAGAGCTTCTTTACCCATGATGAGTTCCCTTCCTGTGTTGTCTGATCCCAGTTTGGCGTTCGTGTCTCCTATTAGTATTATAATGTCACCAGCTGGGGTATTGTTTGTTGTTGCCTGTAGTTGTCGGTAGAATTCTTCATTCGTCTCGAGATCTGCGTTGTTTGTCGGTGCATAGCAGTGAATAATTGAAACTTTCCTTCCTTCGGAGTTGAATCTGGTGGTCATTATCCTGGGCGAGATCGCCTCCCATTGCATCAGGACCTTCGTTGCCGTTGATAACATCATGACAGCCACGCCGTCGGTGTGCAGGTGGGTATCTTCTGGGTGACCGGAGTAGATCACTGATTCTCTCTTTGACAATTTGGTGAGTCTATTCCCGTTCCATCTGCTTTCACATATCCCCAGTACTTGAATTCTCTATCTTTTCATTTCGTTTGCGATCTGGGAAGCTTTTCAGATCTCGTACATGGTGCGTACGTTCCATGTCCCCACAAAGACTTTTTCTTTTGGCTCGAGGAGATTCATCATGCTGAAGTTTACAGAGTGGTGTTGCTAGCCTCACGCCTGAGAAGGGGGATTGTCACATTCAATTATAATTCTGAGAGAAGCGACCTTGTGGGTTGCTCCCCTTTAAACCAGGAAAACAGGGAATAAAACAATCAGGACAACACCAGCATGGGAAAATAATTCACAACAAGAAGCGTAACAAGCGACAACAACAATTATATCACAGTCAATTACAGTTAACCAAAATGATACCAAAATCATAGACTCACTGACTTGAGCCAACTTGAACATGTAAATCCATCAATATAAATACAATCATAGATATTAGTTAGTGTTAAACAAGCACAGAGTGGCAAATAGATAGTTATAGGTATAATTGATGTACAATATTATATCCAAAGATTCAGTGTTTCAAAGGCAAATAATTGTAATAGATTTTGCAAATTTTCGACAAGATATTCCACAAAATTCAGAGTTTATTGTAACTATGCAAATGTAGCGCAGTAATCGAAAAGCGCGCGGCCTTTCTACATACTACTACGTTAAGTGTCTCATTAGACTTCTGTGTTAAGATATTAATTAGGCCACATTTAACATCACAAATCATAAACGTATCATCAACATACGCTCTATACCGAAGAAAGCTGTCGATAGTCCACTTTGGGAGAGCATAAGTTCTGAATGAAATGCGATGCTATTAGACTATAAGGAAGCCTGGAAATATCTATCTAAACAGCACTAATGCCATTACCACAAATTCAAGCATCAATCAGCCACATTTTTGATACTCAATTTGATGAACATGTGGTTCATACTTAGCTTCTCATTTGTATTCAGCCACATGTGATAGTGTTATCCGAAATCTATTATGAATTCAAGTATCCTTTCATCATTCTTTTCAATAACTATAGCTAGGCAAATGTTATTTCCTTTTGTAGCAGATGCATATATAAACAAGGAAGTAGTAACTTCTATGCCTTTAAATAGCGTACAGTTTGATGACAATAATTTTGTTCGTTCTGCTTTTACAAAAGTATTCATTATCGTATAATGCTAAGTGTTTAGTTTTGTGTTTCTCCTTAGTGTTATGCACATTATGAACCAAAAATTGAAATTTTAATGGCATTCGTTACTTTACGAATAGGATGTGCAATTCCTTTTTAATGGGATACACTCTCATCTCACTTCGGTTTGTTTAATTTCGGAAATTTGTTTTCATCGTGAAGATGAGGGTGATTGTGACCAGACGTTAGAAAAACACTATTATAATGCAGCTGCTGGACTGTGTTTGACGTTCACGTACACCGGATATAGAGGAAACGCCAATAAATTTGATACAGTTAACGGATGTAAATCAAAGTGTGAATCAAGCTAATGGCATAATGCATCGAAATGCCTTTTCAAAATATTGCAATACAGTTTTAATCATGTTTGATTTACACAATACGGTTTTCATACATTTTAAGTCATAGTATTTTACTAGAAAAACTTGCCATTTGCTTTCTACCTGATTCCCACCTAAAAATAATTGTCAATAATTGTCAATCTAAAAGTAATGCTAATAAGCCTTCAAAGGTCAAGTGATCTATGAAGCCTCATACTTGTTACAGACAGTTGCTTATTGAGAGAAATATTAATTTGTATAGGTAATTTTTAATGCCCATTGAAAACTGTAGTCATCGAATAGTATCATTGGAAACATTTCACTGAATATGTTTAAACAGTTTATTTCGAGAACAAACAGATACAGAGAGTTTATATCACTGAGCCTTGAACAAGACGTGGCAGGTAATTTCAGTGATATAAATAGTATTAAACCACTTACAAACGATAGTATATACATTTAATGATAACCTGTTGTCGATTTTAATGAATGTCCAACATGTGAGACTTATTCATTGTTCTATAACTCTTATATTTCAGTGGCATATTCGATAGACGTAAGTTGTTGACAATAAAAAATTTGTGATGACCCACCATCAGATATGTTATTCTCATGAGCTTTTGCATTATTGTTCATTGGTAACCATGTATTAGGTGCAACGTTTGACATTTACAGGTTCATCCATTATGCACATGCCCAGGATATAGATGCTGATGAAACTGCTATCTTTCGTATACATACATGCTTCTGCTTGATTTCTCATTTTGGAGAATCTGGCGGTTAGTATCTTCTGGAAATTCATCAGGTGCACGATAGGAGATGAATAATGATTGTTGATGATTCATTTACCTAAGATGCAGTGATATAAAAATGATTGTTTTTTATGAACTTTGATGGAACAGTTTTGTAGAGTATCAGCCAATGTGACTGACTTCACAAATACAACTGAAATAATAGAAAAATCATGAGCTGACTAACTTAGGCAGTTGATATTTCACATCAAGTATCACATCTACGTGTGTGCAGAACATGAGTTATGAATTGTCCGACTTGAATGTTCTTAGAATCGATTTGCTTATATATATAACAATTATACGAGTAATAATCTGTACTGAAATATAGAGTGGCCTCTTATTCGTAGGCGCAACACCACCCCAACTGAGGAATATTCACCCCTGTTCCTTCATGTGACAATGTTTTTGCAACCACTAATCATTCACCAAGTTACTTAGTTTTCCTTTGTATGGATGTAATTACAAAACTGGCTGCTTATTATACAGTTTGATAACGACAAACAATCAGGATGAGTAAGAGCAGTTTGATTGCTCGTCAGTAAACCGAAACTGGCTTCGCATTTCAAGTGTAAGGATATTCGGACTACATCACAGTATCTGGATGACCTGCTTCCTTCAGATCACAAAATCTTTGGCATCGAGTTGCATTTGATCTCACTCAATACCATCACATTCGCTAACATAACTGAAGGCATATGGAAGCATTTTTGACAAGTGACTAAATTTTAAGTCAGCTGAGTAACAGCGTTCAGTTTTAATTTTCGCTTCGCAATCAATCTTTCGTTACTTTTGTTCAAAAAAATTATATCGATATTTGAGGTACTGAATTTAGTTCACTTATTGATTTTGTGAAAATGTGAAAGTTGAAAGGAAAGAATAAGTCCAATGTGCCACGCAATCAATTGAAGCTGAGACAGCCTATCTGTAAATCAACATTATACCAGTTGAAAGTAGTTTAACACCAAGCCAAGCTGTTGAAACTGCCTACTACTTCTAGTATATATGCCTAATGAAAGTGCGTGGTCGCAGAGTTATCACTTGTGTGTGTTCACTTATTATCGAAAGATAGCTGAAGCACAATCAATCATCTTTGATGAAATTCCTTTTCATGTATTATACCTATTTCCATTCACTCCAGGTAAAGTGTCTTTTGCAAATTAGTAATGCGTATTTCACTGCAGTGAAATACACCACTTAACACTTACTACTGTACCACGAAAAAGAAACAGAATTACAAAAGTACTCACAAGATATAATAGAACATTTCCATCAAAATGAGCTAACTTTTCTATTCTTATACACATGTGCATGTATATGTACACATACATGATGTTGCTTGCATAATGGGAGCACTTCATCAGAATCATTGTATTATGAACGTATACTTGAATGAATGATGAAAATGTACTTGAATTCACAATTAATTTCACGTATATGCATATACCTGTGAAAATCTTAGCGAGAAAGATGTCTGCGCTACTCAGAATATCGGAAGCTCAGCTGAATGCTGTAAAATATAGAACGGTAGTAATTTTTACTTCCCAGTTCAATGACGATCCACTGAGCAATTTCCACACTGGGGTCAGGAAATGTCATTCCTCAAGTTTCATTCATACTTTGAAGGTATATGTGGAATTCGATTCTCCGGTCAACCAGAGATGGCTAAAATATGAATTGCTAACTATTCCTTTCATACACCGACGAAGAAACAAACACAGTGATCTAGTGAAATGCAGGGTACTGTTTCTCGATAATAAATGTTGTAGATTTTGGTAGTGTGGGAATTCATTTTAAGAAAATGAATAACAAATTATTTGATCGAATCTTTATTCATTCTCTAGTGTATGTATGATATTGATTCACGTAGTTTGGACGTCCTTTGCCAAAAATCTACCTCAAATATCTCTTGATCAGATTCACATTCAGTTTCCAGTTTAGCTTTACTGAGAAATTCCCAAGAGATGATAGTGCCATTCGGATACTATCACCACTGGATCCACCGCTGACTAATTGCTTCATATATGACTATCAGTCACTTTATTATTTAAAGGATATATGTGGAAGATATACCAGTCATTTGCGATGAGAACTTAGTTTTTGATGTTATTTTTCTCCCGTTCATCAACCGCTGATTGATCCTTACAATTTACCGTTGAAAAGAATCAAAATTAAGGACTACTTCCTTTCATCGCTTAAGAGATACTTTCAAATAACCTGATGTGTAATGAACAACTTACTAGTTAACATAGCTGAATGCCTATTGCTGGTAAGAGGAATATGTTTCAATCCCTCTGCTATGTGATAAGATTCATTTGTAATACTGACGATGTCTGCTAGGAACTCTCCTTCCCTAATCCCGTGGTTAAATGAAGGATTTTCCCAACAAATATACTGGTACAAATATGAAAGACAAACATTCTGAACTGGAATGTAACTACATGCACACATGTATGATTATACTGATGCACGTAATACAGATGTATAGTTGATATCAACCAACCTCAAATAATTTACATTCAGCTGCATGTTCATACATTGCATAGTATTGCCTGCGTTAGCAGCTTTTCTTATCATCGACATTATTACTATCGCTGCTATTCCAATCGTTATTACCACCACCATATTAACAACAGAGAACTTTGATATTCGCCCTTCGAATTCGCTTTCATTATTTAATAGAGAAAACACCGATTCATGTATATGAGGGACAATTTAGAGGAGGATCAGGCTGAAGATAATGTTCTTCGCCAATCAGTCTTCTCTTGAATGCTGCAAAATAAATCATCAGGGCTCAAAATGTGTAATGCTGAGCGTAAAATGATCACTAGTTTCAGGAATACGTGTAGTGATTGGTGTTGTTGTTGAAAGTGTAGTAATGCTAAGGTCCTTTCTAAATAGTAAAACTGTGTTACAATATTTCTGACTATTAGCTAACTGACAGTTTATCCAACAGAAGTATTTAGGACATTCTTAATTTCACTACCATGATGTAGAAATATCCGTATGTGAAATATAAGCTATATAAATTATAATTATATTTCAATGGTGTTTTTATTTTTGGTAAACATTTATCATGCTAATTGTAAAATCATAAATAGTTTTCTAACATGTATCGTGACTGATTTTGTCACTGAAGTATATTGAATAGTTTTTATTGCTAAAACACCAATTGATGAAGTGTTTCAACAAAAACAACACTGTGCTAGGAGAACATTGAACGATTGAAATAATTCACACTACATCTAGCGAAAGGATGTGCTCACACTTCCTTTCATGCTGTAGAAATATGCGCATGCGCAGTATGAACTATTTCACTGGATGAGATTTTGCATCACACAGCTTGGCGTTCAATGCTCGCAGTGCATTAGTGTGGAGATGTACTGACTATCGGTTTCAACTTACGGTAAAAACTTAGAGAAGTCAAAATGCAATACAAGAAAACTATCTAGCAATTTCAGGATTTTAATGCAAGAAATGAAAGGCGAAAATCAGTGAAAATGGCAAAGGTATTATCGACTTTCCATAACAATTTGGTCGCATATCAACTGAAGCAATGAACGGACCATTAATTTATACTAGATAACTTCAACCTCTGCACGCGTATTTCCGTATGTGCATAAATACGATATGCACCAGTGAGTAATCATAGAATCAAAACCGTGTATTAATGAGTGTCCTGATTTGAAGTTTGATTACTTCAGAGTAGATTTTTACCACTTACTTGAAAACAAGATGGTACTGTCTCTCCGAATACTACAGATTTCAGTGAGATTGGTTTGATAGAACAAAAGATTAATACGATCTTATCATATATACATATATATATATGTCTACAAGAATGAAATGGAGTTTCCTGCGAGGTCAAAAATATTATCTGTGAAATGCTTGAGGGAGTATGGGGAAGATTTGAGATGATGAGGGCTACAATGGCCTGAATTTTATTTGCACACTTCCAGCTAGAGTTATGTAAGACATTACTTCATGAGGACAAATCACAACTAGATCTAACCACTTATTATACCATCACTGACATCTTGATTTACTGCTGAAACACTTGTAGCTAACGAAATGAGTCTAAAGATCTGTTTGAATGCATTTGCCTTTTAAGGAACTGCCTTGACGGGCTGACTGTTTTCTTACAATTATGTTATATTACGAAGAGATTTATTCAAATTTAACTAATCCTGTTTATGAACAGAATGTGTATCACTGATCATATGTGGTTGGGTCACACTTTGATTTCCACGTGCTTTAAATCGTTCGCAGTGTGAACTACTTCTGGGAAAATTACAAGCCTAACAAAATAACGCCTCACTGAAGAAAGCTGGTCAACTTATTTGTATGTAGAAAATAAAAAAATAAAAAATTAGAATTTCTAATTTTCACTCCTAAAATCACTTCTAAGTCATTATATCAATTATGTCACCTCCTATTACTCAATAATAGACCACTATATATTTTTGTACAGCCTCTAAAGATGATTTTGTCGATAAAGAAAATTTTACTCACTAAATTTGTCTTTTATTTTCTTCATGACTCAATGAGTATTTTCGGTGATTATTTGTATGTTTCGAAATAGAAGTTTAGAACGCGCATTTAAGCAGCCAGATCTTTCTACCCACCTCTCTTTCAGTCCATACGGTCACTTTTGTGCAAGAAAACAGTTATAAGAGAATAGAAAATTTTCATGCTAACTGTTAAATCAGTGAGAATTTTCTAAACTGAAGTGGTGACTGATATTGTCATTGAAGACTGCTTACTTTATCTAAAAAATAAGTGATAAGTGTTACACCAGAAAAGAAAAATTTGTTAGGATAATAATGCATAATTTTAGGAATAATTGACATTGTCGTGAATAATACCAATCGATAAGAAAAAGAAGTTCAGCAAAGAGATCTTTCCTGCGACTTCATTCTCAAAAGCTGTACAATCGCATTTACATACATTAGTTTACACGGATTCAATTATTATTTGCCTAATTCCACATACTAACGAAAGCGATAATAATTTTCAACTTGCTATGAAAGTTTGAAGGTACGAATATAGATTACAAGAGGCTTAGGGACAAGATTGCATAGGATTAGAAAACAGTTACAACGTATGCAAATTTAACATTTGATAACTGGAGAAATAATTTTAAAGGCGAACAAAAGGCGATAATTATTTTCAACTTGATTTGAATTACAAGAAGCTTAGAGACGAAAGTTACGCAGAGATAGAACAGATGACAGGTGTGAACAAAATGAGCGTAGAGACAAATTGAAATAAAAATTTTCAACTTGAAATGTAAGTTAGGAGGTGTGAATATAGAATACAAGAGGCACAGAAACAAAAATAATTTCACAGGATTATAATATAATTGAAAAGTGGTTATTACAAGTGTGATCAGGAGGAGCATGGAAACAAACTTAAAATAACTGAATTTATAAATGAAAAAAATGGGATCAATTGAATGAAAACAAAGAGAGAAAACTACACACACAGAGGACAAAACAAAAACTGAAGCATAAGGGAACATACCGAACTAGGACCATGGTAGTTGTAAAGGCTTATATATATATGAATGCTATTGTACAGCTTTTGAGAACGAAATCGCCGAAAAGATATCTTTGCTGAACTTCTTGTTCTTTTCAATCTGATTAACATTATGTCTAAAATGTGTGGAGTCTTCTTACTTTCACTTTATTGTGTTTATGTTTCGAAGCTAACAAACTCAGTCGGTGAGACTCTGCATCAAAGGGCTTGGTATTTTAGCACTGTTCAATACTGTCAGTGAATGTGAATTGATATGTAATGATTATCGGTGTCTACTCAATGGGAAAATGCAGAGAGGTCAACCTGTAGTACAGAGAACTATCCAACACGTTGAGAATTGTAACACAGGAAATGGAAAAGTGAAAATCCATGCTGCTGGCAAAGGTGTAATTCACCGCCCATATCAGTTAAATGGAATAATTTGTGACAACTATTTTAAAATTTTTAGTGTTAGCAGTTGCATGCTGACATCAGATATTAACTGTTTGATTCAATTTTGTTCATGAATGACTTCCGTCTCAACACATTGATGAAAATGATTGTAGTCTTTGCGAAATCGTAGACGCTTCTATTCAGTGGAGCATTGATTGATGTTTTCATTTTAGATGTTGTCTTTATATTGTCCACATAAATTCACCAGAAAAATATAGAGCTCTAGGTTAATATTAGACTATTATAATAACTGAGATTATATTTAAAAGTCTTAGTTTTTTGCGTATTAGTTCAAATTTCTTCTGGATTTCGCATTACGAATGAATGTTCAGTAATTTCTGACTTCGACTTAAACATGAGCTACGTCATCTTCAAGCATTCTCGCACTGCTGGAATGGACTAACCTCTTATCTTGGACATGAAGAGCATTCGCGTCTTCTGACTGATATTTACATATCCTAAATGATTTCAAATACCCATAAATTCTACTATTCATGTAGAATATCGTATATTGATATTGAGAATGTTTCAGGCTGTTTGCAGATGAGGATATTTGACAAGATATAACAGATTTGTATTATCCTATTTAAACTCTTTGTTCCAGTTTTGCTCATGGTTGATATATGAAAATAACTCCTTAAGTCTTCAGAAGTATAAATCAATTTATACCACTTTTTTTTCTACAATAGGTGCAAAATATACAGTCGCTCACCATGTTTGAAAGCAAACATTTGCAGACAAATGGAGTTAAATTGACGAAATTCATCATACCTTTAAAAACACGTCACCCGAATTTAACTATAAATACAAATTTCGAAAATTATTGACAACTCCTATCTTACAATTATCATTAGTTTTTTACGTCCCTGCTGGAATACGGAGCTTCAGAAGCAAATCAACATTGCACTGGGTTCACTGCAGGCTCACCTCTCTCCTCAGTACTATCTCACACTTGTCACCCTATGAATACCAACCCATTGCCTTCTACTGTTGGTCCATTCGTGGGTCTGGTGTATACTAAATGATAAATACAGGCTCCCTCAGAGTATGTCCGATCAGTTTTCATACCCGTTTTAGACATTTGTTAGAAGTTAGATTCATGGCTGGTTTGCTGAAAGAACACCTTGTTGCTCAATCTTTCCAGCCGGTTATTTGTCTCCCTTGTCGACCTCACTTTATCTCTCGCCAGCTAATCTTTCTGCTCTATATCGTCAAGTTTTCGCTTCATTATTCAGATGAGTACTATCACACATAATCTCCAGTTGAGTGACAAATGTGAAGGAAAATAAATGATTTGTCGAACCTCTGACGACTTAATATATGTTTCTGTGATGTTAAATAATGTAACATTTCCATAATAGATATGCTCACTCGAATGAGCGAAATCTCCAAGCCTAGAAAATTCGATAAATAACTTTTGATAGATCAGTTCTTCTCTAGGGTATTTCAACAACTGTCAGGTATACTTATGACATTACATGCAGTCAAAATCGACGATTGGCTGCTTTGGCCGACCAAATGCTGAAAATATTTCAATGAGTGGTGAATCAAATATCCTCACCTGAAAGTGTATCAAACGATTTATTTAGCAGTGTTTAGCATGCAACCATCAATCTATACTAATATAGGGATACAACATTGTTTCTCATTTGAGAAAACAGTTTATGTGAGCCTTTCACATTTCAGGTTGTAAAATATCGTTTTCACCACCAAATGTCATTCGAAACGTGAGGTTCGTCATGAAATTTCCGAACAATTCATAGCTGTTCTACACTACAGATTTTGTAATTTTTTATGGAAATGGCAAAACACGGTGGTATTTGGTAGCAGATTGTTTATTTGGCAAAAAGACATGCATTTATGGTCAAGTAATTGAATCTCACATTTGATATCTCAACTTGCATACGTTTTTCGTTTCTTGATTATTTTGTCTTCCTTTCGTGCTTTCTGTACTTTTGAACACAGATATCTATTTTCGCCTCCATGCAACTTAATCCATCGCTCCTCCATTCAACATTCTTCCTAAAGACATTAGACATGGCATTCGACTTACAGAATCTTGTTAGTAGAATACACCACACTCACACTGAATATTAGAGTTGATAAACCATAGTCGATTTGTGCAGATGAACCTCAGTTTCATTCGTAGAAATCTAGCTCTTTAGAGTTGATCATATAATGGTGATATGTATTAGATATTGATAATTCCCTTTCAGAGGTAGACAGCGGTCAAAATGAATTGTGTGACAAACGAGCGTATTCAGCAGTGATCATGACGTCCCTATAACTGTGCATATAACTCTTCCTCATTTCAGCTTCACTGTGCAGCACTAACACTCATCAATAGGTAGACAGATTCAGATGACATTTGAATTTTGACAACTGCATGAGCCAAATTGCAGAAAAGCAAAAGTGAAGTAATGTTTTGATCGCTTTGAAGGATTACTGAAATGGCCAGTACTTGCGATACGTCTGCGTCAGACGCAGAAATCCCAGGGAATATCAATCCTCTGACAAAAGCAAGAGTCCTCATTGATGTGAAAACCCGGCTAGGGAAGCAGAAGGACTAGGCGTCAACCTTCTGAGAGTACTCATAACGCTAACAAAGATGCCACCACTATACAAAGCATAGAAAGGATAGTTGCCTAATGAATTGAAGAATGGCTACCCTGTCATAACACAAAAAATGGTGACTTGAACCGTTATAAACACTGAGGTGGAATAATGCTCCCCTTCACCTAATGAAAAATAAATATTAGGTCACGTCAACCCGAGAAGACTAAAAGATGCTTTTTATTTAACCTTTGACCGTAACACGCTTTGATTCACAAAAAATAAAACCTTATTCGGATCAGAACACAGCCCATCAATAAAAACAGAGACAACTTTCAAGTATTCCACACTGGAAAACACACAGTTTCCTCCAAAATATAAATCGGAGTAAGATAAGGCTGCCTACCATGATCTGTTATATTCCTAATCGTGGAGAACTGAATCATGTTTCAAGACTTACAAGTCAAGGAAACTGGAATACTTTGTACAGATACAAATTCTCCAGGAGGTGTGCGTTTCACAGACAATTTTTCCCTAAATCATGCAAACTCAAAAGTTGCAAGCGGGAACTGACAGGAGAGCAGCAAATACCAAAGCAACTACATGTGAACATAAAGAAGTTATAGGTTATGTAGATACCTGAACAACAACAATGAATATAGCCAGTCAATATCAACTGGAGGAATTCAAGGGAGGTTACTCCTTCCACTTGACTAGAAGGCACAGATTGATATAGCAAAGCCAGAATCAGAAAGATAAGACAAACCCTGTTTAATCTGAAGACAGAATGAGGATCTGCATAAAGAGCAAGATTCTGATTTAAAACAGTATTGCGAAAACAGCCAGGACTTCTGTGTGGTTCAGAGAATTGACGGCGTTCTATGAAAAGCATTTCCAATAGTCTACTGCAGATGTCTCCTATTTTGAGGGTCATAAATAACGCTTTTCTCGGTAGAGATATGAACGTTTCCTCATTTGAGTTAGGTCTTATGGGTTTATTTGCAAGGCGTAAGGGATAGCCATTTTAAAATTAAAGTCTTCGTCATCTGCTGACCCCAGACTTCAAGTCCTGGAGATAAGAGCTGCAAGAGATACAATCGACTTTTGGCAAACGGTTTTGTGTATTTTGATGGAGAAATTTTTCAGCTGGTTGTCTTTTTCCATACTACATCCCGTTCATTCAGACACTACCATTCGGAACGGAAACTGTCTGTCCAGTGTCTACTGCAATAGAAAATTTGATAGTTGAGTGGCAACTATAGTAGATTTGCGGGACATTATTTTGGCCATCTTTATTGTCACGAACTGCGAAAGTACCATTAACATACGTTTACTATAAAAAGAAGCTGTTGATAGTCTTTTTAACACAGAATTCACTCTATACTATATCTCACTTTCAAAAATACGTGAAAGGTGAAAAATTTCAAAACTGAATACGATTAAAAGTAAATTACATGTTTCTAGGTTATTGAAACACATGGGAAACATGTGTCTGGATAATCTATTCACCCATAATCCTATGTCTTTTCAATGACTTAGTAACATGTCGTCTACAGTCAGTCCCAATTATTACCAATCAAAACTTCTGATGGATTTCGACCATCAATCAACCACACTTTCAACACTACATGCACATGTTTCATGATTGGTTTATATTACGCAAATAAATTCTCGTGACAATTCTGTCTGAAATTTATTATGAATTTAAGTATCCCACCGTCAATCTTTAAATTACGACAGCTATGTTAAGTGCTGTCTGTTTTCGTGGCAGGCATATATGTATTTATATATAGTGATGGAATAAATCATTCAGAATATCTTAAAATATGTTAGCAATACTCCTGCTCATTCTGTTTCCGCTAAAGTGTTCATCAATCTACAAAGGTAAGCGTCCAGTAATTTTTTTGCTGCAGTTTATTATACAATGTAAAATAAAAAGTCAAATGTTTGTATTATTAGGCAGTTAACACATAAGATTCGAAATCCTTTGAAGACTGAATGCAGTTCATTTCCTTCTGTTTTGTTTCATTTTAGATTTTTGTTTTTTTCGTGGGGATGAAGGTGATGGTTACGAGACATTAGAAAAATATTACTATAATGCTACTATTGGAAAATGTGTTAATTTCACGTACAGTGGAAGTGGGGGAAACAAAAATAATTTCGATACAGAAAAAATATGTAAAATTGCGTGTCAATTAAGGTAATGGCATGTTACATTAACTTATTATCAAAATATTTGGATGTTAGTTCCAATCATGTTTGTTTCACACAATCCATTTTCAATATATTTTTTCTAAATATGTTTCTGGCAACAGATAGCCTAATTAAATTTCATCGTGTTCCCACTAGTTTATTTTTGACAAAATGATAACGTATGCCTTAGAAACTGATACTGACTGAATGGTATTACAAGCTTCGTACTCTTCAAATATACAGGCCTATTGTAAGCAATGGTAATCTGTAGATTTACTTAGAACTAGCGAATGGAAACTGGAGAATTTGTTCAGGACTACGGTAAAGAGACAATTAATTATGTCTTAACCGCCATTCGAGAACAAGTGGGTACCGGTAATTGTTATTTCTGCTACCTCAAACATTCATTATTCATGCAAATAGTAAATAATATGTAATTCCAGAATTTTATTGATTTTAAACTATTAGCAAATTATATAATCTTCATTTACTGATAACCTATAATAGTTTCCAATAAATCAGCATCATATCAGGCTCATTCATATTTATTTTACCTTGTTGTTTCAGTGGCACATTCGATAGACGTAAGTTGTTGCCATTATAAACTTTGGCAGTTGATGTTTCAGATAAAGTGTCACTGTTGGTCATATGAGGACTATGGACTGCAATTTGAATCCATTAGATAAGATATATAATAATCATCCCAGTGATAAGCTGTATTGACATAAAGAGTGGCTTCTTCTTCATTGACACAACGTCGCACGTTTTACGGAGGTCTCATCCCCTTCTTTCGTCGAAAAAGTTACAAGAAGTTGCCTAGTTCCTTCTCGTTACGCCAATCATCGCTTTTTTCCATGGTGTCACGTCTCTTCCAGATATTTGAACTGGTCCCCCCTCTTAGTATAAAGTTTCTGAAACTGAGTCTCACTGTCTGCATGACGTATTTTAAACAAAGTATAAAAACCTTGGGTGTCCAGCTACGCTTTACCACACTCAGTGCTTTCAAATACTCTGGTTGACGTGATAGTATACGAGAAGATTTCAGTCATTTCATAAGTGGCGTGTGCTTATTGTTGTCAAATAGTAAAGAAGCTTCTGCTATCTTTATTCAAACAACGTATTGATATTTGAAGTAATGAATTTGGGTCAGTTATTAATTTCATAAGAATGTTTATATTAAAAACTCCGTTACTAACATATGTATTTTAACAGGTAGAGGCTGAAAATCTCAATCTCATGCAAATTCAACTGATTACTCAAATGATTTAAATAAATAGAAATGATTGTGATAAGTGTTTTAAGATAATTCACTTGTTTTCTGAACTAGCCAGTTCTGGTTCTGTACTGATTATATGAAACGGAATTGGCTTCGCCAAAATTTACCTTTATTGCGAAGGATTTCTACTGGTTCATTGCTTGTTAATGTATCAGATCGATATAATTTTCAATGCCTAAATTATCTTTGAATATTTTTAGGCAGCTGCGGAATGGATCCAGTCAGAGGCGTTTGCCCACGTAGTTACATCCGCTGGTACTATGATATCAATGACGGTATATGCAGACAGTTTGGGTTTTGGGGATGTGACAAAAAAAATGGAAACGATTTTCTGAGTGAAAACGAATGTGAAGCGAAATGTGGGTCACCGTAGGTTTATTATCATTTATTATCATCACGAAGATTTTATTATTTCATACCATGTATAATACCTGTTACTTTATTGCCATAGTATATATCAGTTCCTTAGTCCAAATATTTTGAAGCATTTTATCGACCTAACATAAGCCCAACTTTCCGTATCCCACTTTCTGTTGCATGCTTAAGTGAAGCCGGAAATATTACCGCTGATTGTGGGCTTGTCTTACCCTAACATCACTTCAAAACCGTCTCTATCTTTCCCTAGTGAACTAATTGACATGTGGCATCATCAAATAGCTAATGAATAAGGTTAGTAACGGTTCCAGTATCTCAATAGTATTAAGGCCGCTTAGATGGTCGACTTTACTCAAGACGTTTTGAAACTCAATGATTATGACTTCGAGATTGGCTGCAGTGAACGTGTCTTACGTACCCTCCTCCATCAACTTCTGAAAAATAAAATCGAATTCCGGTCTACTTTCAGCTGCTTTGAATGTTAATTCCATGGTATAATTGTCTGACCCCTCATCTTCTCCTCTCTTCTATTTTCACCTGAACAGGCTGTTTCTACACTTTAAAGAGACTGAGATGAAGTCTGACTCAATTTATGTATGCGTATCTAGTGACACTCATTCAGCCTTGTGTTTGCCGTCTGCTATCATACACTGGAACCAGCCACCAAATCACTGAAAGCACAAAAGTGTATGAAGAGTTCCCCGTCCTCATTCATTCATCCAACAGCTCCAAAACAAATAATGACTATACCCTTCATGCTGTTTAATCCTGGTTCATTTGTCATTCATATTGTCCATCAGGATTTGAACAGCAACATCTAGTTCCAGTCTTGTCCTTCAGTGCTCTCGGAAGTTTTCCTTCTTCTGCATTGGATTTCTTTTTTTTCCGGGTGTAGCAATGTATAATTATAACTTTCTTAACTTTTGAATTGATTTTTGCTGTCAATATCCTAGCGGAGACTGGTTTTCATTAAATAGAGACTGAGGGCGCAGTTTGGTGATATCATGATGGCCACTCATTCAGTGTTGTCCCAGTTGTCGTCTTCAATTAACAACTTGCTGAGACTATATCTATTCCATCTGTCCTTATAGATTCCATGCGCTTCTGTACCTTATAGTATATTCTCCGTGAGAATCTGATCGGGCTCCTCGAATTCAAACCTCTTGTGGGGATTCCATGTTTCCACACTTATGAAACTAATACAATAGTTTCAAGGCATACCACATTGTGAAATAGTATGCGGTTCATTCAGATGATATTTTCGTAAACTGTGTGATTTCTTTGTTTTCCTCACAATATTCACCACAGTTAAACTTCAGACATTTTGTTTTTGGTAGTTTTGGATAATATTCCTGACTGTTTGATGCACACAGATACGCTGGGAATGAATGAGGCTTGATTTGTAACGACAGAAGACAAAACCAGGCAACAGATCGTTTATTAAGGAAATCAGCAGATACTTATAGATTTTCATTTACATTATTAAAGATTATTGTTAGCAGACAACACAGTCTTTTGATTGGTTTTTTCTCACTGAAAGTTAATCTTTCATCTCTTTGTGGCTGTTTCTTGAAGGTCGGATCCTTTATCTGTTAATTGTATGCGCCTACGCAAAGTCTGCTGTGATTGGTTGTTAAGTCTGTCTTTGTTCTTGTTTTCAGATGATCAATATTAGGGACGTGAACATTGACGTAAATTACTGTCCACCGACTCGGCTATCAGCCAGTCCCCACCATAGATTAACCCTTTCATCTAATTCAAGTGTTTACTAGTGAATTTCGAAAACTGTAGGTGTACTAGTTTAATGGTACCATCCTTGGCATGTACATGCATTTATGTAGAATAAGAATGAGACAGATGAGAGTAGGACCTGCAAGGAAGGATTGTCTGATTAACGAATGCTTCATGGTTCCAAATGATCCGAACCTGGATAATAATGATTGTCATAGATTTAACTAATTTCCATTTTCCCCCTAACTTGCAATCAGGCAAGCCAGCCAAATAATTTTCACTGTTATAATTTCACTATCATTTAAATGTTGAACACGAAGTGGAATTAAATTAGTATTAAATTCTTCTTTCAAAAGAGCTCTTAATAAACAGAGATATTTTACGTTAACTTTTATAGGCTTGCTCGTTCATTTTATACAGAACGTAAGTTCGTTTAAGAAGCAGTCAAATTTGGTAAAATGTGGAAATGATTAATTATTATCGATTCTGAGCACAGTAAAATGAGAAAAGTGCGTCAACTACTTCATTTTTTAGCAAGCCAAATTAAATTGGTCTGAATAGATCAGCAAAATAGTGTTGTAGGTTACAAAATAATCTAAAGATGAAGATGAAACAAAGTGTGAAGAGTTAGACATCAGATATCGACGGTAACCACACAAAACAAGACGTCATAAAACTGTACGACTTCCCAAGAAAACAGCCCTTGGAATTTACTGAAATTATCATAGGCCTAAAACAAAAATTATCACGAAATGATAAATTTAACGCCATATGCGTTCAAAAATCCCCATAGACTGGATTCATTGTGAGTTGACATTCCTTCTCATCAACTTTAAAACAGATCAGCGGGATATTTTCATAAATTTATACCATCTACGCTTAAACCAGTAATACCACTGAGATCACATTTGCTTTCTCAGTGTATACAGCTAACTGAAATACAGCATGAAGCCATATCTAATTTTGTATATAACTTTCTCTGTATTTTGAGCATTCCTACGTATACAATTGAGCAGTGATATTTCAGAAATCACCAATTTAAGACACGCAAAGCTCCAAAAATTCAATTTCGAGACATACTATTATTATTTATTGATTTCTGTATGCATCCTGAATAACAAATAACCTGCTTACTGATAACAGACATAATCATATTCAAATATTTTGTATCATCCACTAGAAACCAATATATATATATATATATTTTCAACCATAACCGAAATTCATTTCATCTTGATGTTTTTACTCAGAGTACTAGAACATCTTTGTCTAGTGCCTCCGAATTAAAATACAAGTTTGTTTCATGCATTTGACCAATGTGAGCATGCACTGTAAGCAGTGCAATAGCCAAACCATAACACATAATGCCTTCCTCCCTCTCACACAACTTGTCTTCTATCAAACTGATTGAATAATGAGTCACTTAAATATTTAGCAGTGAATAGTAATTCTTAGAAGGCTAGCACATAACTATATTCATTATTTTGTACAAATCTGGGAATATTCGACAAAAAATAATAACTCTCAGAACAGAATGTCTCCGTCAACTTATTGTCTTCTCTCATTCCGCATTGATAGTCATTATATGCTCACTTCAGGTTCAGTCACTCTGCTGGATGTTTTATTTGCATTAGTATGTTTCAGGTCACTTGGAAACTGGAAATCAATTTGAAGTCGTACAAAATATTCTGGTTAAACATTGCATGTAACGGTAGTACAGGTATTAAGCTGTTAACTTTCTAGCATGAAGATTTCTGTGGCTTTCTGATGAACTTCCTCTATTCATTCTTCATAACCTCAAAAATGAAAATCACAATGAACCATTTTTGATATTTACGTAAAACCACTGTTTCAATATTTTGAGCATTCATAGGCGTAGTATTACTCAGGGACTAATCAGAAGTCATCAAATTTCATGAAATCTAAGTTTCAAAGATACAATTATTGCATTTACAAAGCTACGTGAATTCTCATTCAAAACGTTCATCCTAATTAAAACAGATTTGACCAGCGAAAATTTTAAACTTTCGAACAGACTTTCTCATTCCACATTCTCCTCACACAGTCAGAGTTAACGCCCTTTATCTGTCAAGTTCAGTCATACCGTTTTTTTTCACAACGCCTCATGCCTCAAAAGTAATATCAGTCATTCAATAAAGTAAGCTGAATAGTGTCTCAAAAAGATACACAAAGACAAAGCAAAAGGTTAAAAAAACTGACTTCCTATTTAAATATGAGCAAAGACTCTGTATTTTCACCATTCATACGAATATTCACATATAAATCCGAAATTCCCCAAAAATGAATTTTAGAAAGATACAATGATTGATTATTCACAGCCATATGCACCATCAAATAAAACTGCAAATATGACTGAACACAAATCTTAAAATATACCCTAAAATAGCATATAATACATGTAAATATTTCACATTATATAAGCCAAATAAATATATAGTAATTATGTTCCAACTGCTGTTTAGGTAAAAACCAACGTGAGTTCATGTATTCGTTGAGTCTGCTGATAAAATCAGCAGGAAACATATGTCAAGTGCTACTTAACTTTCACTGTCACTCCACTTGATTCATTTAATGGCGTAAGAAGTATACACTAGAAACAGTGTAATAGCGACAGCTCATCACTTGAAAGTGAATACACTAGGAATCGTACATATATATATGTTTATCTCAGCTGCTACACTTCTACCACCACATGCATCTTTGTGTAATCAATTACACAAGATTTGTGCATGCAGTAAAACACTGTAAGTAAATTCATCCATGAAAATAAATGCAAAAAATGTTGTTGTGCACTACGTATTAAACATATGCACAGTTCAGTAATCAGCATGCGTTATAGACAACTGAGTTAAGGAAAAAATATGTGGCCATAATTTATCAAATATTCTTCTAAAATGACAGTTTTATGTCCACTGAAATTCTCCTAAATGGAGCCTAAAGTTAGATCATAAACTTCAAATGTGGTTCATATTGTTCTATCAGGGAATAAAAGTATAATTAAAAGGACAATAGTCGCTCGGATTGACTCAGAGTAGTAGTACGTAGGATTAAACATAACAGCAGTTCTATAAGGGACATATATGCCGCCAGATGGAACACCATCAAGAAAATCTAAAACACAAAATCGATGCAGAAAAATATTAAAATGCCTGTAATAATAATATAAAAATTATTCTTAATATTATTCACATATTCATATTAAATAATGTACAGCCACTACACCAAGTGAGTTCATGTTTTACACGTGTTCGATCTCAACTGATTCGACCTTTATTGTGTATGCAGTCATCCATCAAATATTCATCGAAACTTCTTGTCAACGATTTCAAAGATTCAAAGGAATCCATTATTACGAGTGGATTAAGCAGCTCTAATGAAGGGTGACGTTTCATTCGTCAAATCTCTCCGACTTGTCGGACAAATATCAACCCACATCATCCTGGAACGCTTCACGCAACACCCACCCTGGAGCACAAATTAAGAGCTGTAACGTTGGCGAACATGGTCTTATTACAGACTAGTCTCTATAGGGTCAGTTTGCCATCACTAAGTAATACCATGAAATTGTTCATTGTCAGCAGAAAAAAGCACTTGTTCCCAGAAGGAAGAATTATCCTCATGAATCACATGTTCGTGAACACCTTTCACTTCCCTGAGTCACCGATATCCCCGTCCCCCCAGTCAGTCTCGATTGACAATGATGTCTTACACTGTCCTCCCATAGTCTGTCACCTACTTCCGTCTCAGTCTCTGCCCATCGAACAATTTATCCACGAGACTAGAGAATTCTAGGAGGCAGCTTTGAGATTTATCTCCGTATGATAATTTGTGTTAATTAGCTGCTTGTGTAATGAATTAATATCTTTTCTTCCGATTTTTTCTAAGTTATATGATTATTTTCATCTCGCACTTGCACACATATTTTCATTTTATTTACCTGATATTCTTCGGAGAATCATGCTCTGATTTTGATTTTCACATTTCCAGATTTTACTTTAATGGGTTTTGTCTAATAATTATTTTTCTTCAGATGACATGAAGTGAAATTTTCATGTATTCTTCTATTTTAGAATTAACACTTTTTACTTCTCTCTTTTAACTGTGACTATATTCTCTCCTTTTTATTCCTTTTTCATTAGTTTATGTGCTCTTGATACATTTTGTCCAGTGAACAGGGTTTGGAACTTGCGAAACTGATCTTCCATGTCCCTTCAATATGTAGGATCAGCCTCTTTAGCAGTATGTGGAGTAAGGCCACTGCTATTCTGACTACGTCATATATCTCTAGCCCTCCCTTCATTTTTCTTCATGTTAGGTGATAAATCCTAAATACATATGTTTCTGTACACTTTGTGGACTCATTATTTGTCATTAAAACTGAAATCTTACTTGCTTATACAATTGTTGTGGTTGTAGTTTCGCTTAAAACTCTGCAAACTATCGTCACAAGGAAATATTTTTTTATAGATTTATTTTCAGAAACCTCGCCAAAACCCACTACTGGTTTCCACACTCGTAATGAGCATATGTCTGATGCCCCTGGCTTAACAATGCTGTTTCACTTGATGTATTACTTTCACTTAACAGAATTTGATGGGATCCTTAATGCTGAACGCATTATTTGTCAGAACAAAATGATCTTTGTATCGAGTTGCTTTGTCTTCTATAAAGTTCCAATTCTAGAAATAAAATGGGAATTTCTGATTTTTGTGATATACTGAATTTAATCAAAAAAGCGTGCTTCATTGAAAGTGTTGAAGAAATTTTCTTGTTGGGCTTTCTATCACAAGTTATAACATTATCATCCGTATATCTTTTGTACAAGTACAGTTAACTAGTCAGTAAATTTAGGATCCTGTTTCCAGTACTCGCCATGATTCAGTCAGCTAAGAAAAGACGCCGTCGCCACATCATCTTTCTGAAAACATGCAGTGATTCTTTATACTTTGATTGTTAGAAATTAGCATACATTGTCGTCCATGTGATCTTTAAAAACTATCAAAACTTGTGGCTCATGGCTTTATCTGATATGACTGTATTAAACAGCCCTAAAGTTTCGTAATATTTGCCAGTCAGTAAATCATAAATTTCAAAATTTATCCTACATCACGATGAAATCTCGTGTTCTTTACAATTTTCAGATGATAATTCCTCACCATTTGAAATTAATTTTGATTATGAATATTCTACTTCCTTTTCTTATTTGCTTTTCATTAGCTAACATTTGTTTCAGCCGTCAAGTTTTCAAGAAAACGCTTTCTTTTCGTCTCTGCTGGTTGTATTTCATTGATTTACTGGGTATTTCTACTTACATATAAATCGTTAACTTCCAGATATTTCAATTTTCTACAATTTAGCCACACCTCTCGTTGAGTTAAGAATACTTTTTTTCTGTAAAACTCATAAATGTTTCCTATGCTTTCAGTGATTCTTTATATTTTCTTCATTATGAACTCTTAAACATTTTCGTCCGTGTGATCTTTCACACTATCGGAATCAGTGGCTGTAAGCTTTTCAATATATGAATGTATTATTTACTTCTGACCTTTCCCAGAGTTATTCAGATGTTATATAATAAACCGGAAACATCCGCTTTTGTCTGTATTTGCAAACTCACCATCGCTCATGTCGACTGATTTCTCACTGGTCTATGAGACTGTGTAATGCATTCGATTTCTGTGTTTGGTTTTAGAAGACGAATCCATGCTAGGGAAAAGCATTAATGGTAAGTGTTTCATATTCCTTTGTTCGTTTAAACTAGTATTAAGCATATATCCAGTGCCTCCAGTTTTACTATGCTGCTTTAGGTGTTATAGTACTTTGATGCTAACTTTAAACGAATCCAGTGAAATCCCTATGGCAAAACTTATTATTTCTCACATGTTTATCTTGTCTGCTTTTTAGTCCCCTACCTGAGTGAGTTTATGTTTTTGTTGTTTAATGTCATAGTGAAATGAGTAACAGATATTTCATCCTACCTCATTATATTTTTTGAGTTTGGTGAAGTGGAGACCTGAAAGTGGCGGCAAAAATGTAGTTTTATTTTATCCTTTAAGAATCTTTGCATATATAATTTTGTTTGAAGAGTAATCTTTGCTTCATGTAAAATATGTCATTTCTATTTAACGAGATTCAGACTTTTATCCTGACAATGTGCTTACAAATTTAGGCATACACGATGGACGAATTACAAACACTCGCCTTGAATTGGAAAACTTTGATTTTTTCTCATTTAGCCTTTTACGATGTGAGTTTCTCTATTTGGTATTTTTGTCGAAATTATCGGAAGGTAATTCACCTTTAGCTCACACTATGACACCGGAATTACAGACAAACCTGATAAAGCAAGATTCAGATAATAAAGTAATACAAAGTTACCAATTTTTTTTCTAATGAGAATGTATACAATAATTATAACATCGCCTTTGATTACGAAATAACAGCATGCAGTGATTTTGACAATATATCAATAAAGGAAGTCTCAAAACATCATGGCATACAAACTGCAGTCGTAAACATTCCATCGTCTTCACCAACTAATAGCTTTATACGCTTCTTGTAGAAAGATGGAAATTCCCACTCCATACACTGACCACTCACACCAACAGACAGTCACACAGTTAGAGTGATTTGTCAGTGTACTGTCTGTGTGTAATTCTTGTTGTTTCGTTGTTGGTGAAATCAGGTGTCACTTACTGCACCAGTAAGATATATGAGTAATTGTTATGGGTCAGTAGTACTATGCAGTTCACTATCCACTAAATTTATTGTCCATGGAACACTACATCTGATATAATGCATTAATCAATACAAACTGTGTTTGATGAAACCATTACCCATGCTATATACTAATTAGGCATAATATTTCAGGCAGAAGAGAAAGGTTATTTGGACATCTGATAACGTGTATTCTCCTTCACTTTGATATATGGTAACGCCAAGGATGACGGCGTATCTAAATGTGTTGTGTTAACGGAAGTATGATTAAAATGTGGACTTGATCAGATTTCATTTAAGAACACATTCCTATATTTCTAATATTCAAGTAAAGCCGAAAAATAAAACCGGAAATTGTGATACATAATTCAAGAAAGATATTTTGATTGGATATAAATCCTTTCAAAATCTCTACATTCATCTGCACGTTTCAGTTGTCCACTTCGAATAACATTTTAATGTTTATACATAACCTAACAGAATGTTCCATTTTTAGCTCATCGCGATAATCATCATGTCTGTTGGCGTGTGTGTTTTGTTTGTCGGATTGATATACATACTCTAGAGGAGTTTCAGTTCGAATGCAGTTCACATCACAACTCAAATAATTGCTATTAATACATTGAATAAGTAAATTTGTGCACCTTTCTGCTGACTTTCAATTTCAATTCCTCAATTTATGCATAAATATTTACTCATTAAAAATAAATGAATTTGTTTGCAAGTTGTACAGTAGTATTCAATTTATGGTAAAAGGTAACAGATGGCATAACACAGTTTCAAGTAAATTTAATTCTCATGAGAATAAAGAAAAATTAAATTTTTGAGACGGTAGGGTTGAAGTGGAATTCGTGAATCAATATTAAGAGTTTTCAAGTAAGTCAAGTATTGTCAAAAATGAAAATTGGGATGATTATCACTATAAAGTAGGCTACGATGGAGTGAAGTTAACGGATGAATTCACACGAAGAACATTACTATCACTAAAGTGTAAAAATGGGCTTTACAAAATGGTCTTGGAGTGTTGAATGACCTGACTGTAAAAGGAGACCACAGGTAGAAGAATAGGTCTTATTATACCCTCATCTCATCAGCTACGCAATGCTGGATAACACGATTACAACGTCAATTGTAACCAGCCGTGTAGGTGATGTGGATCCATCGAAGATTGAAACAACCAAGTGCACTTAAATGTGGGCATAATAACACTGAAGGCAGTGGATAACTCAACTGAGATGCTAGATACGATTTTTCGTCCTTAGTACCTTACGCTGCTCTGAGCCCAGTAAATGTTTCAAGACTAATCTGTTACTATTAAAGTACATATATCTGACTGACTACTACACCAATAACAAAAACTACAAGAAACAGGACGACTACGATGAATCTTACTTCGGTGCATGTTAGCAGCATAAAACAGTCGAATGCACTAAAAGAGTGAACTTATAATTTCTTTGGAATTAATGACAACTATTAAAGATGAGCTCATAAACAGTATCTTTTTATACACCACGCTGGCAAGGAGGGATTTACTCCCACCGTCTTTACTTTATTAAACCTTCTAGGATGTTCACTAACTAGCAGTATCGTATGTCAGTTTTCCAGTGCCTTGTCGACAGTGGCCTTAGAAAGGATGGCCGGAGCTGTGCAACGCGGAGAATGGATAGGTTTCTCCAACCTATTTAAGGCAATCATATATTTATGTTGAGGTACTGTCATGTAATGTCTGCCTGTCCTGTCTAACAGAAAATAAGAAGTGAAGTGTGAGATTTGAGTATTTCGCGATAGTAAAAAAGCGTATATAGTTACCGTTGTATTGTGGTGGTGTGATGCAGACAACGTGTGCCAACAGAATATTATTCTCACATATTCCCACGGTTCAATAGTGCATTAGCAACAGAATACTATGTATTTCTGAACATTCTATTTAATGTTGTTTGATGTAAAAAAGAAATCACTCTTCAATTATACTACTTATATTTAGCAGGTAGTAGGCGCTGCATTTCCGTACTTCATAATCTAGACAGTTGTTTGCATCTGAAGTTTATCTCATATCATTTAATAAAATTTTGTCCGATACTATTCACCTTCCTTTAGTTAGACACTATCTATCCCCAGCCGATGCACACCTGATATCAATGGTCGGCCTGATAAATTTGGGCTACCAATATCACATGCTGAAATTCTCAAAATACTACGTGGAATCAAGCTATGATAAAATAAAATTTTTTAAAATACTGCATTACTTGATTTAGGCACCCCTCACTTTTGCACAATGTCTATTCAGGTCACTTTATTTTTTGTCTGGCACTCGCTCTGTTTTATCTAACCACAGACTGCTGTTATCACAGGTTATCGGTTCTTTTATTTTGACGTATAGTCACTGCGCATTTGACATCACTCAGTCACAGACGCCTAACTGTTTTGTGTCTGCGGCTATCTTCGATTATTTTGTGTGTTTTTTTCATTTTACGAGCAAAGCAAATGCCTAGTGAATTAGTCTGTCTCAATTATCACTGTGGGTTTCTTAGAAGTAGTCTGCAGCAAGTACCATCCATGTATCATTCATACATTCACATCTTTGATATAACTCTCCTCAATGGACCATCCTACAGTCAAATCAGCAAGACATCCACTGGAATAGACCTTTAAACGAAAATTCGGAAAGCATATGAAGAAGGAATAGTTGAACAGAATGGCTTAAGATAATCACACATTTGAGTAACAATCATGGACTCATTCTTAAATTGCGTCAAGGACTTTAACATTTCCTTCTAAATACCCTCGGTTTTGTCTTTCTACTCAGCTCAGCTTGGAAATTCATCTCGGTTTGAAAGTACCATATACAATTCATTAGTATAATCCCCAGGATTAAAAAATAACTCTACTCGATTCTTTATCATATCTCTGCTGGCTATTGCTTGATAGAATTGGATTTAATGTACGTGTATTGTAATTCATCACTGCCAAAGATGCGCTAGCATGTATTTGTGGTGGCAACGTGTTACTGTCGACTGGAACATTCCCGAACCCTCTCCGATTCAGGATGTCCAAAACTAGCAAACCAACATATGCGAATTATACTTTGGTGAAAATTTTGAGATGGATAAATAAATCGCTCACTACTGTAAAAATTCATTTGAATCAACTGTATTATCTTTCAGAAAATGAAATGTGCTTGACGGTGATTTGCTCATTCCATAATTAGTTGATTTAAACTAAGAAATGATAGTAAGGGTAGTAATGTTACGTACTAGTACCGGACTCCACGCTTTTAGCTATAATGCAGTTACATGTTTTCCGATATGCCCTGAGTACGATTAATTACAGATAACATTGTATTAAGAGGCTCAAGTGAAGACTAGAGAAATTATACCAGTAGCAAATTTGAACTTCTAAAGTACACGAACATAAACCTCTCATGCACGACTGCTAAATGAATACGGAAACGGTCAAACTCCAATTTTCATTTACACAGTGGAAAATATTCATTGAATATACATGTAAACAGCAGCACATCTTCGTTTAATCCTGTATTTCTCTGTAGCTGGCTATACAAGTGACCATAGGCTCTCATCTCCTCCTGTTCTAGCTTGATTATTCTCCTGCCAATCATTACTCAACTGCTATCAAAGCTGCAGTACATGGTCAAGGCAACTGTGGTTTAATGTTTGCAATAGCCTGTTGGAAATGCTTTCCATGACACGCACGCAGTCTTTCCACCACACTGAAGCCCGGATGCATTTAAATCATTATGAAAACTACAAATCTTATCTTTTAAGCTGAACCAAGCTCATCTCCAAATGATTAATACAGAATAATGAAATTCTATCTTACCTTTTTGCCCCTGGCTTTGACATCCTCATTCGTGTCTCCTGTAGAGAAAATGGTTCCGCCTAGATAAGCGAAAGGGACGAATTTAAGCACTTATCTTCAAAGTTCAAATCTTCTAGAGTTTTCTTATAGATACGTAGTATCCTAGTCTTCTTGCTTCTCAGGGTTTGTCGTATGATTCACTCTACCACAATAAAAATATCATAGATGATATTAGACAGGCTTGTATTATTTATGTGTTCACTTCAGAGGTATTATCATACTACAACGCTATTGAAGACATTTTCACTGTCAATGAAGTTGAAATAGAAACTCGACCGCTATTCTATCCTCTGTTCAATGATGACATGTATCTTGACGCTTTGATCCTCACATTACTCGCCTTTTCCTGTACGCTACTGGCGTTATCTTTTATCCGAGATAATGTTCTGATAACATTTTTCTGCGGTCTGTTATACTGCAGTTGCGTATATATCGTAAATATGTCTGTTGTCATTCGGGGCACTCTTTTACCTACTTCGCCGAGTAAGTTATACAGTGAACTCACATTCTCCTTCTTCGAATTGATTCATGTTCCATTTCACCTTCCACTCTCTACTATTAGATAACAGGTGTCCATGAGCATCCATACCTTGTACTCCCTCCTCTTCCTTCAGAAGACAGCTACAAAGATTTCCTGAGTCTCAGAGATTGCAAGTGATCCTCCCTGGAGATCCCCTGGTTGATGCGAAACAGTGTCGCCAACCTTGCTCTCTTAGCTAAATTGAAGGTGTTATTTATAGTTTCATTCTTCAGATTCCAGATGTTGAACGCGAATTCTCATCCAGGTGCTTTGACTTCTTTCAACCTGACATGAATATTCATCACATTTGGAAACTGTCTTAGCCAACATCTCGTTCGCTTATCGACATGGTGTCCTGCTGGCTGGGGTTTCATTTTATTGAGAAGAATTTTGACCGACTCTTGGTGTGTCTGTTTGGTTAAGAACCTGTCACCGTATGTACCTCTTTTTTCTTCTACACGCTGGGTCAAACTAGCAAGCCACTCAAGACGCAGAAGTCTCTGAAGAGTAGTCTGTTGTAATTGGATTTGCTAGAAGACTCTTGACTAACGATAAATTTCCTACATATAATTTTTCCTCACATCAGAAATTAGAGAAATAAAATTTGCGAATAGTCCATTACCATTGGCATATGCCTCTTCAGAAGTCTCCCTTGAGTTCGAGATGTGAGGTGTTGCATTTATAGAAAACTATAAATATCACACTTAAATGAGAAGGAATAATTGACAAAAATAATTCAATATTGGCAATATTCTAAACTCATCAACGAGCAAAAGCTCGAAAATCAGTCCATGCAATACGTGCCCTGTGTTTACTTCCATTTATGCATGCATACACGTAAATGAAGCAATATCATCAAAAATCTAGTGTGAATTCAAGTGTATATGCACCAAGCATTCAAGTCTCCTTCTGTGACATTGATAAAAATATTTGTAAAACCTCAGCGAAATTGAAATGATTAATTCCAACGTTTCGTTCGACAATCTGGTCCTAATTTCCTCAGCGAAATTAATCGAAATTAACATAACAGAGGTTTATATATAAAAAGGAACAACTCTTGTTTTTAAACATTGTCCAATCATGAGTCATGCAACAGGCATCAACATGTATAATAAATAAATAAAATTGTACGTTTACATATAAAAGTACATCTCTTGTTTTAAATTGTTTGTCCTGTCATGTGAATCAAGAAACAGCTATCAATAGGTGTAATAAACAAAACAAAACAAAAATTTGTATATGAACTCTGATCAAAATTTGACCTCAGACTTTCAAAATTAGTCTCCTAAACTCTAATCCTAAACGCCATAATTTTGAATATACGTTTAATGATAAAATTCTAGATACTAACAGTTTGAACAGACATGAAGGCGTGATGTTAGCTGATGCATAGGAAATCCTTATTAATAAATAAAAATGGATTTGTATCACAAATTATTAATACTTGGTCAAAATTCTCGTCTGTCCATATCTTCTTATGAAGACGTTAAGAAATGTTTTACAACTGTTTACCACCCCCACACACACACACACTGTTTAGAGTGTTTAACAAAGGTAGAAGAATCATTTGTAAGTCCGAGGTCAAATTATGATCACAGCTCATAAAAAATTTTGTTTATTATACTTGTTGATACTCGTAGAATGACTCATGATTGGACAAAGTTTTCAAAAACAAGTGATGTCCCTTTTTATATTTAAACCTCTGTTATGTTAATTTCGGTTAATTTCCCTGAAGAAGTCCGGACCAGATTGCCGAACGAAACGTTGGAATTGCTCATTTCAATCTCGCTGAGAGTTTACAAATATAATTTTTTACAAATGTCTACTTCTCACTCGGCGCCCAAATATTTTAGAAGTATTCTGTCAAATCTTGACGACAGTTCATTTGAATTAGTCTACTTTTGTTAAAATATATGTGTATATGCAGTATACAATGGTGTGTGTTTATGTGTGTGTGGGTTAACAGTCATAAAACATTTGTTATTCTCATATGAGTTGTGATCAAGATTTGATCGGATATTTTCAAAAAAATTGAGATTTTTTACAAATATAATATAACTTTTTAAATTTGTTATTCTCCCCATAAGAAGACGTAGAAAATCAGGAATTTGACCATTGTGACTAGTTGTTGATGCATAACCAATTTATTTATTAGTCAGGATTTGCCATGCATCAGCTAAGATCACACCTTCATGTCCGTTCAAACTGTTGGGATTCACCCATATATGTAGGGCTTCTGCAGTCAGTCTTTCTTTATATGAATCAAAACCTTTCTGTTAGACCTAAATCTTATCAAAGTCGATTTCGTGTCCCGTTTCTGTCGAATGCAGTGCAATCGCTGAGTTGTTTTCTGGCCTCTTCAAGTCCGCAGAGGTCTTTAGAACCACCTTTAATCATTGTTTATGCTCTTTAACTCTTATATTTACCTGTCTGGAAGTTTCTCCTACATATACGGCGTTACAATCCCCACAATTGATCTGGTATACGCAATTCTGCTGGTTTTCTTGTTCTATTTTATCCTTAACCTTCACCAGTAATGAGCGTAAGGTGTTTGATGCACGTAAATACACTTTTATGTTATGGTCTTTAAGGATTCGCTTTATTTCGTCGGATGTTTCTTTGCGGTAATGAATCACCGCTGTACTCACCAAATTCTTAGCATCAGGTTTTGATTCATCCTTGTCTTCACATTTTAAATATCTATTTATGAAGGTTTTTGGATAGTTATTTGATTCAAGAGTGGATTGAACCAATTTTAATTCCTTGCTAATATCTTCCTCCTCAGTAACTAGACGTTTCACTCTGTTGATCAGATTCTTGGCCACTGTTACTTTGGTGATAAATGGGTGAGCTGAATAGTAATCTAGGTATCTTTCCGAATTTGTCGGCTTTCTGAAAATGTTTATTTTAAATTTGCCATCTAATTTTCTTTTCACTAAACTGTCCAGGAACGCCAACTCATTCTCATCAGATTCAACCTCTTTGGAGAACTTAATAGTTTCTGATATATTGTTTATTAAGTGAAAAAGTTCATTTAACAAACTACGTTTGATTATGCTGAAGGTATCATCTACGTATCTTAACCACATCTTTGGGGAACTAGAGCATCTCATAATTGCATTTGTTTCGAATGAGTGCATAAATAGATTGGCGACTTGCGGAGATACTAGCGTTCCCATAGCAATGGCTCCTGTTTGACGATAAAGAACCCCTCTAAACGTAAATAGCTTGGATCGAAGACACAATTCTAATACCTTCATAATTTCGTAGCGATTTAAAGGGCAACAACCACTGAGTTCGTCGTCAGCACAAAATAAATTATAAATAATCCATAAAGAATCATTAACGGGAACATTCGTGAATAATGAATAAACATTGAAACTTGCTATTATTCCATCTTCAATATTAGTCAAGTTTATTTTCCTCTTAAATTCCTTCTGTGATATAACAATCCTGATAAGTATTTCGATTTCGCAAGCAGATATATGTATATATAAGCTGCAGTTAAATAATTCCTTACACTGAAATATTCGATTATATCTGATGAGTACTTTGGTTTATTCTGTTTGCGAAGAAGTGTTCCCATGACACAATGGTAAGAGCTAAGTATCGAATTTCACTTCACTGAAATAAACACTATTAATTAGCAAAGAAAATTTTGATTACATTGCCTAATGTGCACAACAGATATATGCAGTTTATTTCGAATGACTCCATTTCATATAATTCTGATCTGTTTAATTTCAGAAACTTTTTTTGATTATGAGGATGAAGGTAATTGTAGCCAGACAGTTAGTGAATGCTATCATAATGATAAAGCTGGAACGTGTATGAAGTTTTAGTGCAATGGATGTGGGAGCGACGAGAGTAGATTGGGTACATTAGAACTATATTTACTCTCAAACTTGACGCGCTTTTTGATTAGTACGTTGCATTTACTTAGTTACATAAAACTCCTATTTCTCTGGTGTTTCTGGCCAGGAAGTTGTAGAAGTTATTGTAATTCGCTTACCTTCTAACACTGAATCAGTGGATATAATCTTGCTGACTGATAATACTTTTAACTAACTGTTTCGCAAATCGCAGATCTCTACTGAAAAAGATTAATTACTTGCATTCTCTATTATACTCAAATGTATATTGTAATACTTGGCTCCACGATTCATATGATGGTAATTAAGCCTCTTTAAGTGGTTTCACAATGTACAGACAAGACCGATGCAGCTCAAAGAAGAAGAGATGTGGCGGTGTTGCCACTTTTATTAATTTTCAATGGTCTACTGCCATTAACGTCTGCTTCAAATTCTCAAATGACAATAATGATTGTGTGAATGTTAAATGTCGACCTAAACTCTTATCTAAGTATAACTTCATTTTTGTGACAAATATATATTTCACAACTTAATGCAGTCCCTCAGAACTATCGATCTTCGCTGATGAATGCACTGATTTTTCTACTGCTTCGTTTGATAAATCCTTGTCTGTAGTGACGGCTGATTTCAATTCTAGTGACTACAGTTTTATTACATTGCTGGGCCATAAAAATGTTGTAAACTTCCCAACTCGACAAGACACTTCAGTTGATTTGGTATTTATAAATGATTCTGGAATATACGAAGCCCGTTAAAGAGTTCCGCTCTTCAATTCCGATCACTGTAGTGTACGAGTTTTACCCTAAATTTACGGAAAGTTACACAACAAAGCCTCCTCAAACTTGTCCAAGAAAGTCGCTCACAGATTTTACTCAAATGAGAACGTACATCATCTTAGAAACATTCTCACTAACACAAGATGCGATCTGTTTAATGATGATTCACTTGATGACACTATGTCTAATATTACATCTTACCTGAAATTCTGTTTTGAAATCTGCTGTCCAAAAGAAACATTATTCGACAAATTTAACCGTTTCTACTCCCCTCAACTTAAAAGGCTTCGTAGAGAGAAGGAAAAGCTACACAAAATGAAAAACAAAGTGGTGTAAAAAGAACTAACTTCTTAATCAAGTCTGAAATGCAGAGGTTGAATGCATTGTGTAACCAGAAATTCATATCCTGCAAAAATGCTTCTAATATGCTGAAACTATTCAAGAAAATCACTGTTGGTAAGCAGATAAACAATATTCCGTACTCTTCTGATGTATGTACTCTTAGGAAATCTTTTATTTATTCTCCCTAAAATGCCATGCTTCCCAGCATCACTAGTGTTAATAATAGCCCCTATCCAGGTTTTAACACAAATGATTTTCAAAATTGCCTCAAGTCTCTGAACCCTTTCCAGAGCCAAAGTCCAGATTATGTACCTAGTATTATTTTTTTAATGTTCTGATGTTCTGTGTCACCCTCTCACTGATCTATTTAACAAATCTTTTTCTAGTAATATTGTGCCTACCGTTTGGAAGGACATTAAAGTTTTACCTATACCTAAATCATCTACTGGAGCATGTGCCAGATTTAGACCCGTTGCTATTACCTCTCCTTTTTTGAAACCTATGGAGAAATTGCTTTCACTTAGTCTTGTACCTTCGTTTAAAGCCTTTAATGACCCCAAACAATTTGTCTATAAGCACAGTAGAAGCACTTTAGACGCAGCTGCCGTCTTATATCAACACATTGCTTCCAGTCCAGACAAGGGTGCTAAATCTGTTCGTTGTGCCTTCCTAGACTATACATTTGCTTTTGACTCGGTCCGTAGGGATATCTTATTGATTAAACTTGCTGCAAGTTTAATGTTGGGCTGTTAACTGGTTACATTCCTATTTCTCAGAAAGAAAGCACTACAACGTGTATTAAAGGAAGTCTTCCACTTCATTGCCCACTGAAGCTCGTGTCCCCCAAGGTGCTGTCCTTTCTCCTTTTCTTTTTTCTTTCTTCTTACATGACTTGCTTCACTCTGATGAATTAAACTTTGTGAAGTAGGTTGTTGATTTAACAGCTTCAATGGCTGTTAACTCCCAGCTAGATTGTACCAAAATAAATAGCTTTCTGTCGGGAGTCAGTAAATGGTCTGAGTCTAACGGTCTTAAACTGAATCCTTCTAAATGTCAAACTATCAATTTCAGCTTAAAATGTAAACGACAGTTAAGAGAAACCGTCGATTCTCATGACAGTTGTAAGATTGACGACAACGATATAGGAATTAAATCAGAAATTAAGTATCGTGGACTTATTTTCTCTTCTGATCCCTGCCGGTCTTCCCATTTCTTAGCAATCTCCAGTAAAATATTCCGCCTGACATTTTACATTAAGAAGCTAAGGCTCTTGAGTATAACTCAACCTCTTCTATTACACTTCAGCAACTCTGGCATCGTACCTATTCTTCTTTATTGTTCACCCTTATTCTTACCTGGTTTGCTTAAAAAGGACTGTCACACTTCGTAGTATGTTGAAGACGGTCAGTAGGGTGAGTGGTGTCCCAGTGGACCACATAATTAACGTCATTGTCGATAGGCACTTGACTTTGTGCAGTAAATTCGCTAGAGGGATTTTGTCTGACTTGAAGCATCCACTTTACCCTCAGCATTCACCTTGCATCTCCTTAGGTAGAACACGAATTAATTTCAGAAAACTGTATGCTCGTACGTCTAAGTATAAAAAGTGTATGAAATCATACTTGGCACGTATTTTATGTGGTGAAAATAGTATCAGGCAAAGATTAATAAATAAATAAATAAATTTTTCATGGTACAGTACATGAGGGATGCCAGTTTACAAGCATCATCAAATTGTCACAGAAATAGAACCATATAATTCAATCACAATTTGCAGGCGGTAGCAAGATATGCTTTACATGTTCGCTGGAGATTATACATACACTTGATAAATGTTAATCCCAGTATATGCAATCATTTCTGTGCGCAGTTGGAAATATCTGCTAGATTGTCAGTGAGTGCAATACATCAGGAAATACAGAAGTATTGCCTTTGCATTAACAAAAAGAAACCAGGTCTTTGGTAGATGGATTATAAGTGCCTGGAAACAAGATAAAGCTTGAAGTCAATTTTCATACATAACCTCGTTGTGTGCAGAATCCTTGAATTATGGTTCATTGATGTGTTAGTTTGAAATCAGTGATATGTTTATCTCATTTGATCTGCAATGTCATTGTTGGTAGTAAATATACATAAGCTTTAGACGCATTAATTATTGGATTTCTACTGCTTGTGGGTATTTTCTTAGCGTGAGGAAGGTTTACGAATTTCAGCTGTTCCGACAGGAGTTGAGAATATTAACTGCTCAGCAACATTATGGATATAAGTTCATCACATTATCTAAGGAAAGGTGGGTTGTAGCTGGTGAGGGATATATGGTGCCCAACGAGCGTACATCTGTCCATGTGATGTTGTGGTGAGTCATACCTTTTTCATGTTGTCGGTTTATGCCAATTTTATTCCACTTATTGTGTTGGGTAGAAGTTTTACAAACGAGATTTCTTGTCTGTTTGAGGATACGTATCTTAACCGTTAATTTTTTATCTAGAATTATAAATATAAACAAAAAACAACAGGTGTAGTATTTAAGCTTATACATTAAATGGACCTATAATTTCGGAGGCTCTCAGATAGGAACTAGAACTACTATCGTTTGCAAACTCTTGTAGTTTGTCATTAAGCACCTTTTTGAAGGAGGCCGATGTACTTGCTTGACGCATTTCCATTGGTAGTTTATTCTATATCTGTGCATACCTAATCAAGTAAAACTTTTGCCTGGTGGCTGTTTTACATTGTTCGATAGCTACTGTACCCCTAGTGTGTCTTAGTTTGTAGCCATTGTCATCTGAAAGTCGAGTGCCATTAGTAGAGGTGTTAAGTTTAGTCTCAGGCGTCTTAGCCATAGTGTTTCTAGTCCGAGGGTATCACATCTAGTGGAGTAGTTCGTACCATTTTCGGTTCCGAGCAATTTTAACGTGAAGTACCTCTGCACTCCCTCGACTTTCAATTTGTCCTCTATGCGTATACTACTATACATGAATGAACAGTAATCAAATAAAGGACGCACACAAACCTTGTACAACAGAATTCTAGACTCATTTCTCCAGAAGTTCCTGAGTAGAAAGCCGATAAGTCTGCGTAACTTTGACACTTGTTTGGAGATATGTTCAGAAAATGATAAGTTATGTGAATATTTCAACCCTAAGTCCAGTACAGATTCCAGTCGTAGAAATGCATGGCCTTGAATTGTCAGGTCAAGTTCTAAATTGTTGCAACCTATGCAGAGCCAGCCACATTTTTCGACATTAAATTGGAGTTGCCAGGTGTCACACCATCTATCCATTTTTCTAATTCTTGCTGTATGGCGTTTACTGTTATTCCAAGATCTGTGTTCTTGCATTTGTACGTCACTTTTAAGTCATCTGCATATAGTATTGGTTTACCTACACTAAAGCATTCACAGATACTGTTTATATATATTATGAATAGGAGTGGGCCTAATACACTTCCCTGGATTACACCACTATTTACTGGTTTGGCCTTGAGATTATCAAGCCAACTTTCGTTGTCTGACTTCGGCCACACAGAAATGATTTTATATAGCTCAGGAGAAAGTCACATATCCCTAGTGAGCATAACCTGCTGACTAGCAGATTATGGGGAACTCTGTCCAAGGCTTTTGTTATACCGAAATATAGCACAATTGCTAGTTCTCTGTTGTCCCTACTTCGTGTAACTTCGTTGAACAAATCTATGTTACAGGTCACACATGATCTCTTTTTGAGGAATCTGTGTTTTGATGGATTGATAAGTTCATGTTCAAGTAAGTTATCTGACACTTGGTCTTTAACCACTTTCTCCATTATTCGTGCTATTATCGGTGTTATATTGATACGTCTATAGTTGCATGCACTGGTTTTGGCCCCTGCTTTGTGCCTAGGTAATTTGTATGTGGTTTTCTACACTTCAGGATAAGTTCCAGTTTCCAGCGAGAGAGTAAATATTCTAAGTAACAAGACTACCATTTCCGTGCTACCATTTTTGTATATGACAGATGGTATGTCATCTGTTCCAGTACTACCATTAGACTTCAAAGTCCCAATCGTTGAGTCTATATTTTGTATATTAAAGTCTATTTCGCCTTATTTGTGGTTACTTTTGCAGGTCATTTGAAAATTTTGGGTCGGGTGCACTCTGGCGTCATTGCAAAACCACTCATTGAGGAGTTCACTTATAACCTGAGGATCATTGTATATTATACCCTTATGCTCCAAGCTGCTTACAGTATTGTCTTTACTGCTTTTTAGGCGTTTCTGCAATATTTTACAAAGTTCCTGAGTTTTGGAGTTACCCACAAGCGCTTTATTTTCTTCAAGTTGTGACCTCATTTTGTGTTTATCTTCAAGCAGTTTAAGAGTTTCACTTATTTGGTTTAACGCATTAAATTCCTTAAATACATGGTATTTCCTTTTCAATTTCTTTAGTTTTAGTCGCGTTTTGAGGTCTATAAATGGAGTTAGTGTCTTTAGAGCAGATTTCAGGGGCGCGATTGTGTCTCTTGCTGAGCCAATTGTTTTGTGGAAAATATCAAGTGATACCTATAAGTTGTTGTTGATGAAGTATTCTTCCCAGTCAGAACTTATCAACAGATCTGATAGGAATTCCCAATCGGCATTCTTATAGTCCCTATATTGATAGTGCACCGAGGAATTTTTAGGTGTGTATTTAGTTGTTAGTCGGAGGGGTAGCGTGCAGTACAATATGTTGTGATCACTGTTATCAAGTTTATTTTTTACCTCTATCGAGATGGGCTCTATTTCATGACAAAGGATTAAGTCAAGAGTGTTTTCATTTCTTGTAGGGAGGCGTACGCACTGCTTTCATCCGCCTACGTCTATAGCTTGTAGTAGCTCGTCATGGATTCTAGGTCCTGCACAGGTGTCCCAGTTTACTCCCGGTAAGTTGAAATCGCTACAGACTACTTTGTAGTTGAAGTCCAACGTAGCTTCATGCTCTAGTATTTCTCCAATAGTTATATCAGTCATTTCAGGGCTATTAGGGAGTCTGTATATACATCCCACGAGAATTTTGTTTTCGATTGTGTGGATGCTTATCCACTTAAATTCAGGGAGTTTGTCAGTAGTTGGGTTATTGAAAGTATTGGAGTTAATGGATTAAGAGGCATATATTAAGCAGCCGCCTCCTCTTTTTTCAACTCTATCGTTCCTATAGATGTCGTAGTTGTCTATTACTACCTTTGTGTCAGGGATATCAGTAGTAAGCCAGGTTTCAGTCACCATTATTAGTGTTGGCCGTTCTAAGTATGCCAGGCAGCGAAGCGATGTTATTTTATTAAGGAGAGATCTAGCAACCAGGAGCATAATTGTTAGTAAACCAGAGTTATTGGAGGAGAGGTTAACATGGTTACTATTTCCTGTATGAATTGTACAGCGAGTGGGGCTATTGTTTGCTGCATCCGAAAATAATCCTGTTGCATATTTTGACTTTTAGCATCCATGAGTCGGCATCTGCGTTCATTTACTGGTGATATATAGTTTGCCTTGCAATTTGCGTTGTAGTTTACTGGACCCAGGTACCCTGTGTTAAGATTACCTTGGTAGTTGTGCCTCATGGGGCTTTCATAGTCGGAAGCATATTGGCTCACATCACGTGTGTGAGTGAAGTTGTTGAGGGGATCAAGTGTCGATCTATACTCATTATGTTGATGAGTTTTATCATAGATAGTGCGAGAGTTTGGACGAGAATTTTCATCAATATGGTACCTATGTGAGTCCCGCTTAGTGCTCCATATATCCTACGTTGCATTCCCAAGTTATGTGCGTTGCTAGACATGTTACTCCTAGTTCGGGAAGAGTTTTTCTTACTCACATGCTGCATGACGTTTTTGAGAATATGCTTTGTTACCCATGCATTGTTATTTTTTAGACTGACATGCTGCTTATTAGACTTATTGAGAGGGAAGTATGTCGAAGTCTGGAGTGGGACTCTAGGCTTTGTGGTCTTTCTTGCAGTTTCTACTGCGGGACTCTTGGGCTTGCATCCAGATTGACTGTGGTCTGCCAGTGGTTTCTGGTCAGCCATAGTTTGTGAGTCAATATCAACCTCATGTATGTCAGCAGGTTTTCCAGATGTGCTCTCATTTACTTTAAGATTGCACCCAGTGACACTGCTCTTACTGAGTTTCGGGTCGCTTTTACTTGCCGATTTTTCTCCCAACACTGTACACGTGAATTGCTGTGCTTCAGTGTCCGTCGACACTTTAGCACTGATACCAGATGTATTTCTCAGTGTGGTCAACTTTTTATCGAAGGAGTTCTTGGTTGCTTGCCTTTGGTCAGGTGTTTTATCCGAGACTACTTTAATAGTCTTGAATTTAGTGGCAGTAGCCAGAAGATCTTCAGCCTTCTTAAATCATTCAGCTATTATGTAGCTGTCGAACCTAAAGAGTATAGGACAGGAATGCTTTAGGTCCTTTTTACTTCTCGAATGCACTGACAAGGTGCACTCAAGAGATTTGCAGCCTTCAGCAATGAGTTCTGGTCCGACATTGTGAGCTCGCTATCTGGTACATTATAAAATATAGCGTTTTGTTTCGAGGTCAGCCTTTTAACAACTTCGCTGGATAGAAAGTCAATGGCGTTTTCTAAATCCTTCGCATTTTCTGAGTCAGTAGGCGTCATTCTAGACGATATATTAAAAAGGCAGATTAACAAAATTAAATTATAATAATAAAATAATAATATATTCTCAATTTTTACATGAGGGCGCCAGTTTACAGGCGTCATCGATATGATAAATTACATATACGATTAGTAAACATGTTCAATAATAGTAATTTAATAAAATGCTTCTTTTCCTAACTGTGTAGGATACACAAATTGTACAGGCATGGATAAGTATTATTTAAATTACATAAATTCGGTTCATGGTAAAATTATAAGGTTGCAGTCATTGTGTCTATGGGAACAATATGATAACTAGTCATTCAATGGAGCACATCAAGAAATATAGAAATATTGTCTTCGCATTAACAAAAAACCCCAAGTATGTTTTGGATGGATTACAAATACTTGGGAAAAAAGTAAAGCTTGAAGTAATTCCTCCATATAACTTTGGTGTGTACGGCATCGAGTCTTATTCTTGATTTATATCCAAATTTGATAATAATTTAAAATAAGCAATACACTTGTATACATTTGTCAACATTTTCTTCGTAACATCACAAGTTAATGGTACTCAATGTAGACTAATAATAATGACAGCTTATATTTTCTTATAAACGGGTGATTTTAGGAGATTCAAGCTATTTCCGCAGACAATATCAGTTAGGTTGTAAGTTACAATCATGAAGCGCTTCAAATACTTTAAATGCTACTTCAAATCTCATCTTTACTTGATCCTCATAAATGCTAGATCTGTTCTAAATAAACTACCGATGCTCAGAACACTCACAGTAATATACAAACCCCCTATAATTGTCATCACTGAATCTTGGTGTAATTCGAACATACTGGATGATGAGATAAGCTTGGATAACTACACACACTTTCGATGTGACAGGGAAGGTGGTAATGGAGTGAGTTGTCTCATGTACTTTCTGAATACCCTTACTGTATCACAGCTAGAAAGTGGTACACTTAACATGCCTGATGCTATATGGGTTAACTTTCACTTAGTAAACATGTTCAATAATAGTAATTTAATAAAATGCTTCTTTTCCTAACTGTGTAGGATACACAAATTGTACAGGCATGGATAAGTATTATTTAAATTACATAAATTTGGTTCATGGTAAAATTATAAGGTTGCAGTCATTGTGTCTATGGGAACAATATGATAACTAGTCATTCAATGGAGCACATCAAGAAATATAGAAATATTGTCTTCGCATTAACAAAAAACCCCAAGTATGTTTTGGATGGATTACAAATACTTGGGAAAAAAGTAAAGCTTGAAGTAATTCCTCCATATAACTTTGGTGTGTACGGCATCGAGTCTTATTCTTGATTTATATCCAAATTTGATAATAATTTAAAATAAGCAATACACTTGTATACATTTGTCAACATTTTCTTCGTAACATCACAAGTTAATGGTACTCAATGTAGACTAATAATAATGACAGCTTATATTTTCTTATAAACGGGTGATTTTAGGAGATTCAAGCTATTTCCGCAGACAATATCAGTTAGGTTGTAAGTTACAATCATGAAGCGCTTCAAATACTTTAAATGCTACTTCAAATCTCATCTTTACTTGATCCTCATAAATGCTAGATCTGTTCTAAATAAACTACCGATGCTCAGAACACTCACAGTAATATACAAACCCCCTATAATTGTCATCACTGAATCTTGGTGTAATTCGAACATACTGGATGATGAGATAAGCTTGGATAACTACACACACTTTCGATGTGACAGGGAAGGTGGTAATGGAGTGAGTTGTCTCATGTACTTTCTGAATACCCTTACTGTATCACAGCTAGAAAGTGGTACACTTAACATGCCTGATGCTATATGGGTTAACTTTCACTTAGTAAACATGTTCAATAATAGTAATTTAATAAAATGCTTCTTTTCCTAACTGTGTAGGATACACAAATTGTACAGGCAGGGATAAGTATTATTTAAATTACATAAATTTGGTTCATGGTAAAATTATAAGGTTGCAGTCATTGTGTCTATGGGAACAATATGATAACTAGTCATTCAATGGAGCACATCAAGAAATATAGAAATATTGTCTTCGCATTAACAAAAAACCCCAAGTATGTTTTGGATGGATTACAAATACTTGGGAAAAAAGTAAAGCTTGAAGTAATTCCTCCATATAACTTTGGTGTGTACGGCATCGAGTCTTATTCTTGATTTATATCCAAATTTGATAATAATTTAAAATAAGCAATACACTTGTATACATTTGTCAACATTTTCTTCGTAACATCACAAGTTAATGGTACTCAATGTAGACTAATAATAATGACAGCTTATATTTTCTTATAAACGGGTGATTTTAGGAGATTCAAGCTATTTCCGCAGACAATATCAGTTAGGTTGTAAGTTACAATCATGAAGCGCTTCAAATACTTTAAATGCTACTTCAAATCTCATCTTTACTTGATCCTCATAAATGCTAGATCTGTTCTAAATAAACTACCGATGCTCAGAACACTCACAGTAATATACAAACCCCCTATAATTGTCATCACTGAATCTTGGTGTAATTCGAACATACTGGATGATGAGATAAGCTTGGATAACTACACACACTTTCGATGTGACAGGGAAGGTGGTAATGGAGTGAGTTGTCTCATGTACTTTCTGAATACCCTTACTGTATCACAGCTAGAAAGTGGTACACTTAACATGCCTGATGCTATATGGGTTAACTTTCACTTAGTAAACATGTTCAATAATAGTAATTTAATAAAATGCTTCTTTTCCTAACTGTGTAGGATACACAAATTGTACAGGCATGGATAAGTATTATTTAAATTACATAAATTTGGTTCATGGTAAAATTATAAGGTTGCAGTCATTGTGTCTATGGGAACAATATGATAACTAGTCATTCAATGGAGCACATCAAGAAATATAGAAATATTGTCTTCGCATTAACAAAAAACCCCAAGTATGTTTTGGATGGATTACAAATACTTGGGAAAAAAGTAAAGCTTGAAGTAATTCCTCCATATAACTTTGGTGTGTACGGCATCGAGTCTTATTCTTGATTTATATCCAAATTTGATAATAATTTAAAATAAGCAATACACTTGTATACATTTGTCAACATTTTCTTCGTAACATCACAAGTTAATGGTACTCAATGTAGACTAATAATAATGACAGCTTATATTTTCTTATAAACGGGTGATTTTAGGAGATTCAAGCTATTTCCGCAGACAATATCAGTTAGGTTGTAAGTTACAATCATGAAGCGCTTCAAATACTTTAAATGCTACTTCAAATCTCATCTTTACTTGATCCTCATAAATGCTAGATCTGTTCTAAATAAACTACCGATGCTCAGAACACTCACAGTAATATACAAACCCCCTATAATTGTCATCACTGAATCTTGGTGTAATTCGAACATACTGGATGATGAGATAAGCTTGGATAACTACACACACTTTCGATGTGACAGGGAAGGTGGTAATGGAGTGAGTTGTCTCATGTACTTTCTGAATACCCTTACTGTATCACAGCTAGAAAGTGGTACACTTAACATGCCTGATGCTATATGGGTTAACTTTCACTTAGTAAACATGTTCAATAATAGTAATTTAATAAAATGCTTCTTTTCCTAACTGTGTAGGATACACAAATTGTACAGGCATGGATAAGTATTATTTAAATTACATAAATTTGGTTCATGGTAAAATTATAAGGTTGCAGTCATTGTGTCTATGGGAACAATATGATAACTAGTCATTCAATGGAGCACATCAAGAAATATAGAAATATTGTCTTCGCATTAACAAAAAAACCCAAGTATGTTTTGGATGGATTACAAATACTTGGGAAAAAAGTAAAGCTTGAAGTAATTCCTCCATATAACTTTGGTGTGTACGGCATCGAGTCTTATTCTTGATTTATATCCAAATTTGATAATAATTTAAAATAAGCAATACACTTGTATACATTTGTCAACATTTTCTTCGTAACATCACAAGTTAATGGTACTCAATGTAGACTAATAATAATGACAGCTTATATTTTCTTATAAACGGGTGATTTTAGGAGATTCAAGCTATTTCCGCAGACAATATCAGTTAGGTTGTAAGTTACAATCATGAAGCGCTTCAAATACTTTAAATGCTACTTCAAATCTCATCTTTACTTGATCCTCATAAATGCTAGATCTGTTCTAAATAAACTACCGATGCTCAGAACACTCACAGTAATATACAAACCCCCTATAATTGTCATCACTGAATCTTGGTGTAATTCGAACATACTGGATGATGAGATAAGCTTGGATAACTACACACACTTTCGATGTGACAGGGAAGGTGGTAATGGAGTGAGTTGTCTCATGTACTTTCTGAATACCCTTACTGTATCACAGCTAGAAAGTGGTACACTTAACATGCCTGATGCTTTATGGGTTAGCTTTCACTTAAATAACGCAATAGTATTGATTGGATGCACCTGCAGAGCACGCGGCACGTTTAGTAATTACGAGACCCAACTCATTACTACTCTGGAACAATTATCCCCTCTACAATACGATTATAAGATCCTATGTGGAGACTTCAACTTACCAGAAATCAACTGGGAAATACCCACAGGCCCAACTAAATTTGATAGGTTCTTAGGCACACTGGATATACTTGGCTGGAAACAGACTGTCACAACCCCTACAAGAGGTAATAACGTACTAGACTTAATCTTCTGCTACAATATACGTTCCCTTTCTGCCCTAGTAGGTTCTCAGTTTTCAGGGAGTGACCACAAAACAGTGCTGTGTGCACTGCCACTTCCGTCTAGTAGCAATGCAGCCCATACCCCTACTTCACAACAAATAACATACAGGAACTACAGTAAGGGAGACTGGACTCTAGTGAAATCAATGCTAAGATCCTCAGAATGGAGAGAGTATTTCTATGCTGATAGCCTCTCGAAAGCTCTAGACATTTTTTACTATAACTCCAACACATGCTTAGATGCTGTCATCCCACTTCAAACATTAAAGTTTTCCCCACATAGAAAGTCATTCATAAAGCCAAAGGATCGTAGGAACCTGAAAATACATTCAACAAGCTACTTCAGACGACACTACTTAAGAACACTAGGGTCAATACTTAGTACTCTTAGCTCCATCTCGCAAGCTCATAACATGCGTATGAGAAATGAAGAATGCACCGCACTAACCGGCACCACCAGAGTAGGTGCTCTCACAGAAATTCTAAACAAACGAATGAATCGCCAAAGCCATAAAATTTCTCTCCTTATACACAAGGGCAAACTATACAGCAACCATTCAGACATGTGTGAACTGTTTAACGAGACGTTTGCAGCCAACTACCTTAAGCCCACAAGTCCACTTCTCGGTTTACAATCTACAATAGAACTCCCTTCTTCTTCAGTGCTGAAACAAATCACTACAGTTCATTTCACTTATTCTAATAGTAACCAAGCCATTAATACTCTTAAAAGCTCTAGTAGCGCTGGTTTTGGCGGTATACCATCGTATCTTCATAAACACTGTGGTTCTGACATTTCCGTTTTATTACTTAAGACCTGTACAATGTCCCTAGAAAGCCAAACCTATCCAGATAAATGGAAAGCAACATTTGTAGTACCCAAACACAAATCCGGATCAAAACCTGAAGTCAACAACTATAGGCCAATCAATATTACACCCATAGTATCTAGAATTATTGAAAGAATAGTTAAAGATGATATTCTCAAACATATGCTCAGCTGCAATATTCTAAGTCCAAACCAACATGGATTCCTAAAATTCAGATCATGCATGACATGTCACCTTGACTTCTTTAACTATATAACTAGTAGCCAAGACAAACAACAACATAGATATTTTAAGTTCATTAAACGTGTAGTTACAACAAACTACAATTATAAATTTTTATATGATTTTAAATACATGATAGACATTTTTACACAGGACAATAATATTAGTTCACACAATATAAAAGTTATCATCACGGGAATAGTTAGTTAGTGCACCAAAATAACTATAATTGCTGAACAGAATATAAATGTATACATACATATTAATCACTCCTTGAGGATTACGCTTGCTTTCTTTTGCGTTGTTGTTGTTTGTCTTCTTTTGTCTCTCACCATTTCAGCTTCCATTTGACTTTTTGAATGAGAATGAAGAATGTGGATATTTGACCATTTACAACGACAAATGATCTGCAAACATTATTGGTCCCATATCCTACGATTGCCTCGTGAATTACGCATTACCTTTCCCCACGACGCAACCTAAATTACAGTTGTGAAATATACCTTTATAACAATAAAAATGTATTGATTTATAGTACTTCACGATTGTAAATTACAACATAATTGATTGTACCTGCAAAAATAGCTTGCATTTCTTGAAAACACCCGTTTATAAGAAAATATAAGCTGTCATTATTATTAGTCTACATTGAGTACCATTAACTTGTGATGTTACGAAGAAAATGTTGACAAATGTATACAAGTGTATTGCTTATTTTAAATTATTATCAAATTTGGATATAAATCAAGAATAAGACTCGATGCCGTACACACCAAAGTTATATGGAGGAATTACTTCAAGCTTTACTTTTTTCCCAAGTATTTGTAATCCATCCAAAACATACTTGGGGTTTTTTGTTAATGCGAAGACAATATTTCTATATTTCTTGATGTGCTCCATTGAATGACTAGTTATCATATTGTTCCCATAGACACAATGACTGCAACCTTATAATTTTACCATGAACCGAATTTATGTAATTTAAATAATACTTATCCCTGCCTGTACAATTTGTGTATCCTACACAGTTAGGAAAAGAAGCATTTTATTAAATTACTATTATTGAACATGTTTACTAAGTGAAAGTTAACCCATATAGCATCAGGCATGTTAAGTGTACCACTTTCTAGCTGTGATACAGTAAGGGTATTCAGAAAGTACATGAGACAACTCACTCCATTACCACCTTCCCTGTCACATCGAAAGTGTGTGTAGTTATCCAAGCTTATCTCATCATCCAGTATGTTCGAATTACACCAAGATTCAGTGATGACAATTATAGGGGGTTTGTATATTACTGTGAGTGTTCTGAGCATCGGTAGTTTATTTAGAACAGATCTAGCATTTATGAGGATCAAGTAAAGATGAGATTTGAAGTAGCATTTGAAGTATTTAAGTTCGTTAGTCAGCCCGCAGTATGGTTCAGCATCCAGTAGTACTGTTTCGCATGACGACCCTTTGTTAAGAGGAGTTTCGTCATCATGCTCACCTATGTCTATCGGGTTGGTGTGTGCTGTATTCGGTGAAGAATTAAGCGTTGGAATCCTGGATTTGCTACAGTCTTAAGCATTTTTATTTTTAGTTTGTCTAGAAACGTGTATAGGGTTCTTCACTTGACGTATATGTTTGCAAGTATCAAATGTGCCCAATGGTTACGGATGCATTGGACTCATCCTGTTTTCATGGAAGCGGGGAGCTAGCACTAGTGGTTTATGAGTGTTAACATCCCTGCCAGCTGTCTTTTCAACGCTGACAGGGACGCAGGGGATAAATGATTATTGGATCCTTTTGATAACCATGGTTTATTATTCCACCTATTGTCTGATACTAGCTGTGTCCTTGTATGGGTTTCGTGTGTACTGCTTGTGCGTCAGTTCCTAGCTGACTTGTGCCATATATCCAATCAAAATTTATTTGTGTGCCATACTGCGAATACCCTGAGTTGTTGTTGATCGATTTCTGACTGTTGCCACTTGTACTATTGAGGGTGGCACTGTTTTGGCGTTGGTTATCAGTGTGTGCCGTGGTGCTATTTCGCACCTTGTGTTGCCAATACTATTGACCGTGTGGACTATGGGCTCATATATACGACCACTGTTGTTGTTAACATGCTTTGGGGTCATATTATCTTTCATTTTACCAATGGAATTATGGACAGGCGAGGACAGGGTCGACTTTCGGCGGATTTTGACATTTTTCCAGGATTATTTAGTGACATGTCTGTGTCTACGGTGATAGGTGGTATAGTTTTATTGGCTATATGATTATAATTTAGTAGCCTTTCGGTTGGTGTTGCTCTCTGAGAGGATAGTTCTGTGTGGTTTGAGAGGGGTGGTGCGGTGGATTCTACGATATCTCTCAAAGGGTTGGGTATAATTGCTGCTTGCAAAATCCTATTATTTATTCCACAAGATAATAATATGCACGCCTTTCTATGACTATCTTGTCCACCGCAACCTCTATTAGCTTGAAGTATCTGGCTTGTGATAGGGTGTGTCAGGATTTTGTTTCTGCCGGTGTTTCGAACTGAAAACGAATAGGACGACACTTTTCATGTTGACTCTTCTTCAGCCTGTAGCACTCAATCTTGGAGCTGGGCATTTTCGCCTCACTAAGTAAGATGCGCTGTACCCTTTTTAGTGCCTCATTGTCCGGAACGTTGTAGACAATAGCATTTAGTTTAGCGTCGAGTCGTCTTGTTACTTTTGTAGTAACAATGTTAGTAAGGTTATCCACCTTAGATACCGATTCCGTGCCAAGTTTGTTAAGGTCTACAGTTCTCATGAGGATGTTTAGAGGTGTCAGTCCATAGACCTGCGATCTGATGTCGCTGATCTGATCCGATAATTTGGATATTTTGGTATTGGTATCAGAAATTCCAGGATCTACTGACTTATTGTGTTTTTATTTCCCTTAACTCGGCCTTAAATTTTCCTATAGACAACTTTAGAAGTCCTATTTCTGTAGGTAGTACTGAAACATAGCTTGAAGGCTGGAGCTTTCCGATAGGCACATAAGGTATAGGGTGGGGTTCTGTCTGAGCAGAGGTTACTGAATTCTTAGGAGTTGTGTTAATAGTAGCTGTCAGTACAGGTTTATCCTCAGTTTCAGCTCGACGCTTACGACATACAAGTGAGTTATGTGGCTCACTATAACCGTTTGTAGGGAGTGTATTGCTTGATGTAGCAATCAAGGACGTAAATTTAGTCATCAGTTTTACAGGGGATTGAGTTCGTTGCTTTTTACTTTGATTAATCATAACCATTTGCTATGACAGTTGGTGGTTATAGGTATGGAGGAAGTAGACTACTTGGGAAATTACAACAAGATAAATTTTATGTAACGAATCACGCAAAAATGTAACGCAAACGTTGAACGTAACGCGCTAACAATGTCTCATCTGAGAATCCCTCCGAACATAACATAGGCAACCAGGAGTTAGGGATAGCAACAAGAAAACCCACTAATTACCCTCCCAACAAAACTGGTTTTCTGGAAATTATGCTCTTAAATGCTCGACATCCCCTTGACAAAATAACTTCCCTTCGCAGCTTCGTATACATGGAACGGCCAACACTGATCCTGGTAACTGAAACTTGGCTAACTAATGATATACCTGACACAAAGCTGATAATTGATAACTGTGACATCCACAGGAATGATACAGTGGACAAAAGAAGAGGCGGGTGTCTAATATATGCTCCTAAATCTACTGACTCCAATACTTTTACAAAAACAACTATCGACAAACTCCCAGAATCTAAGTGGATAAGCATCAACACAAATGAAAATAAAATTCTAGTGGGATGTATATACAGAGACCCAAACAGCTTTTAAACGACTGATACTGTTATCAAGGAAATAATTAAGTATGTACCTACTCTGAAATTCGACTAAAAAATAATTTATGGCGATTTTAACCTCCACAGAGTGAAATGGGATACCTCCACTGGACCAAGAATCCATGACGAGCAACTAGATGCTATAGACGTAGGAGAATGGAAGCAGTGCGCACGCCTCCCAACACGAATTAACGATATTCTCGACTTAGTCCTCTGCCATAAAATGGAGCCGAACTCGATAGAGGTGGGGGATAAACTCGACAACAGTGATCACAACATACTGTACTGCTCTCTACCTCTTCAACTAACAACTAAACACACACCTGAAAATTCCTCGGTTCACTATCAATACAGGGACACCAGAAAAATACCGACTGGGAATTCCTACCAACGCTCTTAAGAAGCTCTGACTGGGATGAATGCTTTACCAATGATAACTTAAAAGTAACACATGATACCTTCTACAAGACGGTCAGTTCGGTAAGAGACACAATCGCACCCCTAAAATCTGCCCTAAAGACACCAACTCTACTCATAGACCACAAAACGCGATGCAAACTAAGGGGACCGAAAAGAAAATTGTATTCATATAAAGAATTTAGTGCACTACACCAGATACATGAAACATTTAAAAATCTTGAGGAGAGGCATAAAATGAAGGCACAACTCGAGGAAAATAAAGCCCTATGGGGCACCTCTAAAATTCAGGAACTCTGCAAGATCTTGCAGAAGCAACTGGAAAGTGGTAAAGACAATAATGTTGGCCACTTGGAGCATGAAGGTATAATTTATGATGATCCCCAGATTATTTGTGAACTCCTAAACCAGTGTTTCTCCAATGACACCAAAGCGCATACGTCCTCAATCCACGACATAACCTGCAAAAATAACTACGAGTTAGGTGAAATCAACTTTAATATACAAAATATAGCATCAGAGGTAAAGAAATTAAAAGCGAACGTCAGTTATGGGATAGATGATATACCGTCTGTCATATACAAAACGGTGGTACGGATATGATAGTGCTATTACTTAGAATGGTTCGATAGCTTGCAAGTTGGACAAGGGCGGAAGTAATACGAATAAAAGTGCTTTATAACTTCATTTGTACTAAACAGTTGTTTGTAGACTTTGTATTTTGTCTCGCTTTAATTGCCAAACAATATAGTTTCGTTCAAGGAATACTGGTGTTTTGGATTTAAATTTGAAACCAATACATATTATTCATCGGTTCAAATCGCCTACGTCTTCATTACAATAGGAACTTAGGTCTAAGTTCCTTGATAGTTTTTGTTCTTCTGTTCGCCTTCTGGAACAGTTTTTATTTGTATGGTCGTTTTCTGGAGCGCCTTCTGGAGCTCTTCCGGGTGTACTTACTAGATCTACAGCCAGCTTCTCTTTGGACACGGATTATCAACGCAATTTGGATTCTTTGGTGACGTTGGATAACGCCTGGGTCAAGAAAGGGACGTGGCACCGTGAAAGCAGACATTAAAGTTGGTAACGATGAGCTGCCTGTTAATTGTAATGATATGTATGATGCTCAGCATGTTGAGTTTGTTGTTCACGCCTCACCGTTAAGTGATAGTAAGGGCTTAAGATTGCCTAAGTTTGAACCGCGATACTTCAATGGAAACCCAGCCGACTACCCACAGTTCATCAAAGGGTTTGAGGTCATGCTGAGTGGTTTTGTATCAAATCATGAAATGAAGTTAATGTATTTGTTGAGATATTGCACTGGTGTGGCTGCAAGGGCATTACAGTGCTGCAAGTTCATGCCCCCAAATGAAGGATATACTGAGGCAATGAAGATACTACTTCAAAGGTTTGGAAAACCATTTATGATATCCCGTAGTATTTTCGAGACCATGAAAGGTAGTGGATCACAGTTAAACGATAATGCAGAGGAACTTGCAGAGTTCTTGGGTAATTTGATGGTATATAGAAATACACTTATGTCTTTTAACTGCGTAGATGAATTGAACTCAAGTTCCGTGCTTGAGACTGTTGCCAAGAGATTACCTGTTCCTCTACAAAGGAAGTTCATACAGGTTTGTTCACGTCTAGAGGAGGAGGGTTTAGAGCCCGGGTTGGATGACATTGTGAGCCTGGTGAAAGACAGTGTCAACCAAGCTTCGAGCAAGTTTGCTAGTATACTGCATCCCACCCCTGGAATAGAGAAATCAGAGAGCAAAATGCAATCATTTATGACGAAGGGGTCTCAGCGAAGTCGATATCGAGAAAGCTGTATTGTGTCTAGTAAACCTAATTATTGTGACAGCTTTAGTGGGACGTCCCCAACGGGCAAGTTACAAACTTCAAGACAAACACGGTTGTGCTTCGTCCGTCTGCAAGAAGTGCATACAAAGGCGAACTGTGAAGCAACGAGCACGTTTAGTGGCAAGCTAAATGCGAAGTCAGCGTCATCGTGTTCTGACTCTGAATCGTGTGACGATAATAGTGCGGTGAAGAAGCCTGTATTCGTAACTGGTGATCCATCGTTGAAAAGAATGTCTCAGGTGACACCACAGTTTGTGCATAAGAAGAGGGTTACAGTTTCAGTGTCCAGTTCTGACTCCACAAGTTAACAAGGTATTACTAGTCAGAGAAAAGGAATAAAACCTTGAAGGATTCATGAGGAAGAACCTAAGTCATCTACGGTTGTTATTAAAAGGTGTGAAAATGATGAAGTCGATCAAACAGATGGCGGTAAAGTGGGTATTTATGACGATGGTCACGATAGTTCATATTTGTCTGTGACTGATCATGAGTACGCGGTACGTCCAACGTTTGCGTTACATTTTTGCGTGATTCGTTACATAAAATTTATCTTGTTGTAATCCTTGCACAAGTACTCTACTACCTCCATACCTATAACTATTAACTCTCATATCAAATAGTTATGGTTAACCAAAGTAAAAAGCAACAAACTCAATCCCCTGTAAAACTGATGAATAATTATAAGTCGCTGATTGCTACATCAAGCAATACACTCCCTACAAATGGTTATAGTGAGCCACATAACTCACTTGTATGTCGTAAGCGTCGAGCTGAAACTGAGGATAAAACTGTATTGACAGCTACCCCCAAAACTTCAGTACCCTCTGCTCATACAGAAACCCTCCCTAAACCTTATGTGCTTATCGGAAAGCTCCAGCCTTCAAGCTATGTTTCAGTACTACCTACAGAAATAGGACTTCTAAAGTTGTCTATAGGAAAATTTAAGGCCGAGTTAAGGGAAATAAAAACACAATAAGTCAGTAGATCCTGGAATTTCTGATACCAATACCAAAATATCCAAATTATCGGATCAGATCAGCGACATCAGATCGCAGGTCTATGGACTGACACCTCTAAACATCCTCATGAGAACTGTAGACCTTAACAAACTTGGCACGGAATCGGTATCTAAGGTGGATAACCTTACTAACATTGTTACTACAAAAGTAACAAGACGACTCGACGCTAAACTAAATGCTATTGTCTACAACGTTCCGGACAATGAGGCACTAAAAAGGGTACAGCGCATCTTACTTAGTGAGGCGAAAATGCCCAGCTCCAAGATTGAGTGCTACAGGCTGAAGAAGAGTCAACATGAAAAGTGTTGTCCTATTCGTTTTCAGTTCGAAAAACCGGCTGAGGCCAGAAAATTTACCCACTCCCAACACACCCTATCGCAAGCCAGAAATTACAAACTAATAAAGGTTGCGGTGGACAAGACCGTCATAGAAAGGCGCGTATATAATTATCACACTGAGTCTAATTGTGGAATAAACAATAGGGCCTTGCAAGCAGCAATTATACCCAACCCTATGAGAGATACCGTGGAATCCACCGCACCACCCCTCTCTAACCACACAGAATTATCTTCTCAGAGAGCGACACCAACCGAAAAGCCACAAGATTGTAACCAAATAGCCAACAAAACCATACCACCTATCACTGTAGATATAGACATGTCACTAAATAATACCGGAAAAAATCAAAATCCTCCGAAAGTCGACCCTGCCCTCTCCTAGCCATAAGTCCATTGGTAAAATAAAGAAGAATATGACCCCAAATCATGCCAACATCAACAATGGCAGTATAAGTAAGCCCACATTCCCCACGGTTGATAGTATTGGCACCCATTACGTGCGAAATAGCACCATGACCTACACTGATAACCAACTTCAAAACAATGCCACCCTCAATAGCACAAGTGGCAATAGTCAGAACTCGACCACCAACAACTCAGGGCATTCACAGTATGGCACACAAATAAATTTTGATTGGATATATGGTACAAGTCTGCTGAGAACTGACGCACAAAGCAGTACACACGAAACCCATACAGGGACACAACTAGTACCTAACAATAGGTGGAATAATAAACCATGGTCTTCACAAGGTCCTAATCATCTTTTAACCCCTGCGTCCCTGTCAGCGTTGAAAAAACAGCTGGTAGGGATGCTAAGACTCCTAAACAACTAGTGCTGGCTCCCCCTTTGCATGAATATAGGAACAGTCTAGTTCACCCGCATCCATTAAGCACACTTGATGCGCGCACAAGTGTACGTCAAATAAAGATCCCTACCCATTTTTCTGGCTTAAATAAAAATAAAAATGCCTTAGCCTATAGCAAATCCAGTACTCCAACGCTTAATTCTTCACCGAATACAGCACACACCAACTCGATAGACATAGGTGAGCATGATGACGAAACTCCTCTTAACAAAGGGTCGTCGTGCGAAACAGTACTACTGGATGCTGAACCATACTGCGGGCTGACTAACGAACTTAAATACTTCAAATGCTACTTCAAATCTCATCTTTACTTGATCCTCATAAATGCTAGATCTGTTCTAAATAAACTACCGATGCTCAGAACACTCACAGTAATATACAAACCCCCTATAATTGTCATCACTGAATCTTGGTGTAATTCGAACATACTGGATGATGAGATAAGCTTGGATAACTACACACACTTTCGATGTGACAGGGAAGGTGGTAATGGAGTGAGTTGTCTCATGTACTTTCTGAATACCCTTACTGTATCACAGCTAGAAAGTGGTACACTTAACATGCCTGATGCTTTATGGGTTAGCTTTCACTTAAATAACGCAATAGTATTGATTGGATGCACCTGCAGAGCACGCGGCACGTTTAGTAATTACGAGACCCAACTCATTACTACTCTGGAACAATTATCCCCTCTACACTACGATCATAAGATCCTATGTGGAGACTTCAACTTACCAGAAATCAACTGGGAAATACCCACAGGCCCAACTAAATTTGATAAGTTCTTAGGCACACTGGATATACTTGGCTGGAAACAGACTGTCACAACCCCTACAAGAGGTAATAACGTACTAGACTTAATCTTCTGCCACAATATACGTTCCCTTTCTGCCCTAGTAGGTTCTCAGTTTTCAGGGAGTGACCACAAAACAGTGCTGTGTGCACTGCCACTTCCGTCTAGTAGCAATGCAGCCCATACCCCTACTTCACAACAAATAACATACAGGAACTACAGTAAGGGAGACTGGACTCTAGTGAAATCAATGCTAAGATCCTCAGAATGGAGAGAGTATTTCTATGCTGATAGCCTCTCGAAAGCTCTAGACATTTTTTACTATAACTCCAACACATGCTTAGATGCTGTCATCCCACTTCAAACATTAAAGTTTTCCCCACATAGAAAGTCATTCATAAAGCCAAAGGATCGTAGGAAACTGAAAAGACTGTCAACAAGTTACTTCAGACAACACGACGTTAGTACACTAGGGTCAATACTTAGTACTCTTAGCTCCATCTCGCAAGCTCATAACATGCGTATGAGAAATGAAGAATGCACCGCACTAACCGGCACCACCAGAGTAGGTGCTCTCACAGAAATTCTAAACAAACGAATGAATCGCCAAAGCCATAAAATTTCTCTCCTTATACACAAGGGCAAACTATACAGCAACCATTCAGACATGTGTGAACTGTTTAACGAGACGTTTGCAGCCAACTACCTTAAGCCCACAAGTCCACTTCTCGGTTTACAATCTACAATAGAACTCCCTTCTTCTTCAGTGCTGAAACAAATCACTACAGTTCATTTCACTTATTCTAATAGTAACCAAGCCATTAATACTCTTAAAAGCTCTAGTAGCGCTGGTTTTGGCGGTATACCATCGTATCTTCATAAACACTGTGGTTCTGACATTTCCGTTTTATTACTTAAGACCTGTACAATGTCCCTAGAAAGCCAAACCTATCCAGATAAATGGAAAGCAACATTTGTAGTACCCAAACACAAATCCGGATCAAAACCTGAAGTCAACAACTATAGGCCAATCAATATTACACCCATAGTATCTAGAATTATTGAAAGAATAGTTAAAGATGATATTCTCAAACATATGCTCAGCTGCAATATTCTAAGTCCAAACCAACATGGATTCCTAAAATTCAGATCATGCATCACATGTCACCTTGACTTCTTTGACTATATAACTAGTAGCCAAGACAAACAACAACTAGTACAAGTCATCTACTTCGACAACTCCAAAGCCTTTGACCGCGTTGACCATTTGCTTCTAATAAATAAGCTTAACTCCTTGGGAATACGCAACCCATTATTAGGCTGGATTGAATCATTCCTTAACAATAGGTCCCAAGTAGTTAGACTGGGGTCTGTAAACTCTAAACCTAGTCCAGTCACTTCTGGAGTAGTTCAAGTCAGCGTGTTAGGCCCCCTTCTATTCACTCTATATGTCAACGACATATGCAGCTGTTTCTCACTTGGAAAACCATTCATCTTTGCAGATGATCTTAAAGTAGCTTACACATTCCACTGTGATGACTTAGGGTACTTTCAGAATGCTGTTCAGGAAGAACTAGATAGAGTAACTGCATGGTCCTCCACATGGAACCTAAAATTCAACCTTAAAATATGTGGTTGGATATGCTTCGGTGCACCCTCAACAAATATCAAACTGGTACTTGAATCTATTGACTTGCCTAAACTCCAAAGTGTTGTTGACCTAGGACTCAGGTACTCTAGTGACCTGACATTTTCCGAGCAAGTGGCAGACGCGTAAATCGAGGATGCTCTTAGGATGCAAACTCAGGAATTTCCACAACAACGTAGCAAAACTATTATTATATAAATCTTGTGTCAGACCACTACTTGAATATTGTCCATTTATTCTCAGCAGCACTCGCGTAAGTGACAAACGTAAAATAGAAAGCGTCCAACGATACTTCACGTCTAAACTACTACTATTTGACTGCGAAAAGTACTACACATCAAGGTGTATAACTCTAGGTATCGACCCACTCTGAATGAGACGACTGAGCGTTAACCTAACATTCTTCTTTAAAATCTTGCATAAAATATCATTCTCAGACAGCAAGGAGGTACAGTTCTCACCGGAAGGCTCATACAACCTTCGTAACCAAACGTGCACAGTTTCTAGGAAAAACTGCAAGACAACACTCCGTGCAAACTTCTTCATAGTCATGTACTCTAAGATCTGGAGCAGTTTACCCCTAGAAATAGGGACCAGTCACTCTACCATAACCTTCAGACGCTTGCTATATAAACTGTTTCATCCCAATGACTATGCCAATCACACCGCACCACTTATTTCTAAAACGCATGAGCTATTAGAACACTTTAACGCCTGGACTCATTACTAAATGTTACGACACTGAATAAACTCAAAGACTTCGCAAAAATACATGAAAGAACAACTAGATTATAGGTGGTGTTTGCTATGCAATGATATACATTTATAAACATTTATATATACACAAAATATTATTGTCCTCTCCATACTCACATACTTTCTCTTTCTGAGATTCTGTTGATGAGCCTGCACTTCGATATACCTCCTGGTCGAGGTCGAACAACACAACATCTACACTGAAATGAACATTCAAGTAAATTCAAACTCAAATTCCATGAACGATCCGATGCAACCACTTGACAACGCTGGCTAACATTCTGTACAAGGAGTATTCTTGATCTGAAATAAAGAAGCGACTGGTTTTCAAACAGTTTTCAATGTATTACTCAACTTACATGTACAGTCTGCCATGCTGACGCAAATGGCGCTAATGGATAGTTCTAGAATCGACCTCGTCCCCATTTAATGCAGCAAAACAATCTGACATAAACTTATCTAATTTTCTTATCAAAGATCAAATTTTAGAATGAACAAGCAAACTGTAATTAATATAATAACATATCCATGCCTGTACAATTGGTATGTTCCTGCATAAACAGGAATAAATAAATAAAAAATATTCTCGACTTAGTCCTCTGCCATAAAATGGAGCCGATCTCGATAGGGGTGGGGGATAAACTCGACAACAGTGATCACAACATACTGTACTGCTCTCTACCTCTTCAACTAACAACTAAACACACACCTGAAAATTCCTCGGTTCACTATCAATACAGGGACACCAGAAAAATACCGACTGGGAATTCCTACCAACGCTCTTAAGAAGCTCTGACTGGGATGAATGCTTTACCAATGATAACTTAAAAGTAACACATGATACCTTCTACAAGACGGTCAGTTCGGTAAGAGACACAATCGCACCCCTAAAATCTGCCCTAAAGACACCAACTCTACTCATAGACCACAAAACGCGATGCAAACTAAGGGGACCGAAAAGAAAATTGTATTCATATAAAGAATTTAGTGCATTACACCAGATACATGAAACATTTAAAAATCTTGAGGAGAGGCATAAAATGAAGGCACAACTCGAGGAAAATAAAGCCCTATGGGGCACCTCTGAAACTCAGGAACTCTGCAAGATCTTGCAGAAGCAACTGGAAAGTGGTAAAGACAATAACGTTGGCCACTTGGAGCATGAAGGTATAATTTATGATGATCCCCAGATTATTTGTGAACTCCTAAACCAGTGTTTCTCCAATGACACCAAAGCGCATACGTCCTCAATCCACGACATAACCTGCAAAAATAACTACGAGTTAGGTGAAATCAACTTTAATATACAAAATATAGCATCAGAGGTAAAGAAATTAAAAGCGAACGTCAGTTATGGGATAGATGATATACCGTCTGTCATATACAAAACGGTGGCACGGATATGATAGTACTATTACTTAGAATATTTTTACCCTCTCACTAGTGACTGTGGCCTACCGTGATACTTGGAAAGTTACGTATATATTACCTAAGCATAAAGGAGTGGCCAAAACTAGTGCATGTAATTATAGGCCTATCAATATAACACTTGTCATATCACGGACCATGGACCAAATGTCAGACTACTTTCCTAAGCACAATTTCATCAACCAGTCACAACACGGATTCCTAAAGAAAAGAAAAAGTGATACGCAACCTCCTTCGCACCTGGATGAAATCATTTCTCAGTGGCGGAAATCGAACAACAAAAGTTGGCTTGATGACCTTCAGGCCTAGGCCAATTTGCAGTGGTGTGTTCCAGGAAAGTGTATTGGGCCTCTGTAAATTGACGTGAACATTGAACGTTTCCTTATTGGAACTGGCAGTCATTGGCGGACAACTCGAAGGTGCGAATGGTTCGATCGCTTGCAAGTTGGACAAGGACGGAAGTAATACGAATAAAAGTGCTTTATAACTTCATTTGTACTAAACAGTTGTTTGTAGACTTTGTATTTTGTCTCGCTTTAATTGCCAAACAATATAGTTTCGTTCAAGGAATACTGGTGTTTTGGATTTAAATTTGAAACCAATACATATTATTCATCGGTTCAAATCGCCTACGTCTTCATTACAATAGGAACTTAGGTCTAAGTTCCTTGATAGTTTTTGTTCTTCTGTTCGCCTTCTGGAACAGTTTTTATTTGTATGGTCGTTTTCTGGAGCGCCTTCTGGAGCTCTTCCGGGTGTACTTACTAGATCTACAGCCAGCTTCTCTTTGGACACGGATTATCAACGCAATTTGGATTCTTTGGTGACGTTGGATAACGCCTGGGTCAAGAAAGGGACGTGGCACCGTGAAAGCAGACATTAAAGTTGGTAACGATGAGCTGCCTGTTAATTGTAATGATATGTATGATGCTCAGCATGTTGAGTTTGTTGTTCACGCCTCACCGTTAAGTGATAGTAAGGGCTTAAGATTGCCTAAGTTTGAACCGCGATACTTCAATGGAAACCCAGCCGACTACCCACAGTTCATCAAAGGGTTTGAGGTCATGCTGAGTGGTTTTGTATCAAATCATGAAATGAAGTTAATGTATTTGTTGAGATATTGCACTGGTGTGGCTGCAAGGGCATTACAGTGCTGCAAGTTCATGCCCCCAAATGAAGGATATACTGAGGCAATGAAGATACTACTTCAAAGGTTTGGAAAACCATTTATGATATCCCGTAGTATTTTCGAGACCATGAAAGGTAGTGGATCACAGTTAAACGATAATGCAGAGGAACTTGCAGAGTTCTTGGGTAATTTGATGGTATATAGAAATACACTTATGTCTTTTAACTGCGTAGATGAATTGAACTCAAGTTCCGTGCTTGAGACTGTTGCCAAGAGATTACCTGTTCCTCTACAAAGGAAGTTCATACAGGTTTGTTCACGTCTAGAGGAGGAGGGTTTAGAGCCCGGGTTGGATGACATTGTGAGCCTGGTGAAAGACAGTGTCAACCAAGCTTCGAGCAAGTTTGCTAGTATACTGCATCCCACCCCTGGAATAGAGAAATCAGAGAGCAAAATGCAATCATTTATGACGAAGGGGTCTCAGCGAAGTCGATATCGAGAAAGCTGTATTATTATTATTGTTCCCTTGGGTTCCTAGTGGAACATAGGGCTTCAACTTCACGCCTCCACTTACTTCTATTTTGTGCTGTTCTTTTCACTTGCATCCATGTTAATCCATACTGTTTCAGTTCCTCATCAAATGATCTCCTCCATGTCACCCTTGGACGTCCCACTCGCCGCTTCTCTTTCGGGTTCCACTCGAGCGTTCGCCTGACGCGCGATGTCACCCAACGGCCTCCTCAGCGAGTGTCCAATCCATCTCCACTTTCTCCTACATATTTGTTGAGCGATTGGTTCTTGTTTTGTTTGCTCCTATAGTTTCTTGTTGGTGATTCTTTCCGGCCACCTGATCTTGAGTATAGGGCGAAGACAGTTGTTGATAAATGTCTGCAACAGGCTGTTGGAACTATTCTTTGTGACCCGCCAAGTTTCTGATCTGTATAGCAAGACTGACTTGACGTTTGTATTGAAAATCCGAATTTTGTTGTTGATGGTGAGTGACAGTGGAAGATATCCAGATTGGCTTCAGGTTGATGAATGTGTTTCTCGCCTTCCTGATTCTCGATTTGACATCCTAGTCCGTTCCTCCTGTAGTTGAGACAATGCACCCTGGATAAGTGAATGAAGTAACCTCTTTCAAATCCCTCCTGTTGATTGTGATTGGCGCTGGATGTTGCTGCTGTTGTTGTTGTTGTTGGCTGGTTATTTTCATAACCTCCGTCTTGTCTATGTTCACCTGCAGTCCTGTCTTTGCTGCTTCTTCGACGAGTTTGTCGGTTTTCGCTTGTAAGTCTTCCATCTTGTGTGACATCAAACATAAATCATCTGCGAAATCCAGGTCTTCTAGGTTCTTCAGGTCGGTCCAGGATATCCCTGTCTTCTCGTTTCCCACTGTCTGACGCATAATCCAGTCCACCACAATTAGGAATATCATTGGTGATAATAAGCACCCTTGTCTGACTCCTGTGTTTACTCCAAACGCTTCGCTGAGTTTTCCGTTGTGGATCACTTGACATGTGCCGTTGTCGTACAGTTGTTGAATAAGGTTGATGAATATTTGCGGTACGCCGTAGTACTCGAGTAGTTTCCAAATTACTTCGCGGTCAACGCTGTCGAAGGCCTTCTCAAAGTCTATGAAGTTGAGGTAGAGATTTGATTGCCATTCCATGCTTTGTTCGATGATGATGCGTAGAGTTGTAATTTGGTCAGAACATGATTTGCATTTCCTGAATCCAGCTTGTTCTGGTCGGAGTTCTGTATCCAGTGCGTCCTTTATTCTCTCCAGGATGATGCGACTCAGGATTTTACTAGGCGTCGACAGGAGCATGATTCCTCGCCAGTTCTTGCAGAGTCCTAGGTCGCCCTTCTTTGGTAGTTTCACGAGGTAATTTCTCCTCCAGTCAGTAGGCACCTTCCCCTCTTTCCAGATCTTTTGCAATAATGGAGTCAGCATATCAGCTGTCGTTTCTGGGTCCGCTTTCAGTGCTTCCGGGGGTATTCCATCTGGTCCAGCTGCTTTTCCAGCTTTAAGAAGCTTGATTGCATTCATGACTTCAGTTTTCGTTGGAGGATTGGTGTCAACTTGCAGTTGTGTACGTGCTGTCGTTGGTATTTCTGAACGGGTTGCAGGTGGTGGTCGGTTCAAGAGTCCTTTGAAGTGGTCCGCCCATGGTTTAATCTGTCTTTCTTCTTTAGTAATTGGGTTCCCTTGGCTGTCTTTTATAGGTTTCACTTGTGTTGATCTCTTCCCGGATAGAGACTTGGTTATCTGATATAGTGTCCTCAGGTCCCTTTTGCCTGCTGCCTTCTCAGCTTCAGTAGCCAGGTTGTCGTAGAATTGTCTTTTGTCCTTCCTGGCACTCTTCTTCACTTCTTTGTCCAGTGCTGTGTAAGTTGAGTTCAGCGTCTCTTTCTCTTGTCCATCTTTGCATTGAATCATTTTTTCTTTCACGTTTCTCCTCTCCTCTATTAGTTTCCAAGTGTCTGTTGAGAGCCATTCCTTGTCTTGTCTCTTCTTTCTGCCTAAAACCGTTGAACACGTTTCGTTGAAAATTACCTTCAGAGAGATCCAATGGTCTTCCACGGATGATTCCTCAGTGGTGCCACGTAGTGTTTCCTGCTTTGCTCTGACCGTTGCAGTGAAAATGTCCTGTGTGATTGTGTCCTTCAGTTTTTGCGTGTTGAACTTGCATTGTGGCCTATCCCCAGGTATCCTCGAGGCTTTCAGCTTCACCTTGAAAGTCCCTTGTACTAGATAGTGGTCTGAACCCACATCTGCTCCTCTCCTCGATCTTGTGTCCAGTAGGCTCCGTCTCCACTTCCTTGGGATTGAAATGAAGTCTATCTGGTTTTTGGTGTGTCTATTTGGTGAAATCTATGTCGCCTTGTGTATATCCCTGTGTTTGAACACACTGCCACCAATCACCAAATCATTGAAGGAGCAGAAGTCTGAGAAGAGTTCACCATTTTCGTTCATTTCACCGAGGGCCTCACGGCCCATGGTGAGTTCTCTTCCTGTATTGCCTCCTCCCAGTTTCGCATTCATGTCACCCATCAGGATTTTTATATCGCACTTTGGGACATTGTCCATTACTGTTCGTAGTTGACTGTAGAAATCTTCCTTCTTCTCTTGTTCCGAGACGTTTGTAGGTGCGTAGCATTGAATGATTGTAACCTTCTTTCCTTTTGAGTTGAACCTGGCTGTCATTATCCTGGAGGAGATTGGTTCCCACTGCATGAGAGCTTTAGCCGCTGTTGGTGACATCATGATGGCTACTCCCTCGGTGTGCTCGTGATCGTCCTCTGGGTGACCGGAGTAAATTATTGTCTCCCCAGTTGGTAGTTAGCACCTTCCGCATCCGTTCCATCTGCTCTCGCAGATTCCCAACACTTCTACTTTATATCTTCTCATTTCTGCGGCTACCTGAGCAGCCTTTCCAGTTTCGTACATTGTACGAATATTCCACGTCCCCATCCTTATTTTTGCTTTCATCGAAAGAAGGCACATCGGCTGACTGGCTTCCCGAAGTCTTTCACCAGCCCGCGTCATTTCACTTCCCCGATTCCAGCGAAAAATAAGGTCATTGTTTGTATTTTTGGAATTAAAAATATATTTGGGCGTTGAAGATTTAGTAGCAATTTGGTTGAGTTTTGGGGTTGGAGTTGCTAGCACCACGCTCCAACCCTCCCTCTTTATCCGGGCTTGGGACCGGCTAGAATACTAGTGACCTAGTAATCTAGGCGAGGTTGAGAAAACTGTATGGTGTCTAGTAAACCTAATGATTGTGACAGCTTTAGTGGGACGTCGCCAACGGGCAAGTTACAAACTGCAAGACAAACACGGTTGTGCTTCGTCCGTCTGCAAGAAGTGCATACAAAGGCGAACTGTGAAGCAACGAGCACGTTTAGTGGCAAGCTAAATGCGAAGTCAGCGTCATCGTGTTCTGACTCTGAATCGTGTGACGATAATAGTGCGGTGAAGAAGCCTGTATTCGTAACTGGTGATCCATTGTTGAAAAGAATGTCTCAGGTGACACCACAGTTTGTGCATAAGAAGAGGGTTACAGTTTCAGTGTCCAGTTCTGACTCCACAAGTTAACAAGGTATTACTAGTCAGAGAAAAGGAATAAAACCTTGAAGGATTCATGAGGAAGAACCTAAGTCATCTACGGTTGTTATTAAAAGGTGTGAAAATGATGAAGTCGATCAAACAGATGGCGGTAAAGTGGGTATTTATGACGATGGTCACGATAGTTCACATTTGTCTGTGACTGATCATGATGAGATTAGCGGAATGCCTACTCCTAGTGAGTTGAACAAAGGTTCTGTACAACCTGAACGTGAAGTAGAATTAAAGGCACATGCGGCTGCAGAAGGTATGGATACTAGTGAGACCGTCAGTGTAAATGATCTGAGTGTAGTCCAACTATCGACAGATGTTGAAGCTGAACTGGAGCCAATAATAAAAGATAGCAGTGGTGTTAATCCTGAGGTTAGACAACCTCCTAAAGGTCTAACAACAACAGCTTCTGATACACCGCTAAGTTCATCAACTGGCGTCAGTCAGTCGTCGTTGGTGTTGTCATATGCAGTAAAAGAGCCGTCCATGAACCCACGTGTCTTATGCAGTGATTATGCTGGTGTCGGTCCGTTCGAAGGCGCGATAGTCAATTGCCAGTTTAGTGACGATAAATCAACTGTGTACAAGAGGATAATTGTGAGACTGACTTGCACGAATAAATGTATTTCAGATTTCAAGCTACTATTTGAATGTTATTATCTTTGGTGCAAATTACTCTGTACCTTCGCTTGATTGGTCAGATATGTCATATGTTTGTTAGTCGTCTACATTCCACGATACAATGTCATGAGCGTGTTACCATTCAGAGTTGAGGATATAGATGATGGAAGGACGTCAGCAAATGAACTCAACGACGATTTTCCAACTTAAGGGCGTAAACCTGAGAAGGGTTGTAGGCGTACTGCTGTAAGTCCTACAATTCATCAGGGGTAGTACGTCGAAGAGCAGTTCATTGTACTTGGTGTAATATTTTGTACATATGTTCATGTTATATATACTGAATTGGTATCATCCTTCTTCTGTCTGTTGATTAATTTTGTTTGTGTCCGGACGTCTTCCATTTGGATCGTCAACCTGAGAAGGAATGCAGGCATACTGCTGTAAGTCCTACAGTTCTTCAAGGGGAGCTCTTCAAGGCAGAATCGACAACATTTTATATATTGATTGTACATATGTTTGTGTTAAGTAATTGAGTGGGTTCCGATTCATCTGATTATTGGTTAATTTCAAAGTTGTCGCATTGTGTGAATCATCTTGTAATGTTTTTGTAAGTACTTCTGAAGTCGCTTCTAAACTTGTGAACGAATGGTGTAGTGTCAGAGGCAGCATACGCGATTGGATACGCCGGGGAGAGGATTGTGCTAGAGTGGTATGAAGTAACCAATACTTCTTGAACCCGATCAGCGGTGGTGGAGGATGGATGCAGTTCGCACGCCTCCCAACACGAATTAACGATATTCTCGACTTAGTCCTCTGCCACAAAATAGAGCCGATCTCGATAGGGGTGGGGGATAAACTCGACAACAGTGATCACAACATACTGTACTGCTCTCTACCTCTTCAACTAACAACTAAACACACACCTGAAAATTCCTCGGTTCACTATCAATACAGGGACACCAGAAAAATACCGACTGGGAATTCCTACCAACGCTCTTAAGAAGCTCTGACTGGGATGAATGCTTTACCAATGATAACTTAAAAGTAACACATGATACCTTCTACAAGACGGTCAGTTCGGTAAGAGACACAATCGCACCCCTAAAATCTGCCCTAAAGACACCAACTCTACTCATAGACCACAAAACGCGATGCAAACTAAGGGGACCGAAAAGAAAATTGTATTCATATAAAGAATTTAGTGCATTACACCAGATACATGAAACATTTAAAAATCTTGAGGAGAGGCATAAAATGAAGGCACAACTCGAGGAAAATAAAGCCCTATGGGGCACCTCTGAAACTCAGGAACTCTGCAAGATCTTGCAGAAGCAACTGGAAAGTGGTAAAGACAATAATGTTGGCCACTTGGAGCATGAAGGTATAATTTATGATGATCCCCAGATTATTTGTGAACTCCTAAACCAGTGTTTCTCCAATGACACCAAAGCGCATACGTCCTCAATCCACGACATAACCTGCAAAAATAACTACGAGTTAGGTGAAATCAACTTTAATATACAAAATATAGCATCAGAGGTAAAGAAATTAAAAGCGAACGTCAGTTATGGGATAGATGATATACCGTCTGTCATATACAAAACGGTGGTACGGATATGATAGTGCTATTACTTAGAATGGTTCGATCGCTTGCAAGTTGGACAAGGGCGGAAGTAATACGAATAAAGTTGCTTTATAACTTCATTTGTACTAAACAGTTGTTTGTAGACTTTGTATTTTGTCTCGCTTTAATTGCCAAACAATATAGTTTCGTTCAAGGAATACTGGTGTTTTGGATTTAAATTTGAAACCAATACATATTATTCATCGGTTCAAATCGCCTACGTCTTCATTACAATAGGAACTTAGGTCTAAGTTTCTTGACGGCCTTCTTCTTATCATTTTATACTTAGCGTTCTTGGCCCTATTGTATTCCTCTTATTTATAAATGACATAGTCTCTGTGATCAAGTATGTCAAGCCATACTTCTTTGCAGATGGTCTCAAGATACTATATGATTACTGTTACGATGATGTGAGCGTCGAAAGGAAAATCCAACCTGACTCAAACAATCTAGGCGATTGGAGTGAAAAGTGTCAACTGACTTTCAACCCAGACAAGTGCGGTGTAGCCCATCTTGGACGCTGGAAACCTAGAATGTGCCTATATATGTACGGTAAGCTCCTCCCGAAACTGAACACAGTCACAGATCTCGGGATAACATACGCAGATCTAGCCTTTTACGAACATGCAATTAAGGTTGTATCCGACTGTAAAGGACTTATTGGCTTTGTGCTGCGTAACTTCTACACCCAAGAAGCAAGATTAGCTATCTATAGGACATGTATCCGCCCCAAACTTGAATATTGTACTCTCCTGTATAGTAACCTAAGGTCTGCAGACCGAAAAAAATCGAAAGTGTTCAGAGATTCCTAACGAAACGCATAATAGGGTTTGACCAACCAGTGGAATATATTGACAGGTGTGTGCGTCTGAATTTAGAACCTCTGTGGTTAAGGAGAGTGAAGTGCAACTTATTTCTACTATTCAAAGTCATAAGAAAACACTGTTATAGTAACTCATCCATAACGTGGGAAAATATTAAATCATATCAGATGCGAAACCACAACTACCTTGTCAAGGTGGCTACCCACAGGAAAACCATTAGGGCAAACTTTTTCACCATTAAATATTGCACTCTTTGGAACCAACTACCATCTGAAATTAGATGTTGTGAAAACCCCAATGGGTTCAAACGGAGCCTAGAGAGACGCATTACCATGTCCACCCTAGCTTGTCTAAAGGACCACAAATGTTGGTAAAATGGTAAATAAAACCGGTCCAGTCTTCAGCTCAGTCAGTTACATATAACTCGACTCTACTGCTTACGCAGCGAAGGTTCAACTAATTTACCGATTTTCCTTTCTGTATAGTCTTCAATAAGTTATGTTAATATAAGTACTTCTAGAAAGTTATATTAGCAACCACATCTTTTAATATTTTACATATGTATATACAGATAATAATACAATGCTATTTTTCGTGTCTGAATGACCTCACTGAGCAAATAACCACCTTTTCTCATACACTTTCCCAAAACGTATAATATTATGATGTTTCACAGTATTTTTAACATTATATAAGTTGGAGGGTTACTTTGCAATGTCTAATGCGCACTGCATGAAAATCGGTCATTAAAATTTAGCATAACTAGCTCTGTTAACCGGCTGTTTTCTTCAGGATCATAATACATAATTTTATCACTAATTGTCCCACTACACTTTTTACTCTGCTAAATAGACTACAACTTAGTTGCTGTAATACCAGCTACTTGTATACTTCATACTTCTTAAACGCAATCTCCTAGGCGTTTGTTACAAATATATTATTAATATTATTAGTACTGTTTTTGAGTTGGAATGACTATCTTCAGTCAGCACCTACCCATTTTCATATAATTTTCTAAAAAATTAATATTAGTGAAATTATGCAGTTTCTTCATTATATAATTGATAAGTCACTTTGCAATGTGTAACGCACACCATATAAAATCGGTCGTGAAAATTTAGCATAACAAGTTCTGCTAACCAGTTGCCTTACTCAGGACCACTTTACATAACTTTATCACTAATTGTTCCACTACTCATATCACTCTGCTAAATACAATATGACTTAGTTGCTCTAATATTACTTATTTCTATAGTTCATAATCATTAAGAGAAACTTAATTTCCTAATCTTTTGTAGTAACCCACTTGTTCACTAGTATGATGATAATACTGCTAACAATGTCCTCTGGTATTATTGTGCCATGTGACCTAATGGGAAGCACTTGTCATGAAAGCTGTTAATGTGCAGCATACTGTATGATTGGGACGGAGTCAAAGCAATCCAACATTACAACTGCAGTCATTGTAAATGGTCTCAGAGCTTAATGTCAAAAAAGGAGGGAGGGTGGCGCATGCTGATCAGCAGGTTTGGTAGTGGTCACAAATGTGAATCGCTCCGATCTGTAGGACAGCAACATGCATTATTTTGGCAGCTCGAGAAATAAACATGAGTTTAGATACTGAATGTATAAAAGAATTTTTAAAAATTAGACTTAAAAAAATTTAAAAAACTAAAACAATAATGACTGCACAGTTTTAGCTTGTGAAAAATAAATAATGCTTTCGCTCCTAACATCTACAAGCCTGCTCATTTTCTTGTCAAGATGTTATCCCATGGGTCATACACAAGTTCGACAAACACGCTACAGGTCACCATATCCAACAGGTTCTAATCCTTCAATCCACTTCTCTCTGAAATGTCACATATGCTTCATGATAATCCCTCTAACTAATTACTATTATACTCTATTTTATCTCAACTCCCTAAGACTTCAATAAAGCTGAAATTTTATTTTATTTCCTTTTTCTCATTTACACTCTTCTCTCGCATAAAGTTCGGTTGCTCTGATGATAAAAAAACATAACAACACTCATGTTTGAGAATAACTATATTTTCATAGAAAACGTCATAGTTTTCCATGGTAAGACCAATATGGTTAGCATCATACATTGCAAATGTGCACTATCATATCAAGTACTGTACAGCTTGTTCTTGTATATTTTTCTTGTAAATATACTTCCAATAATGCATTATTCATGATTGCATTTTATACAACTTTGTAGCTGTGCAGGATTTTCTCCCATTCCTGAAAGAGCGTTCAAGCACGTGGGGTCACAGTACTCACTCAAATATATGTTGTTAATCGATAGGCCATTACTATCATCATCGGGAGATGGAACGAAGTATGGATTGTCGCTCAACTTCGATGGAGACCTTCGTGAAAGATTTACAAATTAACAATTATAAGAATCTGTTCCGACTGCTTGTACTATAATTCAACAATTTGAACTTTTAAAAAAAGTGATGATGTATGCTAATTCACAATTGTAATTCGTAACATAATTGATCGTGCCTGTAAAAATGGCATGCATTTCATGTAAACTTTCCCGTTTATACGAAATATACATTATTACTGATTATTATTATTAAGAAATCCATGGCAAGCAAACCTGATCCCTCTGACAGGTCACTCATTCTCCACAAATTGGAAGAGAAACTGGCCCCCGATCCCAAGACTAGATTCGAACATGACCTTAATTTGGTTAAGCCCCTTTAAGACAAGCTACTGCCACAAACAGCATCAGGCATTACTATACACAGCGTATATAGAATAGGCTAAAAGCCTGACCCTACAGTAAGTCAGCCTGCGCGTCTCCTCAAAGTCGTACTAAACTCGAAAGAAGAGAGGGTTGCTATTCTAGGCAACTCTCATATTCTTAAAGGATCAGGCATATATGTCCGCGCCAACTTAAGCCTAGTAGACCATGTCAAAAGACAGTCTGTCACCCTAGGACTCCACTTGCTTCCTTTTGCGTTGCTGTTGTTTGTCTTCTTTTGTCTCTCACCATTTCAGCTTCCATTTGGCTTTTTGGATGAGAATGAAGAATGTGGATATTTGACCATTTACAATGACAAATGATCTGCAAATATTATTGGTCCCATATCCTACGATTCCCTCGTGAATTACGCATTAGCTTTCCCCACGACACAACCTGAATAACAGTTGTGAAATATACCTTTATACCAAAAAAAAGTATTGATTTATAATACTTCACGATTGTAATTTACAACACAACTGATCATGTCTGCAGAAATAGCTTGCATCTCTTGAAAACACCCGTTTATTAGAAACTATAAACCATCATTATTTATCAGTCAACAGTGAGTACCATTAACTTGTGATGTTACGAAGAAAATGCTGACAAAAGTATACAAGTGTTTTACTTATTTTAAATTATTATCAAATTTGGATATAAATCAAGAATAAGACTCGATGCCGTACACACCAAAGTTATATGGAGGAATTACTTCAAGGTTTATTTTTTCCCCAAGTATTTGTAATCCATCCAAAACATACTTGGGTTTTTCGTTAATGTGAAATGTGATGATAATGTATGCTAATTCATGGGCTTTGATATGGCATATCCCGTGTTTGAAGTGGCGCCTCCACCTTTAACCTTAACTCGCGCGGTCTAGTTTATTTCATTTTCGCTGATTTGTTTCGTTTCATCTAGGTAGGTGCATATGACGTGATTCTGGTGTTTTTTTGGCTTGAACTGTGTTGATTTTGTTAAGAATAGTCGTCGTATCATAATTGATCGTGTCTGTAAAAATGTTATGCATTTCATGCAAACTTAACTGTCTATACGAAATATAAATTATTATTATATACATAAACAGTATATGTGAGTGCTTTAGTACAGGCAAACCAACACTCTGTGCAGATGACTCAAAGGTGGCATATACCTGCACAAACACAGATATCGGTACAACTATGAACTCCATACATGAAGAATCAACATAAGTGGATATAGAGTGTGACACCTGGAGACTTGAGTTTAATGCCGAAAAGTGTTGCTGGCTCTGCATGGGCTGTCCCAACCTAGAACTTGACCTAGCAATTCAGGGCCACGAAATCCCCAGACTCAAATCTGAACTAGATCTAGGACTGAAATATTCACACAATCTATCATTTTCTGAACATATCTCGAAACAAGTATCGAAGTCACGCAGGCTTATTGATTTCCCACTGAGGAACTTCTACAGAAGTGAATACACTCCTAGATTACTGCTCATTCATATTTAGTGGTACACGCATAGAAGACAAACTGAAAGTCGCAGGAGTGCAGAGGTACCTCACGCTTAAAGTACTCGGAACCGTAAGAGGCACAAACTACTCTACCAGATGTGAAATTCTAGGACTAGAAACATTATGGTTAAGACGACTGCGACTAAATCTGGCACTCTCCTATAAGCTTCTTAACCACACAGTGTATACCTAGAATGGTGGCCACATTACTAACAGACTGATAGAATTCAGTCTGCACCAAAGAGAGGACTAGACGCAACACACTAGTTACTAGTGTCAAATCAAAGTATACCCCTACTTGTTGTACTCGGTTTTCACAAGACACTGGATATATCTTTAGACCCACTAAAGGTACGGTGGCTAGAAAACAATGTAAAAGAGCCACCAGGCAAAAGTTTTTCATGAATACGTATGCCCAAATACGGAACAAACTACCTGAGGAAATGCGACTAGCAAGCTCACTGGTGTCCTTTGAAAAGGCACTTAATGACACACAAAGTGAGTTTGCAAGTGAAATCAGTGCTAATTCCTATGTAAGAGATTTAGAAATTGTGCGCCCATTTAATGCATGAACCTAGAGACTACACCACTTGTTTGTTAGGCGTCGGTGGTATAGCGGTTAGGACACTCGCCGACCATAGATATGGTCCGGAGTTCGATCCTCGGCCGACGCACTCCTTTATTATGATATGGTGACATCTTGAGCCAGTTTGTAGTATCCCGTGACTTATTCACGATATTGCTAATTAATGCACGTTCCTTAATCAATAAGATATCTGAACAAAGAACATTATTATTTATCGCCAAGCCTACTGTAGCTATGATCACTGAATCATGGTGCTCATACTCTGTACTTGATGTGCATATAGGCATTTTTCCTCTGGCGGTACGTTCGAAATTGGTAACATTTTTGCACGCGTTTGCTCTGATATTCATTTACTGCTTATAGTCATATAATCCTTGAAATTATGGTCCAAATCTCTAAAAAACATGTTCGTAGAAACACAGTTGTTTTAGATAGTGCCTCAACCTCGGTTATAACTGCATTACCACCCTGTAATACAGCATTAACTACTACCTCACAAAATGGCTTGAGTGCAATTCTCACTCCTGTGATACAGATGAAAGATGTTCTGTTAGAGAACTCTGAGATCTGTAAACTAGACCTCCTTGTGAAAGATATCCAAAGGCAAGTAAATGAACTTCAAGAAAAATTAGGTCAGTTTGATAGAATGTCACTGCCAATGTCAGATATCACGGAGAGCAGTTCTGATATTGGCCAGGTTAAGTCTTTACTGAATGCAACTCAAAACAAGCTTTCGGATTTAGATTCAATAGCCTGTCTGTTAAGAAAGCATCCTAAAATGTCTCCAGACACCCTAAATAAGGCTGAAAATCTGATTGACTGCTTGGCTGCGGAGGTGATGAAGCGTATAACCTCTTCTCACCAGGCTATAGTTTACAACGTCCCAGATTCTCTGCCTCTGAAGACTATAAAACACAAAATCCTGATCTGTTGTGGCATGGCTAGTGTTCCACGTGAATGCAAAAGACTTCGTAACAAGTCTAACCAGGCTAACTGTCCCATTATTTTTAAGTTCAGTAATTCCCTTGATTCTAGTAAGTTTATTAAATGTCACGATCACCTAAGACTGAAGAGTAGTTATAAGTCTATAACCATAGCTCAGGATAAAACACCTTGTCAGCGCAGAATAATGCGCAGTAATAACCTGGCCACCTCCTCCAGCTTAGAATTACCCAAAAGCTATCGTGCACAGCAACAGTCACCTAATGCTGACATTAGCATTCAGCAAACCACACAACAACCACGCATGGCAATGGAACTAGGAACTGATTTAGATACCAGTACCCCTGTAAATAACGTCTCACCGAAAGATGTTAAAATAGGTAGAACTGCTGCAAGCCGTTCAAAGAAATTCTTACCCAAACGTGGTGACCTCACCACAATGAACAAATTTCGCCGGGTTGAGACTAATGATGGGGTAGAATACTTCGTATTCAATAAGCTTGCTGAGAGTAAGACTGTCAAAAAACCCTCACCTCTTACGAAAAGTTCCTCTCGAAACGCAAGTCAGGCCCCAAAACCCCCAAAGTCTTGCAACCAAAGCACCTTCCCTCTCAATTTCCTTTAAGTTATAAAACCAACACGAAGGTGTGTACAGGTATGATGGATAGCACGTGGATGGGTAGACCATTTGATGCTATGCGTTTTAACCGTCAACCCAGGCCCAACCTACACTATCCTTATATCCAGGAACACATGGTAAATTTTCCAAGTGTCCCGAATCACCGGTACGACCCATGGCACCTAGGACCACCTCACTGCACTCTAACCCCGATGTACAGACACTCAATCCGACCCCTGTATCATTCATAAACTCTTGCGTTGTTGACGCACAAACAGAGTTAGGTTATGGTGATATCTTAAGCCAGTTTGTAGTATCCCGTGACTTATTCACGATATTGCTAATTAATGCACGTTCCTTAATCAATAAGATATCTGAACTAAGAACATTATTATTTATCGCCAAGCCTACTGTAGCTCTGATTACTGAATCATGGTGCTCATACTCTGTACTTGATGTGCATATAGGCATAGATGATTACACTGTACACCGTGCAAATAGCGACTGCAAGCGTGGTGGAGGATGTCTCATATATATACATAACTCATTCGTAGCCAGTAAGGTGGAAGATGAAATACTGAACGAGGTACCTGATTCACTCTGGGTCGTCTTACAAGGAGATAAGTACAAGCTTCTCATAGGCTGTGTTTATCGAGCACCAAGCTCAACCAAAGAAACCGATGCGTTATTAGCTAAATCATTCGCACACGCCTCATCGTTTGGTACTAATTACAAAATATTTGCAGGGGACTTCAATCTTCCAGAAGTCAATTGGTTAAGTAGTTCCGGCCCGCAACGCTTCGACGAATTACTTGCCACTATCGACTGTTATGGATGGCAGCAACACGTCCAGACACCTACTCGTGGTGACAACATGTTGGACCTTGTGTTTTGTCATGACACAATCCCAGTCTCCACCTATGCTGGTAACAGATTTTCCAGTAGTGACCATAGAAACGTACTCTGCTCTCTGCCTTTCTCACCACTAAATACAGGAAACAAACAGGATTCAGGGAGCTTGATTTGTCGTAGTTACAAACATACAGACTGGGGATTAGTCCATGAACTCATTCGACTCTGTCACTGGGATGAATATTTTACCACTGACTCCCTGGAGGCTGTAGTGTCCCTATTTTACAGGAATGTTATCCTTTGTCTAGATACTGTTGCTCCTAAGAAGGTAGTGAAATTAAGTAGACACCAAGCTGAATTCATTCCGAGGGCATGCCGCAATAAGTTAAGGAAGTTAAAGAAACAGTACTATTCCACTAGGGATATATCACTACTGCACTCAATCCATGAGTCTCTTGAATCTATCAAGCGCCAACGCTCTCAAAAGGACCTCGACGAAGAATTAAGGGCACTTGAAAGCACCTCCAAAGCTTATAACTTAACAACACTTCCTAAAAAACGAATGCAGTCGACGAGGGACATCCCCTATTTAGTTCACGACAACGTTATCTACAATGAGCCTGCCACTATCTGTGAAATATTCAGTGAATGGTTTGCAAACTTCAGTTTAGAAACGCACATTCCTGGTGAAACCGGCCCCTTTACTAGCTCTTTCCTCGGAAGCATTGTGTTCACCAACCAATTAATAGAACAAGCAGTTAAAAGCCTGAAACCTTCCACTGGCACAGGACCAGATGGCCTTGCTTCCATAATTTTCAAAAACAGTGAGTGTGATATACCCCTATTACTTCTTAAATTCTTCTCAATATCGGACACTTACCCTAATGAGTGGAAAACTAGCTTCATAATTCCACACGATAAATCTGCTGATAAGTCAAATGCTCGCAAATACAGACCTATAAATATAACCCCAGTGATCTCGCGAATCATGGGGAAAGTTGACGGAGATCAATTGTCAGACTCTCAATATAGGGAAGATCTACTTACAAGGTCTCAAATGGGATTTTACAAAAATCGGTATTGCATTACTCGCCAATTAGACTAATTCAACTGCATCACTAGTAATGATATATAATAATAATCGTATATTCTCATTTTATACATGAGGGCGCCAGTTTACAGGAATCATCAATATGATTAATTACATATACGATTAGTAAGCATATTTAATTATAGTAATTTAATAAAATGCATTTTTTCCTACTGGTGTAGGACACACCAATTGTACAGGCATGGATAAGTATTATCTAAGTTACATAAATTGGGTTCATGTTAAAATTATAAGGTTGCAGTCATTGTGTCTATGGGAACAATATGATAACTAGTCATTCAATGGAGCACATCAAGAAATATAGAAATATTGTCTTCGCATTAACAAAAAAACCCAAATATGTTTTGGATGGATTACAAATACTTGGGGAAAAAATAAACCTTGAAGTAATTCCTCCATATAACTTTGGTGTGTACGGCATCGAGTCTTATTCTTGATTTATATCCAAATTTGATAATAATTTAAAATAAGCAAAACACTTGTATATTTTTGTCAGCATTTTCTTCGTAACATCATAAGTGAATAGTACTCAAGATAAGCTAATAATAATGATGGTTTATATTTCCTAATAAACGGGTGTTTTCAAGAAATGGAAGCTATTTTACAGAAAAGATCAGTTATGTTATGAAAATAATATATATTTATTCCTGTTTATGCGGGAACATACCAATTGTACAGGCGTGGATAAGTTATTATATAAAATACACAAATTTCGATGTATGTTGAATTTACAGTTCGTTCGTTCTTTCTGACATTAGACTCAGTCAGAACAGTCTGCTAAATAGTCTGTCTGTGTAACACATAAAGAGATATAGAAATATTGTCTTCGCATTAACAAAAACCCAGACATCAGATGAATGTAATGCAAATATCTGGGAAAAATAAAGCTTGCAGTCAATTCTCCTTTATAACTTTATTGTGAACAGCATCCTTGAGTTGAAGTTTAATAATGTATTATTTTGAGGTCAGTGATATATTTATTCCATTTTTGCAGCAGTCTTATCGTAGTTTTATAATAGGAAAGAAATTTGATTGTGGATACGGAAACTAGATAAGGTCATGTTGGATTGTTTTACTGCATCAAATGGGGCTGATGTCGATTCCAGAACTATCCATTGGCGCCATTGGTGTCAGCATGGCAGACTGTACATGTAAGTTGAGTAATACATTGAAAACTGTTTGAAAACCAGTTGCTTCTTTATTTCAGACCAAGAATACTTCTTGTACAGGATGTTGCCCAGCGTTTTCAAATGTTAGCATGGGATCGTTCATGGAATTTGAGTTTGAATTTACTTGAATGTTCATTTCAGTGTAGATGTTGTGTTGTTCGACCTCGACCAGGAGGTATATCGAAGTGCAGGCTCATCAACAGAATCTCAGAAAGAGAAAGTATGTGAGTATGGAAAGAACAATAATATTTTATGTATATATAAATGTTTATAAATGTATATCATTGCATAGCAAACACTACCTATAATCTAGTTGTTCTTTCATGTATTTTTGCAAAGTCTTAGAGTTTATTTAGTGTCGTAACATTTAGTAATGAGTCTAGGCGTTAAAGTGTTCTAATAGCTCATGCGTTTTAGAAATAAGTGGTGCGGTGTGATTGGCATGGTCATTGGGATGAAACAGTTTATATAGCAAGCGTCTGAAGGTTATGGTAGAGTGACTGGTCCTTATTTCTAGGGGTAAACTGTTCCAGATCTTAGAGTACATGACTATGAAGAAGTTTGCACGGAGTGCTGTCTTACAGTTTTTCCTAGTTACTTTGCACGTTTGGTTACGAAGGTTGTATGAGCCTTCCGGTGAGAACTGTACCTCCTTGCTGTCTGAGAATGATATTTTATGCAAGATTTTAAAGAAGAATGTTAGGTTAATGCTCAGTCGTCTCATCTAGAGTGGGTTGATACCTAGAGTTATACTCCTTGATGTGTAGTACTTTTCGCAGTCAAATAGTAGTAGTCTAGACTTGAAGTATCGTTGGACGCTTTCTATTTTACGTTTGTCACTTACGCGAGTGCTGCTGAGAATAAATGGACAATATTCAAGTAGTGGTCTGACACAAGATTTATATAATAATAGTTTTGCTACGTTGTTGTGGAAATTCCTGAGTATGCCTCCTAAGAGCATCCTCGATTTACGCGTCTGTGTTGCCACTTGCTCGGAAAATGTCAGGTCACTAGAGTGCCTGAGTCCTAGGCCAACAACACTTTGGAGTTTGGGCAAGTCAACAGATTGAAGTACCAGTTTGATATTTGTTGAGGGTGCACCGAAACAGATCCAACCACATATTTTAAGGTTGAATTTTAGGTTCCATGTGGACCATGCAGTTACTCTATCTAGTTCTTCCTGAACAGCATTCTGAAAGTATCCTAAGTCATCACAGTGGAATGTGTAAGCTACTTTAAGATCATCTGCAAAGATGAATGGTTTTCCAAGTGAGAAACAGCTGCATATGTCGTTGACATATAGAGTGAATAGAAGGGGGCCTAACACGCTGACTTGAACTACTCCAGAAGTGACTGGACTAGGTTGGAGTTTACGGACCCCAGTCTAACTACTTGGGACCTGTTGTTAAATAAATAAATAAATAAATAACAGTATATTCTCATTTTGTACATGAGGGACGCCAGTTTACAGGCATCATCAATATGATAATTTACATATACGATTAGTAAACATATTTAATAATAGTAATTTAATAAAATACATTTTTTCCTACCTGTGTAGGACACATCAATTTTACAGGCATGGATAAGCATTATTTAAATTACATAAATTTGGTTCATCTTAAAATTATAAGGTTGCAGTCATTGTGTCTATGGGAACAATATGATAACTAGTCATTCAATGGAGCACATCAAGAAATATAGAAATATTGTCTTCGCATTAACAAAAAAACCCAAGTATGTTTTGGATGGATTACAAATACTTGGGAAAAAATAAAGCTTGAAGTAATTCTTCCATATAACTTTGGTGTGTACGGCATCGAGTCTTATTCTTGATTTATATCCAAATTTGATAATAATTTAAAATAAGTAATACACTTGTATACTTTTTTCAGCATTTTCTTCGTAACATCACATAATAATAATGACAGTTTATATTTTCTTATAAACGGGTGTTTTCAAGAAATGCAAGCTATTTTTGCAGACAAGATCAGTTATGTTGTAAGTTACAATCGTGAAGTATTATAGATCAATACTTTTTTATTAGTATAAAGGTATATTTCACAACTGTAATCCAGGTTGCGTCGTTGGTGAAGGCAATGCGCAGTTCACGAGGGAATTGTAAGTTATGGGACCAATAATGTTTGCAGATCATTTGTCATTGTAAATGGGCAAATATCTACATTCTTCGTTCTCATTCAAAAAGTTAAATGGAAGCTGAAATGGTGAGAGACAAAAGAAGACAAACAACAACAACGCAAAAGAAAGCAAGTGGAGTACTTAGGGGGTGATTAATGTGTATATATACATATATATTCTGTGTAGTAATTATAGTTATTTTGGTGCACTAACTAACTATTCCCGTAATGCTAACTTTTATATTGTGTGAACTAATATTATTGTCCTGTGTAAAAATGTCTATCATGTACTGCCAATAATATAACAATTTTTAATTGTAGTTTGTTGTAACTACACGTTTAATGAACTTAAAATATCTATGTTGGACGAAAAGGTGGGTGTAGGATTCAGACGCAGAAGTGCACTGTCATCTTTGAGCAGTCTGGTGACTGAGGAGATGAACACTGCGAGTGTGTTTGCATCGCGCACATCAGCTGGTAGTCTATTCCAAATGACTGAAAACTTATTTAAGAAGAAATTATACCGCATGTGAGTCTGACAGTGCTCTATAGCAGCTAGGTTGTGGTGATTTCTAAGATTGTAACTGATGACAGCGGTAGGTTTAATTATTGGCTCGGAGGAGTGCACGAGCAGATTAGTTAGCTTGTAGTAAAAAATTAGGTTCAGCTTAAGACGTCTTTTCCAGAGTGGTTCTAAACTTAGTCTGTCGCAACGTTCATAGTATTGGAGACCACTTTCTAAACCAAGAATTCTTAAGGTGAATTGCCGTTGCACTCCTTCTAACTTAAGCTTGTCATTTTGTCTGAGTCCGCTAAGAATAAACGGGCAGTATTCTAAAATAGGTCGGACACATACTTTATATAATAAAACCCTAGCTTCACAACAAAAGAAATTGCGAGTTATGCATCCTAGGAGCCTTCGTGTTTTACGTCTGGCATAATCAGTTTGTTCAGAGAACGTCAAGTTACTAGAGTATCTGATACCGAGATCTAAGACTGAGTTGAGCTTGGCTAGTTTACGCCCATTTACTTCAAGATTCAGGTCAAGGTTACTGTTTCCGATACAAATCCAGCCGCATTTATCAATGTTGAACTTTAGACAGGATTCAGTACACCATGTTGCGAGACTACTTAGTTCAAGATGTATTTTATTCACCATATCGCCTAGTTCATGAGCGTGGCAGGAGTAAACGACTTTGAGGTCGTCAGCATATAGGAATGATTTACCTAAGGTGAAGCAGTTGCAAATGCTGTTAATGTATACTGTAAATAAAAGTGGACCTAGGACACTACCTTGCACAACCCCACTTGTGATCTGTCTAGGATGAGACAACACAGATCCAACCTTGGTTATTTGTACCCTATTGCTTAGAAACGATTTTAACCAGCTCAGTAATGGATTGCGAATCCCACATGAATACAGCTTCTCAAAGAGAATACTGTGAGATACCATGTCAAATGCCCTAGATATGTCGAAGTAGAGAACAACAACTAGCTTACGTGCTTCGCGACTACTAGTGATGCAGTTGAAAAAGTCGAAGTGGCAAGTAACGCAAGACCTATTTTTGAGAAATCCGTGTTGAGACCTTGTAACAAGATCTTCCTTAAGCAGATAGTCTGACAACTGATCTTTGACAACTTTCTCCATGATTCGAGAGACAACTGGGGTTATATTTATGGGTCTGTAATTGCGGACGTTTGCCTTATCACCGGATTTATAGTGTGGAATTATGAAGCTAGTTTTCCACTCATTAGGGTAAGTGCCAGTGTCCATAGATATCGAGAAGAATTTAAGAAGTAGTAGGGGTATGTCACACCCACTGTTTTTGAAAATTATGGAAGCAAGGCCATCTGGTCCTGTGCTAGTGGAAGGTTTCAGGCTTTTAACTGCTTCTTCTATTAATTGGTCGGTGAACACAATGCTTCCGAGGAAAGAGCTAGTAAGGGGGCCGGTGTCACCAGGAATGCGGGTTTCTAAACTGAAGTTTGCAAACCACTCACTGAATATTCCACAGATGGTGGCAGGCACATTGTAGATAACTTTGTCATGAAGTAAATAGGGGATGTCCCTAGTCGACTGCATTCGTTTTTTAAGAAGTGTTGTTAAGTTATAAACTTTGGAGGTGCTTTCAAGTGCCCTTAATTCTTCGTCGAGGTCCTTTTGAGAGCGTTGGCGCTTGACAGATTCAAGAGACTCATGGATTGAGTGCAGTAGTGATATATCCTTAGTTGAATAGTACTGTTTCTTCAACTTCCTTAACTTATTGCGCCATGCCCTCGGAATGTAATCAGCTTGGTGTCTACTTAATTTCACTACCTTCTTAGGAGCAACAGTATCTAGACAAAGGATAACATTCCTGTAAAATAGGGACACTACAGCCTCCAGGGAGTCAGTGGTAAAATATTCATCCCAGTGACAGAGTCGAATGAGTTCATGGACTAATCCCCAGTCTGTATGTTTGTAACTACGACAAATCAAGCTCCCTGAATCCTGTTTGTTTCCTGTATTTAGTGGTGAAAAAGGCAGAGAGCAGAGCACCATTCTATGGTCACTACTGGAAAATCTGTTACCAACATAGGTGGAGACTGGGAATGGTTCAATCCATTCCAATAATGGGTAACGTATTCCTAAGGAGTTAAGCTTATTTATTAGAAGCAAATGGTCAACGCGGTCAAAGGCTTTGGATATGTCGAAGTAGGTGACTAGCACTAGTTGTTGTTTGTCTTGGCTACTAGTTATATAGTCAAAGAAGTCAAGCTGACAGGTGATGCATGATCTGGATTTTAGGAATCCATGTTGGTTTGGACTTAGAATATTGCAGCTGAGCATATGTTTGAGAATATCATCTTTAACTATTCTTTCAATAATTCTAGATACTATGGGTGTAATATTGATTGGCCTATAGTTGTTGACTTCAGGTTTTGATCCGGATTTGTGTTTGGGTACTACAAATGTTGCTTTCCATTTATCTGGATAGGTTTGGCTTTCTAGGGACATTGTACAGGTCTTAAGTAATAAAACGGAAATGTCAGAACCACAGTGTTTATGAAGATACGATGGTATACCGCCAAAACCAGCGCTACTAGAGCTTTTAAGAGTATTAATGGCTTGGTTACTATTAGAATAAGTGAAATGAACTGTAGTGATTTGTTTCAGTGCTGAAGAAGAAGGGAGTTCTATTGTAGATTGTAAACCGAGAAGTGGACTTGTGGGCTTAAGGTAGTTGGCTGCAAACGTCTCGTTAAACAGTTCACACATGTCTGAATGGTTGCTGTATAGTTTGCCCTTGTGTATAAGGAGAGAAATTTTATGGCTTTGGCGATTCATTCGTTTGTTTAGAATTTCTGTGAGAGCACCTACTCTGGTGGTGCCGGTTAGTGCGGTGCATTCTTCATTTCTCATACGCATGTTATGAGCTTGCGAGATGGAGCTAAGAGTACTAAGTATTGACCCTAGTGTACTAACGTCGTGTTGTCTGAAGTAACTTGTTGACAGTCTTTTCAGTTTCCTACGATCCTTTGGCTTTATGAATGACTTTCTATGTGGGGAAAACTTTAATGTTTGAAGTGGGATGACAGCATCTAAGCATGTGTTGGAGTTATAGTAAAAAATGTCTAGAGCTTTCGAGAGGCTATCAGCATAGAAATACTCTCTCCATTCTGAGGATCTTAGCATTGATTTCACTAGAGTCCAGTCTCCCTTACTGTAGTTCCTGTATGTTATTTGTTGTGAAGTAGGGGTATGGGCTGCATTGCTACTAGACGGAAGTGGCAGTGCACACAGCACTGTTTTGTGGTCACTCCCTGAAAACTGAGAACCTACTAGGGCAGAAAGGGAACGTATATTGTGGCAGAAGATTAAGTCTAGTACGTTATTACCTCTTGTAGGGGTTGTGACAGTCTGTTTCCAGCCAAGTATATCCAGTGTGCCTAAGAACTTATCAAATTTAGTTGGGCCTGTAAGTATTTCCCAGTTGATTTCTGGTAAGTTGAAGTCTCCACATAGGATCTTATGATCGTATTGTAGAGGGGATAATTGATCCAGTGTATTCACACATATTCACACAATCTATCATTTTCTGAACATATCTCGAAACAAGTATCGAAATCACGCAGGCTTATTGGTTTCCTACTCAGGAACTTCTACAGAAGTGAATCCAGAATACTACTGTACAAGGTTTGTGTGCGCCCACTCCTAGACTATTGTTCATTCATATTTAGTAGTATACGCATAGAAGACAAACTAAAAGTAGAAGGAGTACAGAGGTACTTCACGCTGAAAGTACTCGGAACCGAAAACGGCACAAACTACTCTACCAGATGTGAAATTCTAGGACTAGAAACATTATGGTTAAGACGACTGCGACTAAATCTGGTACTCTTCTATAAACTACTTAACCACATAGTGTATACCCCTACTAATTGTACTCGGTTTTCAGAAGACACTGGATATAACCTTAGACACACTCAAGGTACGGTGGCTATAGAACAATGTAAAACAGCCACCAGGCAAAAATTTTTCATGATTAGGTATGCCCAAATATGGAACAAACTACCTGAGGAAATGCGACTAGCAAGCTCACTAGTGTCCTTTGAAAAAGCTCTTAATGACACACTAAGTGGGTTTGTAAGTGATACCAATGCTAATTCCCATGTAAGAGCTTCAGAAATTATAGGCCCATTTAATGTATGAACTTAGAGACTACACCTGTTGTTTCTTTTGCCTTTATCTATAATTTCAGACAAACAAGCAGCAGTCATGAAAATAACACTCATACAAATAAGAGTCGATCGAATTATGTCTACCTGATACAAAGCCTGAACCATAATCAACATATGAATGAAGTATGAGAAAACAAGGTCGAGACTTACCACAACATCACATGGAAGGATATAAGTTACTTGGACATTATTTATAATCCACCAACTGGTCTCCTTTCCAAAAGGAATGCGGCGATATTTTATCCACAGTTATGAGCAAATACATAAATCCACAGTTCCCGTTGTATACACTCAGTGGGGATTGCAGCCAACAAAGTAATGCATTTAAAGCATATGCACACTTCCCATAATCACGGCGACACCGCGGAATATATCAAAATCGCAGAGTAATCAAACCCAACACGCGATGTAATTAAGTAAATCCGAAAGGCAAACAAGTTGTATTCCGATTTTGAATATTCGTCCATATGTCGATCATGATGACAAATCCAAATCACAACCTATACAGCGTCAATAAATCTGGATATCTATGAAATGAGGAAAATATGCTGATAGCTGCATCCCAGATACCAATGACTCATTCGATGGCAAAATTCTGCTCCTGCATGCCTCTTTCGACATTTTTGTATGGATTGGTTCGCAGTTACTCAGGTTCCAGACAGAAAAGAATAAAAATTCACAAGTTGCTGAATTATGATTACTTCTCTCCATGTTTAACTGGATACTAACTGCTGTGGTGAGCCGTTTGCAGTTTATATTGCTTAAAACATCGTTTACGGTAAACTGAGTAACGTTTTATAAGCCATTTTTATACTTTTGTGACCAGCCCACCATATCGACCGAATGTAACGCAACACTCAGTTGTTTCGCTCATGTTCAACAAATTCAAACAATAATTGTGCCTAGGATTATGCCATATAAACTGTTTTAACTTATGCAGAGTGTACTTACGGTAAATATTTCATTATCTTAACTTGTATATATATTTTGTGTTAGCGGAAAATTTTAAACATGTTTACTCCATGTGTGCATTATTACCATATTGTTGATGCCTGTCAACTGGAGTCCCTCATGTGCATAAAGTGGGAATATATTATTGTAAGACGCATTTTATTGTTTTATGAGGGAACTGACTTCAAGCTTTATTTATTTTCCCAAGTGTATGTAATCCATCCAACGCATACTTGGGTTTTTTTTTGTTAATGCGAAGTCAATATCTCTATATTTGTTGGTGTGTTCCATTGAATCACCAGTTATCCGATTTTCCCCACAAACTAAAGATAAAATGACAGCAACCATGTTATTTAACCGTAAATCATGTAATTTAAATATGTAACTTAAATAATTCTTATCCATTCCTATAGAACTTGTTTTTCCTATATTTGTATGAACAAATATGTACCCTATTATATTATCATTACTAACTATATTTACTAATCGTATGTGTAATTTATCGAAGTGATGATGCCTGTAAACTGGTGTCCCTCATGTAAAAAATGAGAATATACTATTATTATTATTATTAATAAGTTTGGGTCTCGTAATTACTAAAGGTACCAGGCGCTCTGTAGGTGCATCCAATTAATACTATTGCGTTATTTAAGTGTAAGTTAACCCATAAAGTATCAAGCATGTTAGGTGTACCACTTTCTAGCTGTGATACAGTAAGTGCATTCAGAAAGTACATGAGACAACCCCCTCCCTTACCGCCTTCCCTGTCACACCGAAAGTGTGTATAGTTATCTAAGCTTATCTCTTCATCCAGTATGTTCGAGTTACACCAGGATTCAGTGATGACAATTATAGGGGGTTTGTATATTACTGTGAGTGCTCTGAGCATCGGCAGTTTATTTAGAACAGATCTAGCATTTATGAGGATCAGGTAAGGATGAGATTTGAAATAGCGTTTGAAGTATTTAAGTAAGTTAATCAGCCCCGAATTTGGTTCAGCACCCAGTAGTTCTGCTTGACATGACGACCCTATGTTAAGAGGAGTTTCAACATCATGCTCATCTATGTCTATCGAGTTGGTGTGTGCTGTTTTCGATGAAGAATTAAACGTTGGATTGCTAGATTTGCTATAGGCTAAGGCAATTTTATTTTCAGTTAAGCTGGAAACGTGGGTAGGGATCTTTATTTGACCTATATTTGTGCATGTATCAAGTGTGCCTAATGGTTGCGGATGCACTAGACTGTTCCTGTTTTCATGCAAGTGGGGAGCGAGCACTAGTGGTTTACGAGTGTTAACAACCCTACCAGCTGTCTTTTCAACGCTGACAGGGACGCAGGGGATAAAAGATGATTAGGACCTTGTGAAGACCATGGTTTATTATTCCACCTATTGTTAGGTACTAGTAGTGTCCCTGTATGGGTTTCGTGTGTACTGCTTTGTGGGTTAGTTCCCAGCAGACTTGTACCATATATGCGATCAAAATTTATTTGTGTGCCATACTGTGAATGTCCTGAGTTGTTGGTGGTCGAGTTCTGACTATTGCCACTTGTACTATTGAGGGTGGCACTGTTTTGGCGTTGGTTATCAGTGTGCCATGGTGCTATTTCGCAACTTGTGGGTGCCAATACTATTGACCGTGGGGAATGTGGGCTCATATATACTGCCATTGTTGTTGTTGGCATGATTTGGGGACTTATGGCTAGGAGAGGACAGGTCGACTTTCGGGGGATTTTGACTTTTTCCAGGATTATTTGGTTACATGTCTATGTCTACGGTGATATGGTTTTATTGGCTATATGATTATAATTTATTGGCCTTTAGGTTGGTGTAGCTCTCTGAGAGGATAATTCTGTGTGGTATGAGAGGGGTGGTGCGGTGGATTCTACGGTATCTCTCAAAGGGTTGGGTACTAGACGGGACACCACAGGATCATTTTCGGTTTCAGCAAACAATAGCCCCCCTTGCAGCACAGTTTGTTCAGGGAATAGTAGACACACTGACGATGTCTCATCTGAGAATCCCTCGGAACATAACATAGGCTACCAGGAGTTAGGGATAGCAACAAGAAAACCCAATAATTACCCTCCCAACAAAACTGGTTTTCTAAAAATTATGCTCTTAAATGCTCGATCTCTCCTTAACAAAATAATTTCCCTTCGCAGCTTGGTATACATGAAACGGCCAACACTGATCCTGGTAACTGAAACTTGGCTAACTAATGATATACCTGACACAAAGCTGATAATTGATAACTATGACATCCACAGGAATGATAGAGTGGACGAAAGAGGAGGCGGGTGTCTAATATATGCTCCTAAATCTACTGACCCCAATACTTTTACAAACACAACTATCGACAAGCTCCCAGAATCTAAGTGGATAAGCATCAACACAAATGAAAATAAAATTCTAGTGGGATGTATATACAGAGCCCCCAGCAGCCCTAAAACAACTGATACGGTTATCGGAGAAATACTTGAGCATGTACCTACCCTGGAATTCGACTACAAAATAATTTGTGGCGATTTTAACCTCCACAGAGTGAACTGGGATACCTGCACTGGACCTAGAATCCATGACGAGCTACTAGATGCTATAGACGTAGGAGGATGGAAGCAGTGCGCACGCCTCCCAACACGAATTAACGATATTCTCGACTTAGTCCTCTGCCACAAAATAGAGCCGATCTCGATAGGGGTGGGGGATAAACTCGACAACAGTGATCACAACATACTGTACTGCTCTCTACCTCTTCAACTAACAACTAAACACACACCTGAAAATTCCTCGGTTCACTATCAATACAGGGACACCAGAAAAATACCGACTGGGAATTCCTACCAACGCTCTTAAGAAGCTCTGACTGGGATGAATGCTTTACCAATGATAACTTAAAAGTAACACATGATACCTTCTACAAGACGGTCAGTTCGGTAAGAGACACAATCGCACCCCTAAAATCTGCCCTAAAGACACCAACTCTACTCATAGACCACAAAACGCGATGCAAACTAAGGAAATTGAAAAGGAAATTTTATTCATATAAAGAATTTAGTGCATTACACCAGACACATGAAACATTTAAAAATCTTGAGGAGAGGCATAAAATGAAGGCACAACTCGAGGAAAATAAAGCCCTATGGGGCACCTCTGAAACTCAGGAACTCTGCATTATCTTGCAAAAACGACTAAACAATGGTAAATAAAATAATGTTGGCCACTTGGAGCATGAAGGTATAATTTATGATGATCCCCAGATTATTTGTGAACTCCTAAACCAGTGTTTCTCCAATGACACCAAGCGCATCCGTCCTCAATCCACGACATAACCTGCAAAAATAACTACGAGTTAGGTGAAATCAACTTTAATATACAAAATATAGCATCAGCGGTAAAGAAATTTAAAGCTAACAGTAGTTGTGGGATAGGTGATATACCATCTGCCATATACAAAAACGGTGGCTCGGATATGATAGTATTATTACTTAGAATATTTACTCTCTCACTATTGACTGCGACCTACCCTGAAACTTGGAAAAACACGTATATACTACCTAAGCATAAAGGAGGGGCCAAAACTAGTGCATGCAATTATAGGCCTATCAATATAACACCTGTCATATCAAGGATCATGGAGAAAGTAATCAAAGACCAAATGTCAGACTACTTTCCTAAACACAAACACATCAACCAGTCGCAACACAGATTCCTTAAAAAAAATCTTGCGTCACTTGCCATATAGACTTTTTCAACGAAGTAACCTATAGAAGAGATAGGAGAGAACTAGTAATTGTCCTCTATTTCGATATCAGGCTCGATGACCTCCAGGCCTAGGCCGATTAGCAGTGGTGTCATCCAGGGGAGTGTATTGGGACCCCTTCTTTTCATTATATACATAAACAGTATATGTGAGTGCTTTAGTACAGGCAAACCAACACTCTGTGCAGATGACTCAAAGGTGGCATATACCTGCACAAACACAGATATCGGTACAACTATGAACTCCATACATGAAGAATCAACATAAGTGGATATAGAGTGTGACACCTGGAGACTTGAGTTTAATGCCGAAAAGTGTTGCTGGCTCTGCATGGGCTGTCCCAACCTAGAACTTGAGCTAGCAATTCAGGGCCACGAAATCCCCAGACTCAAATCTGAACTAGATCTAGGACTGAAATATTCACACAATCTATCATTTTCTGAACATATCTCGAAACAAGTATCGAAATCACGCAGGCTTATTGGTTTCCTACTCAGGAACTTCTACAGAAGTGAATCCAGAATACTACTGTACAAGGTTTGTGTGCGCCCACTCCTAGACTATTGTTCATTCATATTTAGTAGTATACGCATAGAAGACAAACTAAAAGTAGAAGGAGTACAGAGGTACTTCACGCTGAAAGTACTCGGAACCGAAAACGGCACAAACTACTCTACCAGATGTGAAATTCTAGGACTAGAAACATTATGGTTAAGACGACTGCGACTAAATCTGGTACTCTTCTATAAACTACTTAACCACATAGTGTATACCCCTACTAATTGTACTCGGTTTTCAGAAGACACTGGATATAACCTTAGACACACTCAAGGTACGGTGGCTATAGAACAATGTAAAACAGCCACCAGGCAAAAATTTTTCATGATTAGGTATGCCCAAATATGGAACAAACTACCTGAGGAAATGCGACTAGCAAGCTCACTAGTGTCCTTTGAAAAAGCTCTTAATGACACACTAAGTGGGTTTGTAAGTGATACCAATGCTAATTCCCATGTAAGAGCTTCAGAAATTATAGGCCCATTTAATGTATGAACTTAGAGACTACACCTGTTGTTTCTTTTGCCTTTATCTATAATTTCAGACAAACAAGCAGCAGTCATGAAAATAACACTCATACAAATAAGAGTCGATCGAATTATGTCTACCTGATACAAAGCCTGAACCATAATCAACATATGAATGAAGTATGAGAAAACAAGGTCGAGACTTACCACAACATCACATGGAAGGATATAAGTTACTTGGACATTATTTATAATCCACCAACTGGTCTCCTTTCCAAAAGGAATGCGGCGATATTTTATCCACAGTTATGAGCAAATACATAAATCCACAGTTCCCGTTGTATACACTCAGTGGGGATTGCAGCCAACAAAGTAATGCACTGAAAGCATATGCATACTTCCCATTATCACGGCGACACCGCGGAATATATCAAAATCGCAGAGTAATCAAACCCAACACGTGATGTAATTAACTAAATCCAAAAGGCAAACAAGTCGTAGTACATATTTGAATATTCATCCATATGTCGATCATGATGACAAATCCAAATCACTACCTATACAGCATCAATAAATCTGGATATCTATGAAATGAGGAAAATATGCTGATAGCTGCATCTCAGATCCCAATGACTCATTCGATGGCAAAATTCTGCTCCTGCATGCCTCTTTCGACATTTGTGTATGGATTGGTTCGCAGTTACTCAAGTTCCAGACCGAAAAGACTAAAAAAATCACCAGTTGCTGAATTATGATTACTTCTCTGGATGTTTAACTGGATACTAACTGCTGTGGTGAGCCTTTTGCAGTTTATATTATTGTAAGACACATTTTATTGTTATATGAGGGAATTGACTTCAATCTTTATTTATTTTCGCAAGTATCTGTAATCCATCAAACGCATACTTGGGTTTTGTTTTGTTAATGCGAAGTCAGTTTCTCTATATTTGTTGGTGTGTTCCATTGAATCACCAGTTATCCAATTTTTCCCACAAACTAAAGATAAAATGACAGCAACCATGTTATTTAACCGTAAATCATGTAATTTAAATATGTAACTTAAATAATTCTTATCCATTCCTATACAGCTTGTGTGTCCCATATTTGTATGAATAAATATGTACCCTATTATATTATCATTACTAACTATACTTACTAATCGTATGTGTAATTTATCGAATTGATGATGACTGTAAACTGGCGTCTTTCATGTAAAGAAAATGAGAATTTACTATTATTATTATTATAATTGCTGCTTGCAAAATCCTATCGTTTATTCCACAATTAGACTCATTGAGATAATTATATACGCGCCTTTCAATGACTCTCTTGTCCACCGCAACCTTTATTAGTTTGTAGTTTCTGGCTTGCGATAGGGTGTGCTGGGAGTGGATGAATTTTCTGGCCCCTGCCGGTGTTTCGAACTGAAAACGAATAGGATAACACTTTTCATGTTGACTCTTCCTCAGCCTGTAGCATTTAGTCTTGGAGCTGGGCATTTTCGCCTCACTAAGTAAGATGCGCTGTACCCTGTTTAGTGCCTCATTGTCCCAAACGTTGTAGACAATAGCACTCAGTTTTGAGTCGAGTCGTTTTGTTACTTCTGTAGTAACAAAGTTATTGAGGTTATCCACCTTGGATACCGATTCCGTGTCAAGTTTGTTAAGGTCTACAGTTTTCATGAGGATAGTTAAAAGTCTCAGTTCACAGACCTGCGATCCGATATCGCTGATCTGATCTGAAAATTTGGATATTTTGGTATTGGTTTCAGAAATTCCAGGATTTACTGACTTATTGTTTCTTATTTCCCTCAACTCGGCCTTAAGTTCTCCTATAGACAACTTTAGAAGTTCTATTTCTGAAGATAGTACTGAAACAGAGCTTGAAGGCTGGAGTTTCTTGATAAGCACATAAGGTGTAGGGCGGGGTTCTGTCTGAGCAGAGGGTACTGAATTTTTGGGAGTAGTGCTAATACTAGCTGTCAGTGCAGTTTTATCCTCAGTTTCAGCTCGACGCTTACGACATACAAGTGAGTTATGTGGCTCACTATAACCATTTGTAGGAAGTATGTTGCTTGATGTAGCAATCAACGACTTAAAATTCGTCATCAGATTTACATGGGATTCGGTTCGTTGCATTTTACTTTGGTTAACCATAACTATTTGATATGAGAGTTAATAGCTATAGGTATAGAGGTAGTAGAGTACTTGTGCAAGGATTATAAGAAGATAAATTTTATGTTTCGAATCACGGAAAAGTGTAACGCAAACGTTGGACGTACCGCGTAAAGTAGATGACAAGTATTAGGTGTCATCTGTCACGACTGCTGGTCACAAAGTTAAAGAAGTCTATGTGGCATGGCAAACAAGATCTGGATTTTACTAGTCCATGTTGGTTCGGACTTATAATGTTGCAGCTAAGCACATGCTTGATTACGTTATCTTTAACTAGTCTATCCATAATTCAAGATGCAATATGTGTGATATTGATCGGCCTGTAGTTACTGGCTTCTGTTTTCGAGCCAGATTTGTGCTTAGGCATAATAAATGTTTTCCACATATCAGCATCTAAGCATGTGTTCGAATTATGGTAGAAGATGCTCAGAGCTCTTGGGAGGTCACCAGTAGTGAAATATTCGCCCCATTCGGAGGATCTTAGCACTGATTCTACTAAGGTCCAGTTTGCCTTACTATAGTTCTTATATATTACTTGTTGTGAAGTGTAGGTATGAGCTGCTTTGCTATTCAGTGGAAGTGGCAGAGCACACATCACTGTTTTGTGGTCACTACCTGAAAACTTAGAACCCACCAAGATTGAGAGGGGGCTTATATCGTGACAGAATATTAAGTTTAGTACATTGTCACCTCTTGTAGGGATAGTGACAGTTTGTTTCCAGCCGAAAATGTCCAGTGTCCCTAAGAGCTTGTCATGTTTAGTTGGCCCTTTTAATAAGTCCCAGTTGATTTCGGGTAGGTTGAAGTCTCCACATATGATCTTATGCTCGTATGGAAGAGTGGATACTTGCTCCAGTACATTTATAAGTTGTGTCTCGTAATCACTTAAGGTGCCACGTGCTCTGTAGATACATCCTATCAGTAGAGTAGCACTTTTGAAGCGTACGTTGACCCATAGGGTGTCGTTCATGTCACTGAGTTCCCTACTTTCTAGCTGTAGTACAGTAAGTGTGTTCAGGAGGTACATTAGGCAGCCTCCTCCATTACCACTCTTCCTGTCACAGCGAAAGTGTATGTACCCATCGATGCTTATGTCTTCGTCTGGTACATTGGAGTGACACCAGGATAAATAGTTCTGTGTACTAGCCCATGTCTATTTTCTTCTCGATAGGGTGCCGACATTAGTGGTACGGGTTCAGAAGGGTCAGCATCCTTACCAGCTGTTTGGTTAGCGCTAACAGGGATATGTTGGATAAAAAATCTTTGGTACTTTGTGATGCCCATGACTTGTTAATCTGCCTATTGTGTGTGGACATTCCAAGAGACCTTATATGGGTGCTTTGTAGACCCTGATTACCTGGTGGCTGAGCTTCGAGTGTTGTCACTTATACTACTTTGCGTGATAGCGCCACTACACCAGCTACCAGTGTGACTTGGCACAGTATGCGAATAGGTTGTGTCGCTGTTGTCTTTGGACCCTATGTCCTTATTTTTGTTTTTAGTTTGGTTGCTAGCATGGTTTTGAATATTATTTACCTTAAAGCGTGAGTTATTCTTGGGAGTCTGAATATGTTGGGGATTCTTCGCAACAAGTGGCATATTTCGGCATGTTTTGTTACCGAGTTCCATTTGCGTTGCCACGTTTTGGTTAAGAGTGGATGTTGTCAGCTTACAAGAGGGATTGATTACCATCTTATGGCTGTCCATAGACATATCTAGATCCACCGTAGAGGGAGGAGAGGTTACTTTAGGAGTAAGACTATAGCTCAAAAGTCTTTCGTTTGGTTTCGTTTTCTGTGGAGCTAATTTTGTGGGATTAGAGAGGTGGAGGCTATGAGTTCTACCGTGTTGGTAGTGTGTATATCTATTTTAGTGGCTTTCGGTGTCTTGCCATTTGGTTTATTGAGGTGATTGTAAGCACACCTTTCAATCACTGTCTTATCTGCTACAACTTTTATCTGTTTGTAGCTTGTGTCCTGTAATAGGATACGTTGTGTGTTGGTGAATTGTTTGGCCTCTGTCTGCGTTTCGAACTGAAGGCGTATAGGACAACAGTGGTCGTGCTGACTCTTCTTCAGTCTGTGACACTTTGTTTGGGAGTTGGGCATTTTCGCCGCCCTAAGTAAGATGCTTTGAACCTCTTTCAACCCCTCATTATCTGTTATATTATAGACATTTACACTTAGTTTAGCATCAAATCTTTTGATAACCTCTGTTGTGATGAAGTTTATCAAGGTGTCTACCTTAGTTACTGATTCGGTGTCAAGTTCGCCAGGGTTTATGGTCTTAGTCAAGATTTTCAGAGGTGCAAGTTCACAGACCTGTGATTTTATACCACTAATCTGTGTTGATAGTTCAGGTAAGTTGGCCAAATTTTCTGAAAATCCTGCATTCATAACTTTACTACACCTTATGTCCCGCATCTCAGTCTTCAGTTCTTCTACAGAGAGCTTTAGTCGTTCTATTTCTGAAGTAAGTGTTGCAGCTGGACTTGGTATCTGAAGTTTTGTGACACCTACATAGGGTGAAGTGAAGAGTTTCATGTTAGGACCAGGTGCTGAGTTTGTAAAGGCGATGCTACTGCTGTTTGTCAGCAAGTTTTCGCCCTCAATTTCAGCCAGAGTAGATGGTAGTGAACCGGCAGCTCGACACTTGCGGCGTATTGGCAGGCTGTGCACCTCACTTCCATACTTTGTAGCAGTTGTGCTGCTCGTTGTTGCGAGCATATTTGTACTATTAGTCATCACGTTGACTGAGTTCGTGGCTTTTTTGTATGACTAACCATAACTAATTAGTGAAAGAGTTATTGGTTAAATTTATGGAACTGGAGAAACACTTGTGCAAGTCTCACAGCAAAAATAGAAATATATAGCGAATCAAGGTAAAATGTAACGCAAACGTTGAACTTACCGCGTCTGACGCGGTAAATGGAAATTTCAGAAGAAATTCATTCCCACTATTGGTGATCAAAACGTTTGCAGAAATAAGTGTACAGTGTCAATGGGAATGGCAGATTCAGATTATAAGGATAGAAGGCTCTTGTTTCTTATGTTAATCCTTGCGATATATATCTCTGCAGACATCCAGTGCCTCTTCGAAAGCGTTAACCGATTGAGCTGTTACTACTGAATCATAACACACAATAGACTGATAACAACAGAGCTAACTAGATTCAATTCTCATAATGAACACAATCCATGTATAAAATAATACTATACACTGATTTAATGCACTAAGTGACACAGAAAGGAAATTTAAACGAGTGATTGCCTTCTCCACTGCGCTGCACTTGCAATAATCATGACAACCACCTGCGTTTGCTAGCCAACCAAGCTAGCATTTTCTTCGGGCGCATTGCAGATTTTGAGTATTTGACCCGAAGTCTGCCCCAATAAGTCTGCAATGCGCCCGATGTGCGCCCCAAAAAGTCTTCAGCGCGCCTTAAGCTTGCCCCAAATAGTCTGCAGTGCGCCCTTAGTTACTATTATACACTAAAGCCTTGTACACCGCGCCTACGGTTCTGCATTTAACCCACAGTCGACAACTAACTCTGCGTCAAATCTATTACGTACACAGGTCACTTCAATAAACAGCAAGTTGGCAGCAGCTCAACGACTCACGATATAAAAAACAGTGGATTTTAATTGGAAATACATTTAACAACATTTTACGAGGAATTTTCAATCTTTCGACAAGTCATACAAGTAAAACACCTTATAAATCAGCCGAAAAGTTCATCCATGTGCTGTTTAAGCAGACATTGTCACAATATTAATAAAGTTGAGATATTTTTTATGCATTGAGTCCACATAACTCATATAACGCTGCACCAAAAAGTGCAAATATACATGAAATGCACTTAGAAATAACCTCTCAACTTACTATATTTCCTGTCCAAACACACATGCGGTGAGACACATCTACATGATTACTTCTATTCCCACAGAAGGTTCTGTTAGCATTTACAGGTGATTTCCAAGTATTGATAGAATTCTTTTGTCAAAAAGGACTGTTCTTCACACTTAAATAGGCTGAATTAATATCCTGAGACGTGAAGTCTTCATTGAATGATACCATGCCAAAAGTTTGAGCTTCTAAATAAAGTAGACTATTTATGTAGACGACATTACCCTTTAACTATCCTATCTTTCTCATTATAGCGATATTTTGCTACAGTTCGCCTGAAACACTGATCGTTGCAACCAATATGCTAGGGGGTGTCGCAGTCAGATCACATTATGCGGACACCAACATAACTGGCCGGAAAATTGGAATTCTGATGAATCCAGATAACATATATCACAATTTTATTAAAAATTATTGACAAAAATATTTCCAAGTGAAATTTTAACAGAACGTGATATTTAAGTCCAGCCAGAAATTGACTTCAGGCTTTATTTATTTTCCCAAGTATCTGTAATCCACAGGGTGGTTAGGATTCTCGTCGACCATGCACATGGTTCGAAGTTCAATCCTCTGCAGACGCACACCTGATATCTATAGTTGGCCTGCAAAATTTGGGCTACCGATATCACATGCTGAAAATTCCATACCTGTATCGAAAAACACGGTGTGGAATCAAAAAAATAAAAAATAATGTAAGGTTGAGTTTCAGTCACCCTAAATAAAATGGCTGAATTCCATATTTTCGCACCTTTGCGCGTAAGCCAGCCTCCCATGTTTGTTTAATAGGCGTCGTTTAAAGCTCCGTTGAATATTTTTAATATAAACCCTATCATATCGATGAATAAAACCGAAGACGATTGTGCAGTAATAATAATAATTTATATTTCGTATAAACGGATAAGTTAAGAAGAAATGAATGCCATTTTTACAGGCACGATCAGTTATCCAGCGCTGCAGTCAGAGACGTTACCACTGAGCTATTCAGGCTCGCGAATGACCTCCTGTAGGACTGTATTGGATATTTTTGATTGCACGCTAGTCAGCAACTAGTGTAATGTGTCTAGTCCTATCTTCGGTGCAGACTGAATTCTATCAGTCATGTTTGCAATGTGGCCACCATGCTGGGTGTTTTTCCAAGTTTCAGGGTAGGTCGCAGTCAATAGTGAGAGAGTAAATATTCTAAGTAATAATACTATCATATCCGAGCCACCGTTTTTGTATATGGCAGATGGTATATCACCTATCCCACAACTACTGTTAGCTTTAAATTTCTTTACCGCTGATGCTATATTTTGTATATTAAAGTTGATTTCACCTAACTCGTAGTTATTTTTGCAGGTTATGTCGTGGATTGAGGACGGATGCGCTTGGTGTCATTGGAGAAACACTGGTTTAGGAGTTCACAAATAATCTGGGGATCATCATAAATTATACCTTCATGCTCCAAGTGGCCAACATTATTTTATTTACCATTGTTTAGTCGTTTTTGCAAGATAATGCAGAGTTCCTGAGTTTCAGAGGTGACCCATAGTGCTTTATTTTCCTCGAGTTGTGCCTTCATTTTATGTTTCTCCTCAAGATTTTTAAATGTCTCATGTGTCTGGTGTAATGCACTAAATTCTTTATATGAATAAAATTTCCTTAGTTTGCATCGCGTTTTGTGGTCTATGAGTAGAGTTGGTGTCTTTAGGGCAGATTTTAGGGGTGCGATTGTGTCTCTTACCGAACTGACCGTCTTGTAGAAGGTATCATGTGTTACTTTTAAGTTATCATTGGTAAAGCATTCATCCCAGTCAGAGCTTCTTAAGAGCGTTGGTAGGAATTCCCAGTCGGTATTTTTCTGGTGTCCCTGTATTGATAGTGAACCGAGGAATTTTCAGGTGTGTGTTTAGTTGTTAGTTGAAGAGGTAGAGAGCAGTACAGTATGTTGTGATCACTGTTGTCGAGTTTATCCCCCACCCCTATCGAGATCGGCTCTATTTTGTGGCAGAGGACTAAGTCGAGAATATCGTTAATTCGTGTTGGGAGGCGTGCGCACTGCTTCCATCCTCCTACGTCTATAGCATCTAGTAGCTCGTCATGGATTCTAGGTCCAGTGCAGGTATCCCAGTTCACTCTGTGGAGGTTAAAATCGCCACAAATTATTTTGTAGTCGAATTCCAGGGTAGGTACATGCTCAAGTATTTCTCCGACAACCGTATCAGTTGTTTTAGGGCTGCTGGGGGCTCTGTATATACATCCCACTAGAATTTTATTTTCATTAATAATATATATTTCACATAAATTAAACATTTACATGATTAACATACCGTTTGTATAGGCATGATCATATTCAACAAGTACAATTTGAAATGGAACACCGTTTTTTGACATCAAAAATTGGAAAAATGGAAAAAAACCTCTAGAAACTTTGTTAGAATAGATTACAATATACTGGTTCAAGTCTAATTTATAGTCTATAATATACTTATAGTCAGTTAAATTCATGCGGGAATTACGAAATGTTGCGTTAATGGAAGGTAAGAAGAGAGGTGATTAACATGCGCTAGAGTACGACATACAGGATACAGGCCTTGTGATCATTGTCATTTTGTCAATTAATAAGGGTTCAAATATTTAAAAAAAACAACTCCACAGTAGAGGGTAAGTACAGCATTATTTTGGTAATAACAGATACAAGGGACCAACTTTGCGATGACAAACAGTACTCAGAATGGAATTTCTTCCGTTGTTCGTTGTGTCTGCCAACAACATTCTGAATAACGCTCAAGTAATAAAAACGTAGAAAGCAGCATTACTGTTCATTTGCAGTGCATCAATGCAATACCTTCGAGAAGGAAGAAGAAAACAGAAAGAGAGGTGCAGAGGCAGCCAGCAAATAATAATAATTTAAGCAAACAATATGCGATAAACGCAGGGTTTATTCCCCTATTTTGTTACTAATAATTTAGAGTCATTGAGTTTTATAGTGTTATATACTAACAGTTAGTTCAAGTTTGTGGTAGTAAACAACAACAAAAAATATAGAATAACAAATTTTTTTAGAAAAGAAGGGCAAAACGAATAATGATTTTTAGATCTATATAGGATAATGGGAATAGAAAGTGGAGAAGCTAAATCCAAACGCCAAATTACATAAAATATATAGAAGTGAAGAAAAACAAAAAGAGTGATGATACTTATTTATGCTGATGTTCTGATTTATACAGTTAGATGTCCTCCTGAAGTAGAGAAATCGTACCATGAGGTTGTTTTCAAAGAGTTTATACACAAGCTTTGTTATACAGGCAGCTATTATTCTATTTTATTATTATTTTTTTTGAAGTCATTCACACTCAGGAACCTTAGCAATAGAGCGCATTCCCACAGATAAGGGTGGTTCTCTTAAGTCCCCACCATCATATCCGCTGAATAGCGGTCACCACCCTCCCACCTTTTAATCTGCTAGGCCCTGGCGAAATGCTCCTCTTGTTTTCAGAAGAATTTTTTATTTCTGAGTGTCATATAGACAGTTTTCGCCTTCACTAGCTTACTCAACGAAACTCATGGTATGAACGACTACTTTCAGTCAGCCTCTTTGTATGCATCGTCCCTAACAGCATTTTAAAAACATATATATACAATAAAAAAAGTAAGGAAATCAGAGATTTGCAGTCTACCTTCTAGATTTTAGTTATAAACATATGAAACGAAGGGGCAATATGAAATGGTATGAGAAGAGAAAAATACATAAAGGTACACAGTTATGATTATATATGAATAAAAAGAGGCAGTAGTTAATTATAATAGATGGTTCAGAAGAATGAAGGATTATAATAACAGAACCGTAAAATAAAAATCCGCTAATATTTAAAACTCACAGTGAAGTTAAGCTGATTTTTTAGGCAATCCGGCATAGGGCTGGAATTTGCGTAGACGTAGGTGGTATTTACTCACAACATTAGCTAGTCACCAGAGGAGATTTTAGTTCCAGCTATATCCAGGTTGTTTACAACTCAACCTTGAGGTAGAACTTCCACAACACTGAACTGCCCAAAATACAGTTTTGCCAGGGATATTCACCATAATATTTGATTAATTTGACAGTCAGCAGCTGGGATTAAATGGAGTTGAATCACTGAAAAGGTATGACATAAGGTGTGAGGGTAGTTCATGTAGATTCAGTGCAGCTTTCGTGGTATATCAGGCTGAGTATTCCACTCCAGGTTTGTATGAAGGGATTGTGAATATTTTGTGATGGTGCTTGCTAGACAAACAATTGAATCAATTAAAAAAGAAAGAACTGAGAACAGCATTAGTGCAACGTTGATTATTTTAAATGTGTCCGATAATACTGACCGTTTCTGTTAATGCTTTCGGTGGACAAAGCTGTTTAGGTACGTAATTCAAAGGGGAAAGAAACAATATCACGAATTTTCAGTATGTGGCAAACTGTTTCAAGACTGTTTTCAGAGAAATATTTATTTACTAGATAGGTGAATCGTTGTAATGTGGTGCTATTTTTAATTTCACTTGGCAAGAAGTTCCATGTTTGCCTATATTTGACTGTAAAGAAGTTGGAACGTAGTTTCGTGCGACAAAGAATATGACTAAGAGAAGACCCGTTGCTGCGTAGTTCATACGTCGAAGAAGTAAAGTTAAGGTTATTATTGGGAAAGTATACCATTCCTTTGATTATTTTAAAAAGGAGAATGAGGTTAAGTCGGTGGCGCCTGTATCAAAGGGGTTCGATCTTAAGAGTTGTGCAACGATAGTTGTAGGGGACTTTCAGACTTGTTCCTAGGATTCTACTTGTAAATCTCCTTTGAACACTTTCAATCTTTAGTTTGTCCTTAACAGAGGTGCTGTCTAGGATAAATGGACAGTACTCAAGGAGGGGCCGTATGTGTGTTTTATAAAGTAACATTTTAGATTCTTGTGTTTGAAAGTTATGAAATATAAATCCAAGTAATCTTCTGGCTTTAGAAACTTGGTTGGTGACATAGAGAGAGAATTTAAAGTCAGCGGAGTAACGAAGCCCGAGGTCAAGTACAGAAGGAAAGATAGTGATAGGCTTGTTGCACATAGTTATGTGTGGTGTGGTACGTAAGCGAGCTGGGCATAACAGTCCACACTTCTCCACGTTGATCTGCATCATCCACGACTTACACCATGTCTCAATATTATCAATATCCGATTGGATTTTATGAGACAGATTTGTCACTTCTTGGTTGATACTGTGGTAGACTACCTTCAAGTCGTCGGCATCTAAGAAAGGTCTGCCGTGCTTTATAACATCACAGACGTCATTTAGGTATATTAGAAAGAAGAGAGGTCCTAGTACACTACCTTGAATCACGCCACTTGATATAGGAGTGGTACTGGAAAAAGTGTCGTTAATCTTAACAGACTGGGACCTACCACACAAAAATGAATTGCACCACTGTAAGAGATTGCCAGATATACCGTAAGCCTTAAGTTTTTGCAGGAGTAAATTATGACATACTTTATCGAAGGCCTTCTTAAGATCAATATACATAATGAGCACAACGAATTTTTGGTCTGTAAGTCCAGTTATAAAATCGAATAGTTCTAAGTGGCAAGTCATACATGACCTGGACTTTATAAAGCCATGCTGAGAAGGTGTTATGAGGTTTTCTGTCAATAAGAAGTCAGTGATTTTGGTACTGATTATCTTCTCAAGTATCCTTGACAGGACAGACGTTATATTGATCGGCCTGTAATTCTTTACATCATATTTTGAGCCGGATTTAAATCTAGGAATAATATATGTCTGCTTCCATTTAGAAGGATAAACTCCATTCACAAGGGACGTTGAGAATATCTTAAGCAAAAGGAGAGGGAGATCAGAGCCACCATTTTTAGGAAGGATGAGGGAATAGAGTCAGGTCCAGGAGTATTGGAGAATTTCAATGAACTGATTGCACTTTTTATAACATCAACAGTCAAGCATATATTAGACAGTGTTTTTTCTGTTACAGAGTCAAATTCAATGCATGCGGAAATATCGTGCGTGTATGAGTCAGAAAAGTGCTTGTTAAAGAGTTCAGCTATGCCTGCATCATCCTTAACAGCAACATTATTATGAAGAATGTAAGGAATGTTGCCTTGTTTTTGTTGCAGTCTTTTTCGGAAGAGTTTACATAGAGAGCTAATTTTGCAACTACTTTTAAGGGCGACAAGTTCTTCTTTGTAAATTTTACTGGCATTATCTGATCTGATTTTATCATATACCTTTAGGATGCTAATGAGCGAGGAGAAGTCCATAGATTTATTATAGGTTTTACGGAGTCTTCTTAGCTTATTCCTGGTAGCAATCGGTATATATAGTTGATTTACACGGTTGCCTTTGGATGTATACCAAGGGATAGATTCGTTGAAGCAAACTGAAATGTTGGAGTAGAAACTGTCAAGGACAGTATCAATGTCTACCGAGGAGAAAAAGGTATTCCAGTCTTGGCAACGAATAAAAGATTGCGTTGTTTCCCACTTAGCCTTTGAAAAGTCCCTGACTTTTACTGTCCGACGACGGTCTTTGCCTGACCCATTTGCTGCTAGGTTAAAGGTGGAAATGACCGTGTTGTGGTCGCTACCAGGGAATAAAGGCCCAACTCGAGTGCTGACGGGAAGGATGTTGTGTGTGAAGATTAGATCCAAGATGTTGGATTTACGTGTGGGGTGATTCACATTTTGTGTCCATCCATAGAATTCAACCGAATTTATAAAACGATCAGTGTATTTAGGAACATTTAGCCTATTCCACTGGATACCAGGCATGTTAAAGTCGCCAGCTATTATTTTATAGTCAAAGTTTAGGGAGGAGACGTGTTCGAAAATTTCACACAAATGGTTCGTTGTATTAATATCAGAATTGGGCGGGAGGTATATACATCCCAATAGAAGTCTTGTATTGAAGTTAGTGTTGAGTGTAACCCATACTGCGTCTGTAAGTGAGCAACCCAAATCATCAACTTCTACAGCGTGGAATTTGTTGCTAACAAAGATAAGACAACCACCACCACGTCCTTCTTCTCTGCCATGTCTAAAGTGTGTGTATCCTGGTGATTCTAACAGTCTGTCATTGAAGTCAGATGGTAACCAGGTCTCGGTAACTAACAGTACAGAAGGCATACAAAGTGAAAGTAAGGAGTGAAGGTATGGAATTTTATTGCAGATAGAACGAGCGTTTATAAGGAAAAGAGTAAATGATCTTTGATCAGTGGTAAGGGCTGAGGCAAAGTGAAGGAGATGATGATGTGATTCAGCTGAGGTTAAATGAAAATTAGATGACAGTCTGACCAGTACATCGAGTGTTCGGTCCATAAAGCCTTCATCGTTTTCGTTAAGGTTCTGTGAAAAAGAAGATGGTTTCCATGGTAGATCACTCATTTCACGATCGCATGGAGATAGGCATACGGAAACTGGGGTATCCTGGGTGTCTGAAGAGGGCACATTTCAGAGTAAGGAAGCAGACTGTTTGACATCAGGTTGATTGGTGGCATTACTGCCGGGTGCGGAAAAGAGAAAAAATGGTGAGGGGATTGATTAGTTGGAAAGTTGTAAAGACTGTTTTGGTGTCGGGGGAGTGTGTTTCTGGGGAAGTAGCATTTACTGGGTGGATCCCCAAGCAGGCTATGCTGAAAGTTTAGGCGATTGAGTCCATGTGGCTGTGCACCAGGAATATGGGCATAGTTATATTTGGTATTACGCAACCTTATAGTAGAAGTTGGGTAGCTGCAACTGGTTGTATTAAAATGGTGAGGAAAAGAGAATGAGATAGGTTGACTAGTGTCAGTTCTATTTGATACCATAGACGTCCTTTTGGGAGATTTAAGCGTATGAGTAATAGGAGACGCTGAATCAGGCTTGACGAAGTGTATGCCAGGCATAAGAGTTTTGTTCCTTACATTTTTATTCGGAATCTTAGAGCTAGATGTGAAGATATTACAAGGGTTTTCGATAGTTCTAGCATGGCGAGTGGGATTTTTATTGATATCTTTTGCAGCAATTGAGTGCTTATCAGGTTGTTTAACAACTGGAGAAATACTAGATTTAGTATTGGTAACCATATCAAGCTTCATTTTAGGGCCACTAGGTGGAGGACTTCTTTTAGGGTTTAGGTGGTGTTTTGTATTGACATCAGTGGGGCCGGTTGTATCCTTTTGGGGATTTATTTCATCTGCTGGGATACTTTGTTTGGCACGACGCTGGATTGGTGTCCTGTCGTGAATAATACGTACATTTTCAAAGCTACTTGCTTTGCTAAAGAGATGCTGGTTATTTACAAAGCGACTAGCATCCACAATGCTATTAAACTCGAACATTATTGGACAAGATGTATTAGCTGAAGATTTACGCAGTCGTTTGCAGGTACAGTGGGAATCTGGTATTTCGCATGCCTTTGAAAGTGCGTTTTTCAGTGTTTTAATGTTCGTACTGTCGGGCACATTGAAAACAATTGCATTATACATGCACTGAACCCGCTTGATCACTTCCGTGGAAATATGGTCTATAATTCTCTCACAAGACTGTAGCGTATCATAGTCAGGATAATCAGCAGGCTTTATCAGATACCTAAGAGGTAAGAGATCATGGACTAACGGAAGGATGTTTGTGCTATCCAGGCTATTGGATTGGTTGGATGTGTTTTGCGTAGGCAAGGAGCAATTTGTTTTTTCAAATTTGGCATTAGGTTGGTGTCCATAGGTCACTGATGACCGATGGAAATTCTTGCGATGGGGGGCTTTATCGTTAACAGTAGCGGCGGTGCTGCATTCTGCCCTCTGTGCCGGCATATGTGTAGCCTGCTCAAAAGCATCCAATTGAATGGAACTAGATGACAGTAAATCTGCCTGTGTATTGCAATGATTATCAAGGTCAACGTCTAAGGTTACTAAGCATTTGGGGGAGTTAACATTTCTTTTGACACAGTCAAAAGATTTGATATTAGTATGTATCGATGATAGTGAGGCCACATGTGTGTTCGGACCTTCTGACTGACAATCCTGAGTAGGGCAAATGGAGGGTGTATATTCAACCACATCAGAGAAGCCAGTGTCAGGCTTTTTATTAACAGCCAGTGTGACTTGGTAAGAGTCCAAAATGCTTGGCTCACAACCTGTACTATTGCAAATATCCCTGATAAAATCATTTATAACGCAAGAAGGTGAAGAGGTAATGATTTCCGATTTTGACATATTTAGCACCTGTGTCAGATCAGGGGAAAGTGTAGTGCCATGCTGTTTAGGCTTGCTAGATTTATGTCTTTTGCTGAAGTTTTCAGCCGATAATGAAGCACGACGCTTCGATAGCTTAACTGGCATTTTGTATAAATTCAATACAGAACTGTCGGACTGCAAGTATATGAGACTTAGGTTGTTTGATTTTATGTCAAAACAAAAGACAGGAGTAATATGGGCACTGAGAGTCAGATGCTCGATGTGGTAATACCTTAATCAGTAATCTGAAACAGTAAAAGTAGCAAGGATAATATCCTGTGACTATAAAGGTAAGTTCAGATATAACACAAATATTTCTATTTGTATTAGTAATCGGTGACACTAAGGATATATCCTGAAAAGTGGGAGTACTACAAAGAATAATAAAAACGAAAACCACGCGGAAAAAACGACAAACTTCGAACGAGGCGAGAACGAGGTTGGCTATTGTATGCCTACAACTACGGGTTGAAAACGAATGTGGATGCTTATGCCTTTAGATTCTGGGAGGTTGACAGCAAGTATCGAATGATTTGAGTCTTCGCAGTCTTCTCCATTACACGTGAAACTGTGGTGGGAGCTGTCTACTAGCCAATTGTTTGACAGTAATTGAGGTCAAAGTTCAAGATGGACAGGCGGATACAGTTAACATATAGATGAACTGACACAGCCACAAGAGATGCAAGGCTAACTTTGTGTGAGAAACAACCAATCAACAGACTGTATTTTCTACTAACATTAGCCTACAATAATGTACATCAAAATCTTTAAATACGTGTTGATTTTCCGTAATAAACGTCTGTTGCCTGGCCCTTGTCTTCGCTGTCTTCTCCATTACACGTGAAACTACAGACGTGATTTTGATGGGGCGGTAGTTGTTGATATCAGCTATAGGCCCGTATTTACGGATAGGTACAATTTAGGACCTTCTTTCACTTATCTGGGGAGCATTGTCTCAACCACAGGAGGAACGGACGAGGATGTCAAACCGAGAATCGGGAAGGCGAGAAACACATTCATCAACCTGAAACCAGTCTGGATATCTTCCACTGTCACTCACCATCAACAACAAAATTCGGATTTTCAATACAAACGTGAAGTCAGTTTTGCTTTACGGATCAGAAACTTGGCGAGTCACCAAGAATATTTTCAGCAGGTTGCAGACCTTTATCAACAACTGTCTTCGCTCCATACTGAAGATTAGATGGCCAGAAAGAATCACAAACAAGAAGCTATGGGAACAAACGAAACAGGAACCAATCGCCCAACAAATATGCAGGAGGAAGTGGAGATGGATTGGACACTCGCTGAGGAGGCCGTTGAGTGACATCGCGCGTCAAGCCCTCGAGTGGAACCCGAAAGGGAAGCGGTGAGTGGGACGTCCAAGGGTGACATGGAGGAGATCGTGTGAGGAGGAGATGAAACAGTATGGAATAACATGGACGCAAGTGAAAAGAACAGCAGAAGACAGAAGCAAGTGGAGACGTGTAGCTGAAGCCCTATGTTCCACTAGGAACCCAAGGGAACAATAATAATAATATAATACAATTTAGGACATCCTCCAGCAGTTAGGGCATGTCATAACGCTTAGTGAATTTGAGTATAACCTGAGTAGGAGTAAATTTATGTCTTCACCACCATTTTAGCAGAATAGGAGACATACCATCTGCACCAATAGTGTTACTAATCTTAAGATTTGCGGCAGCTTTATGGATCTCATGTGTGAGGAAATGTTTGTCACTAAAACATTCGTCTGTTTAACGTGGGAAATTCACGGCCTCGTCGTTCTGTAAGGTGCGTAATCTGGCGAAGTGTTTGCTAAACAGTTCACATATCAACTCAGCACTTTAGTAAGAAATGCTGTCTAAGTGCATTACTTTCTGACAGGCTGTTTTGGAGTTCGTCAACCTACTTTCGAAAAGTTTGACTATTTCTCCTGAGTTACGTGGTAGTATTGAGTTCTTTCGTAGACGTCTCCTCAACGATGTCGGAATAGAATCGCTTTGAAAGAATCTGAAAAAATTGAGGTAATATTCTGATTAAAGTTGTTAAGAATCTCCCCTTTGGACTCGTTCAAGTCCTGGACGAACCATGACTTTTTATAAGAGGACTTTAGTCTTATTCGTGTACATTTTTTAGTGTACCAAGCCTGTGAGTCTTCGGCATTTAGAAACAACTGATTTTGCGTACTGGCTGAATGTTAAGTTTTGTGAGTAAGTAACTCTCAGGTCTTGTATGGAATTGAGGGTTTGAAGAAAAGAGTCACTATATGATGTCCGTAGGGATGCTACAGCGGATGAAAACTTTTTGTGGGTTGAATTTCGTGTTACCCAGAACGTGATATGGTACTGTCAGAACATCAAGACTACCTACTGTTTCCTCGTTGGTAAGGTAGCTAGAAAAGTAGAAGCTGAATAACTCCCATATCTCCTGTGGGTCTTCGTATAGTCTTCTCCATATAGTAATGAGTTAGGGATACTAATTCTGTCGTTGTTAATCAGTGACTTCATTAGTCTCACTAATGCCTCTGTATTATCAGGTCGTGAGTGGAGGATGTATTCTAGTCTGATGGACTCAGATAACTGATTAGATTTGTATGAATCATAAATTTGCTTGAGTGTAATGAGTGATGAAAATTCACTGCATCGGTAGAATTGCCTAGCATGCATACGCAGTCGGTTTCGAATCTTTACGAGGATGAAGTCAGGCTGTTTAGACCTCGTTTTCACAAGTCTTGCTGAAGCGATGAAGTCATGTGCATATCATAGGTTCTCATGGAGTAAGTTGTTTGTCTCTATAGCCGAGCTGCATTTAAAGTATGGCTCCCAGTCTAGGGTGCGTAGGTTTGGTTTCACGTCATCCCACTGATCGTGTCTGTAACCCCTGAGTAATACTTTGTTGGCGCCTATTGTCGAACTAATGCTGGTGTAAATAGTGAATTTACTAAATGCTACTCTGTGGTCACTGCCAGGAAACTATTTACATAATCGAAAGGTAATGGAGATGATACCATTAGTGAAAACTAGGTCTAAAATCTTAGATAGCCTGTTAGGATGCTTTGTATGTTGTTGCCAGTCTTTTGTTTCAATTATGTTCTAAATTTCGTTATACCGTTTTGGTGAGGAAAGTGGTTGCCAGACTTCTTCAAGCATATTAAAGTCCTCACATATAATTTTAGCCGTGTGAGGTAGTGAAGTGGCGTAAGCGAAAGTGCTAGCAAGCTTCATGTCACCTTCAACAGCTGAACATGGGGGATGATAGGTGCAACCTATAAGATAGGAAATGGAGTGAGACAGCCTTAGAATAGTTCAGACTGAGTCGTTATATGTGATGATCTCTGGGTAGAAGCACTGTGTGGCCTTAATATCAGACTTTATATACATGACACATCCTCTTCCTTTGGCATGGATTCTGTCACCTCTTAAAACGCAATAGTTATCGGTAGAAATATCTTTATTGCAAATCTGAGAAATACACCATGTTTCAGTAATCATTGCGGGATGGGTTGCGAATTAGGGATAATGTCGTGAAGTCAAACATTTTGTTGAGCGAGCATTGATGAGAGAGAATGGGGAAAAGTTAGGGATGACGGCAAAATCGCATATATCTTCAAAAACGTTATCCTCAAGGTTTATATTGTCTGCAGTAGACTGTTTGATAGGATGGTGGCAACTTACTGACAGTCCTGGAGAAGTACACTACACTAGTATCAGCACAGAGAGAGGAAGTATGGTTAGTTTCCTTGGTGGGTATGAGGTGTTCATAGTACCGTGACTGCGATGCATAGCCCTCCATTCTGGAGATAAGAAGGTTGATGGTATGTGTGCTATTTGCGTCAATGTTGAGATTGAAATTTCGTGTTGCCTGGGAAAATTAAGATTGGATGAAGGGGAGGTAGGTTTTCTGTGGATTGCATGCCGGAGTACAGTTGCGTGGATCGCGGTTATGACTGATATTTTGTGTAATTAGTCTATTACTGTATCGATAATTATTGCATATTTATTCCTGTTTATGCAGGAACATACCAATTGTACAGCCATGGATATGTTTTTATATAAATTACACATGTTTCGATATATGTTGAATTTACAGCTTGTTTGTTCTTTCTGACATTAGAGTCAGTCAGAACAGTCTGCTAAATAGTCTGTCTGTGTAACACATAAAGAGATATAGAAATATTGTCTTCGCATTAACAAAAACCCAGACATCAGATGAATGTAATGCAAATATCTGGGAAAAATAAAGCTTGCAGTCAATTCTCCTTTATAACTTTATTGTGAACAGCATCCTTGAGTTGAAGTTTAATAATGTATTATTTTGAGGTCAGTGATATATTTATTCCACTTTTGCAGCAGTCTTATCGTAGTTTTATAATAGGAAAGAAATTTGATTGTGGATACGGAAACTAGATAAGGTCATGTTGGATTGTTTTACTGCATCAAATGGGGCTGATGTCGATTCCAGAACTATCCATTGGCGCCATTGGTGTCAGCATGGCAGACTGTACATGTAAGTTGAGTAATACATTGAAAACTGTTTGAAAACCAGTTGCTTCTTTATTTCAGATCAAGAATACTTCTTGCACAGGATGTTGCCCAGCGTTTTCAAATGTTAGCATGGGATCGTTCATGGAATTTGAGTTTGAATTTACTTGAATGTTCATTTCAGTGTAGATGTTGTGTTGTTCGACCTCGACCAGGAGGTATATCGAAGTGCAGGCTCATCAACAGAATCTCAGAAAGAGAAAGTATGTGAGTATGGAAAGAACAATAATATTTTATGTATATATAAATGTTTATAAATGTATATCATTGCATAGCAAACACTACCTATAATCTAGTTGTTCTTTCATGTATTTTTGCAAAGTCTTAGAGTTTATTTAGTGTCGTAACATTTAGTAATGAGTCTAGGCGTTAAAGTGTTCTAATAGCTCATGCGTTTTAGAAATAAGTGATGCGGTGTGATTGGCATAGTCATTGGGATGAAACAGTTTATATAGCAAGCGTCTGAAGGTTATGGTAGAGTGACTGGTCCTTATTTCTAGGGGTAAACTGTTCCAGATCTTAGAGTACATGACTATGAAGAAGTTTGCACGGAGTGCTGTTTTACAGTTTTTCCTAGTTACTTTGCACGTTTGGTTACGAAGGTTGTATGAGCCTTCCGGTGAGAACTGTACCTCCTTGCTGTCTGAGAATGATATTTTATGCAAGATTTTAAAGAAGAATGTTAGGTTAATGCTCAGTCGTCTCATCTAGAGTGGGTTGATACCTAGAGTTATACACCTTGATGTGTAGTACTTTTCGCAGTCAAATAGTAGTAGTCTAGACTTGAAGTATCGTTGGACACTTTCTATTTTACGTTTGTCACTTACGCGAGTGCTGCTGAGAATAAATGGACAATATTCAAGTAGTGGTCTGACACAAGATTTATATAATAATAGTTTCGCCTCGTAGTTGTGGAAATTCCTGAGTATGCATCCTAGGAGCATCCTCGATTTACGCGTCTGTGTCGCCACTTGCTCGGAAAATGTCAAGTCACTAGAGTACCTGAGTCCTAGGTCAACAACACTTTGGAGTTTAGGCAAGTCAAGAGATTCAAGTACCAGTTTAATGTTTATTGAGGGTGCACCGAAACAGATCCAACCACATATTTTAAGGTTGAATTTTAGGTTCCATGTGGAGGACCATGCAGTTACTCTATCTAGTTCTTCCTGAACAGCATTCTGAAAGTACCCTAAGTCATCACAGTGGAATTTGTAAGCCACTTTAAGATCATCTGCAAAGATGAATGGTTTTCCAAGTGAGAAACAGCTGCATATGTCGTTGACATATAGAGTGAATAGAAGGGGGCCTAACACGCTGACTTGAACTACTCCAGAAGTGACTGGACTAGGTTTAGAGTTTACAGGCCCCAGTCTAACTACTTGGGACCTATTGTTAAGGAATGATTCAATCCATCCTAATGATGGGTTACGTATTCCTAAGGAGTTCAGCTTATTTGTAAGAAGTAAATTGTCAACGCGGTCAAAGGCTTTGGAGATGTCAAAGTAGATGACTAGTACTAGTTGTTGTTTGTCACGGCTGCTAGTTATATAGTTAAAGAAGTCAAGGTGACATGTCATGCATGATCTGAATTTTAGGAATCCATGTTGGTTTGGACTTAGAATATTGCAGCTGAGCATATGTTTGAGAATATCATCTTTAACTATTCTTTCAATAATTCTAGATGCTATGGTGTAATATTGATTGGCCTATAGTTGTTGACTTCAGGTTTTGATCCGGATTTGTGTTTGGGTACTACAAATGTTGCTTTCCATTTATCTGGATAGGTTTGGCTTTCTAGGGACATTGTACAGGTCTTAAGTAATAAAACGGAAATGTTAGAACCACCCTGTTAATAAAAATACAATGGTATACCGTCTAAACCAGCGCTACTAAAGCTTTTAATATTATTAGTGGCTTGGATAATATAAAAATAAGTGAAATGAACTGTAGTGATTTGTTTCAGTGCTCAAGAAGAAGGGAGTTCCATTGTAGGTTGTAAACCGAGAAGTGGACTTGCGGGCTTAAGGTAGTTAGCTGCAAATGTCTCGTTGAACAGTTCACACATGTCTGCATGGTCGCTGTATAGTTGACTCTTGCTTATAAGGAGAGAAATTTTATGACTTTGGCGATTCACTCGTTTCTTTAGAATTTCTGTGAGAGCACCTACTCTGGTGGTGCTGGTTAGTGCAGTGCATTCTTCATTTCTCATTCGCATGTTATGAGCTTGCGAGATGTAGATAAGAGTACTAAGTATTGACTCTAGTGTACTAAAGTCGTGTTGTCTGAAGTAACTTGTTGACAGTCTCTTCAGTTTCCTACAATCCTTTTGCTTTATGAATGATTTTCTATGTGGGGAAATCTTTAGTGTTTCAAGTGGGATGACAGCATCTAAGCATGTGTTGGAGTTATAGTAAAAGATGTCTAGAGCTTTCGAGAGGCAATCAGCATAGAAATACTCTCTCCATTCTGAGGATCTTAGCATTGATTTCACTAGAGTCCAGTCTGCCTTACTGTAGTTCCTGTATGTTATTTGTTGTGAAGTAGGGATATGGGCTGCATTGCTACTAGACGGAAGTGGCAGTGCACACAGCACTGTTTTGTGGTCACACCCTGGAAACTGAGAACCTACTAGGGCAGAAAGGGAACGTATATTGTGGCAGAAGATTAAGTCTAGTACGTTATTACCTCTTGTAGGGGTTGTGACAGTCTGTTTCCAGCCAAGTATATCCAGTGTGCCTAAGAACTTATCAAATTTAGTTGGGCCTGTGGGTATTTCCCAGTTGATTTCTGGTAAGTTGAAGTCTCCACATAGGATCTTATGATCGTAGTGTAGGGTGGATAATTGATCCAGTGTATTAATATGTTTGGGTCTCGTAATTACTTAAGGTACCAGGCGCTCTGTAGGTGCATCCAATTAATACTATTGTGTTATTTAAGTGTAAGTTAACCCATAGAGTATCAGGTAGGTTGAGTGTACTACCTTCTAACCGTGATATAGTCAGTGCATTCGGAAGGTACATGAGACAACCCCCTCCCTTACCACCTTCCCTGTCACACCGAAAGTTGTTTGTAGCTATCCAAGCTTATCTCTTCATCCAGTATGTTCGAATTACACCAAGATTCAGTGATGACAATTATAGGGGGCTTGTATATTACTGTGAGTGTTCTGAGCATCGGTAGTTTATTTAGAACAGATCTAGCATTTATGAGGATCAGGTAAGGATGAGATTTGAAATAGCGTTTGAAGTATTTAAGTAAGTTAATCAGCCCCGAATTTGGTTCAGCACCCAGTAGTTCTGCTTGACATGACGACCCTATGTTAAGAGGAGTTTCAACATCATGCTCATCTATGTCTATCGAGTTGGTGTGTGCTGTTTTCGATGAAGAATTAAACGTTGGATTGCTAGATTTGCTATAGGCTAAGGCAATTTTATTTTCAGTTAAGCTGGAAACGTGGGTAGGGATCTTTATTTGACCTATATTTGTGCATGTATCAAATGTGCCTAATGGTTGCGGATGCACTAGACTGTTCCTGTTTTCATGCAAGTGGGGAGCGAGCACTAGTGGTTTACGAGTGTTAACAACCCTACCAGCTGTCTTTTCAACGCTGACAGGGACGCAGGGGATAAAAGATGATTAGGACCTTGTGAAGACCATGGTTTATTATTCCACCTATTGTTAGGTACTAGTAGTGTCCCTGTATGGGTTTCGTGTGTACTGCTTTGTGGGTTAGTTCCCAGCAGACTTGTACCATATATGCGATCAAAATTTATTTGTGTGCCATACTGTGAATGTCCTGAGTTGTTGGTGGTCGAGTTCTGACTATTGCCACTTGTACTATTGAGGGTGGCACTGTTTTGGCGTTGGTTATCAGTGTGCCATGGTGCTATTTCGCAACTTGTGGGTGCCAATACTATTGACCGTGGGGAATGTGGGCTCATATATACTGCCATTGTTGTTGTTGGCATGATTTGGGGTCAAATTCTTCTTTTTTTCCAATGGACTCATGGCTAGGAGAGGACAAGGTCGACTTTCGGCGGATTTTGACTTTTTTCCTGGATTATTTGGTGACATGTCTATGTGAACGGTGATAGGTGGTATAGTTTTATTGGCCATTTGATTATAATTTAGTGGCCTTTCGGTTGGTGTCGCCCTCTGAGAGGATAATTCTGTGTGGTTTGAGAGGGGTGGTGCGGTGGATTCTACCGTATCTCTCAAAGGGCTGGGTATAATTGCTGCTTTCAAGGGCCTATTATTTAGTCCATAATTAGTTTCATTGAGATAATTATATACGCGCCTTTCAATGACTCTCTTGTCCACCGCAACCTTTATTAGTTTGTAGTTTCTGGCTTGCGATAGGGTGTGTTGGGAGTGGATGAATTTTCTGGCCTCAGCCGGTGTTTCGAACTGAAAACGAATAGGACAACACTTTTCATGTTGACTCTTCCTCAGCCTGTAGCACTTAGTCTTGAAGTTGGGCATTTTCGCCTCACTAAGTAAGATGCCCTGTACCTCTTTTAGTGCCTCATTGTCCCAAACGTTGTAGACAATAGCACTCAGTTTTGAGTCGAGTCGTTTTGTTACTTCTGTAGTAACAAAGTTATTGAGGTTATCCACCTTGGATGCCGATTCCGTGTCAAGTTTGTTAAGGTCTACAGTTTTCATGAGGATAGTTAAAGGTCTCAGTTCACAGACCTGCGATCCGATATCGCTGATCTGATCTGAAAATTTGGATATTTTGGTATTGGTTTCAGAAATTCCAGGATTTACTGACTTATTGTTTCTTATTTCCCTCAACTCGGCCTTAAGTTCTCCTATAGACAACTTTAGAAGTTCTATTTTTGAAGATAGTACTGAAACATAGCTTGATGGCTGGAGTCTTTCGATGGGCACATAAGGTGTAGGGCGGAGTTCTGTCTGAGCCGAGGGTACTGAATTTTTCAGAGTAGTGCTAATACTAGCTGTCAGTGCAGTTTTATCCTCAGTCTCAGCTCGACGCTTACGACATACAAGTGAGTTATGTGGCTCACTATAACCATTTGTAGGAAGTATGTTGCTTGATGTAGCAATCAACGACTTAAAATTCGTCATCAGATTTACAGGGGATTGATTTAGTTGCTTTTTTCTTTGGTTAACCACAACTATTTGATATGAGAGTTAATAGCTATAGGTATGGAGGTAGTAGAATACTTGTGCAAGGATTACAACAAGATAAATTTTATGTAACGAATCACGGAAAAATGTAACGCAAACGCTGGACGTACCGCTTTATTATCGCGGGTAGCTTGTATCCGGTGGTTTACAGGGATGTGATGAGTGAGAATGCCACTTTTACGAAACAAGCCTAACCCAATTCTTGCTTGTGGAAAGGGTCCCTGGATCACACTTTCATCTATATTAGCCATAGATAGGAGAGTTGTGTCGAGGTAGGTGCACGCCTGCCAGTAGGGTTTTTTACTGGGTAATACGGTGACCAGAGAGATAGCGTCTGTTGTAATGGATGAATCGACGCGTTACCTCTTCTTTCATTGACGTCAAATTTATGGCAGTATGAAGACTTATTCAGCTCCTCTGAGTTAATGGTAGGATTGGAGTTGCTTAAGTTAGGGTTATTTGGTATGCTGCTGAGAAACCTATCAGTGACGGGTTAGTGTACAGGTATTCTGGATGGTAGGGTTACGTTACTTCGCTTTGTATGCATACTAGTCTGAGTGCTACTCGGGGATGTTATATTTAATGGCACACGCTTGAGCTTCACCCTTTGCGTAACATTGGTGATGGTATCAGCAGCCAGTGGTGATGATGTGTCTCGTGAGCATAACTCTAAAGATGCGTCTAAGTCTATGATCATAGTCGCTTCACTGTTGGGTTTACTAGGTAAAGCTCTATTATTAAGAGGTATTTCATTTTCATGAGTGTGTGAAGCCTTAGGTTAACTAAAATCTAAGGCAAGAGAGTCTTTTGCAGGACGTCCCGCTGTTAAGTAGCCATTTGCGACACTTGATTCACTTGCACAGCTACGTCTTTGAGATGACGTTAGGTCATGAGCACTTTTAAAGTTACCATAAGGTGTAGATGAACTAAACAGCTTGTTAGACGACTGGAATTTCCTAGAATCACTGGGACTACTAGATTTAAACAGCACAGGGCAAGAATACTTTCCTGATTTTTTCCTGAGTCTGATTAGGTGGCGATTCACTGATGGCTTGCCACACGCTTGGAGACATGTCACTTTGATTTTATCCAGAGACGTCCGATCAGTCGGACTGTATGCAAGAACGTCGTAGGAACACATGATTCGTTTAGTATATATTTATTCCTGTTTATGCAGGAACATACCAATTGTACAGCCATGGATATGTTTTTATATAAATTACACATGTTTCGATATATGTTGAATTTACAGCTTGTTTGTTCTTTCTGACATTAGAGTCAGTCAGAACAGTCTGCTAAATAGTCTGTCTGTGTAACACATAAAGAGATATAGAAATATTGTCTTCGCATTAACAAAAACCCAGACATCAGATGAATGTAATGCAAATATCTGGGAAAAATAAAGCTTGCAGTCAATTCTCCTTTATAACTTTGTTGTGAACAGCATCCTTGAGTTAGCCCGACCGAAAGCTGCTACCTTGACGTGGTGGTCGGGCTTGAACACTGCAATGACCCAACAAGCTATACTGGCTGGAACTTTTGTTCCTGCAGGTCCTACCATGCCAGAAATGTTGTTTGGATAGCAGTTAGACAAAAATCAGTTACCCAATCCAATCCTATGATTTCAAATAAATCACAAAATATCATGCCGGATCGGTCGGGGCCCGGATTAACAACGACCGCGCTTTCTGCCGCCGTGTCACAGGGCAGAAGTGATAAATACGCTACTGAGACACACCAAATTGAAAAGAACAAACAAAAACAGGCCGTGTGTGACCGGCCTCAAGCAGCTGTCCCCTGGGCTCTGCGGTCACGCAACTAACTTCCACGGTGTGGGCAGCCGGGAAGTAACAATCGCTCTCACAATCCGAAGTGCACGCGAAACCTCTCTAATCCTCGCTCATCTTTGTCTTCATCTTCATCTCTATTATCTTGCCTTCCTTCTACCAATGCAACTCCTCTACTTGATGGCTCTTCACTTCCTCTTCACTCTGTGTGCACGGATAACGATGGAAGCCAAAAAGCCACCACGATGGTCTCCTAAAACCACGCCACCAATTTTATAAAGGAGCATTTAATGTTAGGACACTTTGCCAAATAGGACAACAAGCACCACTAGCCAAGACTCTGGCATCTCGAGCCATTGATTTATGCTGTGTTTCAGAAACACGCATACAAGAGCCAAGTGTGGTTATTCACCTAACCCCACCTGGCCAACAGGATGAATCTGCAAAATTCACCTTGAGGGTGTCAGGAGATGCGACGGCCAGCTCACGAGGATTAGCTGGTGTTGGGATTGCTTTAAGTACTAGAGCAGAAAAGACATTACTTGACTGGATCCCGGTAGATAGCCGAATGTGTGCTGTCCGTCTGAACGGATTAGTGAAAAGGAGAAAGGACTGCACTACCCACCGATGCCCTTTCGTGATCTCCGCCTACGCCCCCACTGACTGCAGTTCGGATGAAACGAAGGATGAGTTCTACCAAAAGCTGTCTAGTTTGCTGTGAAAGGCTAAACGCTCAGATATAGTCGTTTTAGCTGGTGACTTTAATGCTCAAGTAGGGAAATTGTGTCAATCTGAGAAGAATGTCGGTGGCTCATACGGAATTCCATGCCAGCGAACCGACAACGGTGACCGTCTCAACAGTTCTGTTCAGATAATCATTTGTATCTTGTAAGCACTAACTTCAAACACAAGGAGAGACACTGTTTGACCTGGTGACCCTCATCATCAAACCAACGCTGGACACAAATAGACCACGTAGCAATAAGCTATCGTTGACGTGGGTCGGTAGGGGATTGTCGCTCCTTCTGGAACACGTGTGTAGGTACCGATCACGCACTGGTCCACGCTCGTGTGTGCTTACGACTGAACGGACGTAGGAAATAGCTGGCTGTAAACCCATCACGTCCCCAGCTCGATCAGGAAACTAAGTCCCTATTTGAGGAAGAACTAGCTAAACACATATCTGAGTTCGACAGCTGCGCTCACCCTGAAGAAGCCTGGAAGAATATTCAGTCAGCCATAGATACAGCTGTAAAAGCTGTGAATAAGGTAATTCCAAATGTGAGTAAAAACCATTGAATTTCGACTGCCTCATCCGAACTGATAGATGCTAGAAGACTTATTCCGGCGAGCTCCGAATTCAATGAGGAGCGAAAGCTGCACAAAAAGAAACTTACGAAAAGTCTCCGCAAGGACCGTGAACAGTGGTGGTTGACAAAGGCGAAAGAGATGGAAAAAGCATCGGCGATAGGCAACACCAGACGACTCTTCAAACTCATCAGGGAAACAGGTGGTAAAAGGCAAATGATAAGCGAGACAATCTCTGAGAAAAATGGCACCATAATTAGCTCCCAGGATAGACGTCTGGAGCGCTGGAAAGAACACTATGAGGAGCAGTTTAATTGGCCCACAGCCACACTTAACCTGCCGGACATCCAACACCTCCCTGAATGGGATATAGACACAGGTCCTCCGTCCTTAACTGAGGTTACCAAAGCCGACACTAATCTGAAGCTAGGCAAAGCAGCGGGACCTGATGGATTGACTCCTGAGGTATTTAAGTACGGTGGAGGCAGTCTACTGTCTGCGTTAACGGAGGCTCTAGGCAGCGTCTGGGAATCAGAGGAAGTCCCATCGGGTTGGTGTAAGTCACTGATCATCCCGATATACAAGAAGGGAGACAAGTCTTCTTGTGATAATCACAGAGGGATTAGCTTGACTAATATAGCATCTAAAATCCTACGCTCAATAATACTGCGTAGACTAAGTGGTGCTCGGGAGACACAAACACGAGAAAACCAGGCAGGTTTTGGGCCAGTTAGAGGGTGTATTAATTATATCTTCACTCTTCGACAGATTCTAGAACATAGGCATTCCTACCGGCGTCCGACAATCATTATATTTCTTGACCTAAAGGCATCATTCGATTCTGTCGACCGAGAGGTTCTCTGGCGATGCTTGGCCGTAAAGGGAATGCCGGGAAAATACATTCCACTGATTTTGGCACTCTACTCGTACTCATGCAGCCAGGTGAGGGCTTATGGCCAGTTGTCATCTGAAGTGGTGACGACTAGTGGCGTACTAATGGACTTAACCCTAACACACTGCAGCGACTCAGGGATTGACTTGCTACCAGAGAAGAATCTCGTTGACTTAGAATATGCTGACGATATAGTCCTTCTAGGCGAGGACGCTGACAAAATGCAGAGTCTACTGAACACCTTGAGCAACAATCTTCGTATGTTTGGCATGCGATTCGCCCCTGTGAAATGTAAGCTGATGCTGCAGGATTGGACTTCACCGACCCCTAGAATAGAAATAGGAAGTGAAGTGGTAGAACACGTTGACCGCTTCAATGACTTGGGAAGTACCATCAGCCTCAATTGGTTGATCTCAGACGAAATTTCAGCACGAACACAGAGGGCTAGGTTGGCATACGCCAGTTTACGCCGTCTCTGGCGTAGACGCGATATCCGACTATCGACCAAAGGGCGTGTGTACTGCTCAACAGTCCGCTCCGTCCTCCTTTATGGCTGTGAGACCTGGCCATTGAGAGCAGAAGACATGAAAAGATTAGCTGTCTTCGATCACAGGTGTCTGCGTTCTATCTCCCGTGTGAAGTGGTATAATAAGGTGAGCAATATTGAGGTTAGGCGTCGAGTGCTAGGTAAGGCGGAGAAATCCATCGAAGAAACGGTGAAATTACTTCGACCGAGATGGTTAGGACATGTATTACCTATGCCTAGTCATCGCCTTCCTCGACGGGCCATGTTAGCTGATATAGGGTCAGGCTGGAAAAGAGCTAGCGGCGGTCAAACAAAAACATGGCACCAGTCAATGAAATCCACAACAGTTAGTCTAAGCCACGTAGGGAGGTGTAGACTTCCTGGTTGGGGTCCTCGGGATGGTAAAAACCAATGGTTGGAAACAATTGGTGACATGGCTCAAAATCGTTCTCAGTGGCGCAGACGCATCCACTCCTTGTGACTTATGATTTCCAATGAAACTGTTTTGTTCTCCGTTATTACTATTCCTTTGTCTCACACCTCTGTTTACTAGATAAGGTCATGTTGGATTGTTTTACTGCATCAAATGGGGCTGATGTCGATTCCAGAACTATCCATTGGCGCCATTTGTGTCAGCATGGCAGACTGTACACGTGAGTTGAGTGATACATTGAAAACTGTTTGAAAACCAGTTGCTTCTTTATTTCAGATCAAGAATACTTCTTGTAAAGGATGTTGCCCAGCGTTTTCAAATGGTAGCATGGGATCGTTCATGGAATTTGAGTTTGTGCGTCGGTGGAACAGTTGTTAGGACTCTCGCCGACCATGCACATGGTCCGGGGTTCGATCCCCTGCCGGCGCACACCCGATATCTATGGTTGGCCTGTAAATTTGGGCTACCGATATCCATGCTGAAAATTCCATACTTGTACTGAAAATACGGTGTGGAATCAAGCTGTAATCAAAAAAATAAATGTTCAGGAGTCCAGCTTCATTTCAGCTTAAATGTAGGGTTTTTGGACCTCAACCAGTAGGTAAATTGAAGTGTAGGCTCAGCAATAGAATACCAGAAAGATAAAGTATGTGAACATGAAAAGAACAATAATGTTTTATGTTTCATGATATATATTAATGAGTTTAAGCGTTATAATGTTTGTTCATTCGCTATAAATTCTGACATATGCTCAGACTTCAGCAGACTTTCTGGATTGGTATCGTTAGTTGGGTTACAATGAAACAGCAACGGCATAATGGTATTTATATTCTCATTTAACTCCCTAACAGAGTTTCCTAGAGAGATAAGTTCCAACTTATTTTGTTAGGCATTTGCGTATGTCTCTGGTAGTAAGTCGGGCACAATGACTCCACGGACACTGTTGTGGCTTCGTGAAAAGGGTAATGATGTACATATCTTCTAAGCTGAGTGACTTAAACTATTCTTACGTATAGAAAGTACTCGTTTTTTACGTTGTGTCATTATTGCACAGAGATCAGTATGGTTTGAAGTAGAAGCTGAGCTAAATCAAAAACAGGTATGTGGAAAAGTAGTATATCGAGTGGATATACAGACTAAGAACTACTATGGGCACGGTATAGAATTTTATTTATTATAAATAAACAATAAACCGACAAAAGTAATAAACCGTAAAATACAGACTATATAGAAGCCAATTATCCTGAAAATTGATCCTGATTTATAAACCACAAAATAATGAACTTCTCTTTAATTACAAAAGTAGGATGAGCCCTGCGAAAGAGTGGATCCAAACTTGATAACCGTTGGTGGTATATTTGGGTAATTGGAAGCTGAGTAGCAACCAATATAGGTTATAGTTGAGGAGTGGCACAATATCCACTACAATATTGCAGAAATCGATAAGAATATATCCACATTATGAGGAGAGGTTGCAACGTCCGTTCGGAATCAGATAACCAAGTCTCTATCCCGAAAAGAATCAACGCAGGTTAACCTCTATCCCAGCTTCATCAACTTCTAAGAGGCCTTCGAAGGCACCACTTCAACCCTTTGAGGAACGTCCGCACATCTCCATCCTCGAACACCTGTGGCCACGGCACCTTCATCTCCGGCAGAAGCAGCGACACCAAATGTAAAGAAGACAAGACTGAGGAGACTGAAAGGAATGTTTCTTTGGTGAAACGTATGGAACATAGCTAAATTTTGAATACCATATTCTAAACCGGCCATTTGCACATCTTTACCACATCCTTGACGAATTGGTCGAATATCGTCTCATTCGATAGCTTCTTGGATTCTGCATCATATGGCAACATTCTTCTCATGGTTCTCTTCTTTGATTGCTATTTTCGGTGTGCCAAACATGTTGTTACTTCGTTCCTGATATACTACTTATATCGGATATTTAAGTAGCACTCACCACACATGTAGTGTCCGAATCTGTGTCAAACTCATTTATTAGCTGTATGACAGTGGCATGTGTCAGGTGACCTACAGCGTAAAATTCAGAGAAGCATTTGAAGTGAATAAAGGAGTGATACAAGGCTGCTTATTATTACCAATTATATTCCTAATTGTGGTGGAGTGGACTATGCATCAAGCTCTGCATGGGAACGAGTGGACAGCAATATGCTGAACCGATAAAAAGACTCTAAAAGATCTGGATTTCACGCATGGATGATTTGTGTTGCATTTCACATTAACCCGAAGATTCAGATACGAAGACCAACAAGTTAGATGAAGAAGCAGAAAGGGAAAAAGAACTGCAGCTGAACATGGAGAACACTGAGCCACTTTGGACGAGATGACTATTCACAGACCTAATATTCTTCTTTCAGATCCTACATAAAATATCGTTCTCAGATATTAAAGACATACAATTCTCAACGGAAGGATCTAACGATCTGCGTCACCAAACTTACACAGAGACGATAGAAGTCTTTAATTTATCCTTCCGTGAAAACCTTTCCAACCATGTGTTCTAAACAATGGAACAGTTTACGCCAAGAAGTCCGAACCTGCAGCGTGGTCATAAGCTTCAAACTGTCTCTTTACAGTCTATCCCATTCTACTAACAACATCAACAAGCTATTCACTTCTGGATCGGATCACTTATTAGATAACTATAGCATTTGAAGCGCGCGTAAAACTTTACCATATATGCTGCGTAAACGATAAACAGACTAGCCACGTAGACAGATAAATGCACTAAGAGAATATCAATATAAATGCTTACTAGACGGCAATGTACAATGGGTACGAACACATATATCTATATTTTGAAAGTAAAGTTCAGTTTGTGTCTGCATAATTTTTTCTGCTACTTTTCTGCTCGCCTTCTTCCGTTATATTTGCCTACTAGTGGAAGTTGAACTGATCTACAGTAAGAGTAAAGTTGAACAGGACTTGAAAACACTTATTTATATATACGACATCACCATCCAAGCTGTTGACTTGTAATAAATAACTCAACATCCTAAGACTCCCATGTCATCATACCAGGACTCTGTGTAACATCCTATACGAGCAGCATCCATGAACTAAACTGATGATGTGACTGGTTTAGAAAAGGTTTTATACATCATAATCAACTTACTCGTGGAGGACACCATGCAGCTACAAATGGTGGTACTGGCGGACTTTGAGCCAATCTGCCTGGCTATGGCCAATATTCGTCTGCCTGAAGTACAATTCACTCCTGATGTCACCTACGATGGAAATGTTGGGAAAACTACACAAATATATTACTCACTTTAAAGTAATATGCCATTCGTCTATAGAGCAAGAATAACATTCTATGAGGTACACGGCAAATTTATTTCGGAGAACTGAATTCAAGATTTATTTTTCACAAGTATTTCTAATCCATCCAGCACAGACTTCGTCTAATGAGTTGAAAATATGGCTATAACTCTTAACGTGCTCCACTGAATCACTGGTTATCAGATTTTTTCAAAAACTCGAAACCAAAATCAAGGCTACTTCTCTACTACGGAGTGCTGCCAACAATCATGCACCTCACACAACAGTTGTAGGATATTGCTGCATGTGAAGTAATCCACATCGAGAAACTAGTGGAATCCTTCAAAGTGAAGACAGGAGTAAGAAAAGCTGTATGCCTACTATCTTCAATGATTTTTCTGATCGCGGTAGACTGCATAATGCGACAGACAGCGGGCAGAGAGGAAACAGAGATAAATGGACTCACATAAAAATTGGATGATCTGAACTTCAACGATGTTGACATATGTCTGATTTCCCACAAACTGGAAGACATGCAAGTGAAAAGCTTCAAGTTGGCAGAATAAGCATCAAAGGTAGGCCTTCAGGTTAACATAGTGAAAACAGAGGTGATGACGATTCCTAGTCAACAGCAACAACATCAAACAACAATCAGCATAAATGGGAGAATTCTGAAAGAAGCAACCTCCTTTACCCACCTGAGAAGCATCGTTTCAACTACGAGTGGAAATGATGAGTATATCAAGGCGGGGATCGGGACAGCAAGGCAAGCTTTCGTTTCCCTCATGTTTGTTTTGAGGTCAAAAGCACTGGGCATGAGAAATAAGATGCGGATCAGATGGCCGGCCAGAAAAGATCAGCGAAAGGGATCTCTGAAAGTGAATCGACCGACCAGGAACTAATATTGCAACAAATAAGAAGGAAGATATGGAGAAGGATTGACAACACTCTGAGAAAACCATTTAGTGACATCACAAGTCAGACCATCGCCAGAGTGGAACGCCAAAGGGGAACGGTGAGTTGGTAGTCAGTTACATGGAGACGTCCATGCAAAGAAAAGATGAAAAAATGTGGGCACACGTGGAGCCAGGTGGAAACGTTGGCAGAGAACCGGACGCTATGAAGACGTGAGCCTAAAGCCCTATGTTCCTCTTGGAGCTAGATGAAACAAAAATGTAAAAATGACTGCAAAAGCGGTGTGCTTCTGCATGGACAATAGTTAATGTACATTGTTATATTACACAGTGTGACACAATCTTTTCGAGAAGTCCGGGTAAGAACAAGGGCGAACAACAAAGAAGAATGGGTAGAGTGCATGAATTGATAAATTTCAAGAGAAGAAGTTGACTTATTCCAGAAAAGATTACGCTGTCCTCTGCCTTGAAGATGAGAGAACAGCCACTTTGCGACCCAGGACTCAGTGTTTGCTGAGATCAATCTGCTCAGTAAAAGTGCTCGAGGAATAGGTTCGAAATTTTTGTAGGCGTTACTTTCGAATTTAGTGACACTTTCGTCCCTGTCTACGCTGATATTCATATATTGCGTTCTATTATTTTATCGCTAATAATAATGAGTCAAACTTTTAGGAGCGTGTTCTCAGGAATACCAGTAACTTAGAAAATAGCTTGGGCTCATCCAGTAACGCATTACCATCCCTTAATTTGGTTGTTAATAGTAGTTCCGCTTACGCCCCAACGGACGGCAGTTAGGATGAACCAAAGGATGATTTCTACTTGAAACTGTCTTATTTGCTGCAATAAGCTGAACCTTCAGATATGGTTGTTTTAGCAGGTGCTTTCAATGCTCAAGTGGGGCAGTTGTGCCAGACTGAGAAGTATGCAGGTGGTACGTATGGAGCTCCATGCCGACAAACCAAAAACAGTGATCGACTTCTACAGTTCTGTCCAGATAACCATCTGTTCCTAGTCAGCACTAACTTTAGGCAAAAAGAGAGAGACTGCGTCACCTGGCGACCCCTATCATCAAAATCAACGCTAGACTCAGATAGACCACAAAGCGATAGGGTTTCTTTGGCGTGGGTCAGTATGAGACTGCTGCTACTTCTGGAACGCATGCGTAGACTCTGATCACGCTCTGTCCACGCACGTGTATGCTTACGACTAAACGGACATAGGAAATCGTTACAACGAGACAGTTACGTCCCTAACTAGATCGGGACTCTGACTACATATTTAAAGAGGAAATAGCAAAACGTGTATATGAGGTCAACAGCAGGACTCCCCCTAAGGTATCCTGGCACAACATACAGCTAGCTGCAGACACTGCTTTACAGGCTGTCAATTGTCTAAAACCGAAAGTTAGTGAGAGTCACTGGATTCCTACCACGTTTATATATATATATTTATTCCTGTTTATGCAGGAACATACCAATTGTACAGGCATGGATAAGTTATTATATAAATTACAGTTTGTTTGTTCAATCTAACATTAGAGTCAGTCAGAACAGTCTGCTAAATAGTCTGTCTGTGCAACACATAAAGAGATATAGAAATATTGTCTTCGCATTAACAAAAACCCAGACATCAGATGAATGTAATGCAAATATCTGGGAAAAATAAAGCTTGCAGTCAATTCTCCTTTATAACTTTGTTGTGAACAGCATCCTTGAGTTAGCCCGACCGAAAGCTGCTACCTTGACGTGGTGGTCGGGCTTGAACACTGCAATGACCCAACAAGCTATACTGGCTGGAACTTTTGTTCCTGCAGGTCCTACCATGCCAGAAATGTTGTTTGGATAGCAGTTAGACAAAAATCAGTTACCCAATCCAATCCTATGATTTCAAGTGGTTGCATCGGATCGTTCATGGAATTTGAGTTTGAATTTACATAAATGGCCATTTCAGTTTGGATGTTGGGTTGTTCGACCTCAATCAGGAGGTATATAGAAGATTACGCTCAGCAGAGAGATAAGGTATGTAAATATGAAAAGAACTTTATTATTTTATGTACATATAAATGTTTATAAATGTATATCATTGTATAGTAAACACTACCTATAATCTAGTTGTTTATTCATGTAATTTTGCGAAGTCTTAGAGTTTATTTAGTGTCGTAATATTTAGTAATGAGTCTAGACGTTATAGTGTTCTAATAGCTCATGCGTTTTAGAAATAAGTGGTGCGGTGTGATTGGCATAGTCATTGGGATGAAGCAGTTTATATAGCAAGCGTTTGAAGGTTATAATAGAGTGACTGGTCCTTATTTCTAGGGGTAAACTGTTCCAGATCTTAGAGTACATGACTATGAAGAAGTTTGCACGGAGTGCTGTTTTACAGTTTTTCCTAGTTACTTTGCACGTTTGGTTACGAAGGTTGTATGAGCCTTCCGGTGAGAACTGTATCTCCTTGCTGTCTGAGAATGATATTTTATGCAAGACTTTAAAGAAGAATGTTAGTTTAATGCTCAGTCGTCTCATCCAGAGTGGGTCGATACCTAGAGTTATACACCTTGATGTGTAGTACTTTTCGCAGTCAAATAGTAGTAGTCTAGACTTGAAGTATCGTTGGACACTTTCTATTTTAAGTTTGTCACTTACGCGAGTGCTGCTGAGAATAAATGGACAATATTCAAGTAGTGGTCTGACACAAGATTTATATAATAATAGTTTCGCCTCGTAGTTGTGGAAATTCCTGAGTATGCATCCTAGGAGCATCCTCGATTTACGCGTCTGTGTCGCCACTTGCTCGGAAAATGTCAAGTCACTAGAGTACCTGAGTCCTAGGTCAACAACACTTTGGAGTTTAGGCAAGTCAAGAGATTCAAGTACCAGTTTAATGTTTATTGAGGGTGCACCGAAACAGATCCAACCACATATTTTAAGGTTGAATTTTAGGTTCCATGTGGAGGACCATGCAGTTACTCTATCTAGTTCTTCCTGAACAGCATTCTGAAAGTACAGTGGAATTTGTAAGCCACTTTAAGATCATCTGCAAAGATGAATGGTTTTCCAAGTGAGAAACAGCTGCATATGTCGTTGACATATAGAGTGAATAGAAGGGGGCCTAACACGCTGACTTGAACTACTCCAGAAGTGACTGGACTAGGTTTAGAGTTTACAGGCCCCAGTCTAACTACTTGGGACCTATTGTTAAGGAATGATTCAATCCATCCTAATGATGGGTTACGTATTCCTAAAGAGTTTAGCTTATTTATTAGAAGCAAATGGTCAACGCGGTCAAAGGCTTTGGATATATCGAAGTAGATGACTAGTACTAGTTGTTGTTTGTCTCGGTTGCTAGTTATATAGTTAAAGAAGTCAAGGTGACATGTCATGCATGATCTGAATTTTAGGAATCCATGTTGGTTTGGACTTAGAATATTGCAGCTGAGCATATGTTTGAGAATATCATCTTTAACTATTCGTTCAATGATTCTAGATACTATGGGTGTAATATTGATTGGCCTATAGTTATTGACTTCAGTTTTTGATCCGGATTTGTGTTTAGGTACTATAAATGTCAACCTCGCCTAGATTACTAGGTCACTAGTATTCTAGCCGGTCCCAAGCCCGAATAAAGAGGGAGGGTTTGGGCGTGGTGCTAGCAACTCCACCCCCAAAACTTAACCAAATTGCTACTAAAACTTCAACGCACAAATATATTCAAAATTCTAAAATTACAAATAGTGACCTTATTTTTCGCTGGAATCGGGGAAGTGAAATGACGCGGGCTGGTGAAAGCCTTCGTGAAGCCAGTCAGCCGATGTGCCTTCTTTCGATGAAAGCGAAAATAAGGATGGGGACGTGGAATGTTCGTACAATGTACGAAGCTGGGAAGGCTGCTCAGGTAGCCGCAGAAATGAGGAGATATAGAATAGAAGTGTTGGGAATCTGCGAGAGCAGATGGAACGGATGTGGAAGGTGCTAACTACCAACTGGGGAGACAATAATTTACTCCGGTCACCCAGAGGACGATCACGAGCACACCGAGGGAGTAGCCATCATGATGTCACCAACAGCGGCTAAAGCTCTCATGCAGTGGGAACCAATCTCCTCCAGGATAATGACAGCCAGGTTCAACTCAAAAGGAAAGAAGGTTACAATCATTCAGTGCTACGCGCCTACAAACGCCTCAGAACATGAGAAGAAGGAGGATTTCTACAGTCAACTACAAACAGTAATGGACAACGTCCCAAAGAGCGATATCAAAATCCTGATGGGCGACATGAATGCGAAACTGGGAGGAGACAATACAGGAAGAGAACTCACCATGGGTCGTGAGGCCCTCGGTGAAATGAACGAAAATGGTGAACTCTTCTCAGACTTCTGCGCCTTCAATGATTTGGTGATTGGTGGCAGTGTGTTCAAACACAGGGATATACACAAGGCAACATGGATTTCACCAGATGGACACACCAAAAACCAGATAGACTTCATTTCAATCTCAAGGAAGTGGAGACGGAGCCTACTGGACACAAGATCGAGGAGAGGAGCAGATGTGGGTTCAGACCACTATCTGGTACAAGGGACTTTCAAGGTGAAGCTGAAAGCCTCGAGGATACCTGGGGATAGGCCACAATGCAAGTTCAACACTCACAAACTGAAGGACACAATCACACAGGACATTTTCACTGCAACTGTCAGAGCAAAGCAGGAAACACTACGTGGCACCACTGAGGAATCATCCGTGGAAGACTATTGGAACTCTCTGAAGGTAATTTTCAACGAAACGTGCTAGACGGTTTTAGGAAGAAAGAAGAAACAAGACAAGGAATGGCTCTCAACAGACACTTGGAAACTAATAGAGGAGAGGAGAAACGTGAAAGAAAAAATGATTCAATGCAAAGATGGACAAGAGAAAGAGACACTGAACTCAACTTACACAGCACTGGACAAAGAAGTGAAGAAGAGTGCCAGGAAGGACAAAAGACAATTCTACGACAACCTGGCTACTGAAGCTGAGAAGGCAGCAGGCAAAAGGGACCTGAGGACACTATATCAGATAACCAAGTCTCTATCCGGGAAGAGATCAACACAAGTGAAACCTATAAAAGACAGCCAAGGGAACCCAATTACCAAAGAAGAAAGACAGATTAAACAATGGGCGGACCACTTCAATGGCCTCTTGAATCGACCACCACCTACAACCCGTCCAGTAATACCAACGACAGCACGTACACAACTGCAAGTTGACACCAATCCTCCAACGAAAACTGAAGTCATGAATGCAATCAAGCTTCTTAAAGCTGGAAAAGCAGCTGGACCAGATGGAATACCCCCGGAAGCACTGAAAGCGGACCCAGAAACGACGGCAGATATGCTGACTCCATTATTGCAAAAGATCTGGAAAGAGGGGAAGGTGCCTACTGACTGGAGGAGAAATTACCTCGTGAAACTACCAAAGAAGGGCGACCTAGGACTCTGCAAGAACTGGCGAGGAATCATGCTCCTGTCGACGCCTAGTAAAATCCTGAGTCGCATCATCCTGGAGAGAATAAAGGACGCACTGGATACAGAACTCCGACCAGAACAAGCTGGATTCAGGAAAGGCAAATCATGTTCTGACCAAATTGCAACTCTACGCATTATCATCGAACAAAGCATGGAATGGCAATCAAATCTCTACCTCAACTTCATAGACTTTGAGAAGGCCTTCGACAGCGTTGACCGCGAAGTAATTTGGAAACTACTCGAGTACTACGGCGTACCGCAAATATTCATCAACCTTATTCAACAACTGTACGACAACGGCACATGTCAAGTGATCCACAACGGAAAACTCAGCGAAGCGTTTGGAGTAAACACAGGAGTCAGACAAGGGTGCTTATTATCACCAATGATATTCCTAATTGTGGTCGACTGGATTATGCGTCAGACAGTGGGAAACGAGAAGACGGGGATATCCTGGACCGACCTGAAGAACCTAGAAGACCTGGATTTCGCAGATGATTTATGTTTGATGTCACACAAGATGGAAGACTTACAAGCGAAAACCGACAAACTCGTCGAAGAAGCAGCAAAGAAAGGACTCCAGGTGAACATAGACAAGACGGAGGTTATGAAAATAACCAACCAACAACAACAACAACAGCAGCAACATCCAGTGCCAATCACCATCAACGGGAGGGATTTGAAAGAGGTTACTTCTTTCACTTATCTGGGGAGCATTGTCTCAACCACAGGAGGAACGGACGAGGATGTCAAATCGAGAATCGGGAAGGCGAGAAACACATTCATCAACCTGAAACCAGTCTGGATATCTTCCACTGTCACTCACCATCAACAACAAAATTCGGATTTTCAATACAAACGTGAAGTCAGTTTTGCTTTACGGATCAGAAACTTGGCGAGTCACCAAGAATATTTTCAGCAGGTTGCAGACCTTTATCAACAACTGTCTTCGCTCCATACTGAAGATTAGATGGCCAGAAAGAATCACAAACAAGAAGCTATGGGAACAAACGAAACAGGAACCAATTGCCCAACAAATATGCAGGAGGAAGTGGAGATGGATTGGACACTCGCTGAGGAGGCCGTTGAGTGACATCGCGCGTCAAGCCCTCGAGTGGAACCCGAAAGGGAAGCGGCGAGTGGGACGTCCAAGGGTGACATGGAGGAGATCGTGTGAGGAGGAGATGAAACAGTATGGAATAACATGGACGCAAGTGAAAAGAACAGCAGAAGACAGAAGCAAGTGGAGACGTGCAGTTGAAGCCCTATGTTCCACTAGGAACCCAAGGGAACAATAATAATAATAAATACTATAAATGTCGTTTTCCATTTATCTGGATAGGTTTGGCTTTCTAGGGACATTGTAAAAATCTTAAGTAATAAAACGGAAATGTCAGAACCACCGTGTTTATAAAGATACGATGGTATACCGTCAAAACCGGCACTACTAGAGCTTTTAAGAGTATTAACGGCTTGGTTAATATTAGAGTAAGTGAAGTGAACTGTAGTGATTTGTTTCAGCGTTGAAGATGAAGGGAGTTCTATTTTAGATTGTAAACCGAGAAGTGGACTTGTAGGCTTAAGGTAGTTAGCTGCAAACGTCTCATTAAACAGTTCACACATGTCTGCATGGTTCCTGTATAGTTTGCCCTTGTGTATAAGGAGAGAAATTTTATGTCTTTGGCGATTCATTCGTTTCTTTAGTATTTCTGTGAGAGCACCTACTCTGGTGGTGCTGGCTAGTGCCGTGCATTCTTCATTTCTCATTCGCATGTTATGAGCTTGCGAGATGTAGATAAGAGTACTAAGTATTGACTCTAGTGTACTAAAGTCGTGTTGTCTGAAGTAACTTGTTGACAGTCTCTTCAGTTTCTTACGATCCTTTGGCTTTATGAATGTCTTTCTATGTGGGGAAATCTTTAGTGTTTCAAGTGGGATGACAGCATCTAAGCATGTGTTGGAGTTATAGTAAAAGATGTCTAGAGCTTTCGAGAGGCTATCAGTATAGAAGTACTCACTCCATTCTGAGGATCTTAGCATTGACTTTACTAGAGTCCAGTCTCCCTTACTGTAGTTCCTGTAAGTTATTTGTTGTGAAGTAGGGGTATGGGTTGCATTGCTACTTGACGGAAGTGGCAGTGCACACAGCACTGTTTTGTGGTCACTCCGTGAAAACTCAGAACCTACTAGGGCAGAAAGGGGACTTATATTGTGGCAGAAGATTAAGTCTAGTACGTTATTACCTCTTGTAGGGGTTGTGACAGTCTGTTTCCAGCCAAGTATATCCAGTGTGCCTAAGAACTTATCAAATTTAGTTGGGCCTGTGGGTATTTCCCAGTTGATTTCTGGTAAGTTGAAGTCTCCACGTAGGATCTTATGATCGTAGTGTAGAGGGGATAATTGTTCCAGAGTAGTAATGAGTTGGGTCTCGTAATTACTAAACGTGCCGCGTGCTCTGTAGGTGCATCCAATTAATACTATTGCGTTATTTAAGTGTAAGTTAATCCATAAAGTCTCAGGCATGTTAAGTGTACTACTTTCTAGCTATGATACTGTCAGTGCATTCAGAAAGTACATAAGACAACCCCCTCCCTTACCGCCTTCCCTGTCACACCGAAAGTGTGTGTAGTTATCTAAGCTTATCTCTTCATCCAGTATGTTCGAATTACACCAGGATTCAGTGATGACAATTATAGGGGGTTTGTATATTACTGTGAGTGCTCTGAGCATCGGCAGTTTATTTAGAACGGATCTAGCATTTATGAGGATTAGGTAAAGATGAGAGTTGAAATAGCATTTGAAGTATTTAAGTAAGTTAATCAGCCCCGAATTTGGTTCAGCACCCAGTAGTACTGTTTGACATGACGACCCTATGTTAAGAGGAGTTTCAGCATCATGTTCACCTATGTCTATCGAGTTGGTGTGTGCTGTATTCGGTGAAGAATTGAGCGTTGGAGTACTGGATGTGCTATAGGCTAAGGCATTTTTATTTTTAGTTAAGCCAGAAACGGGGGTAGGGATCTTTATTTGACCTAAACTTGTGCATGTACCAAGTGTGCTTAGTGGATGCGGGCGAACTAGACTGTTCCTACATTCATGCAAAGGGGGAGCCAGCACTAGCGGTTTAGGAGTGTTAGCATCCCTACCAGCTGTTTTTTCAACGCTGACAGGGACGCAGGGGATGAAAAATGATTGGGACCTTGTGAAGACCATGGTCTATTATTCCACCTATTGTTAGGTACTAGTGGTGTCCTTGTAAGGGTTTCGAATGTACTGCTTTGGGGGTTAGTTCCCAGCAGACGTGTACCGTATATCCGATCAAAATTTATTTGCGTGCCATACTGTGAATGTCCTGAGTTGTTGGTGGTCGAGTTCTGACTATTGTCACTTGTACTCTTGGGGGTGGCATTGTTTTGGCGTTGGTTATCAGTGTGGGCCATGGTGCTATTTCGCACGTTGTGGGTGCCAATACTATTGACCGTGGGGAATGTGGGCTTACTCATACTGCCATTGTTGTTGTTGGCATGATTTGGGGGCATATTCTTCTCTTTTTTACCAATGGACTTATGGCTAGGAGAGGACAGGGTCAACTTTCGGAGGATTTTGACTTTTTTTCTTGGATTATTTGTGACATGTCTAAATCTACGGTGGTAGGTGGTATAGTTTTATTGGCTATTTGATTACAATTTAGCGGTCTTTCGGTTGGTGTCGCTCTCTGAGAAGATAATTCTGTGTGGTGTGAGAGGGGTGGTGCGGTGGATTCTGCGGTGTCTCTCAAAGGGTTGGGTATAATTGCTGCTTGCAATGTCCTATTGTTTATTCCACAATTAGACTCAGTGTGATAATTATATACGCGCCTTTCTATGACGGTCTTGTCCACCGCAACCTTTATTAGTTTGTAATTTCCGGCTTGCGATAAGGTGTGTTGAGAGTGGGTAAATTTTCTGGCCTCAGCCGGTGTTTCGAACTGAAAACGAATAGGACAACACTTTTCATGTTGACTCTTCTTCAGCCTGGAGCACTTAGTCTTGGAGTTGGGCATTTTCGCCTCACTAAGTAAGATGCGCTGTACCTCTTTTAGTGCCTCATTGTCCCAAACGTTGTAGACAATAGCATTTAGTTTAGCATCTAGTCGTTTTGTTACTTCTGTAGTAACAAAGTTAATGAGGTTATCCACCTTAGATACCGATTCCGTGTCAAGTTTGTTAAGGTCTACAGTTTTCATGAGAATAGTTAAAGGTGTCAGTTCACAGACCTGCAGTCTGATATCACTGATCTGACCTGATAAATTGGAGATTTTGGTATTGGTATCGGAAAATCCAGGATCTACTGACTTATTGTTTTTTAAGTCCCTCAACTCGGCCTTAAGTTCTCCTATAGACAACTTTAGAAGTTCTATTTCTGAAGATAGTATTGAAACAGAGCTTGAAGGCTGGAGCTTTTCGATAAGCACATAAGGTGTAGGGAGGGTTTCTGTCTGAGCAGAGGGTACTGAATTTTTCAGAGTAGTGCTAATACTAGCTGTCAGTACAGTTTTATCCTCAGTTTCAGCTCGACGCTTACGACATACAAGTGAGTTTTGTGGCTCACTATAACCATTTGTAGGGAGTGTGTTGCTTGATGTAGCAATCAACGACTTAAAATTAGTCATCAGTTTTACAGGGGATTGAGTTCGCTGCTTTTTACTTTGATTAACCATAACTATTTGATATGAGAGTTAATAGTTATAGGTATGGAAGTAGTAGAGGACTTGTGCAAGGATTACAACAAGATAAATTTTATGTAACGAATCACGCAAAAATGTAACGCGAACGTTGGACGTACCACCTCATCCGAATTGACTAAAGCATGGAGACTGATTCTGGAGAGCAACGATTATAGTGAGGAGCGGAAGCTACTCAAACGCAAACTATCAAGAAGTCTTCGTAACGCCCAAGAACAGTGGTGGGCGACAAAAGCGAAAGAGATGGATAAGGCATTGGCCATTGGTAACACCAGACAACTATTAAGACTTATCAGGAGAACAGGTGGGATAGGGCAAAAGAAAAGTGAAAGAATCTCTGAGAAAATGGCACCATAATTAGCTCCCAGGATAGACGATTGGAACGCTGGAAAGAACACTTTGAGGAGCAGTTTAATTGGCCTACAGTCACACCAGACTTATCGAACATCCAAAACCTCCCTGAATGGGATATAGACACTGGTCCACAGTCCTTGACTGGGTTGATTGAGACTGTCGCTAGTCTGAAACGAAGAAAAGCTGCGGGACCCAATGGAATGACTCCAGAGGTATTTTAGTACGGTGGAGACAGTTTGCTGTCTGCGTTAACTAAGGTATTAGGCGGCGTCTGGGAATCAGAGGAAGTCTCGTCGGGTTGGTGTAAATCATTACTTATCCCGATATACAAGAAGGGAGACAAATCTTCTTGTGATAATCATAGGGCAATAGCTTATCAAATATGGTGTGTAAAGTTCCAGGCTCAATAATAATGAATAGTCCACGTAATGCTCGGGAGGCACAAATATGCGAGAGCCAGGCAGGCTTTAGACCCATTCTTCGGCAGATTCCGGAACACAGGCAATCTTACCGGCCTCCAACAGTCGTTATATTTCTTGATCTGAAAGCGTCGCTCGATTCCGTCGACCGAGCGGTACTATGTCGATGTTGGGCTGCAAAGGGAATGCCGATAAAATACTTTGCACTGATCAAGGCACTCCACTCGAACTCATGCAGCCAGGAGAGACTTTGCGGCGAGTTGTCCTCTGACGTCTGCGATGACAACCAGTGGTATCCGTCAGGGATGCACACTATCTTCATTTCTATTCAGTTTCGTCACTTGACCCTAAATCACTTCAGAAACCCAGAGATTAACCTGATACCAGGGAATAATCTGGAATCAGAATATGTGGGACGTTCAACGTTCGCGTTACATTTTTGCGTGATTCGTTACATAAAATTTATCTTGTTGTAATCCTTGCACAAGTACTATACTACTTCCATACCTGTAACCATTGATTCTCATATCAAATAGTTGTGGTTAATCAAAGTAAAAAGCAACTAACTCAATCCCCTGTAAATCCGATAACTAATTTTTCGTCGTTGATTGCTACATCAAGCAACACGCTCTCTACAAACGGTTATAGTGAGCCACAAAACTCACTTGTATGTCGTAAGCGTCGAGCTGAAACTGAGGATAAAACTGTACTGACAGCTAGTATTAGCACTACTCTGAAAAATTCAGTACCCTCGGCTCAGACAGAACTCCGCCCTACACCTTATGTGCCCATCGAAAGACTCCAGCCATCAAGCTATGTTTCAGTACTATCTTCAAAAATAGAACTTCTAAAGTTGTCTACAGGAAAACTTAAAACCGAGTTAAGGGAAATAAAAAACAATAAGTCATTAAATCCTGGAATTTCTGAAACCAATACCAAAATATCCAAATTATCAGATCAGATCAGCGATATCAGAACTGACACCTCTAACTATCCTCATGAAAACTGTAAACATTAACAAACTTGACACGGAATCGGTATCTAAGGTGGATAACCGTACTAACTTTTTTACTACAGAAATAACATAACGACTCGACGCTTAACTAAATGCTCTTGTCTACAACGTTCAGGACAATGAAGCACTAAAAAAGGTACAGCGCATCTTACTCAGTGAGGTGAAAATGCCCAACTCCAAGACTAAGTGCTCCAGGCTGAAGAAGAGTCAACATGAAAAGTGTTGTCCTATTCGTTTTCAGTTCGAAACACCGGCAGAAACCAAAACTTTCATCCACTCCTGACACACCCTTTCACAAGCCAGAAACTACAAACTAATAAAGGTTGCGGTAGACAAGACAGTCATTGAAAGGCGTGCATATAATTATCTCACTAAGCTTGATTGTGGAATAAATAATAGGACATTGCAAGCAACCATTATACCCAACGCTTTGAGAGATATCGTAGAACCCACCGCACCACCCCTCTCACACCACACAGAATTATCTCCTCAGAGTGCAATACCAGCCGAAAGGCCACTAAATTGTAATCAAATAACTAATACAACCATACTACCTATCACCATATATTTAGACATGTCACTAGATAACCCCAGAAAAAATTCAAAGCCCCCGAAAGTTGACATTGTCCTCTCCCAGCCATAACTCCATTGGTAAAGAGGAAATAGTTAACAAACCTATTCAAGATATGTCACTGGCACCGAAAAATCAAATACACTCACAAAATGCTTCTCAGAGAAATGTACACGATAAGGAAATTAAGACTCTAAATCATGCCAACAATAACAACGGCAGTATAGATAAGCCCACACTTCCCAATGCCAATAGCATTAGCACTCATGACGTGCGAAATCGCGCCATAGCACAAAACAATGCCACCCTCAATAGTACAAGTGGCAATAGTCGGCTACCAACAACTCAGGGTCTTCAGAGTATGGCACACAAACAAGTTTTGGTCAGATACACGGTACAAGTCTACTGGGAACTAACCCACAATTCAGTACACACGAAACCCATACATGGACACAACTAGTATCAGACAATAGGAGGAATAATAAACCATGGTAATCACAGGGATACAATAATTTTTTATCCCCTGCATCCCTGTCAGCGTTGAAAAAAACAGCTGGTAGGGACGTTAACTCTCCTAAACCACTAGTGCTAGCTCCCCGCTAGCATGAAAACAGGATCAGTCTAGTGCATCCACAACCATTAGGCACATTTGATACTTGCACAAATATACGTCAAGTGAAAAGCTCTAACCACGTTTCTAGCTTGACTAAAAAAATGCCTTAGCCTATAGGAAATCCAGTACTCCAACGTCTAATTCTTCACCGAAAACAGCACACACCAAATCGACAGACATAGGTGATGACATAGGGTCGTCAAGTCAAACAGTACTACTTGTTCTAACTATACTTACTCTAACTATATTTACTAAAAGTGTGTGTAATTTATCGAATTAATGATGCCTGTAAACTGGCATCATTCATGTACAAAATTGAGAAAATATTATTATTATTAAACTCCTCTTAACATAGGGTCGTCATGTCAAGCAGAACTACTGGGTGCTGAACCAAATTCGGGGCTGATTAACTTACTTAAATACTTCAAATGCTATTTCAACTCTCATCTTTACCTAATCCTCATAAATGCTGGATCTGTTCTAAATAAACTACCGATGCTCAAAGCACTCACAGTAATATACAAACCCCCTATAATTGTCATCGCTGAATCCTGGTGTAATTCGAACATACTGGATGAAGAGATAAGCTTAGATAACTACACACACTTTCGGTGTGACAGGGAAGGTGGTAATGGAGTGGGTTGTCTCATGTACCTTCTGAATGCGCTGACTGTATCACAGCTAGAAAGTAGTACACTCAACTTACCTGAGACTCTATGGGTTAACGTAGACTTAAATAACGCAATAGCATTAATTGGATGCACCTGGCACCTTTAGTAATTACGAGACCCAACTCATTAATATTCTGGGCCAATTATCCACTCTTCCATACAAGCATAAGATCATATGTGGAGATTTCAACCTACCCGAAATGAACTAGGATTTATTAACAGGGCCAACTCAATGTGACAAGCTCTTAGGTACACTAGAAAGTTTCGGTTGGAAACAAACTGTCACTATCCTTACAAGAGGTGACAACGTACTGGACTTAATATTCTGTCACGATATAAGTCCCCTCTCAATCTCAGCGGGTTCTAAGTTTTCAGTTAGTGACCACAAAGCAGTGATGTGCGCACCGCCACTTCCACTGAGTACCAATGTAGCATATACCTCCACTTCAAAACGAGCAATATATAGGAACTATAGTAAGACAAACTGGGCTTCGTAGAATCAATGCTAAGATCCTCTGAATGGGGCGAAAACTTAGTGACATGTTCAAGGAGAATCTGAACGCTTAAAATGACAAACTTCGACGTCTTTTCGGTGTTCACTTATGCACTTCCACGTTCAGTAGATGGTTTCAAAGAGCGGTAAAATATCTTTCTGACTTGTAGTTTTCTGTTGACGTTGACCAAATCAAATGATTAAAATTTACGCAAATTCGAAAACAAGATTGTCTTCTTATTCAAATAGGTTGCCATAAATCAAATCAACGATATTAGGCTCGTTGTCTGAGTGTGCAAAGAGATTTATGAAAAAGAGAAATGCCCTCGAAAAATACTGATAGAAATATTTGTTAATTGCAGAGGGATATCTGCTGTTTGGAATCAAAAATGCTCTGTCTAGTCAACAGTTCGCATCACAATCACCAAGCCAACACAGAGAATCCTAGTTAGAATGCACCCTGTGCTGTTTACTAGAAGTGTTCGGCATATAGAATCCTATGACGAATAGACTATTAGTATAATGTGGACACTATTCAGTGTGAAACTCGATCTGTTGAGGTGGTCTATTGGCATATACCGTTCAGTGAGAGAAAGACAGGTGCAAGAAGATGAAATGGGAAGATGAAATGTGCAATATTATTATTTATTAATTACTCGTGATATAAAAAATGAGATTACAGAAATTAACATTACATATTTAAAGTTAAATTAGAAATATCCTTATAAAGATTTGTGTATTGAAAATAAAGAAAGAAGTTATAAATAAGCTTGACGAAAAACACTGAGAGAGACAATTCTTGAACGTGAAGATGAACGAACGTTATATCGAAGCTTCCGCTGAAAGAAAACATAAAGATAAAGGGGATGATAGTCAAATTTTAAAAATAAAAAACAAAATCTACAGGGAAAGATAAAAAAATATATTGCAAAATAAGGGTAATCAAAATCATCATGAAATCCCATATAACCTGGGAAGAAATAAAAAAAAACAAACAAGGAACGCCAAAAAATTTCCAGAATATACCGAGACCCAGAAAGAAAAACCTAAATAAACTTGAACTCAATTAACAAAATACGGAGACCTAAATCAACGAAAATCATAAAATCACACTTTAAATTGCATGTGAACCTATGTGTTATCCATGATGCTCACACACATTTCGATTCGCATTTTCCGCCTTACGTCACTAGTCTGCTCCACACACGAGCACCTGACTTTCACCTCACTCATGTTGTCCAACTAATTATCACAGGTCAGATTTCACGAAAAGCATTCAGCATTTCCGCTCACTGATATCACTCATTTTTCTTCAGGCTGTAGGTGAATGTGAACAGTGGAAAAGATTTCGTCCTTCTCACCTAGATTATAGCACTTGCTGGGATAAATATTTTTGACCCCTGAAAATAAGAAAAAGAAATCGTGCCCTGTTAACATATGCTATTCACAGTATTCTTTATAAAAGTTTGACATGCAGAATTCACAGCACAAAATCATGATGACGATAGATTTCAGATTGTTAGACTAACCATATTCATTCTCTTCCTCGTCGATGTTCACTAGTGGAGGAAAACAAAGAGACGTGAGAATTGGTTAGAAAATATGCAGGACGTGATGTTCAAGTGGAGACGCACACGACAATTAAGCAGTCATCACAACCATGTCTGACAGTATGCAGACTGAGTGATGCAACGCTGTTCTCTGGTCACACTGAGTGGTTGGTGCATTTGAATTCCAGTCTCCACCGTATCGACTTCCACAAATCGTCTGCATTCCAGTCTACCGAGAGTTCAGGTGTCCCGTTAACGGCGCAGCGGGTATCTCTTCCACGAAATGATTCAGACAAGCACAGTGTGAATCAGACCAGAAACTGACGAGATCTTTGTGGGACAGCTATGCACACTACGAAATTTGTAGCCACACTTGATGAGGCGATTGACACAGTGGGATGGTCACGAGGATATGAAGCCCGTGAGAAATACACAACAAAGACGCAGAGTGACTTTCATATCAGAAGTGGCCGTAAATATGGAGATGCTACTCGCGCTTCTCACTCAATGAGCGGTTGACGAAATCGACAAATGTGGAATGGTGAAGAGTGAATCTCCGCCATCTGTGACAATGTTGTTCCGATGCAAATGAGCACGTGGAAGAAGACGCGTTGACGTTGTTGTCGAGAATATGTGAAAAGCAGTGACAGGCACTCAGTCTCTGTCTACACTTTCGTGGAGATGGTGAGAGCAGGCTGTGCAAGAAGAGAACTGAAACACGTATCTCATGTCGTGCGTTATTCCGATTGGCTCAATAGTCCTTCACACAATCCATTCGTATAGCCCCATGGAATTGAGCCTAACTGCACGAATCCGAATACACTTCGGATGGAGTATGAAATGTGACACGAAGTGACTCTACATAGTCGAAATGTAATCTAAGCAGTATCAATCAGTATTTGAAAGGTCTTACCCGTTGTTGTTTCTTCTTCTGTTGTTTCGGGTGCGGTGACTGGCAGATCTGTCAGAAGAGAAGTAGGACAGACGTCTCATCAGTTGTCACACCACTGAAGTGATAAACTTCAAATATGCACTTCGCAGATCATCAAGACAATCTGACTGGGCGTGAATTAGAGAGACAAGGGTGTCGTCTCACGTCAAGTCGAATATATTCACGTGCTCAATGGGTGGGTGACGAAATCGACAAATGTGGAATGGTGAAGAGTGAATCTCCGCCATCTGTGACAAATGAGCACGTGGAAGAAGACGCGTTGACGTTGTTGTCGAGAATATGTGAAAAGCAGTGACAGGCACTCAGTCTCTGTCTACACTTTCGTGGAGATGGTGAGAGCAGGCTGTGCAAGAAGAGAACTGAAACACGTATCTCATGTCGTGCGTTATTCCGATTGGCTCAATAGTCCTTCACACAATCCATTCGTATAGCCTCATGGAATTGAGCCTAACTGCACGAATCCGAATACACTTCGGATGGAGTATGAAATGTGACACGAAGTGACTCTACATAGTCGAAATGTAATCTAAGCAGTATCAATCAGTATTTGAAAGGTCTTACCCGTTGTTGTTTCTTCTTCTGTTGTTTCGGGTGCGGTGACTGGCAGATCTGTCAGAAGAGAAGTAGGACAGACGTCTCATCAGTTGTCACACCACTGAAGTGATAAACTTCAAATATGCACTTCGCAGATCATCAAGACAATCTGACTGGGCGTGAATTAGAGAGACAAGGGTGTCGTCTCACGTCAAGTCGAATATATTCACGTAATGAAAAAACTCACCCTGTGTTGTTGCTTCTCCAATAATATTTTTCATCACTGAAATGAAAGAGATTGAAAGTAAACAGTATCACAAATAGCACCAGGGTCGAAATATGACTTGCAGAGTGACTGCCAGATTTGTCACAGTCTCTCACACTAATGTGGAACACACAAAACCGTCTATGTTTCTTGCTCGTGCCTCGGCAATACGCATGAACTGTCTTCCTTTCACATGGTCTGGATAGTCACCTGAATCCACAACATTCATATACTCACATTTTAAATTGCATGTGAACCTATGTGTTATCCATGATGCTCACACACATTTCGATTCGCATTTTCCGCCTTACGTCACTAGTCTGCTCCACACACGAGCACCTGACTTTCACCTCACTCATGTTGTCCAACTAATTATCACAGGTCAGATTTCACGAAAAGCATTCAGCATTTCCGCTCACTGATATCACTCATTTTTCTTCAGGCTGTAGGTGAATGTGAACAGTGGAAAAGATTTCGTCCTTCTCACCTAGATTATAGCACTTGCTGGGATAAATATTTTTGACCCCTGAAAATAAGAAAAAGAAATCGTGCCCTGTTAACATATGCTATTCACAGTATTCTTTATAAAAGTTTGACATGCAGAATTCACAGCACAAAATCATGATGACGATAGATTTCAGATTGTTAGACTAACCATATTCATTCTCTTCCTCGTCGATGTTCACTAGTGGAGGAAAACAAAGAGACGTGAGAATTGGTTAGAAAATATGCAGGACGTGATGTTCAAGTGGAGACGCACACGACAATTAAGCAGTCATCACAACCATGTCTGACAGTATGCAGACTGAGTGATGCAACGCTGTTCTCTGGTCACACTGAGTGGTTGGTGCATTTGAATTCCAGTCTCCACCGTATCGACTTCCACAAATCGTCTGCATTCCAGTCTACCGAGAGTTCAGGTGTCCCGTTAACGGCGCAGCGGGTATCTCTTCCACGAAATGATTCAGACAAGCACAGTGTGAATCAGACCAGAAACTGACGAGATCTTTGTGGGACAGCTATGCACACTACGAAATTTGTAGCCACACTTGATGAGGCGATTGACACAGTGGGATGGTCACGAGGATATGAAGCCCGTGAGAAATACACAACAAAGACGCAGAGTGACTTTCATATCAGAAGTGGCCGTAAATATGGAGTTGCTACTCGCGCTTCTCACTCAATGAGCGGTTGACGAAATCGACAAATGTGGAATGGTGAAGAGTGAATCTCCGCCATCTGTGACAATGTTGTTCCGATGCAAATGAGCACGTGGAAGAAGACGCGTTGACGTTGTTGTCGAGAATATGTGAAATGCAGTGACAGGCACTCAGTCTCTGTCTACACTTTCGTGGAGATGGTGAGAGCAGGCTGTGCAAGAAGAGAACTGAAACACGTATCTCATGTCGTGCGTTATTCCGATTGGCTCAATAGTCCTTCACACAATCCATTCGTATAGCCCCATGGAATTGAGCCTAACTGCACGAATCCGAATACACTTCGGATGGAGTATGAAATGTGACACGAAGTGACTCTACATAGTCGAAATGTAATCTAAGCAGTATCAATCAGTATTTGAAAGGTCTTACCCGTTGTTGTTTCTTCTTCTGTTGTTTCGGGTGCGGTGACTGGCAGATCTGTCAGAAGAGAAGTAGGACAGACGTCTCATCAGTTGTCACACCACTGAAGTGATAAACTTCAAATATGCACTTCGCAGATCATCAAGACAATCTGACTGGGCGTGAATTAGAGAGACAAGGGTGTCGTCTCACGTCAAGTCGAATATATTCACGTGCTCAATGGGTGGGTGACGAAATCGACAAATGTGGAATGGTGAAGAGTGAATCTCCGCCATCTGTGACAAATGAGCACGTGGAAGAAGACGCGTTGACGTTGTTGTCGAGAATATGTGAAAAGCAGTGACAGGCACTCAGTCTCTGTCTACACTTTCGTGGAGATGGTGAGAGCAGGCTGTGCAAGAAGAGAACTGAAACACGTATCTCATGTCGTGCGTTATTCCGATTGGCTCAATAGTCCTTCACACAATCCATTCGTATAGCCCCATGGAATTGAGCCTAACTGCACGAATCCGAATACACTTCGGATGGAGTATGAAATGTGACACGAAGTGACTCTACATAGTCGAAATGTAATCTAAGCAGTATCAATCAGTATTTGAAAGGTCTTACCCGTTGTTGTTTCTTCTTCTGTTGTTTCGGGTGCGGTGACTGGCAGATCTGTCAGAAGAGAAGTAGGACAGACGTCTCATCAGTTGTCACACCACTGAAGTGATAAACTTCAAATATGCACTTCGCAGATCATCAAGACAATCTGACTGGGTGTGAATTAGAGAGACAAGGGTGTCGTCTCACGTCAAGTCGAATATATTCACGTGCTCAATGGGTGGGTGACGAAATCGACAAATGTGGAATGGTGAAGAGTGAATCTCCGCCATCTGTGACAAATGAGCACGTGGAAGAAGACGCGTTGACGTTGTTGTCGAGAATATGTGAAAAGCAGTGACAGGCACTCAGTCTCTGTCTACACTTTCGTGGAGATGGTGAAAGCAGGCTGTGCAAGAAGAGAACTGAAACACGTATCTCATGTCGTGCGTTATTCCGATTGGCTCAATAGTCCTTCACACAATCCATTCGTATAGCCTCATGGAATTGAGCCTAACTGCACGAATCCGAATACACTTCAGATGGAGTATGAAATGTGACACGAAGTGACTCTACATAGTCGAAATGTAATCTAAGCAGTATCAATCAGTATTTGAAAGGTCTTACCCGTTGTTGTTTCTTCTTCTGTTGTTTCGGGTGCGGTGACTGGCAGATCTGTCAGAAGAGAAGTAGGACAGACGTCTCATCAGTTGTCACACCACTGAAGTGATAAACTTCAAATATGCACTTCGCAGATCATCAAGACAATCTGACTGGGTGTGAATTAGAGAGACAAGGGTGTCGTCTCACGTCAAGTCGAATATATTCACGTAATGAAAAAACTCACCCTGTGTTGTTGCTTCTCCAATAATATTTTTCATCACTGAAATGAAAGAGATTGAAAGTAAACAGTATCACAAATAGCACCAGGGTCGAAATATGACTTGCAGAGTGACTGCCAGATTTGTCACAGTCTCTCACACCAATGTGGAACACACAAAACCGTCTATGTTTCTTGCTCGTGCCTCGGCAATACGCATGAACTGTCTTCCTTTCACATGGTCTGGATAGTCACCTGAATCCACAACATTCATATACTCACATTTTAAATTGCATGTGAACCTATGTGTTATCCATGATGCTCACACACATTTCGATTCGCATTTTCCGCCTTACGTCACTAGTCTGCTCCACACACGAGCACCTGACTTTCACCTCACTCATGTTGTCCAACTAATTATCACAGGTCAGATTTCACGAAAAGCATTCAGCATTTCCGCTCACTGATATCACTCATTTTTCTTCAGGCTGTAGGTGAATGTGAACAGTGGAAAAGATTTCGTCCTTCTCACCTAGATTATAGCACTTGCTGGGATAAATATTTTTGACCCCTGAAAATAAGAAAAAGAAATCGTGCCCTGTTAACATATGCTATTCACAGTATTCTTTATAAAAGTTTGACATGCAGAATTCACAGCACAAAATCATGATGACGATAGATTTCAGATTGTTAGACTAACCATATTCATTCTCTTCCTCGTCGATGTTCACTAGTGGAGGAAAACAAAGAGACGTGAGAATTGGTTAGAAAATATGCAGGACGTGATGTTCAAGTGGAGACGCACACGACAATTAAGCAGTCATCACAACCATGTCTGACAGTATGCAGACTGAGTGATGCAACGCTGTTCTCTGGTCACACTGAGTGGTTGGTGCATTTGAATTCCAGTCTCCACCGTATCGACTTCCACAAATCGTCTGCATTCCAGTCTACCGAGAGTTCAGGTGTCCCGTTAACGGCGCAGCGGGTATCTCTTCCACGAAATGATTCAGACAAGCACAGTGTGAATCAGACCAGAAACTGACGAGATCTTTGTGGGACAGCTATGCACACTACGAAATTTGTAGCCACACTTGATGAGGCGATTGACACAGTGGGATGGTCACGAGGATATGAAGCCCGTGAGAAATACACAACAAAGACGCAGAGTGACTTTCATATCAGAAGTGGCCGTAAATATGGAGATGCTACTCGCGCTTCTCACTCAATGAGCGGTTGACGAAATCGACAAATGTGGAATGGTGAAGAGTGAATCTCCGCCATCTGTGACAATGTTGTTCCGATGCAAATGAGCACGTGGAAGAAGACGCGTTGACGTTGTTGTCGAGAATATGTGAAAAGCAGTGACAGGCACTCAGTCTCTGTCTACACTTTCGTGGAGATGGTGAGAGCAGGCTGTGCAAGAAGAGAACTGAAACACGTATCTCATGTCGTGCGTTATTCCGATTGGCTCAATAGTCCTTCACACAATCCATTCGTATAGCCCCATGGAATTGAGCCTAACTGCACGAATCCGAATACACTTCGGATGGAGTATGAAATGTGACACGAAGTGACTCTACATAGTCGAAATGTAATCTAAGCAGTATCAATCAGTATTTGAAAGGTCTTACCCGTTGTTGTTTCTTCTTCTGTTGTTTCGGGTGCGGTGACTGGCAGATCTGTCAGAAGAGAAGTAGGACAGACGTCTCATAAGTTGTCACACCACTGAAGTGATAAACTTCAAATATGCACTTCGCAGATCATCAAGACAATCTGACTGGGCGTGAATTAGAGAGACAAGGGTGTCGTCTCACGTCAAGTCGAATATATTCACGTGCTCAATGGGTGGGTGACGAAATCGACAAATGTGGAATGGTGAAGAGTGAATCTCCGCCATCTGTGACAAATGAGCACGTGGAAGAAGACGCGTTGACGTTGTTGTCGAGAATATGTGAAATGCAGTGACAGGCACTCAGTCTCTGTCTACACTTTCGTGGAGATGGTGAGAGAAGGCTGTGCAAGAAGAGAACTGAAACACGTATCTCATGTCGTGCGTTATTCCGATTGGCTCAATAGTCCTTCACACAATCCATTCGTATAGCCCCATGGAATTGAGCCTAACTGCACGAATCCGAATACACTTCGGATGGAGTATGAAATGTGACACGAAGTGACTCTACATAGTCGAAATGTAATCTAAGCAGTATCAATCAGTATTTGAAAGGTCTTACCCGTTGTTGTTTCTTCTTCTGTTGTTTCGGGTGCGGTGACTGGCAGATCTGTCAGAAGAGAAGTAGGACAGACGTCTCATCAGTTGTCACACCACTGAAGTGATAAACTTCAAATATGCACTTCGCAGATCATCAAGACAATCTGACTGGGCGTGAATTAGAGAGACAAGGGTGTCGTCTCACGTCAAGTCGAATATATTCACGTAATGAAAAAACTCACCCTGTGTTGTTGCTTCTCCAATAATATTTTTCATCACTGAAATGAAAGAGATTGAAAGTAAACAGTATCACAAATAGCACCAGGGTCGAAATATGACTTGCAGAGTGACTGCCAGATTTGTCACAGTCTCTCACACCAATGTGGAACACACAAAACCGTCTATGTTTCTTGCTCGTGCCTCGGCAATACGCATGAACTGTCTTCCTTTCACATGGTCTGGATAGTCACCTGAATCCACAACATTCATATACTCACATTTTAAATTGCATGTGAACCTATGTGTTATCCATGATGCTCACACACATTTCGATTCGCATTTTCCGCCTTACGTCACTAGTCTGCTCCACACACGAGCACCTGACTTTCACCTCACTCATGTTGTCCAACTAATTATCACAGGTCAGATTTCACGAAAAGCATTCAGCATTTCCGCTCACTGATATCACTCATTTTTCTTCAGGCTGTAGGTGAATGTGAACAGTGGAAAAGATTTCGTCCTTCTCACCTAGATTATAGCACTTGCTGGGATAAATATTTTTGACCCCTGAAAATAAGAAAAAGAAATCGTGCCCTGTTAACATATGCTATTCACAGTATTCTTTATAAAAGTTTGACATGCAGAATTCACAGCACAAAATCATGATGACGATAAATTTCAGATTGTTAGACTAACCATATTCATTCTCTTCCTCGTCGATGTTCACTAGTGGAGGAAAACAAAGAGACGTGAGAATTGGTTAGAAAATATGCAGGACGTGATGTTCAAGTGGAGACGCACACGACAATTAAGCAGTCATCACAACCATGTCTGACAGTATGCAGACTGAGTGATGCAACGCTGTTCTCTGGTCACACTGAGTGGTTGGTGCATTTGAATTCCAGTCTCCACCGTATCGACTTCCACAAATCGTCTGCATTCCAGTCTACCGAGAGTTCAGGTGTCCCGTTAACGGCGCAGCGGGTATCTCTTCCACGAAATGATTCAGACAAGCACAGTGTGAATCAGACCAGAAACTGACGAGATCTTTGTGGGACAGCTATGCACACTACGAAATTTGTAGCCACACTTGATGAGGCGATTGACACAGTGGGATGGTCACGAGGATATGAAGCCCGTGAGAAATACACAACAAAGACGCAGAGTGACTTTCATATCAGAAGTGGCCGTAAATATGGAGATGCTACTCGCGCTTCTCACTCAATGAGCGGTTGACGAAATCGACAAATGTGGAATGGTGAAGAGTGAATCTCCGCCATCTGTGACAATGTTGTTCCGATGCAAATGAGCACGTGGAAGAAGACGCGTTGGCGTTGTTGTCGAGAATATGTGAAAAGCAGTGACAGGCACTCAGTCTCTGTCTACACTTTCGTGGAGATGGTGAGAGCAGGCTGTGCAAGAAGAGAACTGAAACACGTATCTCATGTCGTGCGTTATTCCGATTGGCTCAATAGTCCTTCACACAATCCATTCGTATAGCCCCATGGAATTGAGCCTAACTGCACGAATCCGAATACACTTCGGATGGAGTATGAAATGTGACACGAAGTGACTCTACATAGTCGAAATGTAATCTAAGCAGTATCAATCAGTATTTGAAAGGTCTTACCCGTTGTTGTTTCTTCTTCTGTTGTTTCGGGTGCGGTGACTGGCAGATCTGTCAGAAGAGAAGTAGGACAGACGTCTCATCAGTTGTCACACCACTGAAGTGATAAACTTCAAATATGCACTTCGCAGATCATCAAGACAATCTGACTGGGCGTGAATTAGAGAGACAAGGGTGTCGTCTCACGTCAAGTCGAATATATTCACGTGCTCAATGGGTGGGTGACGAAATCGACAAATGTGGAATGGTGAAGAGTGAATCTCCGCCATCTGTGACAAATGAGCACGTGGAAGAAGACGCGTTGACGTTGTTGTCGAGAATATGTGAAATGCAGTGACAGGCACTCAGTCTCTGTCTACACTTTCGTGGAGATGGTGAGAGCAGGCTGTGCAAGAAGAGAACTGAAACACGTATCTCATGTCGTGCGTTATTCCGATTGGCTCAATAGTCCTTCACACAATCCATTCGTATAGCCCCATGGAATTGAGCCTAACTGCACGAATCCGAATACACTTCGGATGGAGTATGAAATGTGACACGAAGTGACTCTACATAGTCGAAATGTAATCTAAGCAGTATCAATCAGTATTTGAAAGGTCTTACCCGTTGTTGTTTCTTCTTCTGTTGTTTCGGGTGCGGTGACTGGCAGATCTGTCAGAAGAGAAGTAGGACAGACGTCTCATCAGTTGTCACACCACTGAAGTGATAAACTTCAAATATGCACTTCGCAGATCATCAAGACAATCTGACTGGGCGTGAATTAGAGAGACAAGGGTGTCGTCTCACGTCAAGTCGAATATATTCACGTAATGAAAAAACTCACCCTGTGTTGTTGCTTCTCCAATAATATTTTTCATCACTGAAATGAAAGAGATTGAAAGTAAACAGTATCACAAATAGCACCAGGGTCGAAATATGACTTGCAGAGTGACTGCCAGATTTGTCACAGTCTCTCACACCAATGTGGAACACACAAAACCGTCTATGTTTCTTGCTCGTGCCTCGGCAATACGCATGAACTGTCTTCCTTTCACATGGTCTGGATAGTCACCTGAATCCACAACATTCATATACTCACATTTTAAATTGCATGTGAACCTATGTGTTATCCATGATGCTCACACACATTTCGATTCGCATTTTCCGCCTTACGTCACTAGTCTGCTCCACACACGAGCACCTGACTTTCACCTCACTCATGTTGTCCAACTAATTATCACAGGTCAGATTTCACGAAAAGCATTCAGCATTTCCGCTCACTGATATCACTCATTTTTCTTCAGGCTGTAGGTGAATGTGAACAGTGGAAAAGATTTCGTCCTTCTCACCTAGATTATAGCACTTGCTGGGATAAATATTTTTGACCCCTGAAAATAAGAAAAAGAAATCGTGCCCTGTTAACATATGCTATTCACAGTATTCTTTATAAAAGTTTGACATGCAGAATTCACAGCACAAAATCATGATGACGATAGATTTCAGATTGTTAGACTAACCATATTCATTCTCTTCCTCGTCGATGTTCACTAGTGGAGGAAAACAAAGAGACGTGAGAATTGGTTAGAAAATATGCAGGACGTGATGTTCAAGTGGAGACGCACACGACAATTAAGCAGTCATCACAACCATGTCTGACAGTATGCAGACTGAGTGATGCAACGCTGTTCTCTGGTCACACTGAGTGGTTGGTGCATTTGAATTCCAGTCTCCACCGTATCGACTTCCACAAATCGTCTGCATTCCAGTCTACCGAGAGTTCAGGTGTCCCGTTAACGGCGCAGCGGGTATCTCTTCCACGAAATGATTCAGACAAGCACAGTGTGAATCAGACCAGAAACTGACGAGATCTTTGTGGGACAGCTATGCACACTACGAAATTTGTAGCCACACTTGATGAGGCGATTGACACAGTGGGATGGTCACGAGGATATGAAGCCCGTGAGAAATACACAACAAAGACGCAGAGTGACTTTCATATCAGAAGTGGCCGTAAATATGGAGATGCTACTCGCGCTTCTCACTCAATGAGCGGTTGACGAAATCGACAAATGTGGAATGGTGAAGAGTGAATCTCCGCCATCTGTGACAATGTTGTTCCGATGCAAATGAGCACGTGGAAGAAGACGCGTTGGCGTTGTTGTCGAGAATATGTGAAAAGCAGTGACAGGCACTCAGTCTCTGTCTACACTTTCGTGGAGATGGTGAGAGCAGGCTGTGCAAGAAGAGAACTGAAACACGTATCTCATGTCGTGCGTTATTCCGATTGGCTCAATAGTCCTTCACACAATCCATTCGTATAGCCCCATGGAATTGAGCCTAACTGCACGAATCCGAATACACTTCGGATGGAGTATGAAATGTGACACGAAGTGACTCTACATAGTCGAAATGTAATCTAAGCAGTATCAATCAGTATTTGAAAGGTCTTACCCGTTGTTGTTTCTTCTTCTGTTGTTTCGGGTGCGGTGACTGGCAGATCTGTCAGAAGAGAAGTAGGACAGACGTCTCATCAGTTGTCACACCACTGAAGTGATAAACTTCAAATATGCACTTCGCAGATCATCAAGACAATCTGACTGGGCGTGAATTAGAGAGACAAGGGTGTCGTCTCACGTCAAGTCGAATATATTCACGTGCTCAATGGGTGGGTGACGAAATCGACAAATGTGGAATGGTGAAGAGTGAATCTCCGCCATCTGTGACAATGTTGTTCCGATGCAAATGAGCACGTGGAAGAAGACGCGTTGACGTTGTTGTCGAGAATATGTGAAATGCAGTGACAGGCACTCAGTCTCTGTCTACACTTTCGTGGAGATGGTGAGAGCAGGCTGTGCAAGAAGAGAACTGAAACACGTATCTCATGTCGTGCGTTATTCCGATTGGCTCAATAGTCCTTCACACAATCCATTCGTATAGCCCCATGGAATTGAGCCTAACTGCACGAATCCGAATACACTTCGGATGGAGTATGAAATGTGACACGAAGTGACTCTACATAGTCGAAATGTAATCTAAGCAGTATCAATCAGTATTTGAAAGGTCTTACCCGTTGTTGTTTCTTCTTCTGTTGTTTCGGGTGCGGTGACTGGCAGATCTGTCAGAAGAGAAGTAGGACAGACGTCTCATCAGTTGTCACACCACTGAAGTGATAAACTTCAAATATGCACTTCGCAGATCATCAAGACAATCTGACTGGGCGTGAATTAGAGAGACAAGGGTGTCGTCTCACGTCAAGTCGAATATATTCACGTAATGAAAAAACTCACCCTGTGTTGTTGCTTCTCCAATAATATTTTTCATCACTGAAATGAAAGAGATTGAAAGTAAACAGTATCACAAATAGCACCAGGGTCGAAATATGACTTGCAGAGTGACTGCCAGATTTGTCACAGTCTCTCACACCAATGTGGAACACACAAAACCGTCTATGTTTCTTGCTCGTGCCTCGGCAATACGCATGAACTGTCTTCCTTTCACATGGTCTGGATAGTCACCTGAATCCACAACATTCATATACTCACATTTTAAATTGCATGTGAACCTATGTGTTATCCATGATGCTCACACACATTTCGATTCGCATTTTCCGCCTTACGTCACTAGTCTGCTCCACACACGAGCACCTGACTTTCACCTCACTCATGTTGTCCAACTAATTATCACAGGTCAGATTTCACGAAAAGCATTCAGCATTTCCGCTCACTGATATCACTCATTTTTCTTCAGGCTGTAGGTGAATGTGAACAGTGGAAAAGATTTCGTCCTTCTCACCTAGATTATAGCACTTGCTGGGATAAATATTTTTGACCCCTGAAAATAAGAAAAAGAAATCGTGCCCTGTTAACATATGCTATTCACAGTATTCTTTATAAAAGTTTGACATGCAGAATTCACAGCACAAAATCATGATGACGATAGATTTCAGATTGTTAGACTAACCATATTCATTCTCTTCCTCGTCGATGTTCACTAGTGGAGGAAAACAAAGAGACGTGAGAATTGGTTAGAAAATATGCAGGACGTGATGTTCAAGTGGAGACGCACACGACAATTAAGCAGTCATCACAACCATGTCTGACAGTATGCAGACTGAGTGATGCAACGCTGTTCTCTGGTCACACTGAGTGGTTGGTGCATTTGAATTCCAGTCTCCACCGTATCGACTTCCACAAATCGTCTGCATTCCAGTCTACCGAGAGTTCAGGTGTCCCGTTAACGGCGCAGCGGGTATCTCTTCCACGAAATGATTCAGACAAGCACAGTGTGAATCAGACCAGAAACTGACGAGATCTTTGTGGGACAGCTATGCACACTACGAAATTTGTAGCCACACTTGATGAGGCGATTGACACAGTGGGATGGTCACGAGGATATGAAGCCCGTGAGAAATACACAACAAAGACGCAGAGTGACTTTCATATCAGAAGTGGCCGTAAATATGGAGATGCTACTCGCGCTTCTCACTCAATGAGCGGTTGACGAAATCGACAAATGTGGAATGGTGAAGAGTGAATCTCCGCCATCTGTGACAATGTTGTTCCGATGCAAATGAGCACGTGGAAGAAGACGCGTTGACGTTGTTGTCGAGAATATGTGAAAAGCAGTGACAGGCACTCAGTCTCTGTCTACACTTTCGTGGAGATGGTGAGAGCAGGCTGTGCAAGAAGAGAACTGAAACACGTATCTCATGTCGTGCGTTATTCCGATTGGCTCAATAGTCCTTCACACAATCCATTCGTATAGCCCCATGGAATTGAGCCTAACTGCACGAATCCGAATACACTTCGGATGGAGTATGAAATGTGACACGAAGTGACTCTACATAGTCGAAATGTAATCTAAGCAGTATCAATCAGTATTTGAAAGGTCTTACCCGTTGTTGTTTCTTCTTCTGTTGTTTCGGGTGCGGTGACTGGCAGATCTGTCAGAAGAGAAGTAGGACAGACGTCTCATCAGTTGTCACACCACTGAAGTGATAAACTTCAAATATGCACTTCGCAGATCATCAAGACAATCTGACTGGGCGTGAATTAGAGAGACAAGGGTGTCGTCTCACGTCAAGTCGAATATATTCACGTGCTCAATGGGTGGGTGACGAAATCGACAAATGTGGAATGGTGAAGAGTGAATCTCCGCCATCTGTGACAATGTTGTTCCGATGCAAATGAGCACGTGGAAGAAGACGCGTTGACGTTGTTGTCGAGAATATGTGAAAAGCAGTGACAGGCACTCAGTCTCTGTCTACACTTTCGTGGAGATGGTGAGAGCAGGCTGTGCAAGAAGAGAACTGAAACAGGTATCTCATGTCGTGCGTTATTCCGATTGGCTCAATAGTCCTTCACACAATCCATTCGTATAGCCCCATGGAATTGAGCCTAACTGCACGAATCCGAATACACTTCGGATGGAGTATGAAATGTGACACGAAGTGACTCTACATAGTCGAAATGTAATCTAAGCAGTATCAATCAGTATTTGAAAGGTCTTACCCGTTGTTGTTTCTTCTTCAACTTCTTCTGTTGTTTTGGGTGCGGTGACTGGCAGATCTGTCAGAAGAGAAGTAGGACAGACGTCTCATCAGTTGTCACACCACTGAAGTGATAAACTTCAAATATGCACTTCGCAGATCATCAAGACAATCTGACTGGGCGTGAATTAGAGAGACAAGGGTGTCGTCTCACGTCAAGTCGAATATATTCACGTAATGAAAAAACTCACCCTGTGTTGTTGCTTCTCCAATAATATTTTTCATCACTGAAATGAAAGAGATTGAAAGTAAACAGTATCACAAATAGCACCAGGGTCGAAATATGACTTGCAGAGTGACTGCCAGATTTGTCACAGTCTCTCACACCAATGTGGAACACACAAAACCGTCTATGTTTCTTGCTCGTGCCTCGGCAATACGCATGAACTGTCTTCCTTTCACATGGTCTGGATAGTCACCTGAATCCACAACATTCATATACTCACATTTTAAATTGCATGTGAACCTATGTGTTATCCATGATGCTCACACACATTTCGATTCGCATTTTCCGCCTTACGTCACTAGTCTGCTCCACACACGAGCACCTGACTTTCACCTCACTCATGTTGTCCAACTAATTATCACAGGTCAGATTTCACGAAAAGCATTCAGCATTTCCGCTCACTGATATCACTCATTTTTCTTCAGGCTGTAGGTGAATGTGAACAGTGGAAAAGATTTCGTCCTTCTCACCTAGATTATAGCACTTGCTGGGATAAATATTTTTGACCCCTGAAAATAAGAAAAAGAAATCGTGCCCTGTTAACATATGCTATTCACAGTATTCTTTATAAAAGTTTGACATGCAGAATTCACAGCACAAAATCATGATGACGATAGATTTCAGATTGTTAGACTAACCATATTCATTCTCTTCCTCGTCGATGTTCACTAGTGGAGGAAAACAAAGAGACGTGAGAATTGGTTAGAAAATATGCAGGACGTGATGTTCAAGTGGAGACGCACACGACAATTAAGCAGTCATCACAACCATGTCTGACAGTATGCAGACTGAGTGATGCAACGCTGTTCTCTGGTCACACTGAGTGGTTGGTGCATTTGAATTCCAGTCTCCACCGTATCGACTTCCACAAATCGTCTGCATTCCAGTCTACCGAGAGTTCAGGTGTCCCGTTAACGGCGCAGCGGGTATCTCTTCCACGAAATGATTCAGACAAGCACAGTGTGAATCAGACCAGAAACTGACGAGATCTTTGTGGGACAGCTATGCACACTACGAAATTTGTAGCCACACTTGATGAGGCGATTGACACAGTGGGATGGTCACGAGGATATGAAGCCCGTGAGAAATACACAACAAAGACGCAGAGTGACTTTCATATCAGAAGTGGCCGTAAATATGGAGATGCTACTCGCGCTTCTCACTCAATGAGCGGTTGACGAAATCGACAAATGTGGAATGGTGAAGAGTGAATCTCCGCCATCTGTGACAATGTTGTTCCGATGCAAATGAGCACGTGGAAGAAGACGCGTTGACGTTGTTGTCGAGAATATGTGAAAAGCAGTGACAGGCACTCAGTCTCTGTCTACACTTTCGTGGAGATGGTGAGAGCAGGCTGTGCAAGAAGAGAACTGAAACACGTATCTCATGTCGTGCGTTATTCCGATTGGCTCAATAGTCCTTCACACAATCCATTCGTATAGCCCCATGGAATTGAGCCTAACTGCACGAATCCGAATACACTTCGGATGGAGTATGAAATGTGACACGAAGTGACTCTACATAGTCGAAATGTAATCTAAGCAGTATCAATCAGTATTTGAAAGGTCTTACCCGTTGTTGTTTCTTCTTCTGTTGTTTCGGGTGCGGTGACTGGCAGATCTGTCAGAAGAGAAGTAGGACAGACGTCTCATCAGTTGTCACACCACTGAAGTGATAAACTTCAAATATGCACTTCGCAGATCATCAAGACAATCTGACTGGGCGTGAATTAGAGAGACAAGGGTGTCGTCTCACGTCAAGTCGAATATATTCACGTAATGAAAAAACTCACCCTGTGTTGTTGCTTCTCCAATAATATTTTTCATCACTGAAATGAAAGAGATTGAAAGTAAACAGTATCACAAATAGCACCAGGGTCGAAATATGACTTGCAGAGTGACTGCCAGATTTGTCACAGTCTCTCACACTAATGTGGAACACACAAAACCGTCTATGTTTCTTGCTCGTGCCTCGGCAATACGCATGAACTGTCTTCCTTTCACATGGTCTGGATAGTCACCTGAATCCACAACATTCATATACTCACATTTTAAATTGCATGTGAACCTATGTGTTATCCATGATGCTCACACACATTTCGATTCGCATTTTCCGCCTTACGTCACTAGTCTGCTCCACACACGAGCACCTGACTTTCACCTCACTCATGTTGTCCAACTAATTATCACAGGTCAGATTTCACGAAAAGCATTCAGCATTTCCGCTCACTGATATCACTCATTTTTCTTCAGGCTGTAGGTGAATGTGAACAGTGGAAAAGATTTCGTCCTTCTCACCTAGATTATAGCACTTGCTTGGAAAGATGTATTTGGCCGCTGAAAATAAGAAAAAGAAATCGTGCCCTGTTAACATATGCTATTCACAGTATTCTTTATAAAAGTTTGACATGCAGAATTCACAGCACAAAATCATGATGACGATAGATTTCAGATTGTTAGACTAACCATATTCATTCTCTTCCTCGTCGATGTTCACTAGTGGAGGAAAACAAAGAGACGTGAGAATTGGTTAGAAAATATGCAGGACGTGATGTTCAAGTGGAGACGCACACGACAATTAAGCAGTCATCACAACCATGTCTGACAGTATGCAGACTGAGTGATGCAACGCTGTTCTCTGGTCACACTGAGTGGTTGGTGCATTTGAATTCCAGTCTCCACCGTATCGACTTCCACAAATCGTCTGCATTCCAGTCTACCGAGAGTTCAGGTGTCCCGTTAACGGCGCAGCGGGTATCTCTTCCACGAAATGATTCAGACAAGCACAGTGTGAATCAGACCAGAAACTGACGAGATCTTTGTGGGACAGCTATGCACACTACGAAATTTGTAGCCACACTTGATGAGGCGATTGACACAGTGGGATGGTCACGAGGATATGAAGCCCGTGAGAAATACACAACAAAGACGCAGAGTGACTTTCATATCAGAAGTGGCCGTAAATATGGAGATGCTACTCGCGCTTCTCACTCAATGAGCGGTTGACGAAATCGACAAATGTGGAATGGTGAAGAGTGAATCTCCGCCATCTGTGACAATGTTTTTCTGATTGAAATATAAATCTTTTATTTTGACGCGTATTCTTTAATATCCGTTGGTTTTAATTGCGTAGCTCCTTCTGCTTCTTAAAATTATTGTTTTTCCCTCTAATATATCACATCACTCAATATTTAGCAATTATGTTACCTGGAATTTTTTAATCGTTCTCTGATCGTATATATACACATGTTTCTACATATATGGTTGCGTGTATTCATGATATTTCGAACATTCACTGGAATAATATGTCAAATAAATTATAATTATATTTCAATAGTTTACACACAATGATATATTTTGTTATTGGTTATATTTCGAGCAAAAATATCATTGTGTGTAAACTATTGAAATATATTTATACTTTATTTGATCTAATCCACAATGCTCAAACTTTCTATGGATTAATATGTGTTTGTCTTCAAGTGTTTCCGTCTACGTGTTCCTAATGTCTACAGTGACTGCTGTTGTCATAATCAAGCGATTTCATAGAATATGTCAGAAACACTTGTGCGTAATCTCAAGTTACACTGCTCTATATAACTTGTATATATCAGTTTAACATTACCATCATTTTAAATATAGTATACTGATAATTAAATTTCATATGTGATACGCTGGTGGGACATAACTGCTTCGGTTTTGTCAAATGCTACTTTAAACAATAATAATCACTTAAATATTCAAGTACTGGTAATCACATCAAATTTCACTTACCTGCTTCACTTTGCTGTATAAATATTGTGAACGCTTGAACAGTAAACAGTAGTACACATAACATATTCTTCGTCATCTTCCTTACAGTATTTGTTTAATTAATGAAAACGAAGTATTTATATGATCCTTTGACCAATAGATTTCAGCTAATATGCACTTGCCACGTATAAGACCTTCAAAATATTTAAAAATATTTCAAAATATCACCCCACATCTTTCTTAAGGAATGTGGTGTGATTATAATTTTCATTATAACCATAAACAATTTTGTACTATTCTTCATTTACAAGGTCACCGGAATCATAGAAAACTAACTTAACAAAGAATAGGTTAGGTGATACCGATCACTGTATATTAGGAAATGTACATCGTTTTTGAACAGCATATGGAAAATTTCTGATGATTTGCACATATCACAATGTCATTCACAATAAGAAAACGCTGAGGTATGCATTACTCACAAATGCTGGGATAGTAGTACTTGCGAGGAAATTGAACATAATATGAATCAATTCTTTGAGAAATGACAATTGTTTTTGAAAATAAGTGAATCACCGTAATTATTTTGAAACCTTAGAGACTTTGATCCATTTATCAGTCATAAAGTAGTCTCCAAGATATAAAATATAAACACTAGCTGCTAATCCCAGCAATGGATAACGTGACTAAAACATCATACTTCCGACTGCATCAACTGCCAATGCAATGGTTATAGAGTTTAAAGGCATGGAAAAGCTTTAGATTTTGCCCACAAAATTATACAAGCGAACATGGCTTAAAGGCTCAAGCCTTGTTTAGCTTTGCATTCCTGAGTAATTATTGAGACATGATACTGAGTGAATAATGGTATGTACCACTATGATGGCAAAACAGATTTTCGGTCAACAGAACAAGGATGATTATCGTCCCTGTGCGTGCAAAATATTTGAGATTACAAATAAGTGGACGCTGTGGTTGGCCTAAGTAAGACATACTTGCAAGTTTCCTCCTGGATTCCAAGTTTCCAAACGCCATTCCACACATGCCTATTGAATGAAGTCAAGACAGGGAAAGTCGTGCTGGATGGACATCCAGCATTACAGAAGAAGAAGAAGAAGGAGTGATTAGTTTTGGCTCGATTCACCTAGATATACAACTGATATTTGCGTATATAGAAATAAGTGCTGAGAAGAGTCAGTCCGCAGATGTCTTGGTATGGTTATGAAGCTCGTCAACAAGCTTGAGAAGAAGCAGGTTCGATGATTGAATGACACCGAATTGGTGAAATTTCGAGGTCAGTGTGCTTAACACGAATGCGTGCAATGTGATCAAGAAGCAAGGTGGTAGGACGAATACTCGAGAATTACGCTATCGTGATAAATCAATTCACAAAACACTCTCTTCCTTTCGTTCAGTAATCCGTACGTATAATAGACACGGGACAATTGACTTAATCATCTCCGTTAGGTTTAAGTCTGTGTCATTCTTCGTCGAACTGCGCCCGCGAAGATTGTTTGTCGTTTCTACAATGAAGTAGATTTTATGAAAATATTCTCAACAGCCTGAAACACATTTGCTTGCTAGTGTGATCAGTCGACATGTGACAGAATTGAGTGTAAGACTGTCAATTATTTGATTCGATGCATAAATCTCCAAGGTTAGCTGACTTGATTGAGTGTGTTCTATACATGATATTTACCCTACTCACAGTATTATTAAGATAGCTGTTTATGGATTTTGATGATATTCACGGATACTGCAGTCATGAGGATGTCTACAAGCACTTGTTATTCTGTTTTTATGGTTCACTCAAATTTGTCTGATTGTCGACCTCAGAGTTTAGCATCTCGACTAGACACGGTTTGGTCAACAGGAATTCCAAGACAATTAGGGTTACATTCGCGAAACCAATTCAAACATGATTCCATTATATGAGAAACATAAAAATGAAAATACAATATACATAACGATGTTGCATATATCTCAATAAACACTTACTAACCTATGAGCCAAAAGTTCCCTAATTCATAGAGTGTCTGGATCCTACAAAATGGTTTTAAATTGTGCGGATAAGACAGCAAATAAAGTACCACATAAAAGTGTGACAAGTTTGATTAGATAGAGTTTGATATTGCATACAATACAATGAGCGAAACTAATAAAAGCGATGGATGAAATAGTTATCCGAGTAGTTTGGGCACCGGAAGTTGATGGACTGCTCTAGAATAGTGCTTCACATAACCACCCTCAATCCTATCAAAGACATACTGGAATGTGCTCTCGTTTTCGCGTGGAAAGCACTCTCCGTCTGCAGCCACAGTAACTCGCTATAGAATAGCAGGCGAAACGAGGATTATGATGTATGGACATCCTAAGATATCCTATTAGTTTTTCAAACATTCCGAATATCCATACGCTCGATGAGGTATTTTACGTATTACATGTTATGTTTTATCACATCGCCCTTAACTGTGATTACCATCGCAATTCACAGAATTACTGGTATTATTAGTGGTAGCATTTGCTCAGTATATGCTAGTAAACTGGACATTCAGGTCAGTGTTATGTTTATTACCTGACCCGAGAATTCTCAAGGCACAGGAGAGTTTTGTAAGCCTGCAGGGCCTCTGCAACGTGGTTTGCTGTGTCCACTCAGATACTACAAGTAAGTGTGTAATTCGGAAGGAAAGTACGTGTCACGAAGTAGGAACTACATTTTCTTTACGCCTTGTTAGACTTCCTATTTCCATTGAACGTTGCATGAACGCCCTTCCATTTGTTCGACAAGGTGTTTCCCGCTTCACTGGCCCTCTGCTGTGCTGGTGTAAATAAAGGTTCATGAACAGCATTAGTCGTTCACAACATTGCGAATTGTCGGTCGGCACCAATCGATCGAAAATTCGGTTTCTTTAAGCCGAATCGGTGTTGAGCATGGTTTCCCGATTTGGAGGAAGAAACTTTGAATTTGATGCAACACAACAGATTTCATGAAGTTCAAAAACGCAATGGCAACAAACACAGAACACCGGGAGCCTCCATCGGGATACTAATATTCTCAGAAATGATGTGTGAGCGTATTAGTAATTGTGACTGTCAGGAGTACTTCTGTCGATAAACGGAGAACAGTAATGAAATCAAAGGCATTTAAATTGGATTGATGAGACTGGTTTATGCGTAGGACTAATTGTGATGTGCGTAGAAGTCTGTCTGAGTGGGAACTGCTTAACAATTAGAAACAACAAAATTCATTGAAGCTCATTCTGTGATGCAGAAGTAGCTTCACCATATCATCGTTCTCTGTAAGTTATACATCTTTTCGCAGAAGACCGAATGTAACTCAAGCTAAGAAATTAGAAATGGTTAGATGGAAACTTCGATCAGTTCTCTCCTAACCTTCAGGTCAAATAACTTGAATCAGTCCATTTCTAAATCAACTCAATACGAAGATCAAAGAATTGGCATAATAAATACAGTATAGGTTTACCATGAGAACCACTTTGTCTATGTAACTGTTATTAATAAGGTTTGATCGCATATTGTGTATAATTATGCAGTACTTTTCAAATTTATCTGGATGTCCAGGGTTTACCAGAAGTTTTGTTATCGGCCTATGTAAAATCCTGCGCTCTCTCTTTCCCAGTCAGGCTGGACAGTGTTCTCTAGTGCGTTTCACAGGTGGACGCGTGGTGTGGCCAATGTACTCATCTGTAAACTACAAGTAGACCGGTGTATGCGTGTTATACTTCCCGTGCTCCACTCCCTATCCCTTTTTCTGTCTCTCACACTACCTCTAAAACTGCGCTCATTATAACTCATTTTCTTCGTTATCTAAATCACTAACATATCTCCTCCTCACAATGAAATCTATCGAAAAATATACTTGGTTAATTGAATAAGAGAGAGTGGTGTGTGTGTGTGTGCTGTGACAGTCATTATCTCACATACCTTACTAGTTGAGTTTTGCAGTATGAGAATCATTTTCCTTATGTTACAGGAAATCAGGTAATTAAAACCTTCCGTAATTTATGCATCAATCAGTCGTTTGTTTCACCCACGGTGATCGGAATCACCTAAATTATTCTTTCCATATTAATTTGTTTATTAGATATATCACACAGATATAGATATATCACTGTGTGATATATCTAATAAACAAACCAATATGGAATCACTAACCACCACAGTGCCAAAGTTTTACAAATATAACTTAATTTTGTTAAGCTAGTTTTCTTTGATTCTGGTGACCTTATAGATAAAGAAAAGTAGAAAATTGTTTATGACTATGATAAAAATTATTATCACGCCACATTCTTTCAAAAAGATATGGGGTGATACTTTGAAGTATTTTTAGAAATCTTGAAGGTCTTACACGTGGCAAGTGTAAATTAGGTGGCATATTTTGATGAATAGACTTGTGTTTATTTTCTCTGATTGCGACGGTAAGGAGGAGGATGAAGAAAATGAAAGGTGTACTGTTGTTTATCATTCAAGCCTTCATAGTATTCAGCAAGCCAAGTGATTTACATACGTTATATCGAGCAGTGTAATTTGAGACTACACACAAGTGTTTCTGACAGATTCCGTGCAATCGCTTGATTATGACAACAGCAGTCACTGTAGACATTAGGAACACGTAGACAGAAACACTTGAAGACAAACTCATAATACTACACTGAATGATCGAAACCTCATGAATACACGCAGCCATATACGTAGACAGATATGTATATTCCTTGATCAGAGACCGATCACAAAATTCTTCACGTTAGCCTATTCGATCACTAATTAATACTGTGAAATTTACAGGGATAACCTCTGAAATTGTGCAGAAGAGGGTGTAATCAATTTAAGTCGTCTGATATCATTTCCTCAACAATAAAATCTGACACTCAAAATAGGTGAAGAAGATATGCTTGAGTGCACAAATAACACTGTTCATTCTGAGTTATTTTACTCCTAATATCATTTGGTGTAGTACGAAATAAAAGAGAAACTATGAAGCCCTATTAAGCAGATTAGTAGTGACATTCATTACAACGAACGATATATTGGTGAAGACATCTGGCCTGAGGAATATAACTGGTCTGTTGACAGTGTGTGGATCTGTGAGCACTAAGAATTCAAATCATGTTCGCATTTAAAATAGTCAAATGCTAAATTGCAGTAGTGATCGATAAGCATAGGAATGCCGAAACCAGCGAAAGACCACCACTCTGTATGCTGTGAATGTTCAAATGTATTCAGCTGAAATTAATAAAGGCCAAACTTATCTATCCTTCTCCATTTCCGCACAACAGACAGTGGAGTATGTTACACACGTTTTCATGCGCCCCTCTCTGAAATCACCTGCAGCCAGCTACAAATTGAAGTATTTAGATGAATAGATTTGAATGTATAATCAGGTGTTGAAACCACTGCAGAGACAACAAGCTTCACGAACCCTACGTCAAGCTGTACAATCAATCAATTTCAAAAGAAAACTGGCTATGTGAATGACCGAACTGCAGTGAAAATATTCAAACTCTGAATTTAACATCGTTCACATAAAAAGGACGTTCCACTTCGAATAAACTAGGCACATAGTTGCCAGTATTTGTGGGCTGAATTTTCTCAGCAGTTGTAAAATTTGTAGTGCACATCAATGCCATGTGATCGTTTATCCAGTTGAACAACACAAAATTCTTGACAAGGAATACGGCAGTATCTCGGAATTAAAATATTCACATAGCTTGCTTGCAATGTGTGGGTGAAGAGAGCATGTATTTCCTCTGATCATTTACTATCAGTGTGCTGTAGAAGACTCACTGCATGTGACATCGTAGTGGTTGTGATTGACGATTTCAGTTTCTGTACTGCGCAAATCTTCATCGTAATTTGCTGCCATTTGCTGAAAACAGTTGAGAGCGAAAATGCCTGACATCCGTCGTCTCCAGTTTCCGTTCGGTTTGTTCGTAGTCAGTCATGCCAATACAAGTGATGACCACAATGACTCTTAGATTGTTGTTGGTTTTCAATGGATTGTTCAAACACGCCATTCGTTAATTAAAATCAGTACTTGAACAGAACCGATCTGAATAGGCACAACAATTTACGGAAACGTTGTACAATGAAGCAAAATTTTGTAAAATGAAGCACCGAAATTCACAATCGACACTAGATATAACACAACGTAAATAATAATTAAAACACAAACTTTCAGTATAACAGAAACATTTCAATAACTCAGAATATGACAAGTAGAAAAAAGCACATTGCATATTGAATATATACATTGACTAAAAGATGAAATAAATAAAATGAAAAGGGCGAAATTACTAAGGTCAAACAGAGTTCTGACGAATATTGAACTAAAACACTTCGTTGAAAACGATGTCAGGATATTAAGACTACTTATTCAATGGAGTGTATGCTTATTATCACCGACTAGTGAACGTTGACGAGGAAGAGAAGATCCATGGTGATTCTAAAAATGTGACACCTAGCGTCATACATTGAATTCCGGGCTGCCAGTATATGGCATTTTTGCTTCAAGTTACAGTTTGCCTCTATTCGCTCCTACATTTTGTTTTAACCATTCACAAATATCTTCATTCCGTAATATTTGTAATCGCACATTTGTAAAATCTTCCTAACCTATCGTGTTGAATCATCCTCACAAATTGAGGATATTTGCGAAGAGATATTTGACATCAAGTGATATATTTTTTTATTTTTATTTCGATTACAGCTTGATTCCACACAGTATTTTCAGTACAAGTATGGAATTTTCAGCATGGATATCTGTAGCCCAAATTTTTTGCAGGCCGACCATAGATAACGGGTGTGCGTCGGCCGGGGATCGAACCCCGGACCATGTGCATGGTCGGCGAGAGTCCTAACCACTGCGTGTTTGTCGTCGAGCTTCACATCATTAATACAGTCGACGAGTTCACAAAGGTTCACAAAATACCGTCTTCACTTCGTCTGGTAATCCGTACGGATGACAGACAAGGGACGTTTGATTTAGTCATTTCCCAGAAGCTTAGGTCTATGTGTTTTGCGTCGGAATGTGCGCGTGCAGTCTTCTTATAAATCAGATATAGTGAGATGGAAACTCCGATCAGTTTCTTCTAAATTACAGGTCAAGTAACTTAAATAAGCCCATTTCCAAATCACTTCCATGTGAAGAACAAAGCAACAGCATAATAAATAAAGTATAGTTTTACCATGAGAACAACTTCGTCTATGTAACTGTCATTACTAATCAGGATACAGCAACTGTCACACTACGATTGATGAGGATAGAGTGCATTTGCACTATGCCTTCATATTGTACCACAGGTAGATGTGTAGGGGACTTATGTTAGAGTTCACTAGTATTATAAAAAATATGAGAAATAAAATTCAAGTCAATGGAATGTTAAGTAACAGTATGTTACCAAAAATGCAACGACACGTTATATCAACAAAAGGGTTACTTGGAAATAAAGTTTAAGTCCTCTGCTACAAATTATTTATATAACCCACGGAGACGTTAGTTGTTTGGACGGAGTAGGTTGTAGCTGCTGTGTCCCGGTTGTAGAATTGTCTTCGGTTGAGCGTAGTGGACTCCTACAATAAATCCGAAAGATACAACATGGTGAGAGCTGAGCTAGTAAGCCTAAGAAACCAAGGAGAAGACGAAGTCTCCTACAGCAGAGTGTATTTTCCAGTCGTACACGGAAGTCAAGTGATTACAACAAGAAGCGTTTTAAACAAAAATTATGTACAATATGTCTAATTTCTACAAATAACCAAAAAGTGTACAATCACATTTTTACGCACTCCACAGATGTGCATACGTTTAAAAGAGCAATGATTCGGGCGGATATGTTTCCGACGAAGACACTTTCAGTAATCCTCGGGATATTCTTACTTACCAATACAGCTCTTTAGAAAACTGATTCTTCTATTCAATATGGCAAGCTTGACAGAAAACTTAGGAGGTGTATCAAGTTATTTGACCGTGACAGGGGCCTTGCTCTGTATAAAACCACCGAAAATACCCACTGAGTCATGAAGAAAATAAAAGACAAATACAGAGAAGAAAATGTTTTCGATAAAGGAACATCTGGTGAACCTGTTACCGAACAGACTTCGAGGAAGGATTCTGCAATGATAGAGTTATGCAACTCCGTCCAGCAGATGCTTAGGTCAAACAAGACTAGCAATTCCTCCTATCGTCGTTCTAAATCCCCTCAACGGCGAAACGCACGTGGACGATCTAAGTCCAACACACGTTCTCTCAAAAATCCTGACTGGTGTTGGTATCACAACACCTATGGCCAGGAAGCGAAATGTTATCGAAAACCTTGTAATTTCGGCAAAGCCTCCAAGTCTGTGGGAAACTATCCCGCCGGCACGCGTTAGCGGCAACCGTCGCCGGTGGCACTAGCCGCTTACTTTACATCCATGATGTAATGAGCCAGACTAGATATCTAGTCAACACAGGCGCCGAAGTCAGCGCCCTTCCTGCTACAGCAGCACATCGACAGAAGGATCCTAACTTCAACCTACAGGCTGCAAATGGAAAACCAATTGCAACCTATGGTCGAAAATACGTCTATCTGAACGTAGGTTTACGCAAACCTATTCAGTGGATTTTCCTAATCGCTGACGTCACAATGCCCATCATTGGCACGGACCTACTTAATCATCATGATTTGCTCGTAGACGTCCGCCGTAAACGACTAACTGACAACACTACTAGTTTGTTTATCAAAGGCATAACTTACGTAGGCCCCAGCTTGTCAATCGTTAAGATGAAAGCAATCCTCGATCCAACTTTTCAACCGATTGTTGACAAATATCCGGAACTCAATCGCCCATCTAACGATCTCCCGTGTATAACCAGCAATGCTTTGCACTACATCATAACCTCAGGACAGCCCGTGACATCTAAAGCACGACGACTGGTCCCTGACAAACTGAGAATTGCCAGAAACGAATTCGATCATATGCTCACCCTTGGCATCATTCGGCCATCGAATAGTCCATGGGCATCCCCATTGCATTTGGTACCGAAAAAGGATAGCAATGGTTGGCGATCCACTGGTGATTACCGGCGAGTGAACGCCAAAACAACCCCTGATTGCTACCCTTTGCTTCACATACACGACTTAACGACAACGTTATCTGGAGCATGTATATTCTCCAAAATCGACTTGGTTAAAGCATATAACCAAATCCCGATGGCAACGGAAGATATTCCAAAAACGGCTATCATCAGGCCTTTCGGACTTTTTGAATTCCTACGTATGCCATTCGGCCTCCGGAATGCGGCCCAAACATTCCAACGCTTCATCGATGAAGTATTTCGCGGTCTCGACTTTGTATACGCATACTTAGACGACTGCCTCATTGCCAGTCCAGGTAAGGAAACTCACCTTAGACACTTGGACTTGGCATTTGAAAGGTTACGCCAACATGGTGTTACCATCAATATACAGAAGTGTCAAATAGGCGTTGACTCACTCGATTTTCTGGGTCACACTATTGAATGTCAGGGCATTCGCCCACTGGCTACTTCGGTCGATCACTCTACGAAAACGCGTTCTGGACGTCACGTTAGATTCCCAGAATACCTTCACACCTATTTCACATAACTGAGTGGCACATCAATTTTTTATGTTGCATCACTTAACACAAGTAAACGATGTTTTTTCTATAACCGTACATTAAACATGCACTTAGAAAAAATTTAAATTAGATGTATATTTTTTTTCCCGATATTTTGAACTTTACATTATTTTACTGTATAGTAGATGCATGTCATTTTTTTTGTAAAAAAAAGCTTATTTGGTACATTTTCCTTGACAAGGTTCTCAGCATTCTTGTTTTCTTTTCCAGGTGCAACGGGCACTGGACAGGAAACAAACGAAGCACGGAACCCAACGAACAACATCGAGGAAGCTATGTACAGACACCCTATTAGCATAGGCAGACAGACCAGCAGGCTCTCGATCAAGCCGCTCGGAAGATTTTTTTCACCCATCAGGGAACCATCGAGATTATTTTACTTCCGGCTGGTCATGTCTTAGGGTCCTCACAAACCCACTAGGGGGGAAAGAGCTGTAGCGGTAAATAATTCCCCAAAATTATTAACCACAGCAATCATCACACAACATTGGATGCTGACCATCACTGTTTAAGTCGACTTCTTTAGCTGAAGGCTTCCGGTCAAGCATCCCCGCCATTTGGTACTCCGTCGTGTCACGTGCGTGCACGATTACTAGCTAGCTAAGCATTCACCTCTACCCGCAATTTTGTCCCGAAATATACTACGTAATTTGGACGACAAAATCTGGACTTTTGCTTTATCTTTGGTACTCGAAGAACGAACACTGTAGAAGTTGTTGGTATAAGATCTTGCGTTAGTATAATCCGTACAACTCGCGAAAATCGATACCCGCAGTCTCTAAACAGCTCTTTAGAAAACTGATTCTTCTATTCAATATGGCAAGCTTGACAGGAGGTGTATCAAGTTATTTGACTGTGACAGGGGCCTTGCTCTGTATAAAACCACCGAAAATACCCACTGAGTCATGAAGAAAATAAAAGACAAATACAGAGAAGAAAATGTTTTCGATAAAGGAACATCTGGTGAACCTGTTGTTGCTGATATATTTTGATTAAACTAGCGTATACATATATCCTAATACTTCTTCTCGTTTATATATTGTGTCCTAACGTTGTGCTTACTCGACACACACAACGTAAATCAGAAGACACTTGAGAAGGTGTAGGAATGTGTAATCTCGCCGTAATCAAAATTCAAAACTTGAGCGAATACAAATGTATCAATTGTTAACACGCAAGATTTAGAGTAATAAACAAATCGAAGTACAATTACACAATGAAAGTATAGTACGATGATGAGTAATAAAATGGGTCACTACAAACCCTGAACATTCAGACACATTTGAAAATTCCTTCATAATCATACAAAACCCCTCAAAGGGAGTGAGACCGAGGCAACGGGATATAGAGGGGGCACCAATGATCCATAATTTAAAGCCCAGGTTATACATTGGCAAGAAATATGTCCAATCCTAATCTCTAGCATCGTCATCATAAAAAGTCAATTCTCTCAATACTTGTTATCCCATTACATTTCTTATCCAATCATCCAGTTGATTTCTGCTATTATTGCGTTTTTCAATTCCTATTTTCATTACCATTTCTCATATCGAAAATTTCTGCCTATTCTGTTGTCACCATATTTTCTATCCGGAATTGCACAAAAATACTCAGTTTTGCAATAGTTATGACCTATGCTTTTCATCCAACCTTCCTGTTTATTATAACATTTCGGTGTTTATTTGAGATTTTATTAATTTGCCAAAACAATTATTATAGATTGTTGCTTGTACTGCAGTTGCAGATAGAAGAGCACACAGTATAATTAGGCTGTCACACATTTTCTGTGGATAACAAAATTCGGCGGGATGCACAGCAGTGTAGTTACCGTGAAATCGACTGATATTCGGGCTTCAACTGTATATTGTAATCTCCCATGAGGTGGAAAGTGTGTAACTATTGTTTTTATAAGTGAATGCAACAGACAAGTTCATTCGAATGGTGGAATGAGATTTAGGATAGGGTGGGGGGCATGGAATCTAGTTTATCAAGATAGTCAGGCGATACAACAACTATCTGGACACTAGGTCATCCGAGATTTCAAGTGCATAGTCAGATTCGTTTGACATTTTACAGATACGAATACAAGTTGGACAACCGAACAAAATTGAAGTTATCATCAAAACAGAATAGCAGGTTGTTTGTAGACATCCTAACGACTGCAGCTAACGTGAATTTCATCAAATTCCATAAGCGGCTATCTTAATAATACTCTAAATCAAGTCAGCTAACCCTGAGGATTCCTTGAGTTAAATACACAAACTGTCAATCTCACACTTAGTTCTTTCACATGTCGACTGATCCCACTAGCAAGCAAATGTGAATTAATGTGTTTCAGGTCATTGGGAATATGTTCGGGAAATCCACTTCACTGTAGATGCAACAAAGAAGGCTTCATGCACACGGTCCAACGAAGAATGACACAGACTTAAACCTCACGGAGATGAAAAAGTCAAATGTCCTGTGTCTGTACGGATTACCAGACTAAGTGATGACAGTGTTTTGTGAATTGATTTGTCACGATATCATAATTCTCGAGGAATAATTTGAGTAACAACTCGCTAAATGACCACATTGCACATCTTCATGTCAAGCAAATTGACCTCGACATTTCGCCAATTCGGTGTCATTCAATCATCGAACCTGTTTCTTCTCAAGTTTGTTGATGAACTTCATAACCATACCAAGACATCTGCTGACTGACTCTTCTCAACACTCTCTATGCTGTGAATGTCCAAATGTATTCAGATGAAATTAATAAAGACCAAACTTTTCTATCCTTCTCCATTTCCGTACAACAGACATTGGAGTATGTTGCACACGTTTTCATGCGCCCCACATCATCTACTGATTTGCTACATGCTGCATCATTGTGGTGATTGATAAATTCTATCACTGTTTTGTTTCAATACTTACTGTTTTCTGTTAATATATTTTACATATGATTTACAAATAATTCCGCCAAGCACAAAACCCTTAATTTATACATCTCTGTGTTGTTGGTTGATTTCCTGTAATTTCTTCATTGAGAAATACTCATATTACAAATAATAATAAACTCCAGTGGGGGCTCAGTTCAACAAACTTGTTCGTGCTTCAAATCAGAAGATTAGAGACTTCATTCTTCAACTTCAGATACAAGCTTCAAAGTGCAACTTTGGAGGTCAGCTCCATACTCAACTACGTGATCGTCTAATTGCTGGAATCAATATTCCTAAGTTAGAGAAAGAGTTGATTCAGATTCCTTCCTGCAAATTTCAAACTGCCAAGGATTTATGTATTACATATGAAGACGTCAACAGTGACTACCCAGCTACCACTACGTCAGAGTCTGATGTCACGCTGTCCAAAGTTGATAATAAAAGTGTTCATAGAAAGAAATCCGAACCGCCGTCCACATGTAATGGAATGCAGACAGAAAGCAAAAACATCAAACCGTGTTTTTCATGTGGAAAGCTTCATCTACGAAGCACTTGTCGTTTTCGGAGTGCGAGGTGCCATAAATGTGATAAAATTGGGCACATCAAGTCTGTTTGAAGAAGTTCAAATACTTACGCTACTCATGATTCTCCCAAACTGTCTGATAAAATGAATTCAATGTCTCTTTCAACTTTTCACAATACTCAATCTCATCTAATGAGAACCTTCACTACAAGTTCAGACAAGTCCCACTGTTTTATAATCGATACTGGGAGTACTGAATCTATAATTTCTAAGAAAGATTTACTATCGCTTTGTAGGCATGCTCAGGTAGACCCTACTACTAGTTCAATTACAGGCATAACTGGTCATAAACTACCTCTTATTGGTGCAACTAACATTTGTCTGAAGTCAGACAGTGGTAATTTTGTGAATATCCACTTTCTTGTTAGTGAATATGGTCCATCTTTATTGGGATTGAAAGCCCTTACATTGTTGAATGCCGAAATCTCACTTTGTACTGAGTCGTTTGATGAATCTTTGTTCAGAGAATTAGTCCTCCAATGTTCAAAGAGTGTGGGTGGCATGAAGATTCAGCCCATCCATCTTGAAATAGAGGATGATCCTATCTTCCTAAAGCGCCGAATAATTCCATATGGTTTGCGAGCTGCAGTTAAGAAAGAGTTAGACAAGTTAGTTGAGCAGGGCATATTTATGCCGGCTGAATTTTCGAATTGGGCTACTCCCATTGTGGCGCCACTCAAGGCTGATGGGAAAACACCAAGAATTTGTGGTGACTCCCGTCTTACACTCAATAGTCGTCTTCTACAGCAAAGTTGCACCACGCTAGAAAGCGAAGACATTCTCTACAAGCTACATGGCTCCAAATACTTTAACAAAATAGATCTAAAAGATGCTTATTTGCGAATTTCCTTTGGCGAAGCTTCTAGTGCATTAACAACCATTATTACTCCATTTGGATTGTTCAAGTATAAATTCTTACCTTTTGGTTTAAAGGTTTCACCTGCAATTCCATTATGGGTAAATTTTTATTTTAATAGAGTCTCACAGTGTTATACAGTAATATTTAAAATTATACAATAATATTTAAAAAACACACAAATCAAAAAATTCAACAAACTTATTGAAGAAAAGAAAACAGCAAATGAACATCAGTGAATATTACTGTATAACACTGTGAGACTCTATCAAAATAAAAATTTACCCGTAATGGAATTACATTCTACCACATTGCCCAAGTTTTATTCTTATATCAATGTTTCACCTGCAATATTTCAAAAAGTAATGAATCAGCTGATAGATGGATTAGATAGTGTTGAGTCTTACCAAGACGACATTATAGTTCATGGTCCGAACATCGAATTGCATAATGAACGTCTTTTAAAGCTGTTCAGGCGTTTCTGTCAGAAAAATGTTCTCGTTAATCCATCTAAATGTCATTTTACTTTGTCGTCTGTGTCATGCTTGGGATACACAGTGGACTCTGAGGGTTTCAGACCTGATGCTAGTCGTTTGGCACCTCTAATTCAAGCACCGTCACCTAATAATATGTCGTCGTTGAGATCATGGATTGGTACTCTTCAGGTTTACTCCAGATTCATTCCCAATTTCACTCAACTATTATCTCCACTTTTTGATATTGTCTCCAGTAAACAATTTAAGTGGGAACAACAACATGAGGATATCTTGCGAAAACCTTTGGAGTTTCTTAATAAACAAGCTTTCTTAAGACCTTTTTCATCGAAAGATAAGTCTGTTCTTACTACAGATGCTTCTCCTACGGGTAAAGCCGCAGTACTTGAGCAAAATGGACAACCTGTTATTTGTATTTCAAGATGTCTAAGTAAGAGTGAACAAGGGCACTCACAAACCCAGAAAGAGGCTCTAGCAGTTGTATGGGCAATAAGACGCTTGCACAAATATCTCTTTGGTACTAAGTCTCACATAGTTACTGATCATCAGGCTTTGAAATTCATTTACAATCCAGAAAAATCTCTGAATAGATGCAGTTTAGAACTAAGTGCATATGATTACACTATTGAACACAGATCGGCTAAGGATATACCTCATGCATACTTCTTATCTCGTTATTCATTATTTGAAAATTCTGCTAATGACACTGATTGTTTGTTAGTCCAACCGTTACCTGTGGATACAGTTCGACTTATAAACGATTCTCGGAAATATTACGGATGCGTTATAAATGCAACAAAAAGAGGTTGAAATATTCAGTGTAAGCGAAGATTCCCGGACTTTTATAGGCGAGGAGATGAGATTTCAGTCCATCCTGAAGGATTTCCATGTCTGAATGACAGAATTATTATTCCTCCGACATTAAGATCTGCGATTTTGGATGATCTTCATTCTGCTCATCTGGGAGCTGATAAGGCGAAATCATTAGCACGCCTAATGTGCTGGTGGCCGGAAATTGATGCTGACATTAACAAAAATCAAAGAGCTGTTCCAGTTGTCTGCACAAAATATCCTATGCGAAGCTATCGTGGAAACTATGGTCTGCGTCTTGTGAGGTTTGGCAGTGTATTCATGGGGATTACTGTGGTTCATTCTTAAATTTATACTATGCCTTAATTATTGTGTATTCTTATTCTGGATGGTCAGAAGTCATAATTACAGATTGTCCTAACTTCCTCTTGAGAGGCAGCACGTGCGAATTAACTCACAAGTCAAAGAGATTTTTGAATGATTTTCTTTCTTCACGGTGATACGTCAAGTTATTCGGTCATAATTTTGTTGGCTTTCAATTATTTTTGGGGTGTGCAACCCAGTGAAAATCGACCATGATAACTTTTTCAGACATTCACAAAGAGATCTGACATCTTTTTGAAGCAAAAAAATCTCGTCCAACTAAACCAGTCAGAGTTTAGAATCTCACAACAGACCACTTTATTCATCGTATCGATTGGCTGAGATATTGATAAGTTGCCTAGCTATACTTTGACGAATATGTTCTTTAACATGTTGCATTTTCTTTCAGAAACTACAATCCACACGTTTCATTCTTCATATATCTCTGTTAAGTTGTGAGCAGTGCATATGATTCAGCGTTTTCATGTTGGGGAGTATATTTCGTTGTGTTCAAATCTTAAGAAATATTGCGTATGTTGGTCGAAACGTTTACACACTTCCTAATACACAGTGATCGGAATCACGTAACTTATTCTCTGCTAAGCTAGTTTTCTTTGATTCTGGTGACCTTATAGAAAAGGAAAAGTAGAAAATTGTTTATAGTTAAAATGAAAGTTATAATCACGCCACATTCCTTCGAAAGGTTTCTCTGACCACAAAGCTAAGGATAATGATGAAGCACTAGTTATGTGTAATGTTGTTTATTATTCAAGTGTTGACAATATTCGTGAAGGCAAGAGAAGCAGGCAATTACAATATGATGTGATTATTATTGTTCCTAGTAGGTTCTGACATATTCGAAGCAGTTCTGTCCGATTGGCGTATCACATTTGAAATTTATTTATCACTTCACGAAATAACAATGATGATTTAGGGGCTGCGGGTATCGACGTTCGCGAGTTGTACGGATTATACTAACGCAAGATCTTATACCAACAACCACTATAGTGTTCGTTCTTCGAGTACCAAATGGTAAAGCAAAAGACCAGATTTTGTCGTCCAAATACGATATATATTTTGGGACCGAATCGCGGGTAGAGGTGAATGCTTAGCTAGCTAGTAATCGTGCACGCACGTGACACGACGTAGCACCAAATGGCGGGGATGCTTGACCGTAAGCCTTCAGCTAAACAAGTCGACTTAAACAGTGATGGTCAGCATCCAATGTTGTGTGATGATTGCTGTGGTTAATAATTTTGGGGAATTATTTACCGCTACAATGTCAAAGTTAAAATGATTTACATAAAATATATTGAGCTGTGTAATTTGAGATTACACACAAGTGTTTGTGATTTATTCTGTGAATTTGCTTGATTGTAACAACGCCAGTCACTGTAGACATTAGAAACACGTAGACGGAAACACTTGGAGACAAACTCATAATACTCCACTGAATGATCAAAACGTGGATGACATTGTCGGCCTGTTTGAACATTTTGGGCTATCATATTCCATGTACATTTTGCATCTATTTACTCATATTGTATTGGTGTTTACAGATCACATTATGCATTCTAATCGTATTATTCACTCCCGGGATTATATAAAATGTTTAAAACCCAAAAACTTTGATATTTGTAATAAACTCAGGAAAAAGCCCCATTGTGGTTGGCGACGTGCTTTAAAATCTACACCCGTGCATCACACCACTGTTCCGGTTATCATTAGTACCAACTGCCGGTCCCTGCCTAACAAAATTCTGCATTATCAGTCCCTTTTTTGACCGAAATTTAGCACAAAACTTGTATCGTCACTCTAGAAGAAACCTGGCTCCATGACTTATATGATGACAATATAGTGTTTTTAAATGATTTTGATGTATTCCGACAAGACCGTGTTTGTTCCAAGAAAAAATGTGGCGAAGGTGTTGCAACTTATATTCACTCAAAATGGTCCATTTCTGACAAAGTTTGTTTCAAATTCTCGAATGACTACGTTGACTGCATCACTTTGAGATGTCGCCCGAAACACCTGTCAAAATACAAATTCAATTATATTTCTAATGTTTATGTCTCTCCTGGTTGTACCATGTCGGATTTATCTATGTTCTCAGATGAATTCATCACTTTTGCTGCAGCTTGCTTCGCGAACTCTTTATCAATAGTGACTGGTGATTTTATTTCACGCGCCTGTTCCTTCCTTTTATCCCTTGGTCATGACAATATTGTTAACTTTGCTACTTGTCTTGGTAAAACACTGGATCTAGTATTCATCAATGATGTTGGTATATATGAAGCTCGCAAACGCGCTCCTTTACTTAATTCTGACCACTGCATCATACGTGTACTGACCTCAAATATATTCCAAATCACACAAAGATGTCTTCTCTCACCTCTACGGTAAATTTCAACGGAGATGCTACTCACAAGACGACTTACGCAAGTTCAGATGCATGTTGAAAGACACTATCTGGGACTTATTTATAGAACGAACATTAGATGACACAATCACAAACACTATTGATTATCTTAAATTCTGTTTCGAAATATGTTGTCCTAAAGAAACATTATTCACTCGATTTGACCGTTTCTCTTCTCCATATGTCAAAAAGCTACGTAGAGATAAAGAACTGTTATCCAAAACAAATGATAAGTCAGGTGTAAAATAGTCAAACACTCTGATAAAACTCGAAATGCAAAGACTAAATGTTTTATATAACCAAAGATTCTTGTCGTGTTAAACTTTAAACCCCTTCTAGTTTGTGGAAACTTTTCAAAGAAATTTGCTAGCGGTAAGCGATGGACTTCTGTCCCATCTCTTAATGTTGACACTCTAAATAAGTCTTTCATATGCTCTTCTGTCGATAACCTTTCTAATGTTACAAATCATATAGACAATAATTTTAATGGTTTTAATACCCTTGATGTGCTTAAATGTCTCCGGTCTCTTAAGCCTTCCCAAAGCCTTGGTCCTGATGGTGTACCTGCCATTGCCATGCTTCCTTTCCAGTAACGTTCTACCTTTTGCATGGAAAACATGTTCTGTCTTATCTTCTACATTAAAAAGTTAAGACAATCAGGTATCAACCAACCTTTAGTTCTGCAATTTTTAAACTCGTGTATTTTACCTATTGTACTCTATTGCTCTCCATTAATCTTTCCTGGGCTTCTCAAGAAAGACTATATCATATTCCCAAGGGTATTAAATGCTGTGAGTAGGGCTTGTGGTATGGCACTGCGTGAGCTCGCCAATACTATAGTCGAGAGACACATAAATTCCTGTACAAAATGGGCAGAGGCCGTACTCTCAGACCATCTGCCCCCTCCCTTTATTCACAACTATCCCCTTGCATATTTTCAGGTTGGATGAAAAGTCAATATAAGAAGTTATATGCTCGAACCGCTGAGTACAAAAATTCCACAATACCCTATTTAGCCCGTATTTTATATGATGAAGACAATGTTAGACGTGAAACATGTAAGTTACTATGTAATTAGCAAAGTGAAACGACCCTTTCGTCGTTCTTCCTTATGTAATTTTTCGGTGTCACCCTATTTATTGCTTAATTATAACTTTGCCATTTTATTTCAGTTGTTATTACTATTATTTCTATAATTTTATACTTTATGCATATTTTTCTCATTATCGCATACTGTAACTTGCTATTATAAAAACGTATTGTTATTTTTATTATTATTATGTTATGCTTATTTTTTGCGATATTGTACTGAATGCTAAAATTCCTTGATGCATCATTAGTACTGTTTATGGAAAAAACCAAATATTATTATTATTATATACGTAGACAGATATGTATATTCCTTGATCAGAGACCGATCACAAAATTCTTCACGTTAGCCTATTCGATCACTAATTAATACTGTGAAATTTACAGGGATAACCTCTGAAATTGTGCAGAAGAGGGTGTAATCAATTTAAGTCGTCTGATATCATTTCCTCAACAATAAAATCTGACACTCAAAATAGGTGAAGAAGATATGCTTGAGTGCACAAATAACACTGTTCATTCTGAGTTATTTTACTCCTAATATCATTTGGTGTAGTACGAAATAAAAGAGAAACTATGAAGCCCTATTAAGCAGATTAGTAGTGACATTCATTACAACGAACGATATATTGGTGAAGACATCTGGCCTGAGGAATATAACTGGTCTGTTGACAGTGTGTGGATCTGTGAGCACTAAGAATTCAAATCATGTTCGCATTTAAAATAGTCAAATGCTAAATTGCAGTAGTGATCGATAAGCATAGGAATGCCGAAACCAGCGAAAGACCACCACTCTGTATGCTGTGAATGTTCAAATGTATTCAGCTGAAATTAATAAAGGCCAAACTTATCTATCCTTCTCCATTTCCGCACAACAGACAGTGGAGTATGTTACACACGTTTTCATGCGCCCCTCTCTGAAATCACCTGCAGCCAGCTACAAATTGAAGTATTTAGATGAATAGATTTGAATGTATAATCAGGTGTTGAAACCACTGCAGAGACAACAAGCTTCACGAACCCTACGTCAAGCTGTACAACCAATCAATTTCAAAAGAAAACTGGCTATGTGAATGACCGAACTGCAGTGAAAATATTCAAACTCTGAATTTAACATCGTTCACATAAAAAGGACGTTCCACTTCGAATAAACTAGGCACATAGTTGCCAGTATTTGTGGGCTGAATTTTCTCAGCAGTTGTAAAATTTGTAGTGCACATCAATGCCATGTGATCGTTTATCCAGTTGAACAACACAAAATTCTTGACAAGGAATACGGCAGTATCTCGGAATTTAAATATTCACATGGCATACCTGCATTCTTGCATTTCGCACGGACAAACTATTGTAATGTGTGGGTGAAGAGAGCATGTATTTCCTCTGATCATTTACTATCAGTGTGCTGTAGAAGACTCACTGCATGTGACATCGTAGTGGTTGTGATTGACGATTTCAGTTTCTGTACTGCGCAAATCTTCATCGTAATTTGCTGCCATTTGCTGAAAACAGTTGAGAGCGAAAATGCCTGACATCCGTCGTCTCCAGTTTCCGTTCGGTTTGTTCGTAGTCAGTCATGCCAATACAAGTGATGACCACAATGACTCTTAGATTGTTGTTGGTTTTCAATGGATTGTTCAAACACGCCATTCGTTAATTAAAATCAGTACTTGAACAGAACCGATCTGAATAGGCACAACAACTTACGGAAACGTTGTACAATGAAGCAAAATTTTGTAAAATGAAGCACCGAAATTCACAATCGACACTAGATATAACACAACGTAAATAATAATTAAAACACAAACTTTCAGTATAACAGAAACATTTCAATAACTCAGAATATGACAAGTACAAAAAAGCACATTGCATATTGAATATATACATTGACTAAAAGATGAAATAAATAAAATGAAAAGGGTGAAATTACTAAGGTCAAACAGAGTTCTGACGAATATTGAACTAAAACACTTCGTTGAAAACGATGTCAGGATATTAAGACTACTTATTCAATGGAGTGTATGCTTATTATCACCGACTAGTGAACGTTGACGAGGAAGAGAAGATCCATGGTGATTCTAAAAATGTGACACCTAGCGTCATACATTGAATTCCGGGCTGCCAGTATATGGCATTTTTGCTTCAAGTTACAGTTTGCCTCTATTCGCTCCTACATTTTGTTTTAACCATTCACAAATATCTTCATTCCGTAATATTTGTAATCGCACATTTGTAAAATCTTCCTAACCTATCGTGTTGAATCATCCTCACAAATTGAGGATATTTGCGAAGAGATATTTGACATCAAGTGATATATTTTTTTATTTTTATTTCGATTACAGCTTGATTCCACACAGTATTTTCAGTACAAGTATGGAATTTTCAGCATGGATTTCGGTGGGTTTAGAATGGAACTCGGAGATAGATTGCTTTGTTTTCCCCTTCAAAATCCCGCGAAAACCTGTTACAAGACGTGGCATTCTATCAGTAGTATCTTCTATCTTTGATCCACTTGGGATACTGTCGCCACTGTTGCTTCCGGCAAAGCTGATGTTACAGTCACGCTGCAAACAAAATATTGGATGGGTTCAGTCATTGTCCTCACAAAACGAGGAAGTCTGGCAGAATTGGATAGGCGCCGTGCAGAGAATAGCGGCTTTGAGAATCCCTAGATGTATTGGACCCAATTTCGACTCTGAAAACTGCACCCAACAGTCACATATTCTATGTGATAAGGCAGAAGTAGAACGCATATTGAATGATCGACCGCTTGTACCATCAACATCGGATAGTAGAGATCATCTAACTCTCACGCCAAATCACCTACTATCGGTCTGTCGAAGCATAAGTATGGAGACTCCATCAGACACTGTAAGAAAGCCTGGCATGAGGGTTATTCTGTATAACATGATTCATAAAATCCTAGTCGGATTTTGGAAGTCGGTGAAAGATGAAGTCAATTCCCATCCTTAAATCAAGTCAACCTGTCCCGGATCAGCCTAGCATTGTTGCAACACAATTATCCATGCCTAACGTGTATATCCCACCTTGTTTAATGAACTGTGTACGTGTGTTTTTACTTCGATCCGTTTAGTCAGACAGTTGAACTCATGACCCAATCAGAGTATTTTTGTGAACTGTTATTTTACTGACCCATGTCTTACTTTGTATTATTCTGTTGAGTTTATCTTATTTATTGATTGGTTAAGTAGCCAATTAAATTCTATCTTTGTGCCTGTGCTCTGTCCATCTCTTATTTGGGTTCATTCTTCTATTGACTGCTTACCTGAACGGTCGTGTCTTATCCGGCTAGTTCGTAATTTTGGCTTTAACGTTATTCCGCTCTGATAGCGGTTCCTTGCTTTCTGTTAAGCATTGTGTATTGTACTCTTGAAACCGTTAAGGTTTGTTGTATATGTAATTATTGATTTGTTTATTATTAGTCCCGTAGAAACAGTGACCGGCTTCTTGTTTGTTCTGGACCGGGATAGCCTTTATCTACGCGTGACTTAATTTCAAGCGATATTGCGGTTGGAGTAGTACTTGCGAGGACATTGAACATAATATGAATCAATTCTTTGAGAAATGACAATTGTTTTTGAAAATAAGTGAATAACCGTAATTATTCTGAGACCTTAGAGACTTTGATCCATCTATCAGTCATAAAGTAGTCTCCAAGATATAAAATATAAACACTAGCTGCTAATCCCAGCAATGGATAACGTGACTAAAACATCATACTTCCGACTGCATCAACTGCCAATGCAATGGTTATAGAGTTTAAAGGCATGGAAAAGCTTTAGATTTTGCCCACAAAATTATACAAGCGAACATGGCTTAAAGGTTCAAGCCTTGTTTAGCTTTGCATTCCTGAGTAATTATTGAGACATGATACTGAGTGAATAATGGTATGTACCACTATGATGGCAAAACAGATTTTCGGTCAACAGAACAAGGATGATTATCGTCCCTGTGCGTGCAAAATATTTGAGATTACAAATAAGTGGACGCTGTGGTTGGCCTAAGTAAGACATACTTGCAAGTTTCCTCCTGGATTCCAAGTTTCCAAACGCCATTCCACACATGCCTATTGAATGAAGTCAAGACAGGGAAAGTCGTGCTGGATGGACATCCAGCATTACAGAAGAAGAAGAAGGAGTGATTAGTTTTGGCTCGATTCACCTAGATATACAACTGATATTTGCGTATATAGAAATAAGTGCTGAGAAGAGTCAGTCCGCAGATGTCTTGGTATGGTTATGAAGCTCGTCAACAAGCTTGAGAAGAAGCAGGTTCGATGATTGAATGACACCGAATTGGTGAAATTTCGAGGTCAGTGTGCTTAACACGAATGCGTGCAATGTGATCAAGAAGCAAGGTGGTAGGACGAATACTCGAGAATTACGCTATCGTGATAAATCAATTCACAAAACACTCTCTTCCTTTCGTTCAGTAATCCGTACGTATAATAGACACGGGACAATTGACTTAATCATCTCCGTTAGGTTTAAGTCTGTGTCATTCTTCGTCGAACTGCGCCCGCGAAGATTGTTTGTCGTTTCTACAATGAAGTAGATTTTATGAAAATATTCTCAACAGCCTGAAACACATTTGCTTGCTAGTGTGATCAGTCGACATGTGACAGAATTGAGTGTAAGACTGTCAATTATTTGATTCGATGCATAAATCTCCAAGGTTAGCTGGCTTGATTGAGTGTGTTCTATACATGATATTTACCCTACTCACAGTATTATTAAGATAGCTGTTTATGGATTTTGATGATATTCACGGATACTGCAGTCATGAGGATGTCTACAAGCACTTGTTATTCTGTTTTTATGGTTCACTCAAATTTGTCTGATTGTCGACCTCAGAGTTTAGCATCTCGACTAGACACGGTTTGGTCAACAGGAATTCCAAGACAATTAGGGTTACATTCGCGAAACCAATTCAAACATGATTCCATTATATGAGAAACATAAAAATGAAAATACAATATACATAACGATGTTGCATATATCTCAATAAACACTTACTAACCTATGAGCCAAAAGTTCCCTAATTCATAGAGTGTCTGGATCCTACAAAATGGTTTTAAATTGTGCGGATAAGACAGCAAATAAAGTACCACATAAAAGTGTGACAAGTTTGATTAGATAGAGTTTGATATTGCATACAATACAATGAGCGAAACTAATAAAAGCGATGGATGAAATAGTTATCCGAGTAGTTTGGGCACCGGAAGTTGATGGACTGCTCTAGAATAGTGCTTCACATAACCACCCTCAATCCTATCAAAGACATACTGGAATGTGCTCTCGTTTTCGCGTGGAAAGCACTCTCCGTCTGCAGCCACAGTAACTCGCTATAGAATAGCAGGCGAAACGAGGATTATGATGTATGGACATCCTAAGATATCCTATTAGTTTTTCAAACATTCCGAATATCCATACGCTCGATGAGGTATTTTACGTATTACATGTTATGTTTTATCACATCGCCCTTAACTGTGATTACCATCGCAATTCACAGAATTACTGGTATTATTAGTGGTAGCATTTGCTCAGTATATGCTAGTAAACTGGACATTCAGGTCAGTGTTATGTTTATTACCTGACCCGAGAATTCTCAAGGCACAGGAGAGTTTTGTAAGCCTGCAGGGCCTCTGCAACGTGGTTTGCTGTGTCCACTCAGATACTACAAGTAAGTGTGTAATTCGGAAGGAAAGTACGTGTCACGAAGTAGGAACTACATTTTCTTTACGCCTTGTTAGACTTCCTATTTCCATTGAACGTTGCATGAACGCCCTTCCATTTGTTCGACAAGGTGTTTCCCGCTTCACTGGCCCTCTGCTGTGCTGGTGTAAATAAAGGTTCATGAACAGCATTAGTCGTTCACAACATTGCGAATTGTCGGTCGGCACCAATCGATCGAAAATTCGGTTTCTTTAAGCCGAATCGGTGTTGAGCATGGTTTCCCGATTTGGAGGAAGAAACTTTGAATTTGATGCCACACAACAGATTTCATGAAGTTCAAAAACGCAATGGCAACAAACACAGAACACTGGGAGCCTCCATCGGGATACTAATATTCTCAGAAATGATGTGTGAGCGTATTAGTAATTGTGACTGTCAGGAGTACTTCTGTCGATAAACGGAGAACAGTAATGAAATCAAAGGCATTTAAATTGGATTGATGAGACTGGTTTATGCGTAGGACTAATTGTGATGTGCGTAGAAGTCTGTCTGAGTGGGAACTGCTTAACAATTAGAAACAACAAAATTCATTGAAGCTCATTCTGTGATGCAGAAGTAGCTTCACCATATCATCGTTCTCTGTAAGTTATACATCTTTTCGCAGAAGACCGAATGTAACTCAAGCTAAGAAATTAGAAATGGTTAGATGGAAACTTCGATCAGTTCTCTCCTAACCTTCAGGTCAAATAACTTGAATCAGTCCATTTCTAAATCAACTCAATACGAAGATCAAAGAATTGGCATAATAAATACAGTATAGGTTTACCATGAGAACCACTTTGTCTATGTAACTGTTATTAATAAGGTTTGATCGCATATTGTGTATAATTATGCAGTACTTTTCAAATTTATCTGGATGTCCAGGGTTTACCAGAAGTTTTGTTATCGGCCTATGTAAAATCCTGCGCTCTCTCTTTCCCAGTCAGGCTGGACAGTGTTCTCTAGTGCGTTTCACAGGTGGACGCGTGGTGTGGCCAATGTACTCATCTGTAAACTACAAGTAGACCGGTGTATGCGTGTTATACTTCCCGTGCTCCACTCCCTATCCCTTTTTCTGTCTCTCACACTACCTCTAAAACTGCGCTCATTATAACTCATTTTCTTCGTTATCTAAATCACTAACATATCTCCTCCTCACAATGAAATCTATCGAAAAATATACTTGGTTAATTGAATAAGAGAGAGTGGTGTGTGTGTGTGTGCTGTGACAGTCATTATCTCACATACCTTACTAGTTGAGTTTTGCAGTATGAGAATCATTTTCCTTATGTTACAGGAAATCAGGTAAATAAAACCTTCCGTAATTTATGCATCAATCAGTCGTTTGTTTCACCCACGGTGATCGGAATCACCTAAATTATTCTTTCCATATTAATTTGTTTATTAGATATATCACACAGATATAGATATATCACTGTGTGATATATCTAATAAACAAACCAATATGGAATCACTAACCACCACAGTGCCAAAGTTTTACAAATATAACTTAATTTTGTTAAGCTAGTTTTCTTTGATTCTGGTGACCTTATAGATAAAGAAAAGTAGAAAATTGTTTATGACTATGATAAAAATTATTATCACGCCACATTCTTTCAAAAAGATATGGGGTGATACTTTGAAGTATTTTTAGAAATCTTGAAGGTCTTACACGTGGCAAGTGTAAATTAGGTGGCATATTTTGATGAATAGACTTGTGTTTATTTTCTCTGATTGCGACGGTAAGGAGGAGGATGAAGAAAATGAAAGGTGTACTGTTGTTTATCATTCAAGCCTTCATAGTATTCAGCAAGCCAAGTGATTTACATACGTTATATCGAGCAGTGTAATTTGAGACTACACACAAGTGTTTCTGACAGATTCCGTGCAATCGCTTGATTATGACAACAGCAGTCACTGTAGACATTAGGAACACGTAGACAGAAACACTTGAAGACAAACTCATAATACTACACTGAATGATCGAAACCTCATGAATACACGCAGCCATATACGTAGACAGATATGTATATTCCTTGATCAGAGACCGATCACAAAATTCTTCACGTTAGCCTATTCGATCACTAATTAATACTGTGAAATTTACAGGGATAACCTCTGAAATTGTGCAGAAGAGGGTGTAATCAATTTAAGTCGTCTGATATCATTTCCTCAACAATAAAATCTAACACTCAAAATAGGTGAAGAAGATATGCTTGAGTGCACAAATAACACTGTTCATTCTGAGTTATTTTACTCCTAATATCATTTGGTGTAGTACGAAATAAAAGAGAAACTATGAAGCCCTATTAAGCAGATTAGTAGTGACATTCATTACAACGAACGATATATTGGTGAAGACATCTGGCCTGAGGAATATAACTGGTCTGTTGACAGTGTGTGGATCTGTGAGCACTAAGAATTCAAATCATGTTCGCATTTAAAATAGTCAAATGCTAAATTGCAGTAGTGATCGATAAGCATAGGAATGCCGAAACCAGCGAAAGACCACCACTCTGTATGCTGTGAATGTTCAAATGTATTCAGCTGAAATTAATAAAGGCCAAACTTATCTATCCTTCTCCATTTCCGCACAACAGACAGTGGAGTATGTTACACACGTTTTCATGCGCCCCTCTCTGAAATCACCTGCAGCCAGCTACAAATTGAAGTATTTAGATGAATAGATTTGAATGTATAATCAGGTGTTGAAACCACTGCAGAGACAACAAGCTTCACGAACCCTACGTCAAGCTGTACAACCAATCAATTTCAAAAGAAAACTGGCTATGTGAATGACCGAACTGCAGTGAAAATATTCAAACTCTGAATTTAACATCGTTCACATAAAAAGGACGTTCCACTTCGAATAAACTAGGCACATAGTTGCCAGTATTTGTGGGCTGAATTTTCTCAGCAGTTGTAAAATTTGTAGTGCACATCAATGCCATGTGATCGTTTATCCAGTTGAACAACACAAAATTCTTGACAAGGAATACGGCAGTATCTCGGAATTTAAATATTCACATGGCATACCTGCATTCTTGCATTTCGCACGGACAAACTATTGCAATGTGTGGGTGAAGAGAGCATGTATTTCCTCTGATCATTTACTATCAGTGTGCTGTAGAAGACTCACTGCATGTGACATCGTAGTGGTTGTGATTGACGATTTCAGTTTCTGTACTGCGCAAATCTTCATCGTAATTTGCTGCCATTTGCTGAAAACAGTTGAGAGCGAAAATGCCTGACATCCGTCGTCTCCAGTTTCCGTTCGGTTTGTTCGTAGTCAGTCATGCCAATACAAGTGATGACCACAATGACTCTTAGATTGTTGTTGGTTTTCAATGGATTGTTCAAACACGCCATTCGTTAATTAAAATCAGTACTTGAACAGAACCGATCTGAATAGGCACAACAACTTACGGAAACGTTGTACAATGAAGCAAAATTTTGTAAAATGAAGCACCGAAATTCACAATCGACACTAGATATAACACAACGTAAATAATAATTAAAACACAAACTTTCAGTATAACAGAAACATTTCAATAACTCAGAATATGACAAGTGGAAAAAAGCACATTGCATATTGAATATATACATTGACTAAAAGATGAAATAAATAAAATGAAAAGGGTGAAATTACTAAGGTCAAACAGAGTTCTGACGAATATTGAACTAAAACACTTCGTTGAAAACGATGTCAGGATATTAAGACTACTTATTCAATGGAGTGTATGCTTATTATCACCGACTAGTGAACGTTGACGAGGAAGAGAAGATCCATGGTGATTCTAAAAATGTGACATCTAGCGTCATACATTGAATTCCGGGCTGCCAGTATATGGCATTTTTGCTTCAAGTTACAGTTTGCCTCTATTCGCTCCTACATTTTGTTTTAACCATTCACAAATATCTTCATTCCGTAATATTTGTAATCGCACATTTGTAAAATCTTCCTAACCTATCGTGTTGAATCATCCTCACAAATTGAGGATATTTGCGAAGAGATATTTGACATCAAGTGATATATTTTTTTATTTTTATTTCGATTACAGCTTGATTCCACACAGTATTTTCAGTACAAGTATGGAATTTTCAGCATGGATATCTGTAGCCCAAATTTTTTGCAGGCCGACCATAGATATCGGGTGTGCGTCGGCCGGGGATCGAACCCCGGACCATGTGCATGGTCGGCGAGAGTCCTAACCACTGCGTGTTTGTCGTCGAGCTTCACATCATTAATACAGTCGACGAGTTCACAAAGGTTCACAAAATACCGTCTTCACTTCGTCTGGTAATCCGTACGGATGACAGACAAGGGACGTTTGATTTAGTCATTTCCCAGAAGCTTAGGTCTATGTGTTTTGCGTCGGAATGTGCGCGTGCAGTCTTCTTATAAATCAGATATAGTGAGATGGAAACTCCGATCAGTTTCTTCTAAATTACAGGTCAAGTAACTTAAATAAGCCCATTTCCAAATCACTTCCATGTGAAGAACAAAGCAACAGCATAATAAATAAAGTATAGTTTTACCATGAGAACAACTTCGTCTATGTAACTGTCATTACTAATCAGGATACAGCAACTGTCACACTACGATTGATGAGGATAGAGTGCATTTGCACTATGCCTTCATATTGTACCACAGGTAGATGTGTAGGGGACTTATGTTAGAGTTCACTAGTATTATAAAAAATATGAGAAATAAAATTCAAGTCAATGGAATGTTAAGTAACAGTATGTTACCAAAAATGCAACGACACGTTATATCAACAAAAGGGTTACTTGGAAATAAAGTTTAAGTCCTCTGCTACAAATTATTTATATAACCCACGGAGACGTTAGTTGTTTGGACGGAGTAGGTTGTAGCTGCTGTGTCCCGGTTGTAGAATTGTCTTCGGTTGAGCGTAGTGGACTCCTACAATAAATCCGAAAGATACAACATGGTGAGAGCTGAGCTAGTAAGCCTAAGAAACCAAGGAGAAGACGAAGTCTCCTACAGCAGAGTGTATTTTCCAGTCGTACACGGAAGCCAAGTGATTTCAACAAGAAGCGTTTTAAACAAAAATTATGTACAATATGTCTAATTTCTACAAATAACCAAAAAGTGTACAATCACATTGTTACGCACTCCACAGATGTGCATACGTTTAAAAGAGCAATGATTCGGGCGGATATGTTTCCGACGAAGACACTTTCAGTAATCCTCGGGATATTCTTACTTACCAATACAGCTGTAGCGGTAAATAATTCCCCAAAATTATTAACCACAGCAATCATCACTCAACATTGGATGCTGACCATCACTGTTTAAGTCGACTTCTTTAGCTGAAGGCTTCCGGTCAAGCATCCCCGCCATTTGGTACTCCGTCGTGTCATGTGCGCGCACGATTACTAGCTAGCTAAGCATTCACCTCTACCCGCAATTTTGTCCCGAAATATACTACGTAATTTGGACGACAAAATCTGGACTTTTGCTTTATCTTTGGTACTCGAAGAACGAACACTGTAGAAGTTGTTGGTATAAGATCTTGCGTTAGTATAATGAGTACAACTTGCGAGCGTCGATACCATCAATCCCTAAACTGGTGAGCCCAACCACGAACTACATCTTCAATTCACACGCAGATAAACCCGGTGAGTTCGTTCCTTTTTGTGTTTATTCTTGTACTATATTGTTATCGGCATACTCTTTGTCATGACTGACCCTAGCCCCAAGGTTATTCGCATACGCTCCAGCGCCAAAACAATCCATCTAGTACCATATTGGCCAGATAATGCTGAAACGTGGTTTCAGATTGCTGAGTCTGATATTTTTGAACATGGCATAACTGATCAACGTTCACAGTTCCTTGCAGTTATTCACGCCCTACCGCGGGAATTCAGCAGGTGCGTAACTCTGCGGATGTCGGTAAGTAACTCGTACGAGTCGCTCAAAGCATCCATCCTCAAGAGAAACGTTCTCACAGATCGACAACGTCTGGATGAGTTATTTCGTAACATCGAGTTAGGAGATCAGTCAGCCATGAGCATGCTGGCAAGAATCAAAGAGATCATTGGCCAAAGTCAGTTCAATGAAGGACTGTTCAGAGAACTATTCTTATCCAAACTGCCACAGTCAGTTCAGACTGTACTTGTGACACTTCAGGGTGTTCTCTTGGATGACTTAGCTGTCTCTGCAGATAGAATTCTGGAGATAACGAAACGGCCAGTTACCGAAGTATACTCTGTTACCGAATAGACTTCGAGGAAGGATTCTGCAATGATAGAGTTATGCAACTCCGTCCAGCAGATGCTTAGGTCAAACAAGACTAGCAATTCCTCCTATCGTCGTTCTAAATCCCCTCAACGGCGAAACGCACGTGGACGATCTAAGTCCAACACACGTTCTCTCAAAAATCCTGACTGGTGTTGGTATCACAACACCTATGGCCAGGAAGCGAAATGTTATCGAAAACCTTGTAATTTCGGCAAAGCCTCCAAGTCTGTGGGAAACTATCCCGCCGGCACGCGTTAGCGGCAACCGTCGCCGGTGGCACTAGCCGCTTACTTTACATCCATGATGTAATGAGCCAGACTAGATATCTAGTCAACACAGGCGCCGAAGTCAGCGCCCTTCCTGCTACAGCAGCACATCGACAGAAGGATCCTAACTTCAACCTACAGGCTGCAAATGGAAAACCAATTGCAACCTATGGTCGAAAATACGTCTATCTGAACGTAGGTTTACGCAAACCTATTCAGTGGATTTTCCTAATCGCTGACGTCACAATGCCCATCATTGGCACGGACCTACTTAATCATCATGATTTGCTCGTAGACGTCCGCCGTAAACGACTAACTGACAACACTACTAGTTTGTTTATCAAAGGCATAACTTACGTAGGCCCCAGCTTGTCAATCGTTAAGATGAAAGCAATCCTCGATCCAACTTTTCAACCGATTGTTGACAAATATCCGGAACTCAATCGCCCATCTAACGATCTCCCGTGTATAACCAGCAATGCTTTGCACTACATCATAACCTCAGGACAGCCCGTGACATCTAAAGCACGACGACTGGTCCCTGACAAACTGAGAATTGCCAGAAACGAATTCGATCATATGCTCACCCTTGGCATCATTCGGCCATCGAATAGTCCATGGGCATCCCCATTGCATTTGGTACCGAAAAAGGATAGCAATGGTTGGCGATCCACTGGTGATTACCGGCGAGTGAACGCCAAAACAACCCCTGATTGCTACCCTTTGCTTCACATACACGACTTAACGACAACGTTATCTGGAGCATGTATATTCTCCAAAATCGACTTGGTTAAAGCATATAACCAAATCCCGATGGCAACGGAAGATATTCCAAAAACGGCTATCATCAGGCCTTTCGGACTTTTTGAATTCCTACGTATGCCATTCGGCCTCCGGAATGCGGCCCAAACATTCCAACGCTTCATCGATGAAGTATTTCGCGGTCTCGACTTTGTATACGCATACTTAGACGACTGCCTCATTGCCAGTCCAGGTAAGGAAACTCACCTAAGACACTTGGACTTGGCATTTGAAAGGCTACGCCAACATGGTGTTACCATCAATATACAGAAGTGTCAAATAGGCGTTGACTCACTCGATTTTCTGGGTCACACTATTGAATGTCAGGGCATTCGCCCACTGGCTACTTCGGTCGATCACTCTACGAAAACGCGTTCTGGACGTCACGTTAGATTCCCAGAATACCTTCACACCTATTTCACATAACTGAGTGACACATCAATTTTTTTATGTTGCATCACTTAACACAAGTAAACGATGTTTTTTCTATAACCGTACATTAAACATGCACTTAGAAAAAATTTAAATTAGATGTATATTTTTTTTCCCGATATTTTGAACTTTACATTATTTTACTGTATAGTAGATGCATGTCATTTTTTTTGTAAAAAAACGCTTATTTGGTACATTTTCCTTGACAAGGTTCTCAGCATTCTTGTTTTCTTTTCCAGGTGCAACGGGCACTGGACAGGAAACAAACGAAGCACGGAACCCAACGAACAACATCGAGGAAGCTATGTACAGACACCCTATTAGCATAGGCAGACAGACCAGCAGGCTCTCGATCAAGCCGCTCGGAAGATTTTTTTCACCCATCAGGGAACCATCGAGATTATTTTACTTCCGGCTGGTCATGTCTTAGGGTCCTCACAAACCCACTAGGGGGGAAAGAGCTGTAGCGGTAAATAATTCCCCAAAATTATTAACCACAGCAATCATCACTCAACATTGGATGCTGACCATCACTGTTTAAGTCGACTTGTTTAGCTGAAGGCTTCCGGTCAAGCATCCCCGCCATTTGGTACTCCGTCGTGTCACGTGCGTGCACGATTACTAGTGTAGTGACCGATTTTATTACTCATAATCGTACTATACTTTCATTGTGTAATTGTACTTTCATTTGTTTATTACTCTAAATCATGCATGTTAACAATTGATACTTTTTGTGCTCGCTCGATTTTTGAATTTTGATTGCTGCAATAATACACTGTCGTATTCCTTCGCAAGTGCCTTTTTAATTACGTTGTGGATGTCGAGTAATCACAACGTTAGGACACAAATATAAACGCGAAGAAGTACTAAGATATACGTGCATTCTAGTTCAGTCAAAATAGAGCAGCAACAAATTGGCGAGCCCGACATAGCTGAATGATGGACTACATCATTTCGAAGTATACACAGTGGAATAAATCATCTTTGCCATCGCATTAACTTTTATAACTTCATAACATTTGGATGTATAATTACTGATATTTCTGCTAAAAGTACCTCCGGACCTGGCGGCACATCGACTGCTATCCTTGTTCACTCTGATACTCAAGCAGCAGGCTGTTATGCAACACCTCAATTCCAGTTCTCTGTCCTCAAGCTTCAGCATTGTCTACAGGTGGTCAAACACTCTTACAATGGTCTGCAACTCCATTTACTCAAGCCGGTCCTACAGCTGTTCGATTACAACAGTTTACCCAATCACCTCAACAACAACAGATTCAAGCACAAGCTCATCAGTTACAACCAGCTCAACAGCAAACTTCTATCCAGCAACATCAGCAACAACCAACAATGATGGCAACTGACGTCCCTGTCAGCGGTCAACCTTGTACTGTAGCTGCACGCTCCTATGCTACTCCCCAGTTTATCACTCTGGCACCAGGAGCTCCATTAAAAGTTATGACTGTTGTTCCTAACGGTCAGCTGATTCAAACCACTGGTTTACCACAGCTTGTGCCAACTGCTCTTGTTGGAATGGCTATCAATCAACTAACTTCTACTCTCCAACCTCAGCAAACATCAATTCAAGTTACTCCTCAACGCCGAGTAACAACATCCCAGCAACAACAACAACATACTGACGGACGTTCACTTTCAACCGTATCAGCAGCTACTGCTGCACTCTTCTCTGGCACAGCCATCTCTTCTTGTACAATTCCTTTTGTACAACAAGCTTTCATGGAAACAGAGGTAACTGAATGTTTACCCAAGCCATTTCCATACTTCCTTATTACTATACTACTAACTGTATGTTAAGATATAAATCTATTCTGTAACTCTTTACAATAACAACCTCATTATTATTCTAATAATAATTTTTCTGCTTTTATTGTTACATGTTGCACAACTTTCTAAACATTTTAGTTCGTTTCAAAGTTGTTAGCATTTTCGAATATATGCAGTTATAATCGAACCTCAGAAAACTAAAAAGCTTCAATTCGGTTTTCATATTTTTTTGTCCTTGTAATTTACAATATCATTCCGAATACAGGTAAACTTCATTTACCTGCATTCTACGGAGGGGCTATTGTAGTGACCGATTTTATTACTCATAATCGTACTATACTTTCATTGTGTAATTGTACTTTCATTTGTTTATTACTCTAAATCATGCATGTTAACAATTGATACTTTTTGTGCTCGCTCGATTTTTGAATTTTGATTGCTGCAATAATACACTGTCGTATTCCTTCGCAAGTGCCTTTTTAATTACGTTGTGGATGTCGAGTAATCACAACGTTAGGACACAAATATAAACGCGAAGAAGTACTAAGATATACGTGCATTCTAGTTCAGTCAAAATAGAGCAGCAACAAATTGGCGAGCCCGACATAGCTGAATGATGGACTACATCATTTCGAAGTATACACAGTGGAATAAATCATCTTTGCCATCGCATTAACTTTTATAACTTCATAACATTTGGATGTATAATTACTGATATTTCTGCTAAAAGTACCTCCGGACCTGGCGGCACATCGACTGCTATCCTTGTTCACTCTGATACTCAAGCAGCAGGCTGTTATGCAACACCTCAATTCCAGTTCTCTGTCCTCAAGCTTCAGCATTGTCTACAGGTGGTCAAACACTCTTACAATGGTCTGCAACTCCATTTACTCAAGCCGGTCCTACAGCTGTTCGATTACAACAGTTTACCCAATCACCTCAACAACAACAGATTCAAGCACAAGCTCATCAGTTACAACCAGCTCAACAGCAAACTTCTATCCAGCAACATCAGCAACAACCAACAATGATGGCAACTGACGTCCCTGTCAGCGGTCAACCTTGTACTGTAGCTGCACGCTCCTATGCTACTCCCCAGTTTATCACTCTGGCACCAGGAGCTCCATTAAAAGTTATGACTGTTGTTCCTAACGGTCAGCTGATTCAAACCACTGGTTTACCACAGCTTGTGCCAACTGCTCTTGTTGGAATGGCTATCAATCAACTAACTTCTACTCTCCAACCTCAGCAAACATCAATTCAAGTTACTCCTCAACGCCGAGTAACAACATCCCAGCAACAACAACAACATACTGACGGACGTTCACTTTCAACCGTATCAGCAGCTACTGCTGCACTCTTCTCTGGCACAGCCATCTCTTCTTGTACAATTCCTTTTGTACAACAAGCTTTCATGGAAACAGAGGTAACTGAATGTTTACCCAAGCCATTTCCATACTTCCTTATTACTATACTACTAACTGTATGTTAAGATATAAATCTATTCTGTAACTCTTTACAATAACAACCTCATTATTATTCTAATAATAATTTTTCTGCTTTTATTGTTACATGTTGCACAACTTTCTAAACATTTTAGTTCGTTTCAAAGTTGTTAGCATTTTCGAATATATGCAGTTATAATCGAACCTCAGAAAACTAAAAAGCTTCAATTCGGTTTTCATATTTTTTTGTCCTTGTAATTTACAATATCATTCCGAATACAGGTAAACTTCATTTACCTGCATTCTACGGAGGGGCTATTGTAGTGACCGATTTTATTACTCATAATCGTACTATACTTTCATTGTGTAATTGTACTTTCATTTGTTTATTACTCTAAATCATGCATGTTAACAATTGATACTTTTTGTGCTCGCTCGATTTTTGAATTTTGATTGCTGCAATAATACACTGTCGTATTCCTTCGCAAGTGCCTTTTTAATTACGTTGTGGATGTCGAGTAATCACAACGTTAGGACACAAATATAAACGCGAAGAAGTACTAAGATATACGTGCATTCTAGTTCAGTCAAAATAGAGCAGCAACACTAGCTAGCTAAGCATTCACCTCTACCCGCAATTTTGTCCCGAAATATACTATGTAATTTGGACGACAAAATCTGGACTTTTGCTTTATCTTTGGTACTCGAAGAACGAACACTGTAGAAGTTGTTGGTATAAGATCTTGCGTTAGTATAATCCGTACAACTCGCGAAAATCGATACCCGCAGTCTCTAAACAGCTCTTTAGAAAACTGATTCTTCTATTCAATATGGCAAGCTTGACAGAAAACTTAGGAGGTGTATCAAGTTATTTGACTGTGACAGGGGCCTTGCTCTGTATAAAACCACCGAAAATACCCACTGAGTCATGAAGAAAATAAAAGACAAATACAGAGAAGAAAATGTTTTCGATAAAGGAACATCTGGTGAACCTGTTGTTGCTGATATATTTTGATTAAACTAGCGTATACATATATCCTAATACTTCTTCTCGTTTATATATTGTGTCCTAACGTTGTGCTTACTCGAAACACACAACGTAAATCAGAAGACACTTGAGAAGGTGTAGGAATGTGTAATCTCGCCGTAATCAAAATTCAAAACTTGAGCGAATACAAATGTATCAATTGTTAACACGCAAGATTTAGAGTAATAAACAAATCGAAGTACAATTACACAATGAAAGTATAGTACGATGATGAGTAATAAAATGGGTCACTACAAACCCTGAACATTCAGACACATTTGAAAATTCCTTCATAATCATACAAAACCCCTCAAAGGGAGTGAGACCGAGGCAACGGGATATAGAGGGGGCACCAATGATCCATAATTTAAAGCCCAGGTTATACATTGGCAAGAAATATGTCCAATCCTAATCTCTAGCATCGTCATCATAAAAAGTCAATTCTCTCAATACTTGTTATCCCATTACATTTCTTATCCAATCATCCAGTTGATTTCTGCTATTATTGCGTTTTTCAATTCCTATTTTCATTACCATTTCTCATATCGAAAATTTCTGCCTATTCTGTTGTCACCATATTTTCTATCCGGAATTGCACAAAAATACTCAGTTTTGCAATAGTTATGACCTATGCTTTTCATCCAACCTTCCTGTTTATTATAACATTTCGGTGTTTATTTGAGATTTTATTAATTTGCCAAAACAATTATTATAGATTGTTGCTTGTACTGCAGTTGCAGATAGAAGAGCACACAGTATAATTAGGCTGTCACACATTTTCTGTGGATAACAAAATTCGGCGGGATGCACAGCAGTGTAGTTACCGTGAAATCGACTGATATTCGGGCTTCAACTGTATATTGTAATCTCCCATGAGGTGGAAAGTGTGTAACTATTGTTTTTATAAGTGAATGCAACAGACAAGTTCATTCGAATGGTGGAATGAGATTTAGGATAGGGTGGGGGGCATGGAATCTAGTTTATCAAGATAGTCAGGCGATACAACAACTATCTGGACACTAGGTCATCCGAGATTTCAAGTGCATAGTCAGATTCGTTTGACATTTTACACATACGAATACAAGTTGGACAACCGAACAAAATTGAAGTTATCATCAAAACAGAATAGCAGGTTGTTTGTAGACATCCTAACGACTGCAGCTAACGTGAATTTCATCAAATTCCATAAGCGGCTATCTTAATAATACTCTAAATCAAGTCAGCTAACCCTGAGGATTCCTTGAGTTAAATACACAAACTGTCAATCTCACACTTAGTTCTTTCACATGTCGACTGATCCCACTAGCAAGCAAATGTGAATTAATGTGTTTCAGGTCATTGGGAATATGTTCGGGAAATCCACTTCACTGTAGATGCAACAAAGAAGGCTTCATGCACACGGTCCAACGAAGAATGACACAGACTTAAACCTCACGGAGATGAAAAAGTCAAATGTCCTGTGTCTGTACGGATTACCAGACTAAGTGATGACAGTGTTTTGTGAATTGATTTGTCACGATATCATAATTCTCGAGGAATAATTTGAGTAACAACTCGCTAAATGACCACATTGCACATCTTCATGTCAAGCAAATTGACCTCGACATTTCGCCAATTCGGTGTCATTCATCGAACCTGTTTCTTCTCAAGTTTGTTGATGAACTTCATAACCATACCAAGACATCTGCTGACTGACTCTTCTCAACACTCTCTATGCTGTGAATGTCCAAATGTATTCAGATGAAATTAATAAAGACCAAACTTTTCTATCCTTCTCCATTTCCGTACAACAGACATTGGAGTATGTTGCACACGTTTTCATGCGCCCCACATCATCTACTGATTTGCTACATGCTGCATCATTGTGGTGATTGATAAATTCTATCACTGTTTTGTTTCAATACTTACTGTTTTCTGTTAATATATTTTACATATGATTTACAAATAATTCCGCCAAGCACAAAACCCTTAATTTATACATCTCTGTGTTGTTGGTTGATTTCCTGTAATTTCTTCATTGAGAAATACTCATATTACAAATAATAATAAACTCCAGTGGGGGCTCAGTTCAACAAACTTGTTCGTGCTTCAAATCAGAAGATTAGAGACTTCATTCTTCAACTTCAGATACAAGCTTCAAAGTGCAACTTTGGAGGTCAGCTCCATACTCAACTACGTGATCGTCTAATTGCTGGAATCAATATTCCTAAGTTAGAGAAAGAGTTGATTCAGATTCCTTCCTGCAAATTTCAAACTGCCAAGGATTTATGTATTACATATGAAGACGTCAACAGTGACTACCCAGCTACCACTACGTCAGAGTCTGATGTCACGCTGTCCAAAGTTGATAATAAAAGTGTTCATAGAAAGAAATCCGAACCGCCGTCCACATGTAATGGAATGCAGACAGAAAGCAAAAACATCAAACCGTGTTTTTCATGTGGAAAGCTTCATCTACGAAGCACTTGTCGTTTTCGGAGTGCGAGGTGCCATAAATGTGATAAAATTGGGCACATCAAGTCTGTTTGAAGAAGTTCAAATACTTACGCTACTCATGATTCTCCCAAACTGTCTGATAAAATGAATTCAATGTCTCTTTCAACTTTTCACAATACTCAATCTCATCTAATGAGAACCTTCACTACAAGTCCAGACAAGTCCCACTGTTTTATAATCGATACTGGGAGTACTGAATCTATAATTTCTAAGAAAGATTTACTATCGCTTTGTAGGCATGCTCAGGTAGACCCTACTACTAGTTCAATTACAGGCATAACTGGTCATAAACTACCTCTTATTGGTGCAACTAACATTTGTCTGAAGTCAGACAGTGGTAATTTTGTGAATATCCACTTTCTTGTTAGTGAATATGGTCCATCTTTATTGGGATTGAAAGCCCTTACATTGTTGAATGCCGAAATCTCACTTTGTACTGAGTCGTTTGATGAATCTTTGTTCAGAGAATTAGTCCTCCAATGTTCAAAGAGTGTGGGTGGCATGAAGATTCAGCCCATCCATCTTGAAATAGAGGATGATCCTATCTTCCTAAAGCGCCGAATAATTCCATATGGTTTGCGAGCTGCAGTTAAGAAAGAGTTAGACAAGTTAGTTGAGCAGGGCATATTTATGCCGGCTGAATTTTCGAATTGGGCTACTCCCATTGTGGCGCCACTCAAGGCTGATGGGAAAACACCAAGAATTTGTGGTGACTCCCGTCTTACACTCAATAGTCGTCTTCTACAGCAAAGTTGCACCACGCTAGAAAGCGAAGACATTCTCTACAAGCTACATGGCTCCAAATACTTTAACGAAATAGATCTAAAAGATGCTTATTTGCGAATTTCCTTTGGCGAAGCTTCTAGTGCATTAACAACCATTATTACTCCATTTGGATTGTTCAAGTATAAATTCTTACCTTTTGGTTTAAAGGTTTCACCTGCAATTCCATTATGGGTAAATTTTTATTTTAATAGAGTCTCACAGTGTTATACAGTAATATTTAAAATTATACAATAATATTTAAAAAAAACACAAATCAAAAAATTCAACAAACTTATTGAAGAAAAGAAAACAGCAAATGAACATCAGTGAATATTACTGTATAACACTGTGAGACTCTATCAAAATAAAAATTTACCCGTAATGGAATTACATTCTACCACATTGCCCAAGTTTTATTCTTATATCAATGTTTCACCTGCAATATTTCAAAAAGTAATGAATCAGCTGATAGATGGATTAGATAGTGTTGAGTCTTACCAAGACGACATTATAGTTCATGGTCCGAACATCGAATTGCATAATGAACGTCTTTTAAAGCTGTTCAGGCGTTTCTGTCAGAAAAATGTTCTCGTTAATCCATCTAAATGTCATTTTACTTTGTCGTCTGTGTCATGCTTGGGATACACAGTGGACTCTGAGGGTTTCAGACCTGATGCTAGTCGTTTGGCACCTCTAATTCAAGCACCGTCACCTAATAATATGTCGTCCTTGAGATCATGGATTGGTACTCTTCAGGTTTACTCCAGATTCATTCCCAATTTCACTCAACTATTATCTCCACTTTTTGATATTGTCTCCAGTAAACAATTTAAGTGGGAACAACAACATGAGGATATCTTGCGAAAACCTTTGGAGTTTCTTAATAAACAAGCTTTCTTAAGACCTTTTTCATCGAAAGATAAGTCTGTTCTTACTACAGATGCTTCTCCTACGGGTAAAGCCGCAGTACTTGAGCAAAATGGACAACCTGTTATTTGTATTTCAAGATGTCTAAGTAAGAGTGAACAAGGGCACTCACAAACCCAGAAAGAGGCTCTAGCAGTTGTATGGGCAATAAGACGCTTGCACAAATATCTCTTTGGTACTAAGTCTCACATAGTTACTGATCATCAGGCTTTGAAATTCATTTACAATCCAGAAAAATCTCTGAATAGATGCAGTTTAGAACTAAGTGCATATGATTACACTATTGAACACAGATCGGCTAAGGATATACCTCATGCATACTTCTTATCTCGTTATTCATTATTTGAAAATTCTGCTAATGACACTGATTGTTTGTTAGTCCAACCGTTACCTGTGGATACAGTTCGACTTATAAACGATTCTCGGAAATATTACGGATGCGTTATAAATGCAACAAAAAGGGGTTGAAATATTCAGTGTAAGCGAAGATTCCCGGACTTTTATAGGCGAGGAGATGAGATTTCAGTCCATCCTGAAGGATTTCCATGTCTGAATGACAGAATTATTATTCCTCCGACATTAAGATCTGCGATTTTGGATGATCTTCATTCTGCTCATCTGGGAGCTTATAGGATGAAATCATTAGCACGTCTGTAGCACGCCTAATGTGCTGGTGGCTGGAAATTGATGCTGACATTAACAAAAGATCGAAGAGCTGTTCCAGCTGTTTGCATAAAATGTCCTATGAGAAGTCGTCGTGGAAACCGTGGCCTACGTCTTGTGAGGTTGGCAGCGTATTCATTCAGATTACTGTGGTCCATTCTTAAATCCATACTATGCTTTAATTATTGTGGATTCTTATTCTAGATGGCCAGAAGTTATTATTACAGATAGTCCTAATGCAAAATTCACTCGCAGAGCGTTGAGAAAGATTTTTAGTCGAGAAGGAATTCCAGATGTCTTAGTTACTGATAATGGTACTCATTTCACTGAGAATAATTTCAATGATTGGCTTAAACATTTAGGTTGTCGTCATCTGTACACAGCACCACGTTATCCTCAGTCTAACGGTTTGGCAGAAGATTTTGTACGAACAATAAAGAGTGCCATAGCATCAATGAGTCCTAAGAATTTTGATGAGCTAGAGAGATGTGTAGATAACTTCCTACTTCGCAATACGGAGCATACAAGTACCCATGAAAGTCCTGCTAAACTGTTCAAATCTCAACTTAGGGAAGATCTTCTTACAAGGTCTCAACAGGGATTTCTCAAAAGTAGGTCTTGCGTTACTTACCATTTCGACTTTTTCAACTGCATCACTAGTAGTCGCGAAGCACGTCAGCTAGTCGTTGTTCTCTTCTTTGATATATCTAGGGCATTTGACATGGTATTTCACGGTATTCTCTTTGAGAAGATGGACTCATGTGGAAATCGCAATCCATTACTGAACTGGTTAAAATCGTTTCCAAGCAACATGGTACAAATAACCAAAGTCGGATCTGTATTGTCTCATCCTAGGCAGATCTCAATTGAGGTTGTGCAAGGTAGTGTCCTAGGGCCACTTTTATTTACAGTATACATTAACAGCATTTGCAACTGCTTCACCTCAGGTAAACCATTCCTATATGCTGACGAACTCAAAGTCGTTTACTCCCGCTACGCTAATGAATTAAGCGGTATGGTAAATAAAATAAATCTTGAGCTAAGTAGTCTCGCAACATGGTGCACTGAATCCTGTCTTAAGTTTAACATTGACAAATGCGGCTGGATTTGCATCGGAATCAGTAACCTTGACCTAAATCTTGAAATATATGGGCGTAAACTAGCCAAGCTCAACTCAGTCGCAGATCTCGGCATCAGACACTCTAGTACCTCAACGTTCTCTGAAAACACTGATTATGTCACATGTACAACACGAAGGCTCCTAGGATGCATAACTAGCAATTTGTTTTTTTGTGAAACTAAGGTAGCCCATAACACTAGTGATTTACAGATCATTCAGAAATCCATATCAGACCTGCAGGATAAATTTGAAAGTATCACTGCTTTCATTCAACTTTTTGATCCATCACAAGATATTTGCTTCACCTCTCAAATCTGAGCGCCTGCTAGACTTGTTGACTGCAGATGCTGTAAAGAGGGTGATGTCGTCATACAATGTCTTAGGATATAACATACCAGACATGTCCCCAAAGCCCTCTGTCTACAGGCGTGCAACATTTCATTATCTGACTGCCAGGTTCTGAGTCTTCGCAAGAAATCTGCAAACCACCCATGCTCTGTACTCTTCAAATTTAAATCTGTTGACCTAGTTAAGAAATTTTTGGAGTCTGGTAAAATTCTCGGCTCCTCAACACCTTACACCAATATCAGGATTGTACTTGATTTAACTTCCTGCCAAAGACGATGCCGCGCAGGAAAACTAAATGAAGATAACCCCAATAAGACGGCCGTTGTTAATACTTCCCTCGTTGGTTTGCCTAATGACCAAGAAAACCAGTTAATATCGGATGCACAAACTAACGGTAGTCAAGTAACTGTTGAAGACTCAGTTCTAAATACTGAAATCGCAGACATAGAAATGTCAGCAGATCAAAGTATTGATGTGCATCCCTTGCACACTGACTCGAATGCCATACGCTCGAAAACGCCTAAGCTGAAATCAGTCGTATACTCTGAGTCTCTCCAGAAGTCATATACCGCACAACCTCTTAGCCCGGCTACTGTCAAGCAGCAATCACATGTGGCCACCCAGGTTGGAGTAAATTCAAGGCGATATGATAAACGTCCTATTTCTGTAAGGAACACCAAAAGAACTGTTTAGACTATTCAACAGAAATCCGGTTTATTAGGTAATCCTACTAGTCACCAGCAGCCCAAATTACACAAGCCGACTAATAGTGAAAAACCTAAACCAAACGCTAGGTCCGGAACACCAAAGCCCACAAGTACGAAAGTTTCAAAAGGGTCACCGTTTCATTCTAATGATGGACAGTCATCTAAACTTAGTCATGTTACTCAAGTTAGACGTAATTCACATACCATAGGAGCTTACTCATTTCCGACTACCACTGCCAGTCCTATGACAACAAAAACAATCGTCACATATCTCCCCAACCACTTCGAAAACACATAGTTGCTCAGCCCCTCACGAATGCACCCCCAACTATGATGTACGGGAAAAACCAGTCTGAGAATACAGACATTAGGTCAGAAACACGTATAGTGCCCTGTCATTCTTGTCATGCATACAGTAGGAGGCAAATGCCAATTGCAGCACAATGCTCATCATGGCCTAGCAAGTACTGTAACCAGACACCTGGACCTTAATCATGCGCACACAACAACACGCCGATCACACATTCCGGTTATAACTATGCAGATAACACGGCTCTAGCTAACTCATATGACCAAAATTTTCTCCAGCGACAACTGGCAGAAACGCCAGGGATCATGCACGTGGCACGCATGATATCAGACCAATTCCCTGCTGTTATAGCGAACAGCTTACAACAGGGAAACTGCTTCTTCCCCGGCAGATAGCAAACACCTTATTCACACCTGATACCAACAGTAATACTCTAGATTATCATACTAGTATCTCTCATAGCACACAATATCTAAACGACCAACTACGCACGAGTGACTTTTCACAACCCATCCCTAAGTATCAAATTGATGAAAATGTCTCTAGTGATCAAAAGGTAGTAAGTAATGAGTTCGATAACGACTGCATGTATTCAGTTGACAACCATAGAGTATTTTATTACGACATCGCCCATGCACTGAAACCAAGTAGTCAAAGTCTATCCGTCATCCTCATAAATGCTAGATCAGTTCTTAACAAACACTTAGCATTATGTACGTTAGCCTCTATATGCAATCCGTCGTTGATCATGATCACTGAAGCCTGGTGCTCAAGTGATATTGTAACAACAGAAGGCAAGGGTCAGGCAACAGATCATTTATTAAGGAAATCAACGCATATTTATATATTTTCATGTACATAACTATGGATATTTAAGCAAACAAACACAGTCTTCCGATTGGTTGCTTCTCACGTAAAGTTAATCTTTCATCTATTTGTGACTGTTTCTTGAATGTCAAATCCTCTATATGTTAACTGCTTCCGCCTACGCAAAGTCTGCTGTGGTCGGTTTTGGATCAATCTTTGTTCACATTTTCTCACGACAAATCTTGAGAACGTAAATAATGACGTAAATTACTGTATCCCAAATCGGCTAGTAGACAGCTCTCACCACAATATTACGGATGATAGCTTATGGATTGATAAGTACAATCTTTTTCGAGGGGATACAGTAACAGGTCGTCGGGGTGGAACACTTATATACGTTAAACAACCCATTTGTGCAACGCATTTTAGTCACCCTATTCTGTCACAACTTAATTACTCGGTGTGGGTCGAAATAAAAGTTCTCAGAAGTAAACCTATCCTTATAGGTTTTGTTTACCGACTGCCATCATCTAACTGCGAATACGATAACGTGCTCAGCAACATATTCAATGTTGCATCCAATCTTCCCTTCAGTTATAATTTAATTGGAGGTGACTTCAATCTGCCTGATATATCATGGCGTACACTTCAAGGACCCTCGAGGTATGATAATCTTCTTAATTCCATCATTACAGGAGGATGGACGTAACATATAAGTGTACCCACTAGGTCCGATAACATCCTTGATCTTATATTCACGATCAACGTAGCACCATCCACGAGACATGTGGGACATGAATTCCTAGGTAGCCATCATAAAATAGTAGCCTGTTCGTTACTACAGACATGACGACTTATCATCGTTAATCGCTATCAAAACAATCCTCATTAGAATCTATGATTTGAAAAATCTAAGTCTTAGGAATAAAGAAACGCGGGCCATTCAGTCGCCACATAACACTGGAGAAATAGCAAAACTCTTGAAAAATAGGTTAACAAACTCCAAATCAACATATCCAAAAATAATACACCTAGGCGGGTGAAATTTTCATTGATATCTTTTGCAGCAAGTGAGTGCTTATCAGGTTGTTTAACAACTGAAGAAATACTAGATTTAGTATTGGTAACCATATCAAGCTTCATTTTAGGGTCACAAGGTGGAGGGCTTCCTTTACGGTTTAGGTGGTGTTTTGTATTGACATCAGTGGGGCCGATTGTATCCTTTTGGGGATTTATTTCATATGCCGGGATACTTTGTTTGGCACGACGCTGGATTGGTGTCCTGTCGTGAATAATACGTACATTTTTAAAGCTACTTGCTTTCCTAAAGAGATGCCGGTTATTTACAAAGCGGCTAGCATCCACAATGCTATTAAACTCGAACATTATTGGACAAGATGTATTAGCTGAAGATTTACGCAGTCGTTTGCAGGTACAATGGGAATCTGGTATTTCACATGCCTTTAGAAGTGCGTTTTTCAATGTTTTAATGTTCGTACTGTTGGGCACATTGAAAACAATTGCATTATACATGCACTGAACCCGCTTGATCACTTCCGTGGAAATATGGTCTATAATTCTCTCACAAGACTGTAGCGTATCATAGTCAGGATAATCAGCAGGCTTTATCAGATACCTAAGGGGTAAGAGATCATGGACTAACGGAAGGATGTTTGTGCTTTCCAGGCTATTGGCTTGGTTGGATGCGTTTTGCGTAGGCAATGAGCAATTTGTTTTTTTCAAATTTGGCATTAGGTTGGTGTACATGGGTCACTGATGACCGATGGAAATTTTTGCGATGGGGGCTTTATCGTTAGGAGTGGCGGTGTTGCTGCAATCTGCCCTCTGTGCCGGCATATGTGTAGACTGCTCAAAAGCATCCAATTGAATGGAACTAGATGACAGTAAATCTGCCTGTGTATTGCAATGATTATCAAGGCCAACGCCTAAGATTACTAAGCATTTGAGGGAGTTAACATTTGACACAGTCAAAAGATTTGATATTAGTATGTATAGATGATAGTGAGGCTACATGTATGTTCGGACCTTCTGACTGGCAGTCCTGAGTGGGGCAAGTGGAGGGTGTAGATTCAACCACATCAGAGGAGCCGGTGTCAGACTTTTATTAACAGCCAGTGTGGCTTGGTAGGAATCCAAAATGCTTGGCTCACAACCTGTACTATTGCAAATATCCCTGATAAAATCATTTATAACGCAAGAAGGTGAAGAGGTAATGATTTCCGATTTTGACATATTTAGCACCTGTGTCAGATCAGGGGAAAGTGTAGTGCTATGCTATTTAGGCTTGCTAGATTTATGTCTTTTGCTGAAGTTTTCATCCGAAATGAAGTGTAGCGGTAAATAATTCCCCAAAATTATTAACCATAGCAATCATCACTCAACATTGGATGCTGACCATCACTGTTTAAGTCGACTTGTTTAGCTGAAGGCTTACGGTCAAGCATCCCCGCCATTTGGTGCTCAGTCGTTTCACGTGCGTGCACGATTACTAGCTAGCTAAGCATTCACCTCTACCCGCGATTTTGTCCCGAAATATAATACGTACTTTGGGCGACAAAATCTGGTCTTTTGCTTTACCATTTGGTACTCGAAGAACGAACACTGTAGAAGTTGTTGGTATAAGATCTTGCGTTAGTATAATCCGTACAACTCGCGAACGTTCGATACCTGTAATCACTAAAGAAGCACGACGCTTCGATAGCTTAACTGGCATTTTGTATAAAGTTAATACAGAACTATCGGACTGCAAGTATATGAGACTTAGGTTGTTGGTGACTCTAAACTTTAGGAACCCAAACGAACGAACGGACAAATGACCTTGACAAGGACAATTTTAACCAATCAGAAGGCTTAAAATGAACGGCGCATAATTTTAATAAATCGTTTATATACAAGTAAAGCAATGTTGAAAAATAGTTACGAAGGATAGCGTTCTCGTATATGTGTCAAAAAAAGTCCCAATTAGACATAGGAGCCTTTAAAGTCATGTTAAACCAAGTCCTATACATAAACTCGTCGAGATAACTGTAAATCATTGGATTTCTTGATCCGTTCACCGATCTTATCCGTTTTTTGGGATGACTCCAGAAACTTTCAATGGAATTAGTATGAGTTCCATTGAAAGGATTTATAAATCCGGTTGTATGTTTGACAACCTCATGAATATAGCCGAGATTTGATAATTGGCTGTAACTACTGCACTCATCCGTATGTAATGTTGTTTCCGGTAGCACTAAACGTTGGATAATGGGCTTGGATAATGGATTTTCTGCATCTGCACTCCCTGCAACGGTAAACACAACCGTCGATGCATTTCGTGTATCTTTGTATATGCATAACACCTCCGCACTGGCAACTTTTCGATCTCGCTATCAGCCCGTTCTCTAAACAGTAATCGAAAACAAACTCTGGAGCGAATTTGCATCGCAAACGATGTACAGCATCCATTGCTAGTCAGACGATTGCCTGTTCAAGGTCATTCATTAAGGTCATCCGTTCTCAAGGTTGTTTTGGGTTCCTAAAGTGTAGAGTCACCATCCAGTGACTACAAAGGTAAGTCCAGATATATATAAAAAAATACGAGGCGCGTTTTGTTGTTGACTTCCTTCACTACCCTCACTAATTATATCTACTATTATTATTATCGCTTTTATATTGACGACGATACCGAAGGACCAACTGGTGAAAGGATCAACTCCATTCACAGTAGTAACAGTCTTAACACACCTCATACTACAAACCACATATAATTAATCCCTGCACTACTCCTTTTGAAGTCAACCAAAGCTACGGCAGTCGAGTGGCAGGACGAGCTACGCAGACGTTTACCGAAGATCAGGAACCTCTAACTCACAATCAAGAGGCGAGCACAAAGAAATCAAATTGGTTTATACAAGCTCGTAAAAACGATATTGGATATTGGAATTCTTGAAATTTGATTGTCATTACAATACCTAAAATGATTAAAATATTTATGCAGCAAATGTTCTCTTGCTTTACCGCTCTTGTTTCCCTTATAACACTCAATTATTGAGCTTAATGTATTCTTTGATAACACGAATTATAATATTGATTACACTCTTATCATATATAGTTTGATTTACTTTACGGCTCCCTGTAAGACTGACTACGCTTCTTCAGTATTCACACACTGCAGTATTTTTAACCAAACGTTAAAATTTTGTTGGTTCTGTGTCAATATCTTTTTAAAATATGTGTAGACAGGTTGCTTTGCAATGTCAAATGTTTACTATATAAAAGACTGTCATGATAAGTCCTGCCAACCGACCTTACCTTTAGTTCTTACTACCTACATTGAACTCTAACTATAGTTTCCGGCTGAATCTTACTCCACTATTCACAAAACCTATTCTTTTTACTCTTTGAGGGTTCAACATCTTATAAACTTATCTGTTCATTAAAACGCATGCACACATACATAATATGTTCATAAATCTGTATGTGGAGATCTATTGGAAGCACTCACTAAGAAAGCTAGGGAAATGAAATGTGAGGTACGAACGTGTCTAGAATCAAGCAATATATTTGCTGTAGCCATAACAACCATAGTCTCAGAGCCTAGTATCATAAAGGGAGGGAGGGTGGCGCATGCTGATCAGCAGATATGGTCACTTAGGTGAATCGCCCCATTCTGCAGGAACAGCAATATGCAATTTGACGGCTAGAGATTTCTATGAGGGCTTGAATCTTTACCTTGAAAAAGATAATAATGATCGCCTAGATAGATCATGCTTCAACCTTTTAAACATATACCATTCGCTCAGCCTATTGCTGAGATGCGACCACGTGGGCTCTGCACAGATTTATGGGGCATCTCATAAATTAACTTGCTTTGCTTTGTCGTATCTTCGAATATCACTTCACAATGCCTCATCTCATTCATTTCCCAATAACGTCTTCACTTGCTCATTATATTCCACTAAGCCTAACATTTTATAGCTCCTTATGAATTTGATTCGACTTATTTTATTCCTATTCTCTATAGGGTACGGTTGTGCACCAAATACACAAAAAGGTATGAAATAAAAACAACCGGCTCGTGGATAATTGTATTAAACCAAAAGTGGACAACATGATAGTAAAACCTATAGGGTAGCATTATACATTGCAAAGGAACTTTGTCAGCCTAGGGGTTATAGTCTCCCATTGTATTTCCTTTATGAATGCATCGGTGAGTGCGTCGGAAGCATAGTGGTTAGGACGCTCGCTGACCATGCACATGGTCCGGGGTTCGATACCCGGCCGGCGCGCACCCGATATCTATGGTCGGCCTGAATTTGGGCTACCGATATCCATGCTGAAAATTCCACACTTGTACTGAAAATACGGTGTGGAATCAAGCTGTAAATCAAAAAATAAATTTAAAAAAATATATTAATGATATATTGCATTTACCTATTTCATTACACTTTAATGATTCACCTTTGCACCTTTACTTTTCTAAAACAGCTTACCATCCCTTGTAAACGTTGCACTTACCTCAATATTGGTTGGTTATCGTATGCCTACAACTACGGGTTGAAAACGAAATGAAGTCGATTTTCCTGCGCAACCTGGAGGACTGCTGTTTAATTCAATAATGATATGACATGGGTCAGACAAAGTGTATTGATACATATATCAAATATTTAGCTGTTCAAACATTACTAACTTGTAGACAATCTACTATTTGACATCATATCATACTTGATCGTGCCGGGCGTTGATATGTCATATCCCCTGTTTGAAGTTGCGCCTCCACCTTTACCTTGAGGACATTCGCGCGGTCTAGTTGATTTCAGTTTGGCTGATTTGTTTCGTTTGATCTAGGTAGGTGCATTTGACGTGATTCTGGTTTTTATTTGGCTTGAACTGTGTTAATTTTGTTAAGAATAGTCGTGAAAATCTGTCTCTAAGCCAGAAGGCAGTTATCGTGCATGAGGATGCTTGAGAATGTGTTTCATGTAAAAATTATAGAGTGCACCTAAAATCCTTGGTGTTAACTCCTGTTTGTGGCGTCTCAATGATTTCTGCAGAGCGTCGTTTTATCACCTGTGTCCATATTTGTCGTTCACGAGTGTTTCAGTAAATGTTTGTGGCTATAACCAGGAAATTTCCAAAACGGTAATTGTGGTAAGGAATTTATATTTTTTTCCGCTATAGTTTCCAAGTCAATGTCACTTTCAAGTCGCTAATTGTATTCTGTTGGCTATTCGTGAATTTTTAATTCAAAAGCTTCTGTTTTCATTTACAGTGGTACCGAATGAACGCATTGGCAGCTGAAGACAATGGCAGCCAACCTGCCCTTCCTATATCAGTGGATATCAAAAAGCCTTTTGGCGGAATATGTTTAACCACCGGTATACCAGTTAGGCTCAAGTAGAAGATGCTCTAAGTCAGCTGGAATCAGTAATATATATGTATAACAGAGTATTCCTAGGCAACTCACACACATTATGCAATCAGAAAGTGCATACGGAACCGTGAATCTCAGGACTTGAAGTACAAATTAGTAGTCTTTCGTTGTGCATATGGCATGAAGCGAAAAACTAGAGGTTCAGATTTACGCGTCAAACCGTAAGAAATCTATTATTTATTTCTGCAGTTGAAGACATACCGGTTGCCAATCTAGCTAACGTATATGCTACAAGGAGGATGATTTTATCATTTCTTCTGCAAAAATAGTTCACAATCACAGATGTGAAAAAAGTCTTATGATAGGTGATCTATATTTTAGACGCCTGTCCGGGGATGAAAAGGAGAATTATGCACCAGTTGTGAAGACTACATCTGAGGTTGGTGATGTTTTGGAATATGCTGAAGAGAATTTTAATAAAATTTTGACGAGCACAGATGTGTATAATTTACGTAAGGATGTGAGACCAGGTAAGTGATGTAGTTTAAAGTTATTTTTGATGCCATGCTTTTGAGATCAGATGTTATGCGCATAATGAGGCAGAGCGGTCAGGTGGTTGAGTACGTGGATTCGAATACAGGGATAACCAGCAGAATTTGCTTCGCCCTGTAATCACAGGTGCTGTTGTATCGGAAATATGGAGAGGTGGTGTGTATTGACTCAACATACAATACCAATAAGGACGGGTAGGTTATACGTGAAACGGTTGACAAATCTTAATTAGATATTCTCTCTTTCAGTCGGTGGTAACAGACAATATGGGTCATGGCAGGCCTGCTTTTTTGGCATGGACGAGACGAGAGAGGTCATGTGATGTAGCTTGGATATTGGAACAATTCCAAAGAATAATGCAGGATACGTCCATTACAGAAACTTTCGTAATGGATTCGGCCGACTGTGAGATATCCGCCGTGCGTAATAGTCAAATTCAAGCGAAAATCGTCATCTGTGCATTTCATGTATGCCGGGCTTTCAGCAGGAAGGTGAGATGAATTTAATGAAGACTTGACGCATTTAGACTCGAAATACTTCTGTATGCAGGTTTTTATATCGTCTTGTTAAAGCTGCGACACCTCAAATGTAAATGCATTGATTTCTAACCATTTAGATTTCATCACTACCTTAGTGTCATAAGTACGGTTGATCGCAGGGTGTGGAATTACGCCAGGCATTACTGGGTGACTAAGAAGGAGACGTGGGCTGTGGCATATATGCCGAACACTCTGTTGCTGTTTTGTAGTACCAACAATAGTCAGCGCGGTACGTTCGAACCAGGTGACGCTTTTGCACGTGTTTTCGTTTATATTCATTTATTGCTTACTGTTGATTGATCTTTAATACCGGTGGGCTGAAATTTTAAAAAGAGTGTTCGTGTAATTTAGAAAATAGCACCAGCTCGTCTAATAACACATTACCATCCCTTATTATTAGAAGTTCACCCAACATTCGCCTAAGTAAAAAAGACCTAAAGCATCCATGTCCCATACTCTTTAGGTTCGACAGCTACATAATAGCTGAACGATTTAAGAAGGCTGAAGATCTTCTGGCTACTGCCACTAATTTCAAGACTATTAAAGTAGTCTCGGATAAAACAACTAACCAAAGGCAAGCAACCAAGAACCCCTTCGATACGAAGTTGACCACACCGAGAAATACACCTGGTATCAGTGCTAAAGTGTCGACGGACACAGAAGCACAGCAAGTCACGTTTATAGTGTTGGGAAAAAATCGGCAATTAAAAGCGACTCCAAACTCAGTAAGAGCAGTGTCACTGGGTGCAATCTTAAAGTACATGAGAGCACATCTGGAAAACCTGCTGACATACATGAGGTGTATTGTCTTCGCATTAACAAAAAAACCAGGTCTTTGGTGGATGGATTATAAGTGCCTGGGAAAAAATAAAGCTTGAAGTCAATTTTCATACATAACTTTGTTGTGTGCAGAGTCCTCGAATTATAGTTCATTGATGTGTTATTTTGAGATCAGTGATGTGTTTATCTCATTTGATCTTCAATGTCATTGTTGGGAGTAAGTACATAAGCTTCGGAAACATTAATTAATGGATTTCTACTGCTTGTGGGTATTTTCTTAGCGTGAGGAAGGTTTATGAAATTCAGCTGTTCCGACAGGAGTTGAGAATATTAACTGCTCAGCAACATTGTGGATATAAGTTCATCACATTATCTAAGGAAAGGCGGGTTGCAGTTGGTGAGGGATATATGGTGCCCAACGAGCGTTCATCTGTCCATGTGATGTTGTGGTGGGTTATACCTTTTTGGAGTGCTTTGGAGTGCTAGATTTGCTACAGGCTAAGACATTTTTATTTTTATTTGAGCCAGAAACATGGGTAGGGATCTTTATTTGACCTAAACTTGTGCACGCATCAAGTGTGCTTAATGGATGCGGGTGAACTAGGCTGTTCCTATATTCATGCAAAGGGGGAGCCAGCATTAACGGTTTAGGAGTGTTAACATCCCCACCAGCTGTCTTTTCAACGCTGACAGGGACGCAGGGGATAAAAAATGATTGGGACCTTGTGAAGATCATGGTTTATTATTCCACCTATTGTTAGGTACTAGTTGTGTCCCTGTATGGGTTTCGTGTGAACTGCTTTGTGGGTTAGTTCCCAGCAGACTTGTACCGTATATCCGATCAAAATTTATTTGTGTGCCATACTGTGAATACCATGAGTTGTTGGTGGTCGGGTTCTGACTACTAACACTTGTACTATTGAGGGAGGCATTGTTGTGACGTTGGTTATCAGTGTGGGCCATGGTGCTATTTCGTACCTTGTGGGTGCTGATACTATTGATCGTGGGAGATGTGGGCTTGTTTATACTGCCATTTTTGTTGTTGGCATGATTTGGGGTCATATTCTCCTTTTTTTACCAATGGACTTATGGACAGGAGAGGACAGGGCCGACTTTCGGAGGATTTTGACTTTTTTTAATTACAATTTAGTTGCCTTTCGGTTGGTGTCTCTCTCTGAGAGGATAATTCTGTGTAGTTTGAGAGGAGTGATGCGGTGGATTCTACCGTATCTCTCAAAGGGTTGGGTATAATTTCTGCTTGCAATGTCCTATTGTTTATTCCACAATCAGACTCAGTGAGATGATTGTATACGCGCCTTTCAATGACTGTCTTGTACACTGCAACCTTTATTAGTTTGTAATTTCTGGCTTGCGATAGGGTGTGTTGGGAGTGAATGAATTTTCTGGCCCCTGCCGGTGTTTCGAACTGAAAACGAATAGGACAACACTTTTCATGTTGACTCTTCTTCAGCCTGTAGCACTTAATCTTCGAGTTGGGGCATTTTCGCCTCACTAAGTAGGATGCGCTGTACCCTTTCTAGTGCCTCATTGTCTGGAACGTTGTAGACAATAGCATTTAATTTAGCATCTAGTCGTTTTGTTACTTCCGTAGTAACAAAGTTAATGAGGTTATCCACCTTAGATACCGATTCACTGTCAAGTTTGTTAAGGTCTACAGTTTTCATGAGAATAGTTAAAGGTGTCAGTTCACAGACCTGCAGTCTGATATCACTGATCTGACCTGATAAATTGGAGATTTTGGTATTGGTATCAGAAATTCCAGGATCTACTGACTTATTGTTTTTTTATTTCCTTTAATTCGGCCGTAAGTTCTCCTATAGACAACTTTAGAAGTTCTATTTTTGAAGATAGTACTGAAACAGAGCTTGAGGGCTGGAGCTTTTCGATAAGCACATAAGGTGTAGGGAGGGTTTCTGTCTGAGCAGAGGGTACTGAATTTTTGGGAGTAGTGCTAGTACTAGCTGTCAGTACAGTTTTATCCTCAGTTTCAGCTCGACGCTTACGACATACAAGTGAGTTTTGTGGCTCACTATAACCATTTGTAGGAAGTATGTTGCTTGATGTAGCAATCAACGACTTAAAATTAGTCATCGGATTTACAGGGGATTCAGTTCGTTGCTTTTTACTTTGGTTAACCATAACTATTTGATATGAGAGTTAATAGTTATAGGTATAGAGGTAGTAGAGTACTTGTGCAAGTAATACAACAAGATAAATTTTATGTAACGAATCACGCAAAAATGTAACGCAAACGTTGAGTTGTCACGTAGACATTTTCAGCGAAGTTACACGAAGTAGGGACAACAGAGAACCATTAATTGTGCCATATTTCGATGTATTACTGGGTGCCTAAGAAGGAGACGTGGGCTGCGGCATATATGCCGAACACTCTGTTGCTGTTTTGTAGTACCAACAATAGTCAGCGCGGTACGTTCGAACCAGGTGACGCTTTTGCACGTGTTTTCGTTTATATTCATTTATTGCTTACTGTTGATTGATCTTTAATACCGGTGGGCTGAAATTTTAAAAAGAGTGTTCGTGTAATTTAGAAAATAGCACCAGCTCGTCTAATAACACATTACCATCCCTTATTATTAGAAGTTCACCCAACATTCGCCTAAGTAAAAAAGACCTAAAGCATCCATGTCCCATACTCTTTAGGTTCGACAGCTACATAATAGCTGAACGATTTAAGAAGGCTGAAGATCTTCTGGCTACTGCCACTAATTTCAAGACTATTAAAGTAGTCTCGGATAAAACAACTAACCAAAGGCAAGCAACCAAGAACCCCTTCGATACAAAGTTGACCACACCGAGAAATACACCTGGTATCAGTGCTAAAGTGTCGACGGACACAGAAGCACAGCAAGTCACGTTTATAGTGTTGGGAAAAAATCGGCAATTAAAAGCGACTCCAAACTCAGTAAGAGCAGTGTCACTGGGTGCAATCTTAAAGTACATGAGAGCACATCTGGAAAACCTGCTGACATACATGAGGTGTATTGTCTTCGCATTAACAAAAAAACCAGGTCTTTGGTGGATGGATTATAAGTGCCTGGGAAAAAATAAAGCTTGAAGTCAATTTTCATACATAACTTTGTTGTGTGCAGAGTCCTCGAATTATAGTTCATTGATGTGTTATTTTGAGATCAGTGATGTGTTTATCTCATTTGATCTTCAATGTCATTGTTGGGAGTAAGTACATAAGCTTCGGAAACATTAATTAATGGATTTCTACTGCTTGTGGGTATTTTCTTAGCGTGAGGAAGGTTTATGAAATTCAGCTGTTCCGACAGGAGTTGAGAATATTAACTGCTCAGCAACATTGTGGATATAAGTTCATCACATTATCTAAGGAAAGGCGGGTTGCAGTTGGTGAGGGATATATGGTGCCCAACGAGCGTTCATCTGTCCATGTGATGTTGTGGTGGGTTATACCTTTTTGGAGTGCTTTGGAGTGCTAGATTTGCTACAGGCTAAGACATTTTTATTTTTATTTGAGCCAGAAACATGGGTAGGGATCTTTATTTGACCTAAACTTGTGCACGCATCAAGTGTGCTTAATGGATGCGGGTGAACTAGGCTGTTCCTATATTCATGCAAAGGGGGAGCCAGCATTAACGGTTTAGGAGTGTTAACATCCCCACCAGCTGTCTTTTCAACGCTGACAGGGACGCAGGGGATAAAAAATGATTGGGACCTTGTGAAGATCATGGTTTATTATTCCACCTATTGTTAGGTACTAGTTGTGTCCCTGTATGGGTTTCGTGTGAACTGCTTTGTGGGTTAGTTCCCAGCAGACTTGTACCGTATATCCGATCAAAATTTATTTGTGTGCCATACTGTGAATACCATGAGTTGTTGGTGGTCGGGTTCTGACTACTAACACTTGTACTATTGAGGGAGGCATTGTTGTGACGTTGGTTATCAGTGTGGGCCATGGTGCTATTTCGTACCTTGTGGGTGCTGATACTATTGATCGTGGGAGATGTGGGCTTGTTTATACTGCCATTTTTGTTGTTGGCATGATTTGGGGTCATATTCTCCTTTTTTTACCAATGGACTTATGGACAGGAGAGGACAGGGCCGACTTTCGGAGGATTTTGACTTTTTTTAATTACAATTTAGTTGCCTTTCGGTTGGTGTCTCTCTCTGAGAGGATAATTCTGTGTAGTTTGAGAGGAGTGATGCGGTGGATTCTACCGTATCTCTCAAAGGGTTGGGTATAATTTCTGCTTGCAATGTCCTATTGTTTATTCCACAATCAGACTCAGTGAGATGATTGTATACGCGCCTTTCAATGACTGTCTTGTACACTGCAACCTTTATTAGTTTGTAATTTCTGGCTTGCGATAGGGTGTGTTGGGAGTGAATGAATTTTCTGGCCCCTGCCGGTGTTTCGAACTGAAAACGAATAGGACAACACTTTTCATGTTGACTCTTCTTCAGCCTGTAGCACTTAATCTTCGAGTTGGGGCATTTTCGCCTCACTAAGTAGGATGCGCTGTACCCTTTCTAGTGCCTCATTGTCTGGAACGTTGTAGACAATAGCATTTAATTTAGCATCTAGTCGTTTTGTTACTTCCGTAGTAACAAAGTTAATGAGGTTATCCACCTTAGATACCGATTCACTGTCAAGTTTGTTAAGGTCTACAGTTTTCATGAGAATAGTTAAAGGTGTCAGTTCACAGACCTGCAGTCTGATATCACTGATCTGACCTGATAAATTGGAGATTTTGGTATTGGTATCAGAAATTCCAGGATCTACTGACTTATTGTTTTTTTATTTCCTTTAATTCGGCCGTAAGTTCTCCTATAGACAACTTTAGAAGTTCTATTTTTGAAGATAGTACTGAAACAGAGCTTGAGGGCTGGAGCTTTTCGATAAGCACATAAGGTGTAGGGAGGGTTTCTGTCTGAGCAGAGGGTACTGAATTTTTGGGAGTAGTGCTAGTACTAGCTGTCAGTACAGTTTTATCCTCAGTTTCAGCTCGACGCTTACGACATACAAGTGAGTTTTGTGGCTCACTATAACCATTTGTAGGAAGTATGTTGCTTGATGTAGCAATCAACGACTTAAAATTAGTCATCGGATTTACAGGGGATTCAGTTCGTTGCTTTTTACTTTGGTTAACCATAACTATTTGATATGAGAGTTAATAGTTATAGGTATAGAGGTAGTAGAGTACTTGTGCAAGTAATACAACAAGATAAATTTTATGTAACGAATCACGCAAAAATGTAACGCAAACGTTGAGTTGTCACGTAGACATTTTCAGCGAAGTTACACGAAGTAGGGACAACAGAGAACCATTAATTGTGCCATATTTCGATGTATTACTGGGTGCCTAAGAAGGAGACGTGGGCTGCGGCATATATGCCGAACACTCTGTTGCTGTTTTGTAGTACCAACAATAGTCAGCGCGGTACGTTCGAACCAGGTGACGCTTTTGCACGTGTTTTCGTTTATATTCATTTATTGCTTACTGTTGATTGATCTTTAATACCGGTGGGCTGAAATTTTAAAAAGAGTGTTCGTGTAATTTAGAAAATAGCACCAGCTCGTCTAATAACACATTACCATCCCTTATTATTAGAAGTTCACCCAACATTCGCCTAAGTAAAAAAGACCTAAAGCATCCATGTCCCATACTCTTTAGGTTCGACAGCTACATAATAGCTGAACGATTTAAGAAGGCTGAAGATCTTCTGGCTACTGCCACTAATTTCAAGACTATTAAAGTAGTCTCGGATAAAACAACTAACCAAAGGCAAGCAACCAAGAACCCCTTCGATACAAAGTTGACCACACCGAGAAATACACCTGGTATCAGTGCTAAAGTGTCGACGGACACAGAAGCACAGCAAGTCACGTTTATAGTGTTGGGAAAAAATCGGCAATTAAAAGCGACTCCAAACTCAGTAAGAGCAGTGTCACTGGGTGCAATCTTAAAGTACATGAGAGCACATCTGGAAAACCTGCTGACATACATGAGGTGTATTGTCTTCGCATTAACAAAAAAACCAGGTCTTTGGTGGATGGATTATAAGTGCCTGGGAAAAAATAAAGCTTGAAGTCAATTTTCATACATAACTTTGTTGTGTGCAGAGTCCTCGAATTATAGTTCATTGATGTGTTATTTTGAGATCAGTGATGTGTTTATCTCATTTGATCTTCAATGTCATTGTTGGGAGTAAGTACATAAGCTTCGGAAACATTAATTAATGGATTTCTACTGCTTGTGGGTATTTTCTTAGCGTGAGGAAGGTTTATGAAATTCAGCTGTTCCGACAGGAGTTGAGAATATTAACTGCTCAGCAACATTGTGGATATAAGTTCATCACATTATCTAAGGAAAGGCGGGTTGCAGTTGGTGAGGGATATATGGTGCCCAACGAGCGTTCATCTGTCCATGTGATGTTGTGGTGGGTTATACCTTTTTGGAGTGCTTTGGAGTGCTAGATTTGCTACAGGCTAAGACATTTTTATTTTTATTTGAGCCAGAAACATGGGTAGGGATCTTTATTTGACCTAAACTTGTGCACGCATCAAGTGTGCTTAATGGATGCGGGTGAACTAGGCTGTTCCTATATTCATGCAAAGGGGGAGCCAGCATTAACGGTTTAGGAGTGTTAACATCCCCACCAGCTGTCTTTTCAACGCTGACAGGGACGCAGGGGATAAAAAATGATTGGGACCTTGTGAAGATCATGGTTTATTATTCCACCTATTGTTAGGTACTAGTTGTGTCCCTGTATGGGTTTCGTGTGAACTGCTTTGTGGGTTAGTTCCCAGCAGACTTGTACCGTATATCCGATCAAAATTTATTTGTGTGCCATACTGTGAATACCATGAGTTGTTGGTGGTCGGGTTCTGACTACTAACACTTGTACTATTGAGGGAGGCATTGTTGTGACGTTGGTTATCAGTGTGGGCCATGGTGCTATTTCGTACCTTGTGGGTGCTGATACTATTGATCGTGGGAGATGTGGGCTTGTTTATACTGCCATTTTTGTTGTTGGCATGATTTGGGGTCATATTCTCCTTTTTTTACCAATGGACTTATGGACAGGAGAGGACAGGGCCGACTTTCGGAGGATTTTGACTTTTTTTAATTACAATTTAGTTGCCTTTCGGTTGGTGTCTCTCTCTGAGAGGATAATTCTGTGTAGTTTGAGAGGAGTGATGCGGTGGATTCTACCGTATCTCTCAAAGGGTTGGGTATAATTTCTGCTTGCAATGTCCTATTGTTTATTCCACAATCAGACTCAGTGAGATGATTGTATACGCGCCTTTCAATGACTGTCTTGTACACTGCAACCTTTATTAGTTTGTAATTTCTGGCTTGCGATAGGGTGTGTTGGGAGTGAATGAATTTTCTGGCCCCTGCCGGTGTTTCGAACTGAAAACGAATAGGACAACACTTTTCATGTTGACTCTTCTTCAGCCTGTAGCACTTAATCTTCGAGTTGGGGCATTTTCGCCTCACTAAGTAGGATGCGCTGTACCCTTTCTAGTGCCTCATTGTCTGGAACGTTGTAGACAATAGCATTTAATTTAGCATCTAGTCGTTTTGTTACTTCCGTAGTAACAAAGTTAATGAGGTTATCCACCTTAGATACCGATTCACTGTCAAGTTTGTTAAGGTCTACAGTTTTCATGAGAATAGTTAAAGGTGTCAGTTCACAGACCTGCAGTCTGATATCACTGATCTGACCTGATAAATTGGAGATTTTGGTATTGGTATCAGAAATTCCAGGCAATTAAAAGCGACTCCAAACTCAGTAAGAGCAGTGTCACTGGGTGCAATCTTAAAGTACATGAGAGCACATCTGGAAAACCTGCTGACATACATGAGGTTGATATTGTCTCACAAACTATGGCTGACCGGAAACCACTGGCAGACCACACTCAATCTGGATGCAAGCCCGAGAGCCCTGCAGTAGAAACTGCAGGAAAGACCACAAAGCCTAGAGTCCCACTCCAGACTTCGATATACCTCCCTCATAATAAGCCTAATAAGCAGCATGTCAGTCTAATAATTGACAATGCTTGCCTAACAAAGCATATTCCCAAAAGTGTCATACAGTATGTGGATAAGAATACCCCCTCCCGAACTAAAGGTAATATGCCTAGCAACGCATATAACTTGGGAATGCAACGCAGGATGGATCACCATGATATTTGGAGCACTAAGCGGGACTCATATAGGCACTATATTAATGAAAATTCTCGTCCAAACTCTCACACTATATATGTTAAACCTCAGCAACATAATGAGTATGGATCGACACTTGACCCTCTCAATAACTTCACTCACACATGTGATGTGAGCCAATATGCATACGACTATGAAAGACCCATGAGGTACAACCACCAAGGTAATCTTAACACAGGGTACCTAGGTCAAGCAAACTATATATCACCAGTAAATGAACGCAGATGCCCGCCCATGGATGCTAAAAGTCAAAACATGCAACAGGATTATTTTCGGATGCAGCAAACAGTAGCCCCACTCGCTGCACAATTCATCCAGGAAATAGTACACACACTGACTCTGTCTCACCTCAGAGCCCCTCCAAATATAACGTAGGGATAATAACAAGTAACCATGTTAACCTCTCCTCCAATAACTCTGGTTTACTAACGAATATGCTCCTGAATGCTAGATCTCTCCTTAACAAAATAACATCGCTTCGCTGCCTGGCATACATAGAACGGCCAACACTAGAAATGGTGACTGAAACCTGGCTTACTACTGATATGCTTGACTCAAAGCTAGTAATAGACGACTACGATGTCTATAGGAACGATGAATTTGACAAAAGAGGAGGCGGCTGCTTAATATATGCCTCTAAATCCATTAACTCCAATACTTTCAATAACCCAACTACTGACAAACTCCCTGAATCTAAGTGGATAAGCATCCACACAAACGAAAATAAGATTCTCGTGGGATGTATATACAGACCCCCTAATAGCCCTGAAATGACTGATATAACTATTGGAGAAATACTAGAGCATGTAGCTTCGCTGGACTTTGACTACAAAGTAGTCTGTGGCGATTTCAACTTACCTGGAGTAAACTGGGATACCTGTACAGGACCTAGAATCCATGACGAGATACTACATGCTATACACGTAGGCGGATGAAAGCAGTGCGTACGCCTCCCTACAAGAAATGAAAACACTCTTGATTTAACATTTTGTCACGAAATAGAGCCCAACTCGATAGAGGTAGGAAATAAACTTGATAACAGTGATCACAACATATTGTACTGCACGCTACCCCTCCGACTAACAACTACATACACACCCAAAAATTCCTCGGTGCACTATCAATATAGGGACTATAAGAATGCCGATTGGGAATTCCTATCAGATCTGTTGGGAAGTTCTGACTGAGAAGAATACTTCATCAACAATAACCTAGAAGTATCATTTGAGATTTTCTACTTAAAACAATTGGCTCAGCAAGAGTCACAATCGCGCCCCCAAAATCTGCTCTAAAGACACCAACTGCATTCATAGACCGCAAAACGCGACTAAAACTAAAGAAATTGAAAAGGAAATACCATGTATTTAAGGAATTTAATGGGTTAAACCAAATACGTGAAACTCCTAAACTGCTTGAAGATAAACACAAAATGATGTCACAAATTAAAGAAAATAAAGCACTTGTGGGTAACTCCAAAACTGAGGAACTTTGTAGGATATTGCAGAAACGTCTAAAAAGCAGTAAAGACAATACTATAAGCAGCTTGGAACATAAGGTTATGATATACAATGATCCTCAGGTTATGAGTGAACTCCCCAGTGAGTGGCTTTGCAATGACACCAGAGTGCACCCGACCCAAAATTTCCAAATGACCTGCGAAAGTAATTACAAATTAGGCGAAATAGACTTCAATATACAAAATATAGACTCAGCGATTAGGACTTTGAAGTCTAATGGTAGTACTGGAACAGACGACATACCATCTGTCATATACAAAAATGGTAGCACGTAAATGGTAGTCTTGTTACTCAGAATATTTACTCTCTCACAGGAAACTGGAACTTATCCTGAAGTGTGGAAAACCACATACATATTACCTAGGCACAAAGCAGGGGCCAAAACCAGTGCATGCGACTATAGACCTATCAATATAACACCGGTAATATCCCGAATAATGGAGAAAGTGGTTGAAGACCAAGTGTCAGACAACTTACTTGAACATGAACTTATCAATCCATCACAACATGGATTTCTCAAAAAGCGATCATGTGTGAGCTGTCACGTAGACATTTTCAACGAAGTTACAAGAAGTAGGGACAACAGAGAACCAGTAATTGTGCTATATTTCGATGTAACAAAAGCCTTCGCCAGATATCCCCATAATCTGCTGGTCAGAAGGTTATGCTCACTAGGGATATAAGATCATTTCCCTGTGGCCGAAGTCAGACAACGAAAGTTGACTCGATAATCTCAAGGCCTAATTCAGTAGTGGTGTGATCCAGGGAAGTGTATTAGGCCCACTCTTATTCACAATATATATAAACAGTATCTGTGAATGCTTTAGTGTAGGTAAACCAATACTATATGCAGATGACTTAAAAGTGACGTATAAATGCAAGAACACAGATCTTAGAATAACAGTAAACGCCATACAGCAAGAATTAGAAAAAATGGATAGATGGTGCGACACCTGGCAACTCCAATTTAATGTCGAAAAATGTGGCTGGCTCTGCATAGGTTGCAACAACTTAGAACTTGACCTGACAATGCAAGGCCATGCACTTCTACGACTGGAATCTGTACTGGAACTAGGGTTGAAATATTCACATAACTTATCATTTTCTGAACATATCTCCAAACAAGTGTCAAAGTCATGCAGACCTATCGGCTTTCTACTCAGGAACTTCTACAGAAATGAGTCTAGAATTCTGTTGTACAAGGTTTGTGTGCGTCCTTTATTTGATTACTGTTCATTCATGTATAGTAGTATACGCATAGAGGACAAATTGAAAGTCGAGGGAGTGCAGAGGTACTTCACGTTAAAATTACTCGGAACCGAAAATGCTGCGAACTTCTCCACTAGATGTGATTTCCTCGGACTAGAAACACCATGGGTAAGACGCCTGAGACTAAACTTTACACTTTACTATAAGCTTCTAAACCACTTAGTTTTTACCCCTACTAATAGCACTCGACTTTCAGATGACAATGGCTACAAACTAAGACACGCTAAGGATACAGTAGCTATCGAACAATGTAAAACAGCCACCAGGCAAAAGTTTCACTTGATTAGGTATGCACAGATATAGAATAAACTACCAATGGAAATGCGTCATGCAAGTACATCGGCCTCCTTGAAAAAGGTGCTTAATGACAAACTACAAGAGTTTGCAAACGATAGTAGTTCTAGTTCCTATCTGAGAGCCTCCGAAATTATAGGTCCATTTAATGTATAAGCTTAAATACCAAACCTGTTATTTTTTGCCTATATTTACTATTCTAGATAAAACATTAACGGATAATATACGTACCCTCAAACAGACAAGAAATTTCGTTTGTAAAACTTCTACCCAACACAATAAGTGGAACCAAATGGACATAAACCGACAACATGAAAAAGATATAACTCACCACAACATCACATGGACAGATGTACGCTCGTTGGGCACCATATATCCCTCACCAACTGCAACCCACCTTTCCTTAGATAATGTGGTGAACTTATATCCATAATGTTGCTGAGCAGTTAATATTCTCAACTCCTGTCGGAACAGCTGAAATTCATAAAACATCCTCAAGCTAAGAAAGAAGCCCACGAACAGTGAAAATCCCTTAATTAATGCGTCTAAAGCTTATTTATATTTACTCCGAACAATGACATTGCAGATCAAATGAAGACAATACTTCTGTATTTCCTGTTGTGTTGCACTCACTGACAATCTAGCAGATTTTTCCAACTGTGCACAAAATTGATTGTATATAAGTGAAAAGGCTGCTTTATACTACTGGGATTAACATTTATCAAGTGTATGTATAATCTCCAGCGAACATGTAAGGCATATCTTGCTACTGCCTGTAAATTGTGATTGAATTGTATGGTTCTATTTCTGTAACAATTTGATGATGCCTGTTAACTGGCGTACCTCATGTACTGTACTATGAGAAGAAATTTATTTATTTATCATTTATTTATTAAGCTTAGATAGATAATTATATACACGCGTTTCTGTGACTGTCTAGTCCTCCGCAACTTCTAATAATAATGATAGTATATTCTCAATTTTTAAATGAGGGACGCCAGTTTACAGGCATGATCAATATGATAAATTGCATATACGATTAGTAAACATGTTGAATAATAGTAATTTAATAAAATGCTTCTTTTCCTAACTGTGTAGGATACACAAATTGTACAGGCAGGATAAGTATTATTTAAATTACATGAATTTGGTTCATGGTAAAATTATAAGGTTGCAGTCATTGTGTCTATGGGAACAATATGATAACTAGTCATTCAATGGAGCACATCAAGAAACATAGAAATATTGTCCTCGCATTAACAAAAAAACCCAAGTATGTTTTGGATGGATTACAAATACTTGGGAAAAAAGTAAAGCTTGAAGTAATTCCTCCATATAACTTTGGTGTGTACGGCGTCGAGTCTTATTCTTGGTTTATATCCAAATTTGATAATAATTCAAAATAAGCAATACACTTGTATACATTTGTCAACATTTTCTTCGTAACATCACAAGTTAATGGTACTCAATGTAGACTAATAATAATGACAGCTTATATTTTCTTATAAACGGGTGATTTTAGGAGATTCAAGCTATTTCCGCAGACAATATCAGTTAGGTTGTAAGTTACAATCATGAAGCGCTTCAAATACTTTAAATGCTACTTCAAATCTCATCTTTACTTGATCCTCATAAATGCTAGATCTGTTCTAAATAAACTACCGATGCTCAGAACACTCACAGTAATATACAAACCCCCTATAATTGTCATCACTGAATCTTGGTGTAATTCGAACATACTGGATGATGAGATAAGCTTGGATAACTATACACACTTTCGATGTGACAGGGAAGGTGGTAATGGAGTGGGTTGTCTCATGTACTTTCTGAATACACTTACTGTATCACAGCTAGAAAGTGGTACACCTAACATGCCTGATGCCTTTTGGGTAAACTTTCACTTAAATAACGCAATAGCATTGATTAGATGCACCTGCAGAGCACCCGGCACCTTTAGTAATTACGAGACCCAACTCATTACTACTCTGGAACAATTATCCCCTCTACACTACGATCATAAGATCCTATGTGGAGACTTTAACTTACCAGAAATCAACTGGGAAATACCCACAGGCCCAACTAAATTTGACACGTTCTTAGGCACACTGGATATACTTGGCTGGAAACAGACTGTCACAACTCCTACAAGAGGTAATAACGTACTAGACTTAATCTTCTGCCACAATATAAGTCCCCTTTCTGCCCTAGTAGGTTCTGAGTTTTCAGAGAGTGACCACAAAACAGTGCTGTGTGCACTGCCACTTCCGTCTAGTAGCAATGCAACCCATACCCCTACTTCACAACAAATAACATACAGGAACTATAGTAAGGCAGACTGGGCTCTAGTGAAATCAATGCTAAGATCCTCAGAATGGAGAGAGTGCTTCTATACTGATTGACAATAGCATTTGTTTTACCGTCGATGCGTCTTGTTACTTTTGTAGTAAAAATGTTAGTAAGGTTATCCACTTTTGGATACCTATTCCGTGTCAAGTTTGTTGATGTTTGCAGTTTTCACGAGGATGTTTAGAGGTGTCATTTCTAATAATAATAATGGCTTTATTCCATACAGTATTTGTGGTACAGGTATGGAATTTTCAGCGTGCATTACAATATTGCACCTAATTACCTCATAAATTTTATAAGAATTTAAAAATCAAAAGCAACAACATCAAAAGAAAAAGAAGAGAAATAATAGAAATAAAAAAGAACAGCATTGCATTCACATACTTAAGCAGTGCACCACAGGATATGAAATATAAAATTAGTGTGTAATAGAATATATGAGCAACAATATAATAGTAACAAAGAAAGGAGAACAAAAGCTAATGGGAACTATTTGTTAGAGTGCCGCAGTAAGTTGATCGTGTCATGCCTAACAGTTTTCTCATCACATAACAGCTGTGCCAGATAAGGTATTGTGGAGTTTTTATACTTGGTAGTCCTGGCATATAGCTTCCTATAGTTGCTTCTAGTTCTACCAGATGAAATGCAAAGAGAGAGCTGCGTATGGAGAGAGTGTTCGGGGTCTGACAATATAGAATTTGCTAGTTTCTTACATGACATTATATGTCTATCCACAACGGTGTTAACCAGTTCGTTTGACGAAATCCCACTTGCCCTACTAACAGCTTTTAGTGCCCTACACAGCAAAGCAAGGTTTTTTTAAGTAGTCCAGTAAAGATTAATGGAGAGCAGTAAAGAGGGATGGTTAGAATACAAGAGTTGACAAACTGAGAAAGCAAAGACTGCTTTATACCAAACTACCTTAACTTCCTAACGTAGAACGTTAAGCGAAACATCTTTCTAGTAACTAGCAAGATGTGAGAGGACCAGGAAAGATCGGAGGAAATACTCAGTCCAAGGTACTTGACATTAGATGTAGTTTCAACCTCTATGTCGTTGATTATAGTGGAACCATGTGAGCTAGCTAGTTGTTGTAGGTCACTTTTTCGTCTGAAAGTGAAATCTACTACCTGACATTTAGACGGATTCAGCTTAAGACCGTTTGAAGAGGACCACTGACTAATTTCCGAGAGAAAGTTATTTAATATGGAACAGTCTGACTGAGAGTTGACAGGCATGGAGACAGAGAGGTCATCAGCATACTTGACAAAATTTGCCACATCAGAATGGGGCAAGTCATGTAAGAAAAAAGAAAACAGAAAAGGAGAAAGAACAGCACCTTGAGGAACACCAGCTAAAGTAAGTGAGGTAGTGGAGGACTTTCCATTGTAGACAGTGTACTGCTTCCTATCAGAAAAGTAGGAATACAACCACTTATTTATCCAGCTCTCACTCTGTGTTGCAGCAAGCTTACTTAACAAGAGAGACCTAGGTACAGAGTCAAATGCAGATGTGTAATCAAGGAAGGCACACCGAACATATTTGGCTCCTCTATCTAAACTAGAGACTATATTATGATATAGAACTACAGCGGCATCTAAGTTACACCTACTATGTTTATAGGCAAACTGGTTGGGGTCATTAAAAGGCTTTAAAGAGGGTTCAAGATTAAGTAAAATAAGTCTTTCCATAACTTTTAAAAAAGGTGAGGTAATAGCAATGGGTCTAAACTTGACAGTAGGTCCACTTGTTGATTTGGGCACTGGAACAACCCTGATATTTTTCCATGAGTCAGGAATAATACTTTTGGAAAAAGATTTATTGAAAATGTTGGTTAATGGTAACATAAGATGTCAGCGCACTTCTTGAGGATAACAGCAGGAACTCAATCAGAACCAAGGGACTGGGTAGGTTTGAGAGATTGAAGACACTTGAGGACATCATCCGTGTTAAAACATGAGAAGCAGTCATTATTTATACTATTAGATTTGGGAATCACAACATCTGCAGGGATACATACGAAGGATTTATTAAGCATATCAACATCAACGGAAGTATCATTCATAATTTGCTTACCACCTGTGATTTTCTTTAATAGCTTCCACATATTAGATGAGGATTTACATGAAAGAAACTTCTGGTTATAGAGAGCATTTAGTCTTTGTAATTCGGCTTTAATTAAAGTGTTCATTCTCTTAACGCCAGATTTATTTCTCATTTTGTGCAACCTCTCTTTTTCACGGCGAAGCTTTTTGAGTTGAGAAGAGGCGAAACGGTCGAACTTTAAGAAGATTGTCTCTTTAGGACAACAAACATCAAGACAGAAATTGAGATAATGTGTTATGTTACTAATTGTGTTGTCAAGAGCTTGTTCAGTAAACAGGTCCCAGTTTGTGTCTTTTAACATTGTCCTTAGATTCTGTATGTTGTCATGTGAATAACATCTGTGTTGTGTTTTCTTTCCAAGGTGGGAGAAGACCCTTTTGTGCAGCTTTCCATATACCTTGGGCAATACTCTTATGATGCGGTGATCAGAGTTAAGTAGTGGGGCTCTTTTCCGAGCTTCAAATATTCCAATGTCATTTGTAAACACAAGATCAAGAATATTATCCATTCGAGTCGGGAAGTTGACAATGTTATCATGACCAAGTGAAATAAGGAAACTGTGATCACTAGAATTGAAATCTCCAGTAACTATAGACAAGCAGTTTTCGAAGGAGCTGGCAGCAAAGGAGGTAAATTCATCAGCAAATAAAGACAATTCAGTGGAATTGCATCCAGGCGCAATATAAATGCTCGGGATGTATATGTAGTTATATTTTGACAAATGCTTAGGTCGACATTTGACGGTGAGGCAGTCAATGTTGTCACTAGAGAATTTGAAACATACTTTATTAGATGTACACCATTGTGAATTTATGAAGATGGCGACACCGCCACCAGGTTTCTTCCTAGAACTACATCGATCTTGTCTGAATAGTTTGAAATCATGCAGATACACTAGATTGTCATCGTATATATCATGTAGCCATGTTTCTTGAAGTAATATGATCCCAGTAATTCGATATATAATGGAAGACACAAGTGATTGAAGACAGTTAATCTTGGCTGGCAGGGAGCGACAGTTAGTACTCATGATTGCAGGAACGGTCATAAATTGAATAGGGGTGTTTTTAAGGCTCTTTGCCACCCGGCATGATGCTTTTTTTGTCTTTTTTATGGCATTTCCGATCAGAAGGTTTTAAGGATATTAAATACTCACGAGAATAAATAATCCGATTAGAGGACATATTAGAATAAAAGGCGAAGTTCTACAATAGAGTCCCAAGGAACGAACGCACAAGTGACCTTGAACCGACTAATGAGAAAAAAGGATGATTTTTGCATAAAATTTTACGTATTTTTACATAAATAAGCATGAAAAAAAATCAAACAGGGTACTCTTCTCTAATATGAGTTAAAAAAATGTTCCAATTATTAATACGAGTTTCAGTTTCGAAATTAAACCAATTTCTACACATGTATTCATCCAAATGACTGAAAATAACTTCGTTTTGTGATCCGTTGATAGCTCAGATTCTATTTTTCAGTCTTCCCCAGAAACCTTCGATGGAATTATTATGAGTATGACAGGGTCGACGGAATCATTCGAATGGTTCACTCTATGATGATGTACCCAAACGTTATTCGCTCTGGCATCCAGTAATTGAACAGAAACAAGATATTCAGGCAAAGTTAAACTTTCGACACCAATAACAACCAATCATCAAAGACAGTTTCAACTTTTCAAAGAAAGTTCCTAGAAGACAATTAATTCAGTGTCGCTTACCAATATGCACAATTATTCGCGCTAGAATAATGGTGAGCTTCCTCAACCAATGACTAGCATGCGTTCAGGGTCATTGGAACATTCACAAGGACATTGGAACATTTACAACCTTGGGACTCTATTGTAGAACTTCGCCGAATAAAATTTAGTTATTTTAAAATAAATTGGAAATGAGCAATTAGATGCAATATGATTTGTAATGAATAAGGTATTTGGTAGCCCAAGATTTAAGCAGGCCACCAAGGTCACATGCCTGCGATCTGATATCGCTGATGTGATCTGATAATTTCGATATTTTGCTATTGGTTTCAGAAATTCCAGGATTTACTGGCTTATTGTTTTTACTTTCCTTAACTTGGTTTTACGTTTTTCTGTAGACAACTTTAGAAGTTCTATTTCTGAAGGTAGTACTGAAACAGAGCTTGATGGCTGGAGCTTTCCGATAGTCACATGAGTGGAGGGTGAGGTTCTGTCTGAGCAGAGGTTACTGAATTCTTAGGAGTTGTGTTCATAGTAGCTGTCAGTACAGGTTTATCCTCAGTTTCAGCTCGGCGCTTACGACATACATATATATATTTATTCCTGTTTATGCAGGAACATACCAATTGTACAGGCATGGATAAGTTATTATATAAATTACAGATTGTTTGTTCAATCTAACATTAGAGTCAGTCAGAACAGTCTGCAAAATAGTCAGTCTGTGTAACACATAAAGAGATATAGAAATATTGTCTTCGCATTAACAAAAAACCCAGACTTCAGATGAATGTGATACAAATATCTGGGAAAAATAAAGCTTGAAGTCAATTCTCCTATAAAACTTTGTTGTGAACAGCATCCGTGAGATAAAGCTTATTGATGTATTATTTTGAGTCAGCGATGTATTTATTCCATTTTTGTCAGCAGTCTTATCGCAGTTTTATAATAGGAAAGAAATTTGATCTTTGATACGAAAGTTAGATAAGGTAATGTTAGATTGTTTTACTGCATCAAATGGGGTCAATTCTAGAACTATCCATTTGCGCCATTTGCGTCAGCATGGCAGACTGTACATGTGAGTTGAGTAATACATTGAAAACTGTTTGAAAACCAGTTGCTTCTTTATTTCAGATCAAGAATACTCCTTGTACAGAATGTTAGCCAGCGTTTTCAAGTGGTTGCATCGGATCGTTCATGGAATTTGAGTTTGAATTTACTTAAATGGTCATTTCAGTTTAAATGTAGGGTTGTTCGACCTCGACCAGGAAGTTTATAGAAGATTATGCCCAGCAGAGAGATAAAGTACGTAAATATGGAAAGAAAATTATTATTTTATGTACATATAAATGTTTATAAATGTATATCATTGTATAGTAAACACTACCCATAATCTAGTTGTTTTTCATGTAATTTTGCGAAGTCTTAGAGTTTATTTAGTGTCGTAATATTTAATGATGAGTCTAGGCGTTATAGTGTTCTAATAGCTCATGCGTTTTAGAAATAAGTGCTGCGGTGTGATTGGCATAGTCGTTGGGATGAAACAGTTTATATAGCAAGCGTCTGAAGGTTATGGTAGAGTGACTGGTCCTTATTTCTAGGGGTAAACTGCTCCAGATCTTAGAGTACATGACTATGAAGAAGTTTGCACAGAGTGCTGCCTTACAGTTTTTCCTAGATACTGTGCACGTTTGGTTACGAAGGTTGTAAGAGCCTTCCGGTGAGAACTGTATTTCCTTGCTGTCTGTGGCTCACTATAACCGTTTGTAGGGAGTGTATTGCTTGATGTAGCAATCAAGGACGTAAAATTAGTCATCAGGTTTACAGGGGATTGAGTTCGTTGCTTTTTATTTTGATTAATCATAACCATTTGCTATGAGAGTTGGTGGTTATAGGTATGGAGGAAGTAGAGTACTTGGGAAATTACAACAAGATAAATTTTATGTAACGAATCACGCAAAAATGTAACGCAAACGTTGAACGTAACGCGCTAACAATGTCTCATCTGAGAATCCCTCCGAACATAACATAGGCAACCAGGAGTTAGGGATAGTAACAAGAAAACCCACTAATTACCCTCCCAACAAAACTGGTTTTCTGGAAATTATGCTCTTAAATGCTCGATATAATAATATATATTTCGTATAAACGGGTGAGTTTACATGAAATGCATGCCATTTTTACAGGCACGATCAATTATGTTAGGAATTACAATTGTTAATTAGCATACATTGTCACTTTTTCAAAAAGTTCGTATTGTTGAGTTATAGTACAAGCAATCAGAACAGATTCTTATAAATGTTAATTTGTAAATATTTCACGAAGGTCACCATCGAAGTTGAGCGACAACCCGAAATTCGTTCCATTTCCTGATGATAGTTATGACCAATCGATAAACAACATATATTTGTGTGAGTGCTATGCCTTCAACTGCTTGGACGCTATTTTAGGAACTGAAGAAAATCTGGCGCAGCTGCAAAATGGTATAGAATGCAATTATGAATAATACATTATTAAAAGTATATTAACAAGATAAACACAAGAAGCTTTGTAGTACTTGAAATGATAATACACATTTGCAATGTATGATGCTAACCATATTGGTCTTACCTTGGAAAACTATGACGCTTTCTATGAAAATATATTTATTCTCAAACATGAGTGTTGTTTTTTATCATCAGAGCAACCGAACTTTACGCGAGAGAAGAGTGTAAATGAGAAGAGGGAAAAAATTTCAGCTTCATTAAAATCCTGGGAAGTTGAGATAAAATAGAGTATAATAGTGATTAGGTAGAAGGATTATTGTGAAGTATATAAGTGACGTTTCAGAGAGAAGTGGCTAGAAGGATTAGAACCTGTTGAATATGGTGACCTGTAGGATGTCTGGCGAACTTGTGTATGGCCCATGGGATAGCATCTTGACGAGAAACTGAGCAGGCTTGTAGATGTTAGGAGCGAAAGCATTGTTATTTTTTTACAAGCTAAAACTGTACAGTCATTATTGTTTTATTTTTTCAATTAATTTTTTTAAAGTCTATTTTTTTATACATTTAGTATCTAAACTCATGTTTAGTTCTCGAGCTGCCAAAATAATGCATGTTGCTGTCCTACAGATCGGAGCGATTCGTATTTGTGACCACTACCAAATCTGCTGATCAGCATGCGCCACCCTCCCTCCTTTTTTTGACATTAAGCTCTGAGACCATTTACAATGGCTGCAGTTGTAATGTTGGATTGCTTTGACTCCGTCCCAATCATACAGTATGCTGCACATTAACAGCTTTCATGACAAGTGCTTCCCATTAGGTCACATGGCACAATAATACCAGAGGACATCGTTAGCAATATTATCATCATACTAGTGAACAAGTGGGTTACTACAAAAGACTAAGAAATTAGGTTTCCCTTAAGAGTTATGAAGTATAAAAATAGCTAATATTAGAACAACTAAGTTATATTCTATTTATCAGAGTGATATGAGTAGTGGAACAATTAGTGATAAAGTTATGTAAAGTGGTCCTGAGTAAGGCAACTGGTTAGCAGAACTTGTTATGCGAAATTTTCACGACCGATTTTATATGGTGTGCGTTACACATTGCAAAGTGACTCATCAATTATATAATGGAGAAATACTACATAATTTCAACATTATGAATTTTTTAGAAAATTATATGAATATGGGTAGGTGTTGACTGAAGATAGTCATTTCAACTCATAGTGCTCATAGTGCTAATAATATAAGCATATATGTAAAATATCAAAAGATATGGTTGCTAATGTAATTGTTTATGGAAATAATTACACTGACGAACTTATTGAAGATTACAGTGAAGAGAAAGTCAGTGAGTTAGTTAAACGGTTGCTGCGCAGTTAGTAGTTAGAACATCTTTAAAAGTAAGAGGTAGAAGAGTTTTCAGTACTGGGTCAAATTAAGACATAATCTACGGATTAGAGTGTAGTGGATAGTGGTACGATTAAAGATAAGGTTAGGTTGAATGAGCTTGGGGAAAATGGTTGGTTGGCTGAGTTTGTTATTGCTAAGTTTTCCTGGCCACTTTTCATCTGGCGTGCTTTAGACATTACAAAGTAACAGTTTGCTTATATTATGGAAGAACTATCACAACTAATTTGGGATTATACGTCCAGGATAATTATAGATAGTCTTATGAGTTTATAAGCCCGATTGATGAAATATTGATAAGATCTCCAATAAGCTGAATAACCAAACCTCAGATCAAGGCATGTGGGAGAAATTGGGTTGGTTTTATCACGTTTTAGGTGCGGTACTGTTGCTGGGGCAAATGAGTTTCCTCAAATTGGGGGTATTGCACTGGGGTCTGTAGTACCAAAGTTAGATGAACAGCCCATATGGGTAAAGTATGGATAAGTAGACCGAAGCTCTTTTGTTGACAAGAACTCGTTAAGGAGACGCTGGAATTCAGTGGGAGATCGGCAACTACGTACATTAAGTGGAAGTTCGTTCCATAAGGCACTGTACTGTATTTTGAAGAAACGTGATCGTAGTTTTGTCCGGTACAGGCTTATGGATAGAGTATTTTCATGATTTCTAAGAGTATATATGGTTAAATTATTGAAAGCTATTGGATTACTGCTTTCGAGGTAGCCATGTAAAAGGCGAAAAAGGAATGTAAGGTTGAGTTTCAGGCGCCTTAACCAAAGTGGCTGAAGTCTATACATTTTGCACCTATCCGCCTAAGTCAGTCCTTCATGTTTGTGTAATAGGCGTCGTGTAAAACTTCGCTGAATATTTTCAATACGAACCCTATCATACCCATTCATGAAACTGAAGACAATTGTGCAGTATTCAATTACTGGGCGAACCATGACTTTGTATAAAAGGACTTTAGCCTCAGTTGTGTACATTTTTCGATGTAACAAGCCTGTGAGTCTTCGGCATTTAGAAACAAGTGCTTTTGCATACTGACTAAATGTTAAGTTCTGTGAGTAGGTAACTCCCAGGTCTTTTATGGAATTGAGGGTTTGGAGAGAGGAGTCACCTAGGTGTAACCTGAAATACGGGTGGGAGTTATTGAAATATAAGGCACCACATTTATCAGAATTGAATGGCAGTTGCCAATCAGTGCTCCAGTTATGTAATCTATCCAGATCATCTTGAATATGTGTGAATCCCTCGTTCATTGTAGAATGGGGGAAGCTGTATACAATCTTTAAGTCATCAGCAAAGAGGTATGGGGTACCATGCTTGATTACGCTGCAGATATCGTTAATGTAGATTACGAAAAGCAATGGACCTAGTACACTACCCTGAATTACTCCACTTCTCATGGGTCTGGGTGACGAGTAATTATTTGCAAATTTCACAACTTGGGAACGATCTTCCAAGAAAGAAACGAGCCAGGATAACAAGGGGTCCTGGAACCCGTACGACTTTAGCTTAAGGATTAGTCTCTTGTGTGGGACTTTATCAAAGGCTTTTTTGAAGTCAAAGAAGAGGGTTGTGACAAGCAAACCATGATCTCGCTTAGCGGTAACATCATCAAAGTAGTCAAGTAGGCAGGTGGAGCATGATCGACTTTTCAAGAAGCCGTGTTGTGCTGGAGTAAACAATTTGTGAAGGTGGAGGTATGAAGCAATATCTTGCCCTATAACTTTTTCCATAACCCTAGAAACTACTGACGTGATATTGATCGGTCGGTAGTTTTCGATATTAGAAGTTGGTCCTAGTTTGTGCCTAGGAGTTATAAACGACAGCTTCCAGCACTCTGGGTAACTGCCATTATTTAAGGACAGATTGAAAAACTTTAGGAGGATAATGGGTATGTCCTCACCACCTCTTTTCAACAAGATAGATGGAATTCCATCAGGTCCAGCTTTATATGATGTCCGGAGGGATGCTATAGCGGAGGAAATCTTTTGTTGGGTAAATGTTATATTACCCAAAAAGTGATATGGTATTATCGGAACATCAAGACTACCTACTGTTTCTTCGTTAGTAAAGTAGCTAGAAAAGTGGGAGCTGAATAACTCGCATATCTCCTGTGGGTCTTCGTATAGTTTTTCTCCATCTAGTAATAAGTTAGGGATACTTATTCTGTTGTTGTTAATTCGTGACTTGATTAGTTTTACCAATGCCTCTGTATTATCGGGCCGTGAAAGGAGGATGCGTTCTAGTTTGATGGACTCAGATAACTGATTAGATTTGTATGAATCATAAGTTTGCTTGAGTGTAATGAGTGATGAAAAGTCACTACATCTGAAGAATTGCCTAGCATGCTTACGCAGTCGGTTTCGAATCTTTACGGGAATGAAGTCAGGCTGTTTAGGCCTTGTTTTCACAAGTCTTGCTGGAGCGATGAAGTCATGTGCAAATCCTAGGTTCTCGTAGAGTAAGTTGTTTGCCTCTATAGCCGAGCTGCATGTAAAGTATGGTCCCCAGTCTAGGGTGCGTAGGTATGGTTTCAGGTCATCCCACTGAGCGTGTCTGTAACCCCTGAATAATACTTTGTTGGCACTTATTGTCGCACTCATGCTAGTGCAAATATTGAATGTACCTAACACTACTCTGTGGTCGCTACCAGGAAACTCTTTACCTACTCGAAAGGTAGTGGGGATGATACCATTAGTGAAAACTAAATCTAAAATCTTAGATAGCCTGGTAGGATGCTGTACGTGTTGTTGCCAGTCTTTTGTTTCTATTATGTTAAAAAATTCATGATACCGTTTTGGTGAGGAAAGTGGTTGCCGGACTACTTCAGGCATATTAAAGTCCCCACATATAATTTTAGCCGTGTGAGGTAGTGAAGTGGCGTAAGCGAAAGTGCTAGCAAGTTTCATATCACCTTCAACAGCTGAACATGGGGGATGATAGATGCAACCTAAAAGATAGGAAATGGAGTGAGACAGCCTTAGAATAGCCCAGACTGAGTCATTATCTGTGATGAGCTCTGGGTAGAAGCACTGTGTGGCCTTAATATCAGACCTGATATACATAGCGCATCCTCCTCCTCTGCCATGGTTTCTGTCACCTCTGAATACGTAATAGTTATCAATAGAAATATCTTTATCGCATATCTGAGGAGTGCACCATGTTTCAGTAATCATTATAAGAGACGGGTTGCATATTAAGGATAATGTCGTGAAGTCAAACATTTTGTTAAGTAAGGAGCGAGCATTGATGAGACAGAATGAGAGAGAGTTAGGGGTGACGATGAAATCGCATATATCTTTAAAAAAGTTTTCCTCAAGGTTTGTAGCATCTAGAGCAGATTGTTTGATGGGTGCTAACTCAGATGGTGGCAACGTACTGGCAGTGCTAGAAAAGTGCACTACACCAGTATCAGCACAGAGAGATGTGCTATCGTTGGTTACCCCGGCGGGGTAGAGGTGTTCATAATACCGTGACTGAAATGCATCGCCCTCCCCTCCGGTGATAAGTGGCTTGACAGTATGTGTGCTATTTGCGTCAATATTGAGGCTGAAATTTCGTGTTGGCTGAGAAAATTTAGATTGGATGAAGGGGAGGTAGGTATTTCTTGTGGATAGTATGCTGGAGTAAAGTTACGCGCATCGCAGTTATGATTAATATTTTGTGTGTTCAAGTTATTTTCGTAAATATTAGTCCATCGATTATCTTGGGTGGACTGTATCCGGTGGTTGTCAGGGATGTGGTGAGTCAGAAGGCCGCTTTTAGGAAAGAAGCCTAACCCACTTGTTCCTTGTTGTAAGGGTCTCTGGATCAAACTTTTGTCTACATTAGCTATAGATAGGAGAGTTGTGTCGGGGTAGGTGCATGCCTGCCCGTAGGGTTTCAACTTATTTTTAGGGTGCCCAGACATATAGCGTCTGTTTTGTCTAACGGATGAAGATTTGCTCGATGTTGGATGAATTGGCGGGTTACCTCTCCTTTCATTGACGTTATATTTATGGTAGTATGAAGACTTATTCAGCTTCCCTGGGTTAATGGTGGGATTGGAGTCACTCAAGTTAGTGTTATTTGGTTTGCTGCTGAGTAACCTATCAGTGACGGGTTTGAGTGAAGGTATTCTGGATGGCAGGGTTATATTACTCCGTTTTGTGTGCACACTACTGTGAGTACTACTCGGGGAGGTTATACTGAATGCTACATTCTCAAGCTTAGCCTTTTGCGTAGTGGTATTAGCAGCTGATGATGATGTGTCTAGCGAGCATAATTCTAAAGATGCATCTAAGTCTATGGCCATATTTGCTTCACTGTTGAGTTTACTAGGTAAAGCTTTATTATTTAAGGGTATTTGTTTTTCACGCGTGTCTGTAACATTAGGTATACTTAAATCTAAGGCGAGAGAGTCTTTTGTAGGACATTCTGCAGTTACGTATGTGTTTGCGACATTTGATACACTTGCGCGGCTACGTCTTTGACATGGAGTTAGGTCATGAGTGAGTTTAACGTTGCCAAAAGGTGTAGATGAACTAATTAGCTTGTTAGACGACTGGAATTTCCTAGCATCATTAGGACTACTGAATTTAAACAGCACAGGACAAGTATACTTTCCTGATTTTTTCCTGAGTCTGATTAGGTGGCAATCCGCTGATGGCATACCACACGCTTGGAGACATGTCACTTTAATTTTGTCCAGAGGCGTCCGATCAGGTAGATTGTAAGCAAGAACATTGTACGAAGACAAGATTCGTTTAGTCACTTCATTGGCTATAAAGTCTAACATACGCTCAGCCTTCAGCAGACTTTCTGCATTACTATCACGAGTTGGGTTACGGAGAAGCAGTAACGGCTTAATGGTGTTTATATTATCATTTAATTCCTTCACAGAGTTTCCTAGAGAAATAAGGTCCAACTTATTTTGTTTAGCAGTTGCGTATACCTCTGATAACAAATCGGACACAATGACTTTGGGGACGTTGTTGAGGCTAGGTGGAACGTGTAGGGATGTACGTATCTTCTTAGCTGAGTGACCTAAACTATTCTTACGTGTAGAAAGTACTCGTTTATTACGTTGAGTCATTGTTGAACACGGATCAGTATGGTTTGAAGTAGAAGCTGAGCTAAATCGAAAACAAGTATAAGGACAAATAATATATCGAGTGGATATATAGACTAAGAACTACTATAGGCACGGTATGGATCTTATTGCTTATAGATAAACAATAAATCGACAAAAGTATTAAACCGTAAAATACAGATTATATAGAAACCAATTGTCCTAAAAAATTGATCCTGATTTATAAACCAAAAATAATGAACTTCTCTATAGTTTTCTTTAGTGTGACGTTGTTCTTAGATTATAAAAAGGAGGATGTGCACTGCAAAAGAGTGGATCTAAACTTGATAACTGGCGGTGATATAACTGCGTATTTGGAAGCTAAGGTAGCAGCCAATATAAGTTAAAGTTGATGAGTGGTATAATATCCACTCCAATATTCCAGAAATCAGTAAAAATATATCCACGTTATGGAGAGAGATTGTGACGTCCGATCAGAATCGCGCGCGCCGATATCCCCTTGACAAAATAACTTCCCTTCGCAGCTTCGTATACATGGAACGGCCAACACTGATCCTGGTAACTGAAACTTGGCTAACTAATGATATACCTAACAAAAATCTGATAATTGATAACTACGACATCCACAGGAATGAAAGAGTGAACAAAAGAGGAGGCAGGTGTCTAATATATGCTTCTAAATCCACTGACCCCAATACTTTCACAAACACAACTATCGAAAAACTCCCAGAATCTAAGTGGATAAGCATCAACACAAATCAAAATAAAATTCTAGTGGGATGTATATACAGAGCCCCCAGCAGCCCTAAAACGACTGATACGGTTATCAAGGAAATAACTGAGTATGTACCTACTCTGAAATTCGACTACAAAATAATTTGTGGCGATTTTAACCTCCACAGAGTTAACTGGGATACCTGCACTGGACCTAGAATCCATGACGAGCTACTAGAAGCAATATATGTAGGAGGATGGAAGCAGTGCGCACGCCTCCCAACACGAATTAACGATATTCTCGACTTAGTCCTCTGCCATAAAATAGAGCCGATCTCGATAGAGGTGGGGGATAAACTCGACAACAGTGATCACAACATACTGTACTGTTCTCTACCTCTTCAACTAACAACTAAACACACACCTGAAAATTCCTCGGTTCACTATCAATACAGGGACACCAGAAAAATACCGACTGGGAATTCCTACCAACGCTCTTAAGAAGCTCTGACTGGGATGAATACTTTACCAATGATAACTTAAAAGTAACACATGATACCTTCTACAAGACGGTCAGTTCGGTAAGAGACACAATCGCACCCCTAAAATCTGCCTTAAGGACACCAACTCTATTCATAGACCGCAAAACGCGATGCAAACTAAGGAGACCGAAAAGAAAATTGTATTCATGTAAAGAATTTAGTGCATTACACCAGACACATGAAACATTTAAAAATCTTGGGGAGAAACATAAAATGAAGGCACAACTCGAGGAAAATAAAGCCCTATGGGGCACCTCTAAAACTCAGGAACTCTGCAAGATCTTGCAGAAGCGACTGGAAAGTGGTAAAGACAATAATGTTGGCCACTTGGAGCATGAAGGTATAATTTATGATGATCCCCAGATTATTTGTGAACTCCTAAACCAGTGTTTCTCCAATGACACCAAAGCGCATCCGTCCCCAATCCTCGACATAACCTGCAAAAATAACTACGAGTTAGGTGAAATCAACTTTAGTATACAAAATATAGCATCAGCGGTAAAGAAATTAAAAGCTAACGGCAGTTATGGGATAGATGATATACCGTCTGTCATATACAAAAACGGTGGCACGGATATGATAGTGCTATTACTTAGAATATTTACCTTCTCACTAGTGACTGTGACCTGCCCTGAAACTTGGAAAAACACGTATATACTACCTAAGCATAAAGGAGGGCCGAAACTAGTGCATGTAATTATAGGCCTATCAATATAACCCTCGTCATATCACGGACCATGGAGAAAGTAATGAAAGACCAAATGTCAGACTACTTTCCTAAACACAAACTCATCAACCAGTCACAACACGGATTCCTTAAGAAAAGAAAAAATGATACGCAACCTCCTTCAAACCTGGATGTAATCATTTCTCAGTGGCGGAAATCGAACAACAAAAGTTGGCTCGATGACCTTCAGGCCTAGGCCAACTAGCAATGTTGTCATCCAGGGGGTGTATTGGGCCGCCTTCTTTTCATTATGTACATAAACAGTATATGTGAGTGCTTTAGTACAGGCAAACCAACACTCTGTACAGATGACTCAAAGGTGTCATATACCTGCACATATACAGATATGGGTACAACTGTTAATTCCATACATGAAAATTTAACAAAAGTGGATATATGGTGTGACACCTGAAGACTTGAGTATAATGTCGAAAAGTGTGGCTGGCTCTGCATAGGCTGTCCTAACCTAGAACTCGACCTAGCAATTCAGGGCCACGAAATCCCCAGACTCAAATCTGAACTAGATCTAGGACTGAAATATTCACACAATCTATCGTTTTCAGAGCATATCTCGAAACAAGTATCGAAGTCACGCAGGCTTATTGATTTCCCACTCAGGAACTTCTACAGAAGTGAATCCACTCCTAGATTACTGCTCATTCATATTTAGTAGTATGCGCATAGAAGACAAACTGAAAGTAGAAGGGGTACAGAGGTACTTCACGCTTAAAGTACTCGGAACCGAAAGAGGCACAAACTACCCTATCAGATGTGAAATTCTAGGACTAGAAACATTATGGTTAAGACGACTGCGATGAAATCTGGTACTTTTCTATAAGCTTCTTAACCACATTGTGTATACCCCTACTAATTGTACTCGGTTCTCAGAAGGCACTGGATATAACCTTAGAGACACACTCAAGGTACGGTGGCTATAGAACAATGTAAAACAGCCACTGGGCAAAAGTTTTTCATGATTAGGTATGCCCAAATATGGAACAAACTACCTGAGGAAATGCGACTAGCAAGCTCACTTATGTCCTTTGAAATGGCACCTTATGTCATACTAAGTGAGTTTGCAAATGACGCTAGTGCTAGTTTCCGTGTAAGAGCTTCAGAAATTGTAGGCCCATTTAATGTATGAACTTAGAGACTACACCTGTTCTTTGTGTTGCCTGTATTTATAATTTCAGACAAAAAAGTAGCAGTCATGAATATAACAGCCACACAAATAAATAAATAAATTTTTCTTCATATTACATAACAATATAAGTCGATCGAATTATGTTTGCCTGATACAAAGTGTAAACCATGACCAACATACGAATGAAATATGAGAAAACAAGGCCGAGACTTACCACAACATCACATGGAAGGATACAAGTTACTTGGACATCATTTATAATTCAGGTTTCAGCTTCAGATTTATTGGCTGAGGATAGAAGGCTTGGAGTCTATGCTAATCCTTTTCTAATAAATTTCTGTGGTTGTCCAAACCCTTCCTGAATGAATCAGTTGAGGTTGCAAACGCCACTTCTTCTGGGAGTCGGTTCCAAGAGTTTGTGACTCGGTATGAGAGCCAGTACTCAACAACAATATGATTTCTTCTTGGCTTTTGAACTATCCTGCTCTGTCTTCTAAGGTGTTCCGACCTAGTGGGAAGGAAAAGAGAAGATAGGTCAGGTCCGTAGTCATGTATTATTTAAAATTTAAGACATTGTGATTAAATCTCCTCTCTGCCTACAATAGGACAAGGAGAAGAGATTTAAACTGTCTAGTCTTTCCTCGTATGATTAATTAGTCATTCCGAGAACCATATGTGTTGCCTTCCTTTGAACCGTTTCTATAATGTGTGAGTCCCATTTTAGAAAAGGGATGGCGGCCTGAATGCAGTTTTCCAGTCTTGACCTCACCAGAGATATATACAAGAAAGTGATCATATCTATAGTAATTTAATAAAATAATTCTTTTCCTACCTGTGTAGGATACACAAATTGTACAGGCATGGATAAGTATTATTTAAATTACATAAATTTGGTTCATGGTAAAATTACAAGGTTGCAGTCATTGTGTCTATGGGAACAATATGATAACTAGTCATTCAATGGAGCACATCAAGAAATATAGAAATATTGTCTTCGCATTAACAATAAAACCCAACTATGTTTTGGATGGATTACAAATACTTGGGAAAAAAATAAAGCTTGAAGTAATTCCTCCATATAACTTTGGTGTGTACGGCGTCGAGTCTTATTCTTGATTTATATCCAAATTTGATAATAATTTAAAATAAGTAATACACTTGTATACTTTTGTCAGCATTTTCATCGTAACATCACAAGTGAATAGTACTCAATGCAGACTAATAATAATGACAGTCTGTATTTTCTTATAAACGGGTGTTTTCAAGAAATGGAAGCTATTTTGCAGACAAGATCAGTTATGTTGTAAGTTACAATCGTGAAGTATTATAAATCAATACATTTTATTGTTATAAAGATATATTTCACAACTGTAATTCAGGTTGCGTCGTGGGGAAAGCTAATGCGTAATTCACGAGGAAATCGTAGGATATGGGACCAATAATGTTTGCAGATCATTTGTCATTGTAAATGGTCAAATATCCACATTCTTCATTCTCATTCAAAAAGTCAAATGGAAGCTGAAATGGTGAGAGACAAAAGAAGACAAACAACAACAACGCAAAAGAAAGCAAGTGGAGTACTTAGGGAGTCATTAATATGTATATATACATTTATATTCTGTTTAGTGGCATGGCGTGGGACGGATGGCTTGTTTCCTACGACCAGCCCCTGTCACTTGGAGGCCTATGACGGCTTCTAACCCTCATCAATGGAATAATTTGGTAAGTTTATTTTATTTTTATATTATTTTTTAGTAGTTTTCATGTTTAGGCTAGGTTTTAGCTTCATGTTTACTATACTGAGGCATTTAGTGACCATACGGTCATAGTTTGTTTACGGATACTCTGGCATACAAAAGCTATATATCAATCGATAGCTCTCGACGAGATCTATCCTTTGACAGTGGTTTTGACTCTGGTAGCCTCTCCTCAGCCTTCCTCAGGATCTTTGATATCTGGGCTTGCTTCCCTGGGGCTATGCTGACAAAATTTTTCCAGGGAGGCTAGGACTTAGGTGAAGTTATATATCAATGGATAACTCTCGACGAGATCTACTCATTGGTACCAGTATCGCACCTTATAGCTTCTCAGCCGAATAGGGAATTTTTTTCAAAGGCTACTGGGGAAACCTGTTTCTAGGCCTAGAGTTCATGCCGCTGGCTGTTCTCTTGACATTTTTAGCTCCGCGACCTCAGGTTGTATGCCGTTGTGTATGTAGCTAGGGGGCATCACCAACCATGGGGCAGCAGGGGGGAAGAGACTGCTAGGCAGGAAAATCCTCGTATACCATTGGATTTCTCTCGACGAGACAAATCGACTGGTACCTGTCTCGTCCCTGTTGGACTTACGGTTGCGGAGCTTTGGCTTCTTTAATTTCAGCAGTTATCCTCCTGTTTTAGCATTTCTTAGGGTGAACATGCTCTTTCATTTCATCCACGATGCTATCGGCAACGAGGAGCTGATAAGGAAACCGAGGCTGACCGGCAGCTTAACAGGACTTCTACTGATATGACTGTGGCGACGGTATCAGTAGGAGATAACTTGGGTGGTCACACCGTTCCTAGCGTAGCTCCGTTGATAGAAGCAGCGGGCACCAACCAAATTTGTCAAACCTCACAACCTACTGATACATTGGCGACGGTATCAGTGGGGGCTGGACTCAGTCGTCATCAATCCAACCTCATGAACCAAACAAATTCAAAAAAATATCATGCCGGATCGGCCGTGGCCCGGATTAACAACGGACGCGCTTTCTGCTGCCGTGTCACGGGGCAGAAGTGATAAGTATACTACTGAGACACACCAGGCCGCGTGTGACCGGCCTCAAGCAGATGTCCCCTGGGCTCTGCGGTCACGCAACACTAACCTTTTTTCCATTTCAGGTACCCGAAGACTAAACTCAGGCGTGAGGCCAGCAACCGCACCCTGTAAACAAAGATGCTACAGAAACTTCAGCGTGCACAATCTCCTTGCGTCCAAGGAAAAAGTCCTTGTGGGGATATAGAATGTCCGCACCATGTACGAGACTAGCAAAGCTACTCAGATCGCAAGCGAAATGAGGAGATACGGAATACAAGTATTGGGGATCTGCGAAAGCAGATGGAACGGAAACGGACTCACCAAATTGTCAACAGGTGGGTCAGTCACCCAGAAGACAACCACACACACACCGATGTCACCAACGGCAACCAAGGCTCTGATACAATGGGAGGCGATCTCACCCAGAATAATGACCGCCAGATTCAACTCCAAAGGAAGAAAAGTGTCAATTATACAGTGCTATGCACCCACTAACAACGCAGACCTCGAAAAGAAAGAAGAATTCTACAGACAAATACAGGCAGCAATAGACAATACTCCAGCTAGTGACATTAAAATACTAATGGGAGACATGAACGCCAAGCTTGGACCAGACAACACAGGAAGGGAACTCATCATGGGTAAAGAAGCTCTGGGAGAGATGAATGAAAATGGAGAACTCTTCGTCGACTTCTGCGCCTTCAATGAACTAGTGATTGGTGGCAGCGTATACAAACACAAAGATATTCACAAGGCTACATGGGTGCCACCAGATGGGCGAACCACAAACCAAATCGACTTCATCACAATCTCGAGGAAGTGGCGGCGCATCCTACTGGACACAAAAGCAAGAAGAGGAGCAGACGTTGGCTCAGACCACTACCTCGTACAAGGGACAATCCAACTCAAATTAAAAGCATTCAGAGAAACAGGAGCTACAGATAGACCACAAACCAAGTTCAACACTCAAAAACTAAAGGACCAGGATACAAAGGATATCTTTACTGCAAGCATAAAGGACAAAGCTGAGACACAAATCAACATTAGCGAAGAGGTCAGCGTCGAAAAACACTGGGACAACCTGAAAGCGGTATGGAGCGAAACCTGCATGGAAGTTCTGGGCAGAAAGAAGAGACATGACAAACAGTGGCTCACTACGGACACATGGGGACTAATAGAAGAGAGAGGGATGTTGAAACAAAAGATTATCCGGTGCATTGACGAGCAACAAAAACAGGATTTGAACGCAAGCTACAATACACTGAACAAAAGAGTAAAGAAGAGTGTCAGGGAAGACAAAAGAAAATATTATGAAACCATGGCAAGTCAAGCAGAACACGCTGCAGGCAAAGGAGACCTCGCAACACTCTACCAAACAACTAGGTTCCTACCGGGGAAGAGATCAAAAAAATTAGGCCAGTGAAAGTTGACAATGCAGAGTCAATCACCAAAGTGGTGGGTCGAAGGAAATACTGGTCTGAATACTTCAGAAGACTGCTAAGTCGACTGCCATCTACAACGCACCCAACAATACCAACAACGGAAGCAGAATTAGCAGTGAACATCAACCCCCCGAAGAAATCAGAAGTCCTGAAGGCAATCAAGATGCTGAAAACTGGAAAAGCAGCAGGACCAGATGGAATCCCAGCAGAGGCATTGAAAGTGGACCCAGAGACAACAGCGGACATGATGACGCCACTACTGGAGAAGGTGTGGAAAGAAGGCAAAGTACCCGAGGATTGGAAGAAAGGATACTTATTCAAACTATCAAAGAAAGGAGACTTAAGTCAATGCAAGAACTGGCGCGGAATTATGCTCCTGTCCATCCCAAGCAAAATACTAAGCCGCATCATCCTGGAAAGGATCAAACAAGCCCTGGATGAAAAACTTCGACCGGAACAAGCTGGATTCAGGGGAAACAAGTCATATATTGATCAAATCGCCACACTACGGATCATCATTGAACAAAGTTTGAAATGGCAGTCACCTTTCTATCTCAACTTCATCGACTTTGAAAAGGCCTTCGACAGCGTCGATCGAGAGGCGATTTGGCTACTACTTCGCTACTACAGGGTGCCGCCGACAATTATACATCTCATCCAACAGTTGTATGACAATGCTGCATGCCAAGTAATCCACAACGGGAAGCTCACGGAATCCTTCGAAGTGAAGACAGGAGTAAGACAGGGTTGCCTACTATCGCCAATGATTTTCCTGATTGCAGTAGATTGGATAATGCGACAGAGAGCAGGCAACGAGTAAACAGGCATAAAATGGACTCTCACAAAGAACTTGGAGGATCTGGACTTCGCCGATGATATATGTCTGATTTCCCACAAACTAGAAGATATGCAAGTGAAAAGTAACAAGTTGGCAGAAGAAGCATCAAAGATAGGACTCCAGGTGAACATAGAGAAAACGGAGGTGATGAAGATTCCTGGCCAACACCAACAGCAACAACAACAGACAGCAATCAGCATAAATGGGAGAAACCTGAAAGAAACTACCTCCTTTACCTACTTGGGAAGCATTGTTTCAACTACAGGCGGAACTGATGAGGATATCAAAGCAAGGATCGGGAATGCAAGGCAAGCTTTCATTACTCTCAAGTCTGTGTGGAGGTCAACATCATTCAGCGTCAAAAATAACATCGGGATTTTCAACTCCAATGTGAAGTCAGTACTACTATACGGATCAGAGACTTGGCGTGTCACAAAGAGCACCTCAAACAAGCTACAGACCTTCATTAACAGATGTCTTCGCTCAATACTCAAGATCAGATGGCCGGAAAGGATCAGCAACAAAGATCTCTGGGAGCGAACCAACCAGGAACCGATTGTGAAAGAAATAGGCAGGAAGAAATGGAGATGGATTGGCCACACTCTGAGGAAACCAGCAGGTGATATCACTAGACAAGCCATTGCTCGAGTGGAACCCGAAAGGGAAGCGGCGAGTTGGTCGTCAGTGCAAGGGTGACTTGGAGGAGGTCATGTGAAGAGGAGATGAAAACGTGTGGGCAGACTTGGAGCCAGGTGAAAACTCTAGCAGAGAACCGAGCGCAATGGAGACGCATAGCTGAAGCCCTATGTTCCTCTAGGAACTAAAGGAAATAATAATAATAAATTCTGTTTAGTAATTATAGTTATTTTGGTTCACTAACTAACTATTCCCGTGATGCTAACTTTTATATTGTGTGAACTAATATTATTGTCCTGTGTATAAATGTCTATCATGTACTTCCAATAATATAAAAATTTATAATTGTAGTTTGTTGTAACTACACGTTTAATGAACTTAAAACATCTATGTTGGGCGAAAAAGAGGGTGTAGGATTCAGACGCAGATATGATCACTTTCTTGTATACAATAATGACTGTACAGTTTTAGCTTGTAAAAAAATAACAATGCTTTCGCTCCTAACATCTACAAGCCTGCTCAGTTTCTCGTCAAGATGCTATCCCATGGGCCATACACAAGTTCGCCAGACATCCTACAGGTCACCATATTCAACAGGTTCTAATCCTTCTAGCCACTTCTCTCTGAAACGTCACTTATATACTTCACAATAATCCTTCTACCTAATTACTATTATACTCTATTTTATCTCAACTTCCTAGGATTTTAATGAAGCTGAAATTTTTTCCCTCTTCTCATTTACACCCTTTTCTCGCGTAAAGTTCGGTTGCTCTGATGATAAAAAACAACACTCATGTTTGAGAATAACTATATTTTCATAGAAAGCGTCATAGTTTTCCATGGTAAGACCAATATGGTTAGCATCATACAATGCAAATGTGTATTATCATTTCAAGTACTACAAAGCTTCTTGTGTTTATCTTGTTAATATACTTTTAATAATGTATTATTCATAATTGCATTCTATACCATTTTGCAGCTGCGCCAGATTTTCTTCAGTTCCTAAAATAGCGTCCAAGCAGTTGAAGGCATAGCACTCACACAAATATATGTTGTTTATCGAATGGTTATAACTATCATCAGGAAATGGAACGAATTTCGGGTTGTCGCTCAACTTCGATGGTGACCTTCGTGAAATATTTACAAATTAACATTTATAAGAATCTGTTCTGATTGCTTGTACTATAACTCAACAATACGAACTTTTTGAAAAAGTGACAATGTATGCTAATTAACAATTGTAATTCCTAACATAATTGATCGTGCCTGTAAAAATGGCATGCATTTCATGTAAACTTACCCGTTTATACGAAATATATATTATTATAATGCGTAATTTACGAGGGAATCGTAGGATATGGGACCAACAATGTTTGCAGATCATTTGTCATTGTAAATGGTCAAATATCCACATTCTTCATTCTCATTCAAAAAGTCAAATGGAAGCTGAAATGGTGAGAGAAAAAAGAAGACAAACAACAGCAACGCAAAAGGAAGCAAGTGGAGTCCTAGGGTGACAGACTGTCTTTTGACATGGTCTACTAGGCTTAAGTTGGTGAGGACACATACGCCTGATCCTTTAAGAATATGAGAGTTGCCTAGAATAGCAACCCTACCTTCTTTCGAGTTTAGTACGACTTTGAGGAGACGTGCAGGCTGACTTACTGTAGGGTCAGGCTTTTAGCCTATTCTATATACTCTGCGTATAGTAATGCCTGATGCTGTTTGTGGCAGCAGCTTGTCTAAAAGGGGCCTTACCAAATTAATGTCATGCTCGAATCTAGTCTTGGGATCGGGTGCCAGTGACTCTTCCACTTTGTGGAGAATGAGCGACCTGTCAGATAGATGAAATTTGCCTGCTGTGGCTTTCTTGTTCTGAGGCGTAAGTGTGTTTCTGTCCTTCGTAGGTGGTGTAGCCAATGTATTATCCTTATCTCGCTTTTTGCGAGAGACTACGTTACGCCATTCATTGGCGCTCTCCCCGCTAATCGCAGTAGGATTTATCAGCCTGCTACTCACCGGTGTGGATGAGGCTTGATCCACTAGTCCCTGGGCGACTTGAGCTGCAGTTTTTCGACCCCTGGTACGCTTCTTCTTTTTGGCAGTCCTTCCATTACTGTCACTGGAGGGCTTATCCACTATCGTGTGGGGAAACCTGTGTGTCTGGAATGTGGTGGGTGCTCTTCTGTGCTGAAGGGCACTCACTTATTGACAGACGCATCGGGGACACATGCTGTTTTGCCGATGACGCTAGTCACATCATCGTTGTCTGAGCAATAGTCGGTGTTCTCCTGTGGTAGAGGACACTCGCAGTCCATCAGCTTTAAAGCCCCACTGAGAGTGGCAATGGCTTCTGTAACACGGAATTTAGTAGTACTACAACAGTCATTGCACAACCAGTTTGTTAGAGGTTTGCAGCAGCGTCTGTATGCTGCAGGAGTTAGGTTTGTGCACATACTATGAAACCATCTCTTGCAGTTATCACACTGCATTCCCTCATCCACTGGGAATTGGCACATAACCCTTCCGCAGTGGTTTCTTTTGATGGGCATGCTGTCTAGAGCGAACCGGGGAAGAAATTTAAATGTGACTTTAAATGTATATAACCTTTATAAATCAGTGAAAAAAAGCCGATGAATGCACAAAAATAAATATATATATAACTATTAGGTTATAAGGCACGACTTCTTATAATTTAAATGGACTCAAATCTGAAAAGTAAACTAACTTCGATCAGAATAAACTGATTTAAAGCTAGTTTGTGGACACCTTTGGAGAGTATAACACAACATTTGCCAAAACTAAACAAGTGCGTGTAAAATTCACTCCTTTTTCAAAGTTCGCGCCATAGCGTCTCCTTTCCAAAATGAATGCGGTGATCTTTTACCAACAGTGGTGAGGAAATACATAAATCCACAGTTCCCGTTGTATACACTCATTAAAGGTAACAGCCAACAAAGCAATGCACTTAAAGCATATGCATATTTCCCGTCATCACGGCGACACTGAGGAATATGTGAAAATCAAAGAGTAATCAAAGCCGACACGAGATGTAATTAACTAAATCCGAAAGGTAAACAAGTTGTAGTACATATTTGAATATTCAACCATATTAAGATCATCATGACAAATCCAAATCACTACCTATACGGCGCCATTTTTACGTTGTGAAGTAAATTCTGCTTTTGTAATTTAAACCACATCACAAGCTTTTCAGTTCACTTTAACTGGTTTATTTAGTTGAAGTGGTGTTCATATTATTCACAGTTTGTGTTTTGTTTATGGTATATGTCTCGCTTTATTCACGTACACATATTTGTGTATTTGGTTGGTATTTACCTCACTGTTTTCACGTACATATATTTGTGTTTTTGAAACAAATCAGCGCTATGGGTCCGAATAACAATTGTGGACGACCAGACTGCCACTTTCCGGTGGATGACGGTATGTAGTGTGACAACTGCAGCCCATGGTTCCACAAGGTTTGCAATGGTTTATCACCAGTAGCCTATAAGAGATGTTAGGATAATAATAATAATATATATTTCCTATCAATGTAGGACACACCAGTTGTACAGGCATGGATAAGTATTATTTAAATTACATGAATTTGATTTATAGTGAAATTACATGGTTGCTGTCCTCTCTGACATCAGTTAGTGAGCACATTCTGATAGTTAGTCGTTCAATGGAGCACATAAAGAAATATAGAAATATTGTCTTCGCATTAACAAAAAAACCCAAGTACGTGTCGGATAAATTACAAATATTTGGGAAAAAAAAGCTTGAAGTCAATTCCTCCATATAACTTTGTTGTGTGCGGCATCGTATCTTGTTTTATGTTCAAATTGTGTATTAATTCAAAATGAGTGATTAATTTTTATGATTTTGACATCATATTTTTGCAAGTAATACCAGATGTGAATTCAACTGAATGTAGATTAATATTGGTCATTGTCAAGCAGACTTGTTTTACTGCACTCAAGTCACCCATAGCCCGCCATTTGTCACAGCATGGTTGCTCCGTACGAGTAAGTTGATAAACGCGTAGAAAGCCATATAAAAACCATTTTAGATCGTTGACAGTGCTTGTATAAGATGCTGTACAGCGTCTAGTTATGGTGACAGTGGATTTCATCAAGGATGCTGAGCCATTACTAGCCAAACCTTGAGGGATAATATATGAGTAAGTGACTTCAATTGTTTCTCAGCTTCAGTCGGAATGTAGATCAATGCAACTTGTACTACAAAGTAAATACAACAGAAATGTACCAGAGGACAAAGAAAAACTATGTGGTGTCAAAAAAGTTTGTTTATATTCGTTGTACATTGTAATTTGATGAACAAAAATTTGTTTCTACTATGTCTTTTTATGCATTTATGCTACTAGTTTATTTATAGTCTTTAGGGAAGTAAGGGTATTTAAGCGCGTTTAGGTACTGTAGTAGACTAATAGTTGATTCGTTCTAGGAATAAGTAGTTTATTTATATAGTCGGTAGAGTGAAATAGTCTTTTTATGCATTTATGCTACTAGTTTATTTATAGTCTTTAGAGAAGTAAGGGTATTTAAGCGCGTTTAGGTACTGTAGTAGACTAATAGTTGATTCGTTCTAGGGATAAATAGTTTATTTATATAGTCGGTAGAGTGAAATAGTCTTTTTATGCATTTATGCTACTAGTTTATTTATAGTCTTTAGGGAAGTAAGGGTATTCAAGCGCGTTTAGGTACTGTAGTAGACTAATAGTTGATTCGTTCTAGGAATAAATAGTTTATTTATATAGTCGGTAGAGTGAAATAGTGTGTACAGAGAGCGTTTGAAACTTAAAACTGTATTGCAGTTCCTGATATCTAGGGGCAGATTGTTCCATATTTTTGAATACATGACTGTGAAGAAGTTTTCGCGGAGTGTTGACTTAAAGGCTTTTATTGTCGCTGTGCAATTTTGGTTACGCAGATCTTAAGAGCCTTCTTGCGCGAATTGTATGTCCTTAATGTCTGAGAATGATATTTTGTGTAGGACCTTATAGAAGAATACTAGGTTTATAATTAGTCGTCTTGTCCAGAGTGGATCAAGTTGTAGAATCATGCACCGTGAAATGTAGTCTTTCTTACATTCGTAGCCTAGTAGTTTCGAGGTAAAATATCGTTGGATACTTTCAATTCTTAGCTTTTCACGTGTGTGAGTGCTGCTAATAATAAATGGACAGTATTCTAGTAGTGGCCTCACACAGGTTTTGTACAGAATGAGCTTTGCTTCATTGTCGTGAAAGTTCCTGAGTATGCATCCTAAGAGCATTCTCGACTTTTGAGTCTGTGATGCCACTTGCTCAGAGAATGTTAGGTTACTCGAGTACCTCAGACCTAGGTCAACGACACTTTGGAGTTTGGTTAGGTTAGCCGATTGAAGCGTTTACTTTATGTCGATTGAGGGTGCACCGAAGCAGATCCAGCCACATTTTTTAAGGTTAAATTGGAGGTTCCATAAAGACGACCAAGCAGTCACTTTATCTAGTTCTTTTTGTACAACATTCTGGAAGTACCCTAGGTCATCAGGTTGGAATGTATAAGCTACTTTGAGGTCATCTGCAAAGATGAATGGTTTACCATGAGTAAAGCAAGCGCATATGTCGTTAATATATAGGGTAAATAGAAGGGGTCCAATGACACTACCTTGTACTACACCAGAGGTGATTTGGCTAGGTTTCGAAGTTATAGATCCGAGTTTAACTATTTGGGACCTATTGTTAAGGAATGATTTAAGCCATCCTAATAGCGGGTCACTTATTCCTAAGGATTTCAGCTTGTGCACTAGTAGTAAGTGGTCGACACGGTCAAATGCCTTTGAGATGTCAAAGTAGATGACAAGTACTAGTTGTCGTCTGTCACGACTGCTGGTCACAAAGTTAAAGAAGTCTAAGTGGCATGTTAAACAAGATCTGGAGTTTAGGAATCCATGTTGGTTCGGACTTATAATATTGCAACTAAGCATATGCTTCATTAGGTTTTCTTTAACTAGTCTCTCCATAATTCTAGAAGCTATAGGTGTGATATTAATTGGCCTGTAGTTACTAACGTCTGTTTTCGAGCCAGATTTGTGTTTAGGCATAATAAACGTTGTTTTCCATACATCAGGGTAAGTTTGGGTTTCTAAGGAAATTGTGAATATTTTAAGCAGGAGTAAGGGAATGTCAGGGCCACCATATTTATAAAAATAGGATGATATGCCGTCAGTACCGAAACCTTTTGAGCATTTTAGGGTTCTTATAGTTTGTTTAATGTTAGTATAGTTAAATTCAATAGTGCTAATTAAGTTTGGTGTGTGTGGAGATGGAGTTTGTGCCACATTAGTAGCAGGGTCTATATTGAGTAACTGGACTGTGGGCTTAAGGTAGTTACCTGCAAAAGTTGCAAGCAACCATCTCCGTGGCTGTGCAAATTTTGCAGTAACCTGCTGGATGTCCTCATTCAAGAGGCAGTGGGACTCCCTATGTCCAAGAAATTGACGGAAAACGTAATCAAAAAGCCTGTACCAGAAATCCTAGCCAAAAATGGTGGTTCAGGACATAATTTGAAAAATGAAGGTGCCCAAATATCTGTTGCGGCAAAGCGCAAACGACAAAGGAAATCTAAAATGGCAAGTAGTGCCAGCATGGCAACACCAGCCTGTGAAATGGCCACCCCAAAGCGCAGCATGTCTAGTGCACGAATGGCCTCTAGTCGCGGCGAAAACAAAGTGGAAGAAACTGACTGCACTTGGTTGGTGCCGACAGGTAAGAAGCAAAATAAACGTAGGGAAGAAACAGCAGCCGAGTTCACCCACAAGGTATCGGTGGCTGTTAATACCAGCCAAACTCAGAAACCCACGAACTCTTGCTACAGTGTTATCATCTGGAATTTGGATGAATCTAAGAACACAGATGCAGCTGCCCGACATGCAATGATCTGAAAGCGGTTAGCTCCATAATCCGGAAAATACTTCCCGAAAAACAAGTGAAGTTCACGTAAGAAAAGCCATCAGGATCAGAAAACGAAACCCTGATGCCACGGAAACTTCTCGACGACTACTTAAGATAGTTTAGGGAACGAAACAGAGAGAAGCACCATCCTCAACAACGCGTTCAAAATTAACGATAAAAATTTAAAAATAGGGCCTAATTGGCCTTTAGAAGATAGAATCAAAAGAAGAGAAGCCGTGGCTGAACTAAAGGCCAGGCTAGAGAAAGGTGAAAAGGACCTCAAGGTATTGGGTTTTCGGGTGGTGAGGTCTCGGAAATTGATGCTGCCGAGACCTCTCTTCATAAGCCGGATGAACACGTAGGTGTTTCGGTGTGCTTTACAAACGCATGTAGTCTTAGGAATAAGCTCGTCGAATTAGGAGAATTACCTAAAAGACTACAAACTGATGTAATTGCTATCACTGAGACATGGTTGTTAGTGGGTGTAGACTTGACTCCACTCATACCTGGGTATATCTGAATTCGAGCAGATAGAGTAAGTAGTCGGAAAGGTGAGGGGGTTGATCTATACATCCGCGATGACATAAGGATTGGGTCAACGTTGTAAGAAGCTCATGACATTGGCACCAGTGGAGCCGCAAGTAGCGTCACTAACTTGAACAAAGGCACTTTAACGATCGAAGTTATTTACAGAAGTCCTGCTAGCCAAGCTGATGACTTCGTTCCTAATCACTTGAGGGCGTAGGGTAGTAGAAATAGGTGTCTGGTTGTTGGCGACTTTAATGCTCCACACATTAACTGGGGGGAATTAAACTCCACTAGTTTGTATACCTGTTTCAATAGGGAGTTCACATTGACAGTACTTGAATGTGCACTCGTGCAACATATGCATGCACCAACACGGTATCACCCGGAACATGATCCATCTACTCTAGACTTGGTATTAAGACACCAGAAGGAGGACGTTGGTGACATTAGGTGCCTTCCGCCGCTTGGCAGCAGTGACCACATAGTTATCGCTCTTACGTTTAAGATTCATTCTCTCATACACAGGTCAAAAGCTGCTCGTCCAAACATTTGGAAAGCGGATGAACAAGGAATCCGGAACGCAGCAACTGCAGTTGACTGGTCATTAGATACAAGCCGGACTGTCGAGGAAGCTTGGGTAGGATTTAGGAATACACTAGATTGTGTCACTTCACCCTTTATACCTTGGTACACTCCTCGAAAGCTATCGCACAAGCCACCTTGGATTACTAGTGAAATAAGGAGGCCATTAAGACGGCGGAAGAACTTATGGGACCAATTTATTATGACAGGAAGGCAAAGTTTCCAGAAAGACTACCGAAAAATTACAAATGTGGTTAGTATGCAATTAACAAGAATCGTATAGAATACGGGAGACGGCTTGTACCAGTTTGTGTTCATTACCCAAAAAGGTTCTTCTCGTATGACTAAAACTAGTAATGGTATACCGTCACTCATAAGCATTAGTGGAAGAGCGGTTGAGTCAGACAAAGGAAAGGCTGAAAACCTTTCTGAATACTTCTGTGACGTCTTCCCGTCTGACAGTACAACCCAGGGATATGGCGAAGTTACTGCCATCGCCACTCAGATGCCCTCAATTGTGGTAGAGCACACAAAAGCCATCAAACTACTGTCTAAACTGAAGCCAGGTAAATCACCTGGGCCAGATGGTCTTCACCCTAAGCTGTTAATTTCCTTGGCGGATATAATATATATTCCGCTTGCGGAGATTTTCCAAATGTTGCTGACCCAGGCTAAGCCACCCAGGGACTGGAAGGATGCCATTATAAGCCCTATCTTAAAAGAGGTGGACAGGCAATTGGCATCTAACTACAGACCGGTAAGTCTGACATGCATTATAGCAAAGATAATGGAAACTATTATAAGGGATCAGCTATTAGCTTATGTTGAAACACATGGCTTACTGGCAGTTGAACAGCATGGATTCCGACCAGGACGATCCTGTTTGACAAACTTACTGTTAGCTAGGGAAGATTGGGTCAAGGCCAGAGATAAAAGCCTTCTGTTGGACGTGGTTTTTATTGATCTTAGCAAGGCATTCGACAAAGTATCCCACCTAGGTCTCCTAAGTAAACTTAAAGGTTTCGGACTAGAGCAATGCCTATGTGAGTGGTTTAGGGATTACCTAATGGATAGAAGGCAGAAGGTTGGAGTTAACGGTGTACTATCAGGGTGGAAAGCAGTATTCAGTGGAGTGCCTCATGGAACTGTATTAGGCCCCTTGATATTCCTATTATATGTTAATGAGCTACCGGGGATTCTTACTTCATCTTCATTGTTATTTGAAGACGACATTAAGATATGGAAAACTTTAAATGATAACAAGGATAGGTCGGCCCTGCAAACTGATCTAGATAAATTAGCTGAGTGGTCGAACCTGTGGAGTCTGGAAATGAATTCTAGGAAAAGCGCGGTAATGCACTTAGGTCAGAAGTCTTATACGTCGGACTCCCTAGGGGACACAGAACTACCTGATGTTAACAAACAGAAGGACCTAGGAATCACTGTCAGCAATGATTTGAAAACAACTGCAAATTGCAATGCAGCCGCAGCTTAGGCTTTTCGAATGCTATAGGCACTTCGAAGGGCTTTCAAACGATTAGACAAGGGCATGTTCCAAATACTCTACGCAACATATGTCAGGCCTCATCTAGAATGCTGCGTACAAGCGGCGTGTCCATGCTTCAAAAAGGAGGCACATATCCTGGAAAGAGTACAGGGAGTAGGAACGAGATTAGTTAGTGGTGTCTCATACCTTCCTTATGATAAGAGGATGGAGCATTTAAATCTCTTTCCGTTATCATACCGAAGGAAGAGAGACGACTTAATTTTAGCATACCGTATACTTGAGGGTGATTTAGAAACTGACCTTTCTAAACTTTTCTCTCCTTCTAGGATACATTTACGGGTTACCGCAAAAAGGTGCTCAAACCGAGGATGATCAAAATACGTGCAGAATTTAGATTCTCTCACCGAGTGGTCAACGACTGGAGCTCCTTACCTGATTCAGTAGTAACAGCTCCATCGGTGAACGCTTTCAAAGACAAGTTAGATCTCTGCAGAGATATATTCTGCGAGGATCAACACAGGCCACCAGAGCCTTCTATCCTTATCAACTGAATCTGAATATGCCAATAAACCTGGATATCTATGGAATAACGAAAATATGCTGACAGCTGCATTTCAGAACCCACTAATTCATTCTATGTGCACCTGCATGCCTCTTTCGACATTTTCGCATGGATTGGCTCGCAGTTACTCTGGTTCCAGGCAGAAAAGTATCAAAAATTCACTAGTCGCTCAATTAATAATATTTCTCTGCATGTTCAACTGGATACTAACTGCTGTGGTGAGCCTCTTGCAGATCATATTGCTTAAGATGTCGTTTACGGTAAAATAACTAAAGTTTTATAAGCCATTCTTATACTCTGGTGAGTAACCCACCATATCGACCGAATGTAATGCAATACTCAGTTGTCTCGCTCATTTTCAACAAATTGAAACCATAATGTTGCCCAGGATTATGCCATATAAACTGTTTTAACTTATGCAGAGTGTACTAACGGTCAATATTCCAATATCTTCCCTTGTATATATGTCTTGCGTTAGTGAAAAATTTTGAACATGTCTATTCCATGTGTGCATTATTGTCATATTGATGATGCCTGTCAACTGGAGTCCCTCATGTGCATTAAGTGAGAAAATATTGTTATAAGACGCATTTTATTGTTATATGAGGGAATTGACTTCAAGCTTTATTTATATTCCCAAGTATCTGTAATCCATCCAACGCATACTTGGGTATTTTTGTTAATGCGAAGCCAATATCTCTTTATATCTTGATGTGGTCCTTTGAATCACTAGTTATCAGATTTTTCCCACAAAGTGAAAATGAAATGACAGCAACCATGTTATTTGACCGTGAATCATGTAATTTAAATGTGCAAATTCAATTAATTAAAATACTAACTATACTCACTAATTGTATGCGTAATTAACCGAATTGATGATTCGAAACGCGGTACGTCCAACGTTTGCGTTACATTTTTGCGTGATTCGTTACATAAAATTTATCTTGTTGTAATACTTGCACAAGTACTCTACTACCTCCATACCTATAGCTATTAACTCTCATATCAAATAGTTGTGGTTAACCAAAGTAAAAAGCAACAAACTCAATCCCCTGTAAATCTGATGACTAATCTTATGTCGCTGATTGCTACATCAAGCAACACACTCCCTACAAATGGTTATAGTGAGCCACATAACCCACTTGTATGTCGTAAGCGTCGAGCTGAAACTGAGGATAAAACTGCACTGACAGCTAGTATTAGCACTACTCCCAAAAATTCAGTACCCTCTGCTCATACAGAAACTTTCCCTTCACCTTACGTACTTATCGAAAAGCTCCAGCCTTCAAGCTCTGTTTCAGAACTATCTTCTGAAATAGAACTCCTAAAGTTGTCTATAGGAGAACTTAAGGCCGAGTTAAGGGAAATAAAAAACAACAAATCAGTAAATCCAGGAATTTCTGATACCAATACCAAAATATCCAAATTATCAGATCAGATCAGCGATATCAGATCGCAGGTCCGTGAACTGACACCTTTAACTATCCTCATGAGAACCGTAGACCTTAACAAACTTGACACGGAATCGGTATCTAAGGTGGATAACCTCATTAACTTTGTTACTACAGAAGTAACAAAACGACTCGACTCAAAACTGAGTGCTATTGTATACAACGTTTGGGACAATGAGGCACTAAACAGGGTACAGCGCATCTTACTTAGTGAGGCGAAAATGCCCAACTCCAAGACTAAGTGCTACAGGCTGAAGAAGAGTCAACATGAAAAGTGTTGTCCTATTCGTTTTCAGTTCGAAACACCGGCTGAGGCCAGAAAATATACCCACTCCCAACACACCCTATCGCAAGCCAGAAATTACAAACTAATAAAGGTTGCGGTGGACAAGACCGTCATAGAAAGGCGCGTATATAATTATCACACTGAGTCTAATTGTGGAATAAACAATAGGACATTGCAAGCAGCAATTATACCCAACCCTTTGAGAGACACCGTAGAATCCACCGCACCACCCCTCTCAAACCACACAGAATTATCCTCTCAGAGGGCGACACCAACCGAAAGGCCGCTAAATTGTAATCAAATAGCCAATAAAACTATACCACCTACCACCGTAGATTTAGACATGTCACTAAATAATCCAAGAAAAATGTCAAAATCCCCCGAAAGTTGACCCTGTCCTCTCCTAGCCATAAGTCCATTGGTAAAAAAGAGAAGAATATGCCCCCAAATCATGCCAACAACAACAATGGCAGTATGAGTAAGCCCACATTCCCCACGGTCAATAGTATTGGCACCCACAACGTGCGAAATAGCACCATGGCCCACACTGATAACCAACGCCAAAACAATGCCACCCTCAAGAGTACAAGTGACAATAGTCAGAACTCGACCACCAACAACTCAGGGCATTCACAGTATGGCACGCAAATAAATTTTGATCGGATATACGGTACACGTCTGCTGGGAACTAACCCCCAAAGCAGTACATACGAAACCCTTACAAGAACACCACTAGTACCTAACAATAGGTGGAATAATAGACCATGGTCTTCACAAGGTCCCAATCATTTTTTATCCCCTGCGTCCCTGTCAGCGTTGAAAAGACAGCTGGTGGGGATGTTAACACTCCTAGACCACTAGTGCTTCCCCTTTGCATGAATGTAGGAATAGTCTAGTTCACCCGCATCCACTAAGCACACCTGGTACATGCACAAGTTTAGGTTAAATGAAGATCCCTACCCCCGTTTCTGGCTTAACTAAAAATAAAAATGCCTTAGCCTATAGCAAATCTAGCACTCCAACGCTTAATTCTTCACCGAAAACAGCACACACCAACTCGATAGACATAGGTGAACATGATGCTGAAACTCCTATTAACATAGGGTCGTCATGTCAAACAGTACTACTGCGTGCTGAACTACATTCGGGGCTGATTAATGAACTTAAATACTTCAAACGCTATTTCAACTCTCATCTTTACCTGATCCTCATAAATGCTAGATCTGTTCTTAATAAACTACCGATGCTCAGAGCACTCACAGTAATATACAAACCCCCTATAATTGTCATCACTGAATCCTGGTGTAACTCGAACATACTGGATGAAGAGATAAGCTTAGATAACTATACACACTTTCGGTGTGACAGGGAAGGCGGTAAGGGAGGGGGTTGTCTTATGTACTTTCTGAATCCACTTACTGTATCACAGCTAGAAAGTGTTACACTTAACATGCCTGAGACTTTATGGGTTAACTTACACTTAAATAACGCAATAGTATTGATTGGATGCACCTGCAGAGCACCTGGTACCTTTAGTAATTACGAGACCCAACTTATTAATACACTGGATCAATTATCCACCCTACACCACGATCACAAGATCCTATGTGGAAACTTCAACTTACCAGAAATCAACTGGGAAATACCTACAGGCCCAACTAAATTTGACACGTTCTTAGGCACAGTGGATATACTTGGCTGGAAACAGACTGTCACAACTCCTACAAGAGGTAATAACGTACTAGACTTAATCTTCTGCCACAATATAAGTCCCCTTTCTGCCCTAGTAGGTTCTGAGTTTTCAGAGAGTGACCACAAAACAGTGCTGTGTGCACTGCCACTTCCGTCTAGTAGCAATGCAGCCCATACCCCTACTTCACAACAAATAACATACAGGAACTATAGTAAGGCAGACTGGGCTCTAGTGAAATCAATGCTAAGATCCTCAGAATGGAGAGAGTATTTCTATACTGATCGCCTCTCGAAAGCTCTAGACATCTCTTACTATAACTCGAACACATGCTTAGATGCTGTCATCCCACTTCAAACACTGAAGTTTTCCCCACATAGAAAGTCATTCATAAGACTGTCAACAAGTTACTTCAGGCGACACGACTTTAGTACACTTAGGTCAATACTTAGTACTCTTAGCTCCATCTCGCAAGCTCATAACTTGCGTATGAGAAATGAAGAAGGCACCGCACTAGCCAGCACCACCAGAGTAGGTGCTCTCACAGAAATCCTAAACAAACGAATGAAGTGCCAAAGCCATAAAATTTCTCTCCTTATAAACAAGGGCAAACTATACAGCAAACATGCAGACATGTGTGAACTGTTTAATGAGACGTTTGCAGCTAACTACCTTAAGACCACAAGTCCACTTTTCGGTTTACAATCTACAATAGAACTCCCTTCTTCTTCAACGCTGAAACAAATCACTACAGTTCATTTCACTTATTCTAATATTAACCAAGCCATTGATACTCTTAAAAGCTCTAGTAATGCCGGTTTTGACGGTATACCGTCGTATCTTTATAAACACGGTGGTTCTGACATTTCCGTTTTATTACTTAAGATTTTTACAATGTCCCTAGAAAGCCAAACCTATCCAGATAAATGGAAAGCCACATTTGTAGTACACAAACACAAATCCGGATCAAAAACTGAAGTCAACAACTATAGGCCAATCAATATTACACCCATAGTATCTAGAATCATTGAAAGAATAGTTAAAGATGATATCCTCAAACATATGCTCAGCTGCAATATTCTAAGTCCCAACCAACATGGATTTCAAAAATCCAGGTCATGCAGGACATGTCACCTTGACTTCTTTAACTATATAACTAGCAGCCGTGACAAACAACAACTAGTACTAGTCATCTACTTTGACATCTCCAAAGCCTTTGACCGCGTTGACAATTTACTTCTTACAAATAAGCTGAACTCCTTAGGAATACGTAACCCATCATTAGGATGGATTGAATCATTCCTTAACAATAGGTCCCAAGTAGTTAGACTGGGTTCTGTAAATTCTAAGCCTAGTCCAGTCACTTCTGGAGTAGTTCAGTGTAGCGTCTTAGGCCCCCTCCTATTCACTCTGTATGTCAACGACATATGCAGCTGTTTCTCACTTGGCAAACCATTCATCTTTGCAGATGATCTTAAAGTAGCTTACAAATTCCCCTGTGATGACTTAGGATACTTTCAGAAAGCCGTTCAGGAAGAACTAGATAGAGTAACTGCATGGTCCTCCACATGGAACCTAAAATTCAACCTTAAAATATGTGGTTGGATCTGTCTCGATGCACCCTCAATAAGTATCAAAGTGGTACTTGAATCTATTGACTTGCCTTAACTCCAAAGTGTTGTTGACCTAGGACTCAGGTACTCTAGTGACCTGACATTTTCTGAGCAAGTGGCAACACAGACGCGTAAATCGAGGATGCATACTCAGGAATTTCCACAACTACGAAGCGAAACTATTATTATATAAATCTTGTGTCAGGCCACTACTTGAATATTGTCCATTTATTCTTAGCAGCACTCGAGTAAGTGACAGGCTTAAAGTAGAAAGTGTCCAACGATACTTCACGTCTAAACTACTAGGATTTGACTGCGAAAAGGACTACACATCAAGGTGTATAACTCTAGGTGTCGACCCACTCTGGATGAGACGACTGAGCATTAACCTAACATTCTTCTTTAAAATATTGCATAAAATATCATTCTCAGACAGTAAGGAGATACAGTTCTCACCGGAAGGCTCTTACAACCTTCGTAACCAAACGTGCACAGTATCTAGGAAAAACTGTAAGGCAGCACTCTGTGCAAACTTCTTCATAGTCATGTACTCTAAGATCTGGAGCAGTTTACCCCTAGAAATAAGGACCAGTCACTCTACCATAACCTTCAGACGCTTGCTATATAAACTGTTTCATCCCAACGACTATGCCAATCACACCGCAGCACTTATTTCTAAAACGCATGAGCTATTAGAACACTATAACGCCTAGACTCATTACTAAATATTATGACAATAAATAAACCTTAAGACTTCGCAAAAATACATGAAAGAACAACTAGATTATAGGTAGTGTTTACTATACAATGATATACATTTATAAACATTTATATATATACATAAAATATCAATGTTTTCTTCATTTTTACATACTTTATCTTTCTGCTATACTGCTGCTGAGATTACTCTACTATATACCTCCTGGTCGAGGTCGAACAACCCAACATCTAAACTGAAATGACCATTTAAGTAAATTCAAACTCAAATTCCATGAACGATCCCATGCAACCACTTGAAAACGCTGTCTAACATTCTGTATAAGGAGTATTCTTGATCTGATATAAAGAAACAACTGGTTTTCAAGCAGTTTTCAATGAATTACATGTACAGTCTGCCATGCTGACGCAAATGGCGCAAATGGATAGTTCTAGAATTGACCTCGGCCCCATTTGATGCAGTGAAACAATAAATAATAGTATATTCTCATTTTGTACATGAGGGACGCCAGTTTACAGGCATCATCATTATGATAAATTACATATACGATTACCAAACATATTTAATAATAGTAATTTAATAAAATACATTTTTTCCTACCTGTGTAGAACACGCCAATTGTACAGGCATGGATAAGTATTATTTAAATTACATAAATTTGGTTCATGGTAAAATTATAAGGTTGCAGTCATTTTGTCTATGGGAACAATATGATAACTAGTCATTCAATGGAGCACATCAAGAAATATAGAAATATTGTCTTCGCATTAACAATAAAACCCAACTATGTTTTGGATGGATTACAAATACTTGGGAAAAAAATAAAGCTTGAAGTAATTCCTCCATATAACTTTGGTGTGTACGGCGTCGAGTCTTATTCTTGATTTATATCCAAATTTGATAATAATTTAAAATAAGTAATACACTTGTATACTTTTGTCAGCATTTGCATCGTAACATCACAAGTGAATAGTACTCAATGTAGACTAATAATAATGACAGTCTGTATTTTCTTATAAACGGGTGTTTTCAAGAAATGGAAGCTATTTTGCAGACAAGATCAGTTATGTTGTAAGTTACAATCGTGAAGTATTATAAATCAATACATTTTATTGTTATAAAGATATATTTCACAACTGTAATTCAGGTTGCGTCGTTGGTGTTGGCGATGCGCAATTCATGAGGAAATTGTAAGATATGGGACCAATAATGTTTGCAGATCATTTGTCATTGTAAATGGGCAAATATCTACATTCTTCATTCTCATTCAAAAAGTCAAATGGAAGCTGAAATGGTGAGAGACAAAAGAAGACAAACAACAACAACTCAAAAGAAAGCAAGTGGAGTACTTAGGGAGTGATGAATATGTATATATACATTTATATTCCGTTTAGTAATTATAGTTATTTTGGTGCACTAACTAACTATTCCCGTGATGCTAACTTTTATATTGTGTGAACTAATATTATTGTCCTGTGTAAAAATGTCTATCATGTACTTCCAATAATATAAAAATTTATAATTGTAGTTTGTTGTAACTACACGTTTAATGAACTTAAAACATCTATGTTGGGCGAAAAAGAGGGTGTAGGATTCAGACTCAGAAGTGCACTGTCATCTTTGAGCAGTCTGGTGACTGAGGAGATGAACACTGCGAGTGTGTTTGCATCGCGCACATCAGCTGGTAGTCTATTCCAAATGACTGAAAACTTATTTAAGAAGAAATTATACCGCATGTAAGTCTGACAATGCTCTATAGCAACTAGGTTGTGATGATTTCTAAGATTGTAACTGATGACAGCGGTAGGTTTAATTATTGGCTCGGAGGAGTGCACGAGCAGATTAGTTAGCTTGTAGTAAAAAATCAGGTTTAGCTTAAGACGTCTTTTCCAGAGTGGTTCTAAACTTAGTCTGTCGCAACGTTCATAGTATTGGAGACCACTTTCTAAACCAAGAATTCTTAAGGTGAATTGCCGTTGCACTCCTTCTAACTTAAGCTTGTCATTTTGTCTGAGTCCGCTAAGAATAAACGGGCAGTATTCTAAAATAGGTCGGACACATACTTTATATAATAAAACCCTAGCTTCACAACAAAAGAAATTGCGAGTTATGCATCCTAGGAGCCTTCGTGTTTTACGTCTGGCATAATCAGTTTGTTCAGAGAACGTTAAGTTACTGGAGTATCTGATACCGAGATCTACGACTGAGTTGAGCTTGGCTAGTTTACGCCCATATATTTCAAGATTTAGGTCAAGGTTACTGTTTCCGATGCAAATCCAGCCGCATTTGTCAATGTTAAACTTAAGACAGGATTCAGTGCACCATGTTGCGAGACTACTTAGCTCAAGATTTATTTTATTCACCATACCGCTTAATTCATTAGCGTAGCAGGAGTAAACGACTTTGAGTTCGTCAGCATATAGGAATGGTTTACCTGAGGTGAAGCAGTTGCAAATGCTGTTAATGTATACTGTAAATAAAAGTGGCCCTAGGACACTACCTTGCACAACCTCAATTGAGATCTGCCTAGGATGAGACAATACAGATCCGACTTTGGTTATTTGTACCCTGTTGCTTAGAAACGATTTTAACCAGTTCAGTAATGGATTGCGATTTCCACATGAGTCCATCTTCTCAAAGAGAATACCGTGAAATACCATGTCAAATGCCCTAGGTATATCAAAGAAGAGAACAACGACTAGCTGACGTGCTTCGCGACTACTATTGATGCAGTTGAAAAAGTCGAAATGGTAAGTAACGCAAGACCTACTTTTGAGAAATCCCTGTTGAGACCTTGTAACAAGATCTTCCTTAAGTAGATAGTCTGACAACTGATCCTTGACAACTTTCTCCATGATTCGAGAGACAACCGGGGTTATATTTATGGGTCTGTAATTGCGGGCGTTTGCCTTATCACCGGATTTATAGTGTGGAATTATGAAGCTAGTTTTCCACTCATGAGGGTAAGTGCCGGTGTCCATAGATATTGAGAAGAATTTAAGAAATAGTAGGGGTATATCACACCCACTGTTCTTGAAAATTATAGAAGCAAGGCCATCTGGTCCCGTGCTAGTGGAAAGTTTCAGGCTTTTATCTGCTTGTTCTATTAATTGATTGGTGAACACTATGCTTCCGAGGAAAGAGCTAGTAAGGGGCCCGGTTTCACCAGGAATGTGCGTTTCTAAACTGTAGTTTGCAAACCACTCACTGAATAACATAACCTTATCTAATTTTCGTATCAAAGATCAAATTTCTTTCCTATTATAAAACTACGATACTACTGCTGACAAAAATGGAATAAATACAATATTGACTCAAAATAATACATCAATAAGCTTTATCTCACGGATGCTGTTCACAACAAAGTTTTATAGGAGAATTGACTTCAAGCTTTATTTTTCCCAGATATTTGTATTATATTCATATGAAGTCTGGGTTTTTTGTTAATGCGAAGACAATATTTCTATATCTCTTTATGTGTTACACAGACTGACTATTTTGCAGACTGTTCCGACTGACTCTAATGTCAGAAAGAACGAACGAACTGTAAATTCACCATACATCGAAATATGTGTAATTTATATAATAACTTATCCACGCCTGTACAATTGGTATGTTCCTGCACAAACAGGAGTAAATAAATAAACTGGCGTCCCTCATGTACAAAAATGAGAATACATTATTATTATAGTACAAGTGGCAATAGTCGGCTACCAACAACTCAGGGTCTTCAGAGTATGGCACACAAACAAGTTTTGGCCAGATACACGGTACAAGGCCACTGGGAACTAACCCACAATGCAATATGCACGAAACCCATACAAGGACACAACTAGTATCAGACAATAGGAGGAATAATAAACCATGGTCATCACAAAGATACAATAATTTTTTATCCCCTGCGTCCCTGTCAGCCTTGAAAAGGCAGCTGGTAGGGACGTCAACACTCCTAAACCACTAGTGCTAGCTGCCCGCTTGCATGAAAACAGGAACAGTCTAGTGCGTCCGTAACCATTAGGCACATTTGGTACTTGCACAAATATAGGTCAAGTGAAGAGGCCTAACCACGTTTCCAGCGCGCTTCGTGTAGGACGTTACAATCTCACCATATAACGTGGAAATAATTTTTCGCATTCTGGAATATCGTGGTCTATATTTGACTACTACATAATTATAGCTGATATTGCTTGCCCCTCCGGTAGCTAAATATCCAAATTTATCACCTCCAGAATACTGTTTGGATCCAGTGAGATTCGTGTTAATAAAGAGTAATCTGTCACAAAAGAACTATAGAGAAGTCCTCAGTTTTGTGGTTTATAATTATCAGAGTTAACTCGTTTGATAGTGGTCTATTTTTGTTTGTACTTCATACCTGTTTATTGTTGTTTTTATCTATTTAGATAATAGAACAGTATTTCACACACTTTTGTCCATTTTTGAGAAAATTTTATAATCTTTACCTGCATAATGGTCAAAGTTATTAAACGAGTTAGTACTGTTAAGAGACTAGCATCAAATAGTCAGCAGGACACTAAAAACATCAGTCCTGACGATGGATTTGCCCTAAGATCAATCGATACACCGAGAGTTATAGTACCAAACTTAACGGAAGAACTAATTGATAACGTAGCGAGTAATACTAGTGATCTAAAGATCCTTCAGAAATCCATAACAGACCTGCAGGATAAGTTTGAAAGTATTACTCCTTTCCTCCAACTTTGTGATCCATCACAAGAGATTTCCTTAGATTCACTCCTCAAATCTGAGCACCTGCTAGACTTTTTGACTGCAGAGGCTGTAAAGAGGGTCATGTCCTCATACAATGTTTTAGGATATAATATACCAGACAATGTACCTATTGTCAAACTTAAAGCAATCTGTCTACAGGCATGCAACATTTCAGTACCTGACTGCCAGGTTCTGCGTCTTCGTAAGAAATCCGCAAACCACCCATGTCCTGTACTGTTCAAATTTAAGTCTGTTGATCTAGCTAAGAAATTTTTGGAGTCTGGCAAAACTCTTAGCTTCTCAACACCCTACACCAAAATCAGGATTGTACCTGATTTAACTTCTTGCCAAAGACGTTGCCGCGCAGGTAAACTGAATGAAGACAAACCCAATAAGACAACCGAAGTTAATACTTCCCTCGTTGTATTGCCTTATGACCAGGAGCACCAGACAATATCGCATACACAAACTAAGAGTAGTCAAGCAACTGTTGAAGACTTAACTCTAAATACGGAAATTTCAGACATAGAAATGTTAACAGATCACAGTATTGACGTGCAACCCTTGCACACTGGCACTTATGCCAAACCCTCGAAAAAGTCTAAGCTGAATTCAGTTGTACACTTTGAATCTCTCGGGAAGTCATATACCGCACAACCTCTTAGCCCGGCTACTGTGAAGCAGCAATCACATGTGGCCACCCAGGTAGGCGGAAATACAAGGCGATATGATAAGCGTCCTATTTCCGTTAGGAACACCAAAAGAACTGTTGATACTATTCAACAGAAATCCAGTTTATTGGGAAATCCTACTGATCACCAGCAGCCCAAATTACACAAGCCGAATAATACGGAAAAAGCTAAACCGAACGTTAGACCCAGAACACTAAAGCCCATAATTACGAAAGCTTCGAATGGGTCACTGGCTCATTCTACTGGTGGACAATCATCTAAACTTAGTCATGTTCCTGAAGTTAGACGTAATTCACATACCGTAGGAGCTTACTCATTTCCGACTTCCACTACTAGTCCTATGATAAGAAAAAATAATCGTCACATTTCTCACCAAACACTTCGAAAACACGAAGTTGCTCAGCCCCTCACGAATGCACTCTCAACCATGATGTACAGGAAACACCAGTTTGAGAATACAGACGTTAGTCCAAAAACACGTATAGCGCCCTGTCATAATTCTCATGCATTCAGTAGGAGTCACATGCCAATTTCAACACAATGCTCATCATGGCCTAGGAAGTTCTCTAACCAGACACAAGGATCTAAGTCATATGCACACAACAACACGCCGACCACCCATTTCGGTTATAACTATGCAGACTACATGACTCTAGCCAACCCATATGACCAAAATTTTCTCCAGCGACAACTGGCAGAAACGCCTGGGATCATGCACATAGCACATATGATGTCAGACCAATTCCTTGCTGGTATAGCAAACACCTTACAACAGGGAAACTGCTTCTTCCCCGACAGATAGCAAACACTTTATACACACCTAATACCAATAGTAATACCTTAGATTATCATACTAGTATCTCCCATAGCACGCAATATCTAAACGACCAACCACTCACGAGTGACATCTCACAACCCATCTCTAAGTATCAAACTAAAGAAAACGTCTCTAGTGATCAAAATGTTGCAATTAATGAATCCAATATTGACTGCACATATTCAGCTGATAACCATAGAGCATTTTATTATGATATTGCCCATACACTAAAACCACTTAGTCAAAGTCTATCAGTCATCCTCATAAACGCTAGATCAGTTCTTAACAAACACTTAGCATTATGTACGTTAGCCTCTATATGCAATCCGTCGCTGATCATGATCACTGAAGCCTGGTGCTCAAGTGATATTACGGATGATAGCTTATCAATTGATAAGTACAATCTTTTTCGAGGGGATAGGGAAACAGTTCGTGGGGGTGGAACACTCATATACGTTAAACAACCCATTTGTGCAACGCACTTTAGTCACCCTATTCTGTCACAACTTAATGATTCGGTGTGGGTCGAAATAAAAGTTCTCAGAAGTAAACCTATCCTTATAGGGTGTGTATACCGACCGCCATCATCCAACCGCGAATACGATAACGTACTCAGCAACGTATTTAGTGTTGCATCCAATCTTCCCTTCAGTTATAATATAATTGGAGGTGACTTCAATTTGCCTGATATATCATGGCGTACACTTCGTGGACCCTCGAGGTATGATAATCTTCTTAATTCCATCATTACAGGAGGATGGACGCAACACATAAATGTACCCACTAGGTCCGATAACATCCTTGATCTTATATTCACGATCAACGTAGCACCATCTACAATTCATGTGGGACATGAATTCCCAGGTAGTGATCATAAAATAGTTGCATGTTCGTTTAATATTTCTCCAGAAACTATACACAGAAACAAAGTTATTCCGACACCTATAAGACTATACACGCAGGTTGACTGGGACTTGTATCAGGACTTGATTAGATACTCTAATTGGGATTCCTACTTTACCAATGACTCCTTAGAGGAAGTCCTTAAAAACTTCTATGACAATATACAGTCGGTTAATGATGTCATAGCGCCTGTGAAACTGATTAAATTCAAAATTCCTCAAGGTGATTTCATTCCAATATCATTAAGAAGAAGTTTGCGGAAGCATTCATTAAGTTACTACAGACATGACGACTTATCGTCGTTAATAGCTATTAAAACAATCCTCATTAGAATCCATGAGTTAAAAAATCTAAGTCTTGGAAATAAAGAGACGCGGGCAATTCAGTCGCCACATAACACTGGAGAAATAGCCAAACTCTTCAAAAGTAGGTTAACTAACTCCAAATCAACATATCCAAAAATAATACACCTAGGTGGCATTACTCACGAAAGTGATGAGGATATATGTGAGGTGTTTAGCACGGACTTTGCCAAATTGTACACTCTAGAAAACGACCAGGATATAGATTTCCCTCGTAAAACAGAAAAGTGTTTAAGCGATGTAGTCTTTAACGCCCAAGAAATCGATAAAGCTACCACAACTCTTAAGCTTACTAATACTCCCGGCCCAGATGGAATGTCTTCTGTCCTCTTAAAAAAGGGTGGAAATGACATGAATCTACTTCTTCTCAAGATATTTTCAACTTCGATAAGGAGTGGAACATATCCAAATAGCTGGAAGAAATCTTACGTTGTACCCATTCACAAAACCGGGCCTATAGCGGACATAGATAATTACCGCCCCATCAACATTACTTCCGTAGTTTCACGTGTGATGGAAAAGATTATAAAGAAGCAAATTGTCCAGTTTTTGCTCTCGAATGACTTAATATCCGCCTTCCAATACGGTTTCCTAAATAGAAGATCGTGCATTACTTGCCAATTAGATTATTTGGACCACATTACTGAGTGTGTAGACAAAGGTCGTTCGGCAGCAACATTATTTCTAGACGTTAGGAAAGCTTTTGACAAGGTCCCACATAAGAGACTCATATTGAAACTCCTATCTTATGGAATAAGTGGAAGGCTACTTGAGTGGATAACTTCTTTTCTTACAGGAAGAGAACAGTTAGTTAAAGTCAACCATCACTTATCAACATCCAAACCGATAACCAGCGGCGTGATACAAGGTAGTGTTCTTGGCCCTACCCTATTCATTGTATTCATAAATGATATTGTTTCTATGATCAAGTATGGCAAGCCATATCTCTTTGCAGACGACCTCAAAGTTGTATATGATTTCGACTATAATGATATGAATATTGTTAGTAAAATCCAAGAAGACCTAAATAGTCTATGTAATTGGAGTGAAAAGTGGCAGTTAATGTTCAATCCAGCTAAATCTGGGATAACATACTTCGGACGTTGGAAACCTAGCATGTGTCTATACATGTACGGTGACCTTGTCTCAAACACGAACACAGTCACAGATCTCGGGGTAACATACTCAGATCTTACCTTTACTGAACATGCAAATAAGGTGGTATCTGATTGTAAACGTCTAACCGGCTTTGTGCTACGCAACTTTTACACCCCAGAAGCCAGATTAGCCATATATAAGATATGCATTCGCCCCAAACTTGAATACTGTGCCCACTTATACAGTAGCTTTAAATCAGCAGACAGAAAAAAAGTTGAAAGTGTCCAAAGATTCCTCACGAAACGCATATTAGGTTATGATCAGCAAATAGAATACCTTGACAGATGTATTCGACTGGACTTAGAACCCTTATGGTTAAGGAGAGTGAAGTGCAATTTATTTCTCTTATTCAAAGTCATAAGAAAGCACTGTAGCAGTAACTCGTCTATAACCTGGGCTAATCCTAAATCGTATGGACTACGCAACCATAACTGCCTTCTCAAGGTTAACACCCATAAGCTCACCACTAGAGCTAACTTCTTCACCATTAAATATTGCAAACTTTGGAACCAACTACCCTCTGAGATTAGATCCTGTGAAAGGCCTGACAGTTTCAAAAGGAGCCTAGAAAAACATATTAACATGACCACCCTAGCCCTTCTAAATGATCTCAACTGCTGGTAGAGTGGTGAAACCATGACATTTCAATATTTAACTACAGACAGTACACTAGTTCCTAGACTAACCTAATAATACTTAGTAATTATGCATGTTCAATACTTGAAATTAGATTATCATTAAAATACTTAAAATGATTACTTACGCAGCAAATGTTCTCTTAGTTAATCACTCTTATTTCCCTTATAACATTCAGTTTTTGAGCCTAATGTATTCTTTGATAATACGAATTATAACACTGATTACACTCTTATTATACATAGATTGACTTACTTTACGGCTACCTGTAAGACTCACTAACTTTCTGTAGTATTGTTAACCAAATGCTGAAATTTTGTTGGTTCTGCTAATATCTTTTTATAATATATGTAGACAGGTTACTTTGCAATGTCAAATGTTTACTATATATAAAACTGTCATGATAATTTAGTACACTTGGTCCTGCCAACCGACCTTACCTTCAGTTCATACTACCTATATTGAACCCTAACTATATCGGTCGGTCGGTCGGTTTTCGACATAGAACTTTGCACATATGTGCGGCAGTTCAAGTCGCCACAATCTATGTAGCACGCAAAGCAAGAGAAGGAAGTAGAAGAAATGCATAATATAGACAGTAAACAGAGGTGTGAGACAAAGGAATAGTAATAACGAAGAACAAAACAGTTTCATTGGAAATCATAAGTCACAAGGAGTGGATGCATCTGCGCCACTGAGAACGATTTTGAGCCATGTCACCAATTGTTTCCAATCATTGGTTTTTACCATCCCGAGGGCCCCAACCAGGAAGTCTACATCTTCCTACGTGGCTTAGATTAACTGTTGTGGATTTCATTGATTGGTGCCATGTTTTGGTTTGACCGCCGCTAGCTCTTTTCCAGCCTGACCCTATATCAGCTAACATTGCCCGTCGAGGAAGGCGATGACTAGGCATACGTAGCACATGTCCTAACCATCTCAGTCGAAGTAATTTCACAGTCTCGTCGATTGATTTCCCCGCCTTACCTAGCACTCGACGCCTAACCTCAATATTGCTCACCTTATTATACCACTTCACGCGGGAGATAGAACGCAGACACCTATGATCGAAGACAGCTAATCTTTTCATGTCTTCTGCTCTCAATGGCCAACCCTAACTATATTGTTCTGCTGAATCTTGCTCCACTATTCACAAAAAACCTATTCTTGTTATTCAAGGTTTTGACTTCTTATAAAGTAATCTGTTCATTAGGACGCATGCATACATATATAATATGTTCATAAAGATGTACGCGGGGACCTATTGGAAGCACTCATTAAGAAAGCTAGGGAGGTGGAATATGGGGTACGAACATGTCTGGTACCAAGCAATATATTTGCAGTAACCATAATAATCATAGTCTCAGAGCCTAACATCAAAAAAGGTGGGAGGGTGGAGTTAGCTGATCAGTAGATATGGTGGGGGTCACTAAGGTGAATCGCCCCATTCTGCAGGAACAGCATTAAAAAATTTGAAGGCTCGAGATATTTCTGATTTTTATGAGGGCTTAAATCTTTATCTTGAAAAAGATAACAATGAACGCCTTGACAGATCATGTTTCTACCTTTAAATATATACCATTCACCCAGCCTATTGTTGAGATGCGACCATGTGGGATCTGCTCAGATTTATGGGGCATCTTATAAATTAACTTGCTGTCTATCGTCAGATCTTTTCATACCACTCCACAATGTCTTATCTCATTTATTTTCTGACAACGTCTTTACTTGATCCTCATTTTACTCCATTAAACTTAACATCTTATAGCTCTTCATTACTTATTATACTTCTACTCTCTGAAGGGTACGGTTGTGCACTAAATGCACAAAAAGGTATAAAATAAAAACAACTGGCATGAGGATAATTGTATTAAAACCAAAAGTGGATATCATGATAGTTTGTGATATATCTGTAGCATTATACATTGCAAATGAATGTTGTTACCCTAGGGTGTTTCCTTTATTAATGCATTTATTAATGATACTTGCACTTACCTATTTCATTACAATTTAATGATTCACCTCAGCACTTTAATTTTTCTAAAACAGATTCCAATCCCTTGTAAAAGGTGTACTTACCTCAATATTGGTTGGTTATCGTATGCCTACAACCACGGGATGAAAACGGAACGAAGTCGATTTTCCCGCTCAACCTGGAGGACAACTGTACAATTCAATAACTATACGGCCTAATTCAGAAAATGAGTGTATTATATGTATCGAATATTTAACAGTTGAAATACGATTAACTTGTAGACAATCTACGATTTGATATTATATCATACTTGATCGTGCCTGTAAAAATGGCATGCATTTTCATGTAAATTTGTAAATTTATATGAAATACATTATTATTAAAAAAATGCCTCAGCCTATAGGAAATCCAGCACTATAACGTTTAATTCTTCAGCGAAAACAGCACACACCAAATCGACAGACATAGGTGATGACATAGGGTCATCATGTCAAACAGTACTACTTGTTCTAACTATACTTACTCTAACTACATTTACTAATCGTGTGTGTAATGTGTCGAATTGATGATGCCTGTAAACTGGCATCATTCATGTACAAAATTGAGAATATATTATTATTAAACTCCTCTTAAAATATGGTCGTCATGTCAAACAGAACTGCTGGGTGCTCAACCACATTCGGGGCTAAATAACTAACTTAAATACTTCAAACGCCATTTCAACTCTCATCTTTACCTAATCCTCATAAATGCTGGATCTGTTCTAAATAAACTGCCGATGCTCAGAGCACTCACAGTAATATACAAACCCCCTATAATTGTCATCACTGAAACTTGTTGTCATTCGAACATACTGGATGAAGAGATAAGCTTAGATAACTATACACACTTTCGGTGTGACAGGGAAGGTGGTAATGGAGTGGGTTGTCTCATGTACCTTCTGAATGCGCTGACTGTATCACAGCTAGAAAGTAGTACACTCAACTTACCTGAGACTCTATGGGTTAACGTAGACTTAAATAACGCAATAGCATTAATTGGATGCACCTGGCACCTTTAGTAATTACGAGACCCAACTCATTAATACTCTGGGGCAATTATCCACTCTTCCATACAAGCATAAGATCATATGTGGAGATTTCAACCTACCCGAAATGAACTAGGATTTATTAACAGGGCCAACTCAATGTGACAAGCTCTTAGGTACACTAGAAAGTTTCGGTTGGAATCAAACTGTCACTATCCTTACAGGAGGTGACAACGTACTGGACTTAATATTCTGTCACGACATAAGTCCCCTCTCAATCATAGCGGATTCTATGTTTTCAGCTAGTGACCACAAAACAGTGCTGCATGCACCGCGACATCTACTGAGTAGCATTGCAGCTTATACCTCAACTTCAAAACGAGTAATATATAGGAACTATAGTAAAGCAAACTGGGCCTCCGTAGAATCGATGCTAAGATCCTCTGAATGGTGCGAATACTCCACTACTGATGACCTCTCGAAAGCTCTGAGCATCCTCTGCCATAACCACTCTTATCTCCATCTCACAAGCTCAAGATTTCTGTCAAAGAAACGAAGAACGCACCGTAGTAGTCAGTCCTGCTAGAGCGTATGCACTCACAGAAATCTTAAAGAAGCGAATGAATCGCAAAATTCGCAGCATTTCTCTCCTCATAGACAAAGGCAGGCTATACACTAATTCCGCAGACATGTGTGAATTATTTGACAAAACGTTTGCAGGTAACTACCTTAAGCCCATAGTTCGGTTATTCGATATACACCCTACTACTAATATGGCACAAACTACATCTCCACTCACATCAAAACAAATTACCACTGTTGAATTCACCCATGCTACCATTAACCAAACTATGAGAACCCTCATAAGCTCGAAAGGTTTTGGTACTGATGGTACATCATCCTATTTTTATAAATATGGTGGCCCTGACATTCCACTACTACTGCTTAAAATATTCACAATGTCCCTAGAAACCCAAACCTACCCTGATATGTGGAAAACAAAGTTTATTTTACCTAAGCACAAATCTAGCTCGAAAACAGAAGTCCGTAACTACAGGCCGATCAATAGCATACCTATCACACCTAGAATTATAGAGAGACTTGTTAAAAAACATTTACCAAATATGTATGTCCGCTAAAATACAATATACAACGAATATAAACTCTAGGTATTGACCCACTCTGAATGAAACGACTCAGCATTAATCTAGCATCCTTCTTTAAAGCCCTGCATAAAATATAATTCTCAGACAGCAAGGAGATAGAGTTCTCACCGGAAGGCTCCTACAATTTGCGTAATCAAACGTGTACAGTATCTAGAAAAAGCTGTTAAACAGTACTCCGTGCAAACTTCCTCGTAGTCATCTATTCTAAGATCTGGATCATCCGAACTTTCCATCTCCCTACACAATAATCATATTCCTCGTCTGCCGCTTACAACAGACTTGGGTCTAAAATACACTGCAGAATTTAGCCTAACGGAATACGTTAAATTACAAGTATCAAGGGTTAAAAGGCTTTTTGGGTTTTTATTCCGAAACTTTAAAGCGTGTGAATCCAAAATTATGCTGTACAAGTTATGCATAAGGCCCTTACTTGAATTTTGTCCTCCTGTCATGGACAGTGTTTCCGTAAAAGACAGGTGCGAATTGGAAAGCCTACAAAGGGCGTTTACCAAAAGTCTAGTAGGTGAAAATCTTTGCATTTCCTACTACGACAGATGTAACATATTTGACTTGGAACCCTTATGGGTCAGACGACTAAAGTTTAACCTAAAAATTACATTTAGGATCGCTAAAGGGCTTATATATTTCCCCCACAATGAATTTACTTTTAGTTCACCTAAGAAATATAACCTTAGAAATAAATCTTCATCTTTTGAAGTGCCCCGCTGTCATACAAAGTACAGATCAAATTCTTTCACTGTCAGATACCGCTGCATTTGGAACCGTCTTCCAACTGAAATTAGAAATAGTCCTACCCCAAAAACCTTCTCATCTCTGCTGAACAAATATTTTATCAACAACGGGTTAGAAGGCGCATGTGACAGACTAAAAATCAGAGATCTAATACGGCACTCCTCTGACCCTCACTGTTAGCTCCCGAAATCTGTGATCTCTATGTTTGACTCTACTTTCACTATGATTGTTTTCACAACCACAATCACCTATTCTCAATCAGCCTTAAATTTTAATTATTTCTTCATTCAAATATTAAAAAAATTTTCTTGCACATATCACCGATAACATGGTATTATGAGTATTTCAGCATGCTAAGAGTTCAGTCTCAAGTTCCAGATTCAAATCAACTGAAAACGACTGGTATTAAAATGTCTCTGGAGACTGCCTAATGCTACATGTTAGCACTGTCTGCCTATACGCAAATTAAGGCCCGAATGTTGGTAGTCTAAATAATCAACTATACGGTGAGTCCTAAATAGTGATGAATCCTATCTTACTGTTCTATAACTATAATGTTGTTTAGTCAAATCTTTCGGAACAAAATATTATAAATTACTACTACTTATATGTTTAATGCTGCATGATTATGCACTGTTTTCCGAAAATACATTTGTTTATATCTAAAATGTAGACTCTGATAGTCTATTTTCCTTATACTTTTATTATTGTTCCTCTCCAAAATGCTGTAACAGATGAAACATACATGACGGTCTTCTGAAAGTAGTCACTCACACCATGACTTCGAATGAGTTGACAAATGAATATTTTTTTAAAAAAGAAAAGTTTGTGGCATATTATAACAGAAATTAAAAGATATATATAAAAAAATGAAGCATTTTGCCAGGGCCTTGCACAAAAAAGGTGGGAGGGTGGTGATTGCTAGTCAGCGGATATGATGGTGGGGACATATGAGAACCACCCTTATCTGTGGGACAGCACTCTATTGCTAAGGCTCCTGAGTTCGAATGGCTTCTGCAAAATAAGAGAATAAAATTTAAAAAAAAGGCAACAGAAGTTGAAAATTTGCCTAAAGCTGAAGTTTAAATAACAAACTCCTCGAATGCAAGTACATGGTATGAGTCCCCTACTTCAGAAGGACACCTAAATGTATACTTCAGAAAAACAGTAGTTATTATTAAGCCCTCGCTTTTCTTCTACATAGTTCACGCACTTTGACTTTTGTGTTTAACTCATATTCAACCTATATAAGTAGGTAAAATTATTATCTTTTTTCACTTAAACTTTTTTTTCTTTTCGCAAGAAAGACTAGAATTCCATCACTAGAAAATCTCAGGGGGAAATAGTATTTTTTAAATGAAAAAAAAACAACAAAAAATGATGAACCCCATGTTTTTTATATATGTTTTGAATTATTAACACCTATTATATACTTCTGCACCTCTCTGTCGGTTTCCTTGTGTCTTCTTCTCTTTTCAAAGGTACTGCCTTAAACGGAGGCACTGAAACAGTGCCGCTATCCTCAACTAATTCGGAATATTGCTAGCCCACCTGGTGAATAACGGAACCACCTCTATCATGAAATCTGCTGACGAGTTCAAAGTTGGTCTCATATACAACTGGAAATGTCACAATTATGGTGTACTTACCGGTGAATTTGAAGTTTTATGGACTTTCAAACACTCTATGAATCATTTACTTACAATTACTGTTCATTCCGCATCTCTTATATTTCACGTCAGCACCTGTACAGAAATGCTACTTACCTTCCACAATTAACGTAATCGTTTATAATTCCCGCATGAAATTGACATACCGTATTTTTTTCAATTACAGTTTTGATTTGATGCTATTTCTCATGAATTATTCAGTTGAAAGCATATCTCGAAAATTACCTATTGCCTTACTTGTACATTTCTTTTTAAATATTTCTCTCAAATTTACCAGTATTCAATCTATTTCTAGATTAACAAATCATATATATTCTATAAGTACTAATTAGTGTACATTTGTTCATGCCTGTAAAAATGGCTGGTTTCTGTTCCAGAAATAAAATTATTATTATACTGACACAAATGGCGCCAATGGATAATCCTGGAATCGACCTCGGCCCCATTTCATGCAGTAAAACAATAATAATAATATATATTTTCCTATCAATGTAGGACACACCAGTTGTACAGGCATGGATAAGTATTATTTAAATTACATGAATTTGATTTATAGTGAAATTACATTGTTGCTGTCCTCTCTGATATCAGTTAGTGAGCACATTCTGATAGTTAGTCGTTCAATGGAGCACATAAAGAAATATAGAAATATTGTCTTCGCATTAACAAAAAAAACCCAAGTACGTGTCGGATAAATTACAAATATTTGGGAAAAAAATAAAGCTTGAAGTCAATTCCTCCATATAACTTTGTTGTGTGCGGCATCGTATCTTGTTTTATGTTCAAATTGTGTATTAATTTAAAATGAGTGATTTATTTTTATGATTTTGGCATCACTTAAATTGCAAGTAATACCAGATATGAATTCAACTGAATGTAGATTAATATTGGTCATTGTCAAGCAGATTTGTTTTACTGCACTCAAGTCACCCATAGCCCGCCATTTGTCACAGCATGGTTGCTCCGTACGAGTAAGTTGATAAACGCGTAGAAAGCCATATAAAAACCATTTTAGATCGTTGACAGTGCTTGTATAAGATGCTGTACAGCGTCTAGTTATGGTGACAGTGGATTTCATCAAGGATGCTGAGCCATTACTAGCCAAACCTTGAGGGATAATTTATGAGTAAGTGACTTCAATTGTTTCTCAGCTTCATTCGGAATGTAGATCAATGCAACTTGTACTACAAAGTAAATACAACAGAAATGTACCAGAGGACAAAGAAAAACTATGTGGTGTCAAAAAAGTTTGTTTATATTCGTTGTACATTGTAATTTGATGAACAAAAATTTGTTTCTACTATGTCTTTTTATGCATTTATGGTACTAGTTTATTTATAGTCTTTAGAGAAGTAAGGGTATTTAAGCGCGTTTAGGTACTGTAGTAGACTAATAGTTGATTCGTTCTAGGAATAAGTAGTTTATTTATATAGTCGGTAGAGTGAAATAGTCTTTTTATGCATTTATGCTACTAGTTTATTTATAGTCTTTAGGGAAGTAAGGGTATTTAAGCGCGTTTAGGTACTGTAGTAGACTAATAGTTGATTCGTTCTAGGGATAAATAGTTTATTTATATAGTCGGTAGAGTGAAATAGTCTTTCTATGCATTTATGCTACTAGTTTATTTATAGTCTTTAGGGAAGTAAGGGCATTCAAGCGCGTTTAGGTACTGTAGTAGACTAATAGTTGATTCGTTCTAGGGATAAATAGTTTATTTATATAGTCGGTAGAGTGAAATAGTCTTTTTATGCATTTATGCTACTAGTTTATTTATAGTCTTTAGGGAAGTAAGGGTATTTAAGCGCGTTTAGGTACTGTAGTAGACTAATAGTTGATTCGTTCTAGGGATAAATAGTTTATTTATATAGTCAGTAGAGTGAAATAGTCTTTTTATGCATTTATGCTACTAGTTTATTTATAGTCTTTAGGGAAGTAAGGGTATTTAAGCGCGTTTAGGTACTGTAGTAGACTAATAGTTGATTCGTTCTAGGGATAAATAGTTTATTTATATAGTCGGTAGAGTGAAATAGTCTTTTTATGCATTTATGCTACTAGTTTATTTATAGTCTTTAGGGAAGTAAGGGTATTTAAGCGCGTTTAGGTACTGTAGTAGACTAATAGTTGATTCGTTCTAGGGATAAATAGTTTATTTATATAGTCGGTAGAGTGAAATAGTCTTTCTATGCATTTATGCTACTAGTTTATTTATAGTCTTTAGGGAAGTAAGGGTATTTAAGCGCGTTTAGGTACTGTAGTAGACTAATAGTTGATTCGTTCTAGGGATAAATAGTTTATTTATATAGTCAGTAGAGTAAAATAGTGTGTACAGAGAGCGTTTGAAACTTAAAACTGTATTACAGTTCCTGATATCTAGGGGCAGATTGTTCCATATTTTAGAATACATGACTGTGAAGAAGTTTTCGCGGAGTGTTGACTTAAAGGCTTTTATTGTCACTGTGCAATTTTGGTTACGCAGATCGTAAGAGCCTTCTTTCGCGAATTGTATGTCCTTAATGTCTGAGAATGATATTTTGTGTAGGACCTTATAGAAGAATACTAGGTTTATAATTAGTCGTCTTGTCCAGAGTGGGGCAAGTTGTAGAATCTTGCAACGTGAGATGTAGTCTTTCTTACATTCGTAGCCTAGTAGTTTCGAGGTAAAATATCGTTGGATACTTTCAATTCTTAGCTTTTCACGTGTGTGAGTGCTGCTAATAATAAATGGACAGTATTCTAGTAGTGGCCTCACACAGGTTTTGTACAGAATGAGCTTTGCTTCATTGTCGTGAAAGTTCCTGAGTATGCATCCTAAGAGCATCCTCGACTTTTGAGTCTGTGATGCCACTTGCTCAGAGAATGTTAGGTTACTCGAGTACCTCAGACCTAGGTCAACGACACTTTGGAGTTTCGTTAGGTTAGCCGATTGAAGCGTTAACTTTATGTCGATTGAGGGTGCACCGAAGCAGATCCAGCCACATTTTTTAAGGTTAAATTGGAGGTTCCATAAAGACGACCAAGCAGTCACTTTATCTAGTTCTTCTTGTACAACATTCTGGAAGTACCCTAGGTCATCAGGTTGGAATGTATAAGCTACTTTGAGGTCATCTGCAAAGATGAATGGTTTACCATGAGTAAAGCAAGCGCATATGTCGTTAATATATAGGGTAAATAGAAGGGGTCCAATGACACTACCTTGTACTACACCAGAGGTGATTTGGCTAGGTTTCGAAGTTATAGATCCGAGTTTAACTATTTGGGACCTATTGTTAAGGAATGATTTAAGCCATCCTAATAGCGGGTCACTTATTCCTAAGGATTTCAGCTTGTGCACTAGTAGTAAATGGTCGACACGGTCAAATGCCTTTGAGATGTCAAAGTAGATGACAAGTACTAGTTGTCGTCTGTCACGACTGCTGGTCACAAAGTTAAAGAAGTCTAAGTGGCATGTTAAACAAGATCTGGATTTTAGGAATCCATGTTGGTTCGGGCTTATAATATTGCAACTAAGCATATGCTTCATTAGGTTTTCTTTAACTAGTCTCTCCATAATTCTAGAAGCTATAGGTGTGATATTAATTGGCCTGTAGTTACTGACGTCTGTTTTCGAGCCAGATGAATAAAAGAATCGATTTCTCTTTTTTAGGGATCAAAGACAAGTAACTTATGATATTTTACTGATATTGCACAGCTAAATTAGACTATGTAGTAGGCTCGCTTTGTAACCTGATGGTCCTAAGTATGATCCCTGATGATGTCAAGGGGCATACTTCTGAGGAGTCCCAAACTAATACGAAACATCTGCCTAATGGTTCTTAGTTTTCAGTGTTTCTGTGAGTGACGTCTGTTCGTAGTGAAATCTAACTTAAATCAATCACTTTTATACAACCCAACACTTGGAAACGTAAAATAATTAGAGAATCTAAAAGTAATATCATTTAAGTCTTTTCTCTGAAAAGTTATTGTCACCTCTAGGCTAAATAAACTAATGATCCTAGAGATACTGATTAAATATTTTATCCTACTTTGCGACTTATCAATAGTGCACATATGTAGCTTAAATCAGGATGAAGAGCAGAACTATGAAGTTTGACAGTAAGCATGTAAACGACTCACCTATATGGATGAGAATCAATAACCCATTTCTCTACCTTCAAATTCGCAGTTTACATATTTCGAACATTATCTTTATTATTCCCTTGGGTACCAAGTGGAACATAAGACATCAGAGACATATTGCTATTTCACTCAGTCCTCTGGAGTCCCTTAGACTTGCCCATTTCCTCTTCACATTATCTCCAGTACGTCACCCTCGAACGCCCAACTCACCATTTCCCATTCAGGCTCCACTCAAGAACATGGTACCTAATGTCATTCAATAGTCTCCTCAGCGTGCATTCTATCCACCTCCATTTCCTTAAGCATATTTGTTGGGTAATAGCTTCTTGTTTAGATTACAGTACTGCAGAGTTCCTTGTAGGCTAATCCTTTTCTGGTCGGCCATTTTGATATTTTGGGATGCAGCGAATACAGTTAGTTGAATTATTGTAGCGATGAAAAGGCAATCAAAGGATTAGTCAGTCAGTTCATGTTGAGAAACTAATTAAACTTTATCACATAGTATAGGGGGGGGGAGATCTCGGTTATCAGTGAATCTGCACACATCTGTCTCCAACCTCATTTCATTTCAATAATTGAAAACGAAACAAAAGAAGTCGTTTGATTCATTATCGGTTTATAGTAACTGCATACCACATTCTACTCCACAGGGGGAATGATTTACGTTCAACAGACTGCATATTGTATTAATTTATCATACTAATTATGTATTTTCATTGTATCCACCTGCGTCTGATTGACTGAACAACTCAAAGGTTTATTATTATTATTATTATTATTATTATTATTATCGATAATTATTAATTGTTATTATTACTAACCGATTTTGTAGATTTCTCCACAAATAAAAATACATGTTTGTACAATTGCATACATACTAATTGCCTGTCAATTTAAATGTAGTGTTCAAATATATAAGTCAAGCAAATACACTTTATCAAATTGAATTATTGATTTATTGTCTCACAGATAAAGTCAGTAAACCAGCTGTGTATTTATCCAGGACTCAGTTAACCGCTAACATATGGATAAATTTGTCCTGAATATGAAGATTTTCCCAGTGTAAAGAGAACATTCTAATACGGGGAAATGAAGACAATATTTCACTGGGAATCCTGTTTTTGTCAAAATGAACACAGTGTGTACACTAGATAAACATTGTCTTGAGTATTTTGATTCACAGTAGTCAGTGTGCTTGTAACAGTGAACATTAGAAACAGCAACAACAACAACAAAGTAGATTGTATAGACACTCTGCTAACAACATCTGGTTGTATAAATTGTCACATATAAGCTATGCAAAAGTCAGATGAGCACGTCCGGCATGTTTGTACAATGTTTGTGTCTACGTATGATTGTGTGTATGTGTGTGTGTGTGTGCGTTTTGTCAATATAAGCAAGAGGAAATATGTCCAATAGATAGTTGTCTGGATATACACCATAAGTAGAATTAATCATGTACAAATTATACGGGTCAGTGTAGTTAGTAATGACGATGATGTCATCACCAGCATTCCCTTTATATAATAAATTATTACTCTATATGACTAGACAATAAATTTACAAAAATAAAATTTTATCATTATAAAACGATCAAAGAAAGAGAAAATGTTTGAATTTTTGTATCGATATATCATGGATATTTGTAAGTTTAATCTACACACACACACAGACATCAATTCGAAAAAATAGTTTTAAATTTCAAAACATTCCTGGATATGCCTGTCTATCTGATCACGAACATTCATATATGCGTGTATGTGCTCATGTAAACATGGGAAATTATTTGATTTGGTCATGATGAATTGGTACGTCAGTTTTAGACGTTTGTTTTACTCATCAGAATAAAGTAACCAGCCAAAGGAGAGATTTCAGATGGCGATATAATCAATAACACCTGTCAGAGCTTCTTAAGAGATGATTAGAATAGCTATCGTGAATGTGACCAATGGTTATCAGTGGATCAATATTTAGTAAGAATTTGATCAGTAATCAACATCAGATATAGAAATAGCGAAAATCACAAAGTAATGGATAGTAGTTCTATGTGATATTCAAGTGCTGGTTTGTAGGGATTTGATTGGTTACAGGATTTTCATCATGAGCTGACATCAGTTAGAGAGCCATTGGATCCATTGGATCCCAGTGGCTTAATGGTATACGAGCTCGCCTTGTAACCAGAAGGTCCTCGGTTCGAACCCCAGTGGGTGCATACTGCTGAAGAGTCACAAACTAGGGCGAAACAGCTGTCCAGTACTCCCAGGTTTTCCAATGGTTCTCTAACTAGTGTCAGCTCATGATGAAAAGTTCTATGAGATGTTGGAAACTAAAAATACTCACAAATCTAATCAGTGAAATACTAAGTAAACTGTTTTCAAAATGTTCAAATTTTGGTTTTCAGAGATTTTATTAGCTTCAAGTTAGATCGCAAGCTGAGATGATTTAAAGGACTACTGGAAAGTTTATTCTTCTTAGTGAAACACTTTTCAGCAGTACGGACCCATAACTGCACAAGGAATCGTACCAACTGTGCCCACTAAGTTACCGATAATAATGCCTAGCGATTGCACCTTATGTTGTTAACTGGAAGAAGTTGTGACTCATAGCTGAATGGTCCACAGGCCTGCCTTGTAATCTGAAGATCTTGGGTTAAATTCCTTGTAGAGTTATGAATATGTACTGCTCAACAGACTTGAACAGCTGTCCAGTAGTTCGTGGTTTTCACGTACTCCCTGACTCATGTCAACACGTGATCTAACTTGTTTTCTTAGTCGTTCGAATGGAAAATATACACGTAAAATAATTCATAAGCGAACTTCACCAGTGAATCTTAGATCCATATCCTTTTTTTTTTAAAAACACATCACCAACAGCCACAATCGTATGTTTTCAAAGTCTGGTCTGTCACTAAACTGATCATATTTATGAAATTTTTTTGTAAATTATCATCATCAAGATGAAAGTCGGTGAAGCTTAGAGTCATATGTTCAGCCTAGTTCTTACTACCTGGGTGGCTTGACAATATGGGTTTATTACTATTATTATTATGACTATTATTATTATTATGTCTATACATAAACTTTTACTTTTTGTTTTAGTAGTGGCTTTTTCATCCAGTTTAGCTAGCAAAATATTCACTGGATATTTTGTTGTCAACTGAATAAATAATCAGAATGAAAGAATAAAATGATGGTTCTTCTGTCTCACACACTCTCTCTCTCCTTTGTAATTGTTTAATGTTAAGCTGAGCAGATGTGGATTAGAAAAAATTGGCCGTTGGCCAGTTTTTTCATCTCCATCATCAGGGTATACTAATCTGGACATATTTTATGCGTATAACCATGTGTTTTCAAAAATGAATATGCGTCATTTGAAAGTATTATTATGTTTTTAAATGATTACTACTCAATGAAGCATACAGATGATGACAAATATATTATAATCCATTGGGTACGTGTAAGTGTATCTAAGCCTAAGGATATGTGTGTGCGGCGTCGATGGAGAGAGGTTATGAGTAAGCATTATGATATAGACAGTTGTACGCTAAGTTTAACCGTAGTCTAAATACCTTAGACTTCCTCGATTTGTGAAGCTGAGAAACATTATTAACTACCAACATGAAAATAATATAGAAATTAAACTTTGCGTTATATCAAAATATATTTTTCAGTTAGCATATACTGTTAGATGGTTGGAGGCAGTCGGCAGGGAGCCTTGAACCTAAGTTTCGCGCTAGTTGGCGCTCGTCAGAAAGGCGTATCTGCAACCTTTCCGAGATTCGAACCCGCGTCAAGCAGCGCTGCAGTCAGAGAAGTTACCAATGAGCTATTCTGGCTCGCGGTTGACTTCCTGTAGGACTCTAGTGGATATTTTGATTGGACACTATTAACTAGTGTGATATGTCTAGTCTTTTCTTTCGTGCAAACTGAATTCTGTCAGTTAGGTTTGCAATATGGCCACCATGCCATTAGGTAGCTCTCCATCACGGTGTACATTGATTCGATTTGCTGACGAGTGCCAACTAGCACGAAACCTAGGTTCAAGGCTTCCTGTCAATAGCCTCCAACCATCTAATATCATCACATCAATGTACACCGGGATGGCGAGCTACCTAGAATGGTGGCCACATTGCAAGCCTGACTGATAGAATTCAGTCTGCACCAAAGGACTAGACACATCACTCTAGTTACTAGTGTTCAATCATACCATATCCTGCATGAGAATGAAGTTAATAAATTAAACAGCCGGATATTGTAATCATGATAACATAATCATAGATATTCGTCACAAATAAACGTTCGATTTTTCTCTCCTTAGGAAGATATACACACATTTGATGAGTTTCTTAGTAGACGAAATATGTGTTTCGCACCGTATCCTACTGTCATCATTGAGTTAATAAATTTATTAAATATTCTGAACTAGCAACTTAATTTTAAACAAATACGAATATGATCTTTATTCCAAAATGGATACAGTTACAAGAAACAATAAGACTCTTTTACACCTTAGTTCAAGAGTGCTTAGAGTACACTTGAAAAGAGACGAAACTGTGACGTTCAGTTGTCGTTCATATGGAAATAATTAAGAACTCATCAATGGGTAACGTAACAAAGACAAACGAAACAGTACGTAGAACAAAAATGAGACGTTACAATTCGTCGAATTCCCGCATAATATAAGTAATAAGTGAACAGAATAAGTAGGATACTTAAATAAACAAGAGATATATGGTTTAGCAGAAAGACACAGAACAAAATTATGGTGTTTAGTTCCTGGTCAAAATGTTAAATGTAACTGATAATGACTAAGCCTTGTTTATTTTGGGACATATCCTCTAAAGTCTGCCTAAGCTTAAAAAGATCTCACTGTCCTACACAATGAAAACCGATAGACAGTGATAGAAAACCTTTACTTTCAGCTGTCAGCTGTGTTACATCTGTAAAGTAGGATAGAATGAATCATTGAGGATAGTTAACATCATGAAAGTCCATAACATTGAATAACTGAACAGCTCACAAATACACCACTTCAAGTTATCGCAAGTAGTTATAGTCCTAAACACAGACTAGGTGAACACAAGTAGAATTATGCCACAGTATATGACCGTAAGTACAGGAAAGGACTGTCAACTTTCAGAATGATAAAAATATGAACGAATCCTTTGCATTTTCACTGAAATGTATATTAGCTATAGGATCCCATTCAAGCAATTCACACCACTGAAACATGGCCAATACGAGTTGAAGACATGAAAAGGTTGTCTGTTTTTGACAACAGATGTTTACGATCTCTTTCTCGCGTTAGGTGGTATAATAAGGTAAGTAATGTTGACGTTAGGTTAGGCATAGAGTGTTGGGCAAAGAGGGAAAATCAATCGAATAGGCTATAAAGTTACATAGATTGAGATGGCTAGGTCACGTGCTGCGCATGCCTAACCATCGCCTACCCCGACGGCATTTCTAGCTGATATAGGTGCAGGTTGGAAAAGAGTAAGTGGTGGCCAAACAAAAACATGGCCTCATCAATCCATGAAATCCCTGACAGTTAAACTGAGTCAGGTAGGGAGGCAGATGCAGACTTCCGGGTTGGGGCCCTCGAGACTCTAAGAATCAATGGCTGGAGACAATAGGTGACATGGCTCAAAATCGTTGTCAATGGCGTAGATGTATTCAGTCTCTGTAATCTCTCATATTCCTTTATACCATTACTCATTCTGTTTCAATCTTATACTTGTCAAAACTCTATTGATTCTCTTCACTCATTTTCTTGTCTACCTTTGTGTGCTATTTGGAATGTAGCAACTCGAACTGCTGTACTTCGTTGCCAGGTTCTATGTTGAATCCAGCCAGCCAGCCACTGTAGATTGATCACCCAGCTAAACATTGATACAATATTCGTAGTACGATCCTGACTCACAGCATTCTCATATGATTTTCTCTACTTTAACTCAAATTTTAAATTATTCTAAACAATTGTAAACTTTAACACACTGATTTCAACTTGTAATGTGAAAACAGTATCCAAGTGAATTGGAAATAAGGATCACTTTCTGTCAAAAAAAAAAGGTTTACTATTACCTATTGAAGTTAAGAGTTCAACGACAAGTTTTAACCTGTTGAAATACTTTGAATATGTCAGTGATATGAAGGATGATCCTATAAACTGTCCAAAGAACATATACGAACACATGCATACCTACATACTCACACACACACACACACCTTTATGCATTCGAAACTATGAACATGTGCGCTTATCTGTACCCTTAAGGGTTAGTCACTCTTTCTGAGTATTTCTCCTACACTTGATCACACATGCACTAGTAATCTGATCCATAGTATATTATTAAACTGTTGCCATCACATGCCTGTTTAAAAGTGATTACAATCATATTTACGGAGTGAAAACAAGTTCTATATCAAAAAAAAAAAATAAAACAAAAAGATATAACAATATGAAATACTCAATTAACAAGAATGCATAGCTTGCGTAAAAGTAACAAGGTGAAAAATTGAGGTGTACATGTTTTAAGTTGTTTATTTTGCTTGTTTGTTTATCTGATGCCCATAAACTCAGTAAAAAAACAAACAAACAACAACCTCAGATTAATCTAAAATTCCTATCTAGTTTTGTCAGGAAGTATGTATTTTGTAATTTTAATGTAATGCAATAGATAGTGTAACTTGATAATTTGAATAATGCTTAGGGTTATTCTTCTAAAGTTTGTAGGTAGTCGATTAATTTCAACGTAGATCCCATCATGAATTGACATCACTTAGAGAATCATTGAAAACCGAGGAGCATTGGACAGCTGTTTGGTTCTAGTTTGGGACTTTTCTTCAATACACATTCATGATCCTATCAGAGATCGAACATAGGACCTTCAGGTTATGTGGCGACTATGTGACCATCCGGTTTCTATGTCAGTCGGAATAAAATGGGCCGTGAATTTTAAGTTTTTAAAATTCTCGTGACATAATGCCATTGTTCTTTTGAAAGTATGAGACGGTCAGTGGCCTAATCTCATAAAATGCTCGATACAATAACAACAATACATTCTTTTATTTAAACTCTAATTTCTATCACAACAAAATTGAAATCAAAGGTATTTCAAGTGAATACAAGTAGATGGAATTGGTTCGTTCCAACTTAGTTAGATAAACAATGAGCCATAAATGAAATTCATGTCGAAATCAATGGAGAATATGTGTGGACTTTATACCATTTAGAAAAAAATATTTGAGACAGTATGATCTTTGAATGGTATCAACATTATGCTGTTATAAAAGTCTTTGAAAATTACCGAAAACAACTACGTGCAATGATTTACAATTACTCGTCGTGGCAAAACGGATATACCTACAAAAAGAGGTCCTTTGGTTTCTATTCCTGAAGTATTTGTCAGACGTTTAATGACTGTGTGTATATATGTGTATTTTTCGATTGTAGAATATCTTGGTATTTACCCTGCCTTTCCAATCGTGGTGAATATCCACCATGAACTATGCGATTCTTAAAAGATGACATTTATTCCATGTATTATCATTTCAAGTATTGGTTTTGTAGAGATTTTGTTTGATTGCACGGAGGATTTCACCATGAGCTGACATCAGTTAGAGGACCACTGGAAAACCTGGGAGTACTGGACAGCTGTTTCGTCATAGTTTGGGACTCTTCATCAGTACTCACCCAACTGGTTACAAGGCGATCTCGTAGACCATTAAGCCACTAGTACCCGACCCAATGGCCCATGAATTCTGCCAATTCACGACATAGCGCGACCATTTCGCAATATCTTCTTTGTTGAGTTACTGCCTCATCTTCAACCTGTCCAGTACTCCCAGGTTTTCCGGTGGTTCTCTAACTGATGTCAGCTCACGATGAAATCCTCCATATTACCATTTCGTTTAAGGAGCCAGATAGAATTCCGGCGGTTTGAAGGAAATACGATATGATGTTGATGACCTTGGAACCAAGAAGTGCGGAACTGTCACCCAGTATTTAGAACGTACAGACATAAATAGTCCTTACTACAAGTTGAATTGGCATCAAACTACTTATATCAGTCAGCAGAATGCATCGTCGTGCGATTTCCCTTAATTTAAGCGATTAACAATCACAGTATCCAATTAATCACAGATTGTCTGTGATAAAATTTTAATTTATTCGCTTTTCATGGTCATTGTGACAAGTTTATTGAACATTTCGATTTGAATAATTTAACCAACTTTCTTGCTTTGTTTGGATTATCCTGTTGTGTTACATAATCTCTGTAATATGATCGATTTAAAGATGTAAGCAGATAGTTTAATTGTATTAAAAACTATACATTATGTTTAACTTTGAAAAAATCAGTCAGCATGAGACTGATATTAACTTAGACTGTGTGTATGGGTGGGGACACTAGTCAGTGGGGCGTACCTGCAGCACTAGATGGGAAAGGGAATACCAGCAGGCCACATGTGATCTCGAAATCAATAATAATACTATTGGAGGTAAAAGAGATTCATTTTATTTTCATGAGATTCAGGCTGCATCAGCTGAAGTCAAAGAAAAGAGTTGGGGTAAAACTGTAATTCGATGGGACAGAAGACTGGTGAATGTACTATGTTCCTGTCATTTCTCATAATTCTCTTTACTCAGAAACATCTTCCCACGACAGCCTGTCTACTAATTTAGAGTAGACTAGATGTGAAACTATATCACGTGGACGCCCATGTAAACCATTATACTTTTTTCAACTCAAGCAAACAAGTAAAAAGACTCATGATCTGCTGATGAATGAAACTAGACTACTATACTACTCAAATGATCGCCCTTCTTTAGGACAGGAGTTGGCCATTCGACGGTAAATAGTCTACCTGTAAAGACTAGTGTTTTATGATGTAAAACAAATTCTCAGCAGATTACCTTTTCATATTTGTTGTGGATGTCCTGATGCTTTCGTTACCCTGCAAGAAATGGAGTGGAATGGTACTCTTATCCACAGAACATAGGGAACTAAGTCTTTTCATACTGGAGAGAATAAAGGATGCAATAGATGCAGAACTCCGCCAGACCGGAACAATCTGGATTCAGAAAAGGCAAATCATGTGCTGATCAAATTGCAACTCTACACATCATCATCGAACAGGGCAAGAAATGGCAGTCGAATCTCTACCTCAACTTCATCGACTTCGGAAAGGTCTTCGACAGACAGCATAGACCGAGAAGTAATTTGGAAACTAATTCGACGCTACAGTGTTCAGTGCCGAAATCGTTATCGACCTCATTCAACAATTATATGACAATGCCACGTGTCAAATAGTCCAAAACGCATCGAGGCGTTTGAAGTGAACACAGGAGTAAGACAAGACTGCCTATTATCACCAGTGATATTCTTAAGTGTGGTGGACTGGATTATACATCAGACTGTGGGGAGTGAGAAGACAGGAATACTCTGCGCTGACAGAACAGAAGACTCTAGCGAATCTGAATTTCGTAGACGACTAATGTCTAATGTCACATAAGCTCGAAGATCTACAGAGGAAGACAAACAGATTGGCTGGAGAAGCGGTCATAGAAGACAGGACTCCAGGTGAACATAGAGAAGACGGAGGTGATGAAGATAACCAACCAACAACCAGGAGCATCAGTCAATATCAACCGAAGAAATTTGAAAGAGACCGCTTCTTTCATTTTTGTATGAATCACTGTTTCAACCACAGGCAGATGGCAGGGATGGAGATGTCAAGGCAGGCCAGAATCGGGAAAGCAAGGTGCACCATCATCAACGGAAATCAGTTAGGAAATCTTCTGCACTCAGCCAACATAAAGAACAATATTCGGATTTTCAGCACAAATATGAAGTTAGTCAGTTCTTCTGTACGGGTCAGAAACTTGATACTCATGTCACAAAAAGCATTTCCAATAGGTTACAGACTTTTATCAACAGTTACCTTCGCTGGCTCCATAATGAAGATCAAATGTCCGGCCAGAAAGAATTAGCAACAAGAAACTATGGGAACAAACCAACCAATAACCTATTGCTCGACAAATATCTATGAGGCAATGGAGATGGATTGGGCTTATGCTGAAAAGACGGTAGAATGACATCGCCTTCCATACCCTCAAGTGGAGGAATCCGAATGAGAAACGAGTGGGGAGTCCGTGGGCGACATGGAGGAGATCGTGAGAGCAGAGGAGAGTTTATGGGCAGTCGTGAACCCACATGAAGAGGACAGCAGAAAGTAGAAGAAAGTTGAGATGTGTTTCTGAAGCTTCATGTTCCACTCTGAAGTTAAAGGAGTGGTAACATAATAATAAGCATGAGTATTCAAATGAGACATGTTCGTGTCATTCGGGGTGTTATTTTTATAAGGTGAGGCATCTTATATACATATATATATATATATATATTTGCCGATCATAATATCCAAATGTAAATTCGTGATGTTCTGGCAGGAAAACATGATATAAATCTAAAAGACCTGAAGTAATGACAGTTATTTATTATTATTATTATTACTGTTTCCTTTAATTCCTAGAGGAACATAGGGCTTCAGCCGTGCGTCTCCATTGCGTTCGGTTCTCTGCTAGAGTCTTCACCTGGCTCCAAGTCTGCCCACACGTTTTCATCTCCTCTTCACATGACCTCCTCCAAGTCACCCTTGCACTGACGACCAACTCGCCGCTTCCCTTTCGGGTTCCACTCGAGCAATGGCTTGTCTAGTGATGTCACTCACTTGATGCTTTGTTTCCTCAGAGTATGACCAGCCAATCCATCTCCATTTCTTCCTGCCTATTTGTTTCACAATCGGTTCCTGCTGAGTTGGTTCGCTCATTGTCAGAGATCTCTGTTGCTGATCTTTTCTGGCCGGCCATCTGATCTTGAGTATTGAGCGAAGACAACTGTTAATGAAGGTCTGTAGTTTGTTTGAGATGCTCTTTATGACGCCTAGTGCAAGTCTCTGATCCATATAGTGAGTAGCACTGACTTCCCATTGGAGTTAAAAATTCGGATTTTATTTTTGATGCTGAGTGCTGTTGACCTCCACACAGACTTGAGAGTAGTGAAAGCTTGTCTTGCTTTTCCGATTCTTGCTTTGATATCCTCGTCAGTTCTGTCCGCCTGTAGTTGAGACGATGCTTCCCAGGTAGGTAAAAGAGGTTGCTTCTTTAAGATTTCTCCCATTCATGCTGATTGTTGTCTTTTGTTGTTGTTGCTGTTGGTGGTGTTGCCCAGGAATCTTCATCACCTCTGTTTTCTCTATGTTATTTAGTGATGGTATTAACTGGTGGTGCCACTACATGGCGGTTGAAATCCACTTAATGTTAGATTGTAACCCAGGTGAAGTGCTAGATGTTCTCCTCATCACCCTTTGCGTCCTAGATTCTATTCCCAGTGAAGTCACTGGTGAGCACTACAGAAGAATCGCAAGTTATTTAAAAATAACCATCCAATTTCCTATGGTATTCTATTGCTCTTTTGATGATATCTGTTAGTGAGCAAAGCTAATTTGAAGCCAATCAGATCTGCGTCAGTCCAACTTCTGAAGTCGAATATTTGGTTTAAAGTTTCTATAAGTGTGTATTTTTCAATATCCAATATGCATAACGATAAGCCAGAAATTGTAATAGTTCATGAAACAAGCAAATGTCATGAATTTTTTCTTTCCATTACTAAACCAAAGTGCATTTTATTGGCACATATTTAACCTTGACAAGTTATTACTTGTTTAGACAAGATATTGTTACTAGTTTGTTACCAGTTTTGGTTACTTAAAAAATGAGATAATAAGATTAGTTGAAGTGGGTCTTGTTGAATATAGGTGGCATTCTAGTTTGGGATGCAAATAACACAAATATGCTCCGCAATGATTCGATGAGATATCAGGGAGATTGTGGACATACTGTGAAGCAACAAGAACTATCCCTATTTGATGGCTATTGCCCATCCATTTTCGATGAAAGGAAAAAGAGAATACGTTAGAACTTGGTAGAGAAATTCATTAGTTGAAATCACTATCTTTCCAAACAGCACATGAAGAGGAAATGTAAAAGAATAAAACAATACTACACTGGAGAAACATCATCAGAATAAAGAGAATAATTATGTCAAGCTTAGGGAAAACGTTCAGAAACCTAAAGACGATAAACAGTATATTGTCTGTATACTTTAAACCAATTATCTTCTTTCCCTGTAGTGATGTCATTGAAAGAATAACCTCCATCACTATACCTAAGACAAGGCTAAACAGTAACACTATCTGTGATGATAGCTTCAAATAAAATACTCTCCATAAGCCTACAGTTTACGGTTACTGTGTATCATAGATGGACAGACAAGAAGACTGTAGAAAATATGGACTTCGTGGAATAGATATATCCATGTCTACGGGTGGAAACCATAAAAATGTCAGAAGAAGCAGAGAAGACAGGACAGACTTCAGATGAAAATAAAGAAGGTATAGGTGATGAAGATACCTAACCGACAACAAGTACCACTCACTGTCAATGGAGGAAATTCGAACTTCACCTCTTTCACTTATCTAGGCAGCAGTGTTTCAACTACAGGGGGCATGGATGAGATTGTCAAAACCGGAGAGGATTGGAAGGGCAAGACAAATCTACATTGATCTGAAATCAGTGTGGAAATCTTCTGCACTCAGCATAAAGAAAAACATTCGGATTTTCAATATCAAAGTCAGTTCTTTTATATGCTTCAGAGACTTGACGCATCACCAAAAGCATTTCCAACAGGCTACTGAGAACTTTCATCAACAACTGTCTATCTCCGCATATTACTGAAGACCAGGTTGCCATAAGGGATTAGAAACAAGGGACTCTGGGAAATCATCAACCAAGAACCCACTGTCCAAATAATATGCAGAAGGAAATAGAAATGGATCCGATACATGCTGAGAAGGCCATTGAGTTGCATTACACTCCAAGCGCTTGCGCCAAACCCAAATGGGAAACAATGACATGGACGTGGGTTTGAGGGTGACGTGGAGAAGATCTTGTTATGAGGAAATAAAGTTTATTAGAAATCTTGAGGCCAGCTAAATACGACTGAAGAAAACAGGCTGAAATGAAAATATGCTATTGAAGTACTAGGTTCCAGTCGGAATCCAACGGAGTAATAATAATAATAATCCAATGATATCTCTCACAACATCGATGACTGTCACTTTTTTCATAGATAAGTAACTCTTAATTTATCGGATAATTATAAGAGCTGTATTTCTTTCCTGCAAAATTTTGCTGGTTAAGACAATAAATTAAGTAGACTTCTTCAGACCAAACGATAGACTTGAGTGATATCTCTATAGCATTTTGAAACAGATGGGAGGAATTTTTAGCTCAGCATGATAATAACATTTGTTTAACTTTCCTTGAGCTTATTGTCCATAAATAAGTGATTTCATCAACAGGCTATGTGCATTCATCAGCACCTCATAAAGATTTTCAATGATGAATTAAACTCTCAAGAATTGATCTCAGCTTCTTCAACATTAATAATAAAGTCATACTGACATTAAGTAAATGAACACAGACAAACAGTATAGATGCTTAAATATCTCTTTTTGGTTTTTCATTCCTCAGTAAGCATGATTCTAGGAGTGTGAGTTGAGTATCAAGCTGACTTGGATAGAGTTTGTTTTCATACCAAGTAACGTCCTATATCGATTGTTTCTTTTGCGGAAAGAACTAATGAACTTCTTATACTTTTAACTCTTATCAGTGAGCTAACCTGATTACATATCAGTGATAAGAAAATAATTATACATTTGGTGATCTTAGATGACTCTATGTACAATCACACATGCACAGTCGGTTATCCTGTTAGTGGTTGCATACAAGTTGTTAATATCAGACAAAAACAATACTTTCATATGATGTGAAATGATTATCACAAAATTACAGGAAGTGATAGCATTTGGAAAAGAATATTGACTTAAGAGTGATACATTCGCTGAAAGATCTGGAAACTTTTATAGATCACTGGCATATAGGATAGTGAATGAACACTGTCCATTGGTTCCAAACTACACTTGAAATAGTTCTACAGTGTACTCTGATTTTTAACCATTCTCCAAGTGAAAACAAATTACTAAGAAAGTAATTTTAAGTCAGTTGACTCTTTACAAAACCACAAATAAGAAAAAAATTCTAAAGAATAATTAGTATCCTTGTTAAGACTTGAAATACCCTTCTATATGTTTTACTGGAAAGTATTTATCACTGTTTCTTACGACATGGGCTCCTAGAAGGAACTCCTGGATGATATTTTTAGTCTAAATTTGATATTATTTTACAAGTGATGAACGGTAGTCGAATTCGGGGTGCATGTTTTTTCGTGTTTATGAATCATCGCTAGAATATTGTAGCAATTTACTGTCAACGAAATAAAATCGAACTGGGACCAAAAGTATCACCTAGGTGTCCTTTCTAGCAACATAGATAACAGCGGACACCTATGATTTCAGTCTTTTATAACCAAAAGTAGGAAACTGGAGTGAATTGTAAAGTGATATGAGATTTTAAGAGGAATTAATAGGCAAGAATCCATGGTTATAGATGTCACACTAGCTAACACTCATCAGTAAAGGGTTCTTGAAATTTTTTAAGAAATTCACTTTATTTTCCAAATTCATATTTCCATCAAACAATCCAAAAGTTAAAAAAAGTTTATTACTAAATTTTCCCTACATCTTAAGTTAAACTTGGAAAGTGTTTTGCTTCTCAAATATATGATTAACACCCTTAGTTATTGACCCCTAAAAGTGCAGTTGATCTTAGAGTAGCTTCACTTTATTACGTATCGTAAGCTGAATCAAATACCTCAGGTGAGCAGTTCAGTTGGTGACTTGACCTACTTTCTTGCCCTAAGGCGATTGATTGAAATTCTATCGTTAACTTAGATTTAACGTCGTCACTTTCACTCGTCAACTATGGGATTATATTTAAGCTAGTTGTTAATCCGTATATTGCTTGTTTAATGATGACAACATCTGACAATTCATCATACCATGATATTATTACGTCATGACTGGAAATCCTATTAACGCATACACACTCACACACCCATAAACAAATATATTCATGCATAATATCTAGGTACCATCAGTGTTTCTAATCCGTGATTTCATCGCTTCGAAACCAACTACTACCATTGTTCACTTGTTGCAAAGTCAATACATTGTCCCTTATCCTCTGCACAGTAAACATTTGTTCACCTTTTTGCACGTAGATTACAAAGATCGAGATGATTATCTCTGTTAAATAAACATTCCACTATTTATTTTATCAAAGGTGAAACCTGAGTAGGATGTGATCAGATAAAAACAAAAATGTGAACAAGTTAAACTGTGTCTGTTACTGGGACAATATAAAATTGATTTAATCTACCAAAAGATCTATGTAATTTAAATGTCTGAAGTATATATACATTTCCCTAGAATCAGTAGTGACTTTTTTCTCGGTGGTGGGTTAGTTGACAAGGTAAGAATGTGGAAAGTGCGGTCACTCAAGATGACATCAGCTTTATAATCTAATCGATAAATAAAGAAACTAACCTAAACATAATCTAGACTATGTTACTGTCGATTTTGACTGCAGCACTGGATGACGCGGGTTCGAATCTCAGAAGGGACATGAGTTCCTTCAAGGTTGCAGATACGCCTTGCTGACTCAGGAGTGCCAACTAGCAAGAAATCTAGGTCCAAGGCTTCCTGCCGATTGCCTCCAACCATCTAATATTATCTTACTGTCTATTTAAAAAATCAATAATAATAATAATAATAACTGGTAAGTTTTGAAGAGCATAAGAAAATTTGTTTGTGATACTAATTGCAGCGTGTAATTCAAATCACATATATATCTCAAGACTGATTATGAACTGACCAATGAAAACCAGGAGGTACTGGACAAATGTTTCGTCTTCGTTTGGAAGCCTTCATCAGTGCGTACCCAAGAACCTACCAGGGATGAAATCCAGGATCTTCAGGTTACGGGGTAAACCCGTTGACCATTCAATCAGAAACCAGTGGCCGATGAATTCTAACTTCTACCAATTCACTATATGTGTAGCTGCATAAAGACTCTCGCCGACCATGCTCATGGTCTGAGGTTCGATCCCCCGCCGACGCACACCTGATATCTATGGTCGGCCTGCTAAATTTGGGCTACCGATATCACATGCTGAAAATTTCATACTTGTACCAAAATACTGTGTGGAATCAAGCTATAATAAAATAAAATAAAATGCAAAAAGAAAAAAAGGAGTTTTCTAGTTCCACTCCCATTACAATCCGCATTTCTATTTTACTGTGAATTATCACCGTTAATATCATGTAGTTAAATAGTATTGAGTCATTGTGAAATAGACGGATAGTATATATTTACTAACGAACCATTATTTCTAGGTTTCTTTTCGACACCATAGATAGGTATGTTTCTACCTAAACAAACAGTAAACTATTCGATGAAGCTTCGTGCAATTATTTTCCTTGGTAGACATAAAAAATCCAATAAGGACACCTCTCGTTTTGTTCATTAAACTTCTATAGGAGTACATTTTTATAAGCTTTTAGTTGTTCTGAAAACCTTTGACCAAAACTTGATAGAAAATAACTATGATGCAATGGGAAGGCATTAATTACTTTATTCTGGTTCAGCAGTCATCAGCCATGTTCATTCCTGACTTTTCAAAAAGTCTGCAATGTATCAAGTTCAATAGTCAATACGAACAATCTTAATCATATCACAGATGTATGTATAAAGTTGAGGCTAGTTGAACAAAAACGACTAATTAAGGTTCCCGTATTTTCAACAGATCTTCAACTGTCAGTTATTCATTCGAATAGAAATTATAATTTTTATTAGGCCGAATAATTCTTCTTATTTCATTGTCATAAATGATGATCACCTAAGAGAATAATGACAATCAGCATTTTCCCTAGTCTAATCTGCTTCATTCTATCATGAAACAATATATATGCATACTACAAATAGTTGAAATGTTATTGGGATTATTAATTCTGATGTGTATTTTTTTCATTATTAGTATGTAAATATGCATAAATATCACATCTGTTTAGAATAATTCCTTTTTTTTCTTTCCAGCGCATCAGTACAACAGTGGAATGACCTGAAGGATTGGCGAAATATTATTCTAATAGTCATATGAGATTTTAAAATAATTTATGCATAAATGTAAGCATTCTTCTTTTTTGACCAACCAGTCGAAGTCATCATGCTGTGTTGTGTCAGTTATGTTGTGCTTTGTAGATATTGTAGGTTAGAAAATAAACAGCTAGCAATTTCTAAATGCAATATACTACTGATAGCCATGAGTAGTTTGATACTAGTCATGACTATCTGAAGATTTTATTAAATATTGTTTGTTAAGAACAACTGAGGCGTATAAATTGAATTTTTCTGAGTACACTTCGAATGAATTCTGAGACAGACTTTGTCATGAACCGATATCAGCTAGAAAGTCACTGAAAACCATTGAGCAATGGACTGCTGTTTTTCTGTAGTTTTGGGACTTTACAGCTGTACGTACCAACAAACCCACCAGTGATCAACTCTTGGACTTTGGGACTACAAAGTGACAACATTACTATTCAACTACTGCACCAATTAAAATCCATTAGGCCATGAATGCCACCTTCTATAAATTTGCAAGACATAGCACCGCCACCATGCGATGCCATCAGCCAGTATCTGTTGTGGGTTGTGGGTGAATACCATTGAAAAGTCCAAAATTAGGACGAAACAGATGTCTGGTACTTTCTGGTTTTCAGCTGTTCTGTATCTGGTGTCTGCTTTGAAACTAATCATATCCCTACAAATTAATACTTGAAAATTATAGTGAGTGAGTTCAAACACTAGTGAAATAATATTTTTAGTATTTATACTACTTTAAAGTGGAGTTGGAGGTATCGCAGTTTCATTTAAACTGGTCACTATTAAGGTTATAAAGTGTACTCTTAATTGGGTGACTCACAAATCAAATGAAAGATAAACAGTTGGAAAAACCAGTTCATTTTAACGATAGTCAATGTAGTTTATTGTATTGTTTTTTTCACTGTTTATTTTCACTTTATCATTATTATTATTATTGATATCGATGATTATGAAAATAATTTCCCATTTTTCAAACTATTTCAGATCTAAAGCAATCAGGCTTTGAATTAGTTCAGATTATCACAGTGGACTGTTGTAATTAAACTTTATACCTGTTTGATACTTTCAATTTCAAGATAACCATTTATCCTAGTTAATCTAAGTCAGAGGTTGACTGCATACACCATAGAGTATCACTTATACTTGAAGTTAACGGTCAGTAAAACAGATCATGATACCTTCCTGTATTACTGGTTTAGTTTTGCAAATTATTCACTAAACAGTAGCACTGAGATCAGTAATACAGACCATATTTAAACTTTGAAATACTTTTTATTAAAATATCAAACTAGGTTTTATTTTCGTTGTCAATATTGCATCCTGTTCCTGCTAATTATTATTATTTTTTTATTCCTTCCCGTTCCCAACGGAACATAGGGCTTCAAGCTAGGGGCTTGAAGTTTCTGTAGCAGTGTTTATTTTTACAGGATGGGGTTGCTAGCCTCATGCCCAACCTTTCGTCTTTACCAGCTTTATTACTGGCCTAGCGAGGTAAAGGAGTGCGTCGGCCGGGGATCGAACTCCAGACCATGTGCATGCTCCCGAACGCCCTAACCGCTGTGCCACTGACGCACTCTAATTATTTGGTATTATTATACGACTCACATATAAACTGTCTCCTCCAATAATATACAAAAATATTCCCATTTAGCCTGTTTAGTGGATACAGTTTTGTTGTCCCTCACTGTGTTAATAGTGGATTTCGGTATTTGTCACTATTAAGTATATAACTATAAGTGAATTAGTAGTGTTTAACTATATGATGGTAGTACTCCATTTCTATGAACACTAGTCTGAAGTAAACTATCCTTCAATGTAAACTTAAGCAAACTAGGAAATTTGTCATTATAATATACTTGGATATTGGAAATGGGAAATCAAATATACTCAGCTCACATTCTGTCTTTACTTCTACACATAAATGAAGTAACCCTTCAAATATCTCATCCACATTTGTAGTTATTGATGTTTATGGTTAGCTAACAGCTAAGTTGACCTCCCGAAGGGATGCTTCAAATATACTAATTAAATGACTCCATCTTACTCCGTTTCGAGTGAAGACCACAGCAATAGATGATACAGATTTCGTTCTTCAAGGAAACATCTCACATACCAACGCAAAATATACCTTCTTGATAAGTACCGATAAGTATAAAAACTAGATCTATGATTTGCTGTTGACGTTCTTCAGTTTTCTAAAGTATTTTCAATTCCATATTTTGTCCTAGTCAAATTAATTGCAATTAAACATGCCACTTAGGAAAGTTTTTGAATATGCCCAGTAGTTTTATGAAAACATACACTGGGTAAATTATTTGAGTTAATGTATGATTTTTTTACGAGTTCATCACGGACTGATATCAGTTAGGGAACCATTGAAAACCAGGGAGTACTGGACAGCTGCTGTTTCATCCTAGTTTGGGAATCATCGGCAGTACGCACCCACTGGGGTTCAAACCCAGGACCTTCCGGTTACAAGTCAAGCTCGTACACCATTCAGCCACTGGGACCCGAATCATTGGCTCATGAAATCTAGCTTCGAGCTTGCCTTCTAAATGGAAGGTCCTGGGTTCGAATCCCAGTGGGTGCATACTGCCGATGATTCCAAAACTAGGATGAAGCAGCAGCTGTCCAGTACTCCCTGGCTGCTTTTCAATGGTTCTCTAACTGATATCAATCCGTGATCAACTCCTAAAAACATAACTAACCCTTACAAACCAAACTATAGAAAAGTTAATTTATGAATTCCCGCCAAATTCTATTATTCACTTTTCTCAACACAAGCTACAACATCACTAACACAGTTGAAGTGAAGTTCTTTAGATCAGTTTGTAGCTGAGAGACTGACAATTCAGTGGGGAACTTTGCATGGTAATTCATCACTTAAAGTCAGCATATTTTGAAAACTTGTGAGACAAAAGTCGAATAATACTGCAACAGACAAATATGGGTGCGGTGGGTAAAATGAAGATTGCTGAGAATTCTCAGAATATGGGATAACCAGAAAACCTAATGCGTCTGTATCACGACATGTAACTTCGAACAAATGACTTCAAGGACTGATGTTATGTTGTGGTATGACTACCTCTAACTCTTCTTCAACCTAACCCTACTTTATTTCCTAGTCAGGCATTTCTGAAACATTCCGTTTCACAACTTAATCTTTCGGCATACCCTCCTTACCTAACAATCCACTTTGAGCTTGTTACCACTTATCATGGTGCTTCATCAAGTATGAACAACTGAACTAATACACCTATGAGCAAACACTTTTAATCTTTAATATATGTGTAAAACTTGGGCACTGTGGTAGTAAGTAATTCCATATTAGTTTGTTTATTTGATATATCACACAGTGAAACAGTATTATTTATCCAGTAAATAATACTGTTTCACTGTGTGATATATCAAATAAACAAACTAATATGGAACTTTTAATCTTTCCAAATCTACTTTCAAGTGTCATACCATGTGGCGGTAAAGCAGGAGAGGAAAAACTACTGCTCAGTAAAAAGGACCTTTGGTGATCAGCATGATATCAGACCTGCATCAAATATGATGTCAGCTGACAAATGTATAACAAGCCAGCATGTCGTTTAGCTTTGATCCAGTGTTACATAAAAGTGAAGTAACTATCACAGCCAAAGATTTTACTTCTTAGCCTCAGAGTATAAGTTCATGAAGATAATCCCAATTTATGGAATGTATATTCCAGGATTGCGAAATCCAACATGACCTTATCTAGTTTTCTTATCAGGGATCAAATTTCTTTCTTGTTATAAAACTGCGATTGGACTGCTGATAAAAATTGAATAAATGCATCGCTGACCTCAAAAAATGCATCAATTAACTTCAAGTCAATGATGCTGTTCACAACAAAGTTTTATAGGAGAATTGACTTCAAGCTTTATTTTTCCCAGATATTTGTATTATATTCATATGAAGTCTGGGTTTTTTGTTAATGCGAAGACAATATTTCTATATCTCTTTATGTGTTACACAGACTGACTATTTTGCAGACTGTTCCGACTGACTCTAATGTCAGAAAGAACGAACGAACTGTAAATTCACCATACATCGAAATATGTGTAATTTATATAATAACTTATCCATGCCTGTACAATTGGTATGTTCCTGCATAAACAGGAAAAATTAAATATATATAGTCAAATACTTGAGAAAACATAAAGCTTGAAGTCATTCCTCCATATAACCTTGGTTTCTACAGCATCGAATCTTATTCTTGATTTATATCCAAATTTGGTTATAATTTAAAATAAGCGACACACTTGTTTAGTCTTGTCACCATTTTCGTCATAACATCACAAACGAATTGTACTCAACGTTGACTAATAATAACGATAGTTTATATTTTCTTATAAACGGGTGTTTTCAAGAAATGCAAGCTATTTTTACAGACACGATCAGTTATTTTACAAATTGCAGTCATGAAGTAGTATAAATTAATAACTTTTCATTGGTATAGAGGTATATTCCGCAAACGTAATTCACGGTGCACTTGTAAGATTTGGGACCAATAATGTTTGCAGATCGTTTGTCATTGTAAATGGGCAAATATCCACATTCTTCATTCTTATTCAAAAGATCATACGGAAGCTAAAATGGTGAGAGACAAAAGAAGACAAACAACAACAACGCAAAAGAACGCAGTTGAAGTTCTCGAGGAGGGATTACTAAATATATACGCGTATATTCTGTGTGGTAACTATGGTTATTTTGGTACACTAACTAACTATTCCCGTGATGCTAACTTTTATATTGTGTGAACTAATATTATTGTCCTGTGTAAAAATGTCTATCATGTACTTCCAATAATATAAAAATTTATAATTGTAGTTTGTTGTAACTACACGTTTAATGAACTTAAAATATCTATGTTGGGCGAAAAAGAGGGTGTAGGATTCAGACTCAGAAGTGCACTGTCATCTTTGAGCAGTCTGGTGACTGAGGAGATGAACACTGCGAGTGTGTTTGCATCGCGCACATCAGCTGGTAGTCTATTCCAAATGACTGAAAACTTATTTAAGAAGAAATTATACCGCATGTAAGTCTGACAATGCTCTATAGCAACTAGGTTGTGATGATTTCTAAGATTGTAACTGATGACAGCGGTAGGTTTAATTATTGGCTCGGAGGAGTGCACGAGCAGATTAGTTAGCTTGTAGTAAAAAATCAGGTTTAGCTTAAGACGTCTTTTCCAGAGTGGTTCTAAACTTAGTCTGTCGCAACGTTCATAGTATTCGAGGCCACTTTCAGAACCAAGAGTTCTTGAGGTAAAATGCCGTTGCACTCCTTCTAAATTAAGCTTGTCATTTTGTCTGAGTCCGCTAAGAATAAACGGGCAGTATTCTAAAGTAGGTAGGCCACATACTTTGTATGATGAAACCCTATAATAATAATGTATATTTTCATATAAACATAAATTTACATGAAAATGCATGCCCTTTACTACAGGTACGATCAAGTGTGATATAATGTCAAATAGTAAATTGTCTACAAGTTAATAATGTTTCAACAGCTAAATATTTGATATATATATAAATACACTCATTGTCTGAACCAGGCCGTATCATTTTTGAATTATACAGTAGTCTTCTAGGTTGCGCGGAAAAATCGACTTCGTTTCGTTTTCAACCCGTGGACAGAGGATAGCGGCCAAAATGGCTTATGGGGAGGCTGAGCACTTGAAGGTCACTTGCGCACACCGTGATTGGTAGATTTTCCTTTGCATAAATGTTGCGACTATTACATGTCGTACGTTACTGAGGCGGGCTTTGAAATGAGAATAATAAAAGCGAATAGACATTGTATTTTTTAGCTTAAGGGAACAACTTAACATGTGTATAAATTTCACAGATGTGATGAGCATTTGATCTATTCACAAGGAGAATATTACCGGGTAGCTTAATCAAAAAAGTATAAAGTTTGAAGATTTTATCTCTTTCAGTTGGTTTTAACGGATAGATAAGAGTCACTTGTATAATATTTGTAACAGGTGATTCAAAAGTTGCACAATTCCTGAAATCTATCGTGGAATATATTGGCGACTAATCTATAGAATTTCTCCAACTCTGTGATTGTTCCTTCCCTTGTTTACATATACAGTGTAGCTAAGATAAGGAATTGTTCACCAGAGGTAAGATGAATTTACCTGATATGTATCCATCCTCAGATATTTCTCAATACGGTCGAAGGCAATCGAAGGAACACAATCTCAATCTCTGCTTGAAAAGTTCTCATCCAGTTTCTCCGAACGGATTTGGTGGTGGCGAAAACTGCGAAGACTGGTCGAACACCACTACGAACGGGGACGATGTGATACAGATGTTGCGGACAGATTGCTTGGTGGACCTTATAATGACTATGATGCAGCCATAAAAACTCTACAACTGTTTTTTTCACTAGATTGTTATTAACTCTTGTTAGTGTAGATATGTACTCTTTCATTCTGAGTTATTTCTAACTTGATTGATTGCTGTTTCCTTGCAAACATATGCGTTTATGTCGACTAACTTTGTCTCTTTTACCTATCATTTTGAGGACATTGCAGAGTTAACGAGAATGATAGTCAACGTAGTAATACTTATTTGAAATGCATCAGTCTTAAACTGTTATTATTTCCTCGATGCGTCATTAAGCCTTGCGTAAAGTGTTTCAGTTACGTTTAGTCCAGTTGCGTGTAACATTAGTATTCACGATTGTTAAGAAAGTGGCCGTCAGGCATATGTTCGTACTGTGACAACGAAACCTAACCTAGCAAATGTAGGTTCTATACGTACACGACTTGTATTGGTAGTCTAGGTACTTCAAGTACACTATGCAACGCACATCCTATTTATCACATAATCTGTTATTCTTATGTTGCGTTTAACACCACTTTCTCAAAAGAAATCGTTAGGTAATAATGAGACAACTACATTAGTCTTCTTGTGTTATCATTTCATATCAATAGGCTCTTACACGATCACATCAACGCTTAGACTCGTGCATTAGTTGACTGCGTCACTAAACTTCATTGATTATTTTGTTATCATAAAATACTGTAACTCATTAGACAGGCTTTTGTTGTGCATATCGCCTGTTCAAGGTTTCCTAACGAAAGTAATTACTCAAAAGCAATAATAGTACCCCATCGCGACCAAATTCAACCACGTGTAAGGATGACATTTTACGAATATTACGTCTTCTACACTGGCATCACTTCGCGACTCGACAAACGGAAAGTATTAATAGTGTATGAAGAGCGTGAAAAATTTTAAAAACAATGTCTATTTCGATAAAAACATTCGTAATATCACAAATATTTCATAATTTACACAAATATTATCCTTTTTAATCCGAGCGACTTTATTGCATATCCCCTCAATGACGCTTGTCGCTATGTTGCTATTGGTTTCAAGTGGCCTTGGTTTTGGGAGAAGATTCAACTGATGTAATATTGGGATTTCATAGACATAACTCAGGCTCATACGTGAAAGAAAGTTATTATCCCGTTATAAGGAAAAGTTGCTCAGAAGGTAAGGAGCACGTTATTTTTCAGTTTATTTGTGTATATACTATTGTGCACCAAGCTGCATTGAGTTTTTAGTACAACTGTATGTAACCGCATTTACATAAAGTGAAACATTACGAATGCTCCTGTTTATAGAATAAAAAACATTATCATTATCATTGAGTTTAGTAATGAAGAATGGAATTTCTTCAACGTCAATGTTATTTAGTTGAAGTTGTAATCTGTGTAGGCCCTTGAAGGAATAAATTCGGCATGGAGAACTCATATGTAAACCGAACGTGCTTTTAGTTAAGTAAATTTTACTGACTTCCTGTATAAATTTGATATTTGTCAAGTGTTCATTTAAAATCTGCTAGAATATTCAGTAAAGTAAAAGTTGTAGTGTATAATTCCAAGACTTGTTTTAGTCATTGATATTGCCAGGATATCACTTACTCGTTTTATGCAGCCGAAATATACAAATCTCGCTTTATTGAGGAAATACTATGATGCCTGCAAAAGTATTGCGTCAGTCAATGAGTTTCATAAATTCTACAGAATGTTTTCTATTCAGTGAATACTCTTTGTGAATTATCCGAGAAAACACATCTGCAATTGGGATGTAACACAAGGCTGAATTCTTAAAGTATCATCCTTATATCATTTCAATCCAATCACACATATATCAGCAGGATAGTCTATAAATGATTTTAGAGACTTATCATCATCAGCAACCTACAGTTTACTGATGATACTGTACACCTAGACTATGAGAAGTAACCTCTGATACTGGAAAATATGAAAAGAATACCGGTGTTTGACTTTAAGTGTCTGTGTTCTATCTCATAAGTAAGGCAGTATAATATGGCGAGTGATGTTTAGGTTACGCATAAAGTTTTAGGCGAGGAGGAGAAGTTAGTCTTCAAGGTAGGGAAGCTGAATAGGTTGAGATGGCAAGAACACGTGATAGCATACCAAGCCATCGCCTTCCTCGAGGGATAATGTTAGCCAGCACATGTTAAAGTTCAGAAAGTGTTTGGGCCGGTCAAATGAAAAACTGGTATTGGTTCATAAAATCGTTGACATTCAGCCAGAAGAACTACTAGATATATGACTGCAAATCTTTGTTAATGGCACAGATACATTCACTCCGTGTAATCCCACGTGTCTATTCAACCCATGTTTTTCCTTGTCGCTATTTATTCTCCCCCAAATGTTCGCTCGTCACACTTCCATTTAGTTTTATGTCTCTACCTTTGTGTGGTGCATGGAATGTGGTAAACTAAACAGTTGGACTTCTTTGGGAAGTCATTCTGAAAGCCAGGCAGAATGACACAGGCTAGGCATAACTAAATGCGAAACAGTGAATAATGATCTTCAGAATGTCAACAAATGATAATTGCAGTTCTTAATCTTGTTCTTTGCTAAATGACAAATAGATATCTTTCAGTAATCTCTTCTTCCACCCATGAGTCGTCTCCTACTTTGCAAGTGTTTTTTGTGCTTTATCACTTTTGTGCTAAGCTTTAAGTTATTCAGCACATGCCGTTATTGACTAAGGACCTAGATGACATTAGTTGAGTAGGGTTTCGGTCGTGCAAACACGAGTCGTGTGCAGGTGATTGGTCGCATTATCATTTCCCAAATGGAATGCAGCATACTGTACATTAAGGTAAATCTTCCGCCTTGATTGGTGAAGGTGGTGTTCCCCAGGGTACTGTCATCTCTCCTTTTCTTTTTTCCCTCTCATCTTGCATGACTTTTCTCTTTCTAGTGAGAGCAACTTCGTCAAATACGCTGGTGATCTGACCGTCTCACTTCCTGTCATGTCACAATGTGTCACCAGAAGGAGTTTATTTTTCAGTTTATTCGTATATATACTATTGCGCACTGAGTTGCACTGCGATTCCACATGTAGCAAAAGATTATGAATACTTTGCTCTTCTCTTCTGCACAAGAAAGTTACTTCCTAAGAATCGCTATATTAACCTCAGTAAAGACAAATATAAATTTCTCCACTCCAGTGTTGTGAGTTAATTTGTGAACTGTGTAGGACCCTAAAGTAATGCATTTGCCGTGCATGCTGCATAGTGAAATCAGGAGTGTGCATGTTGTACCAAATCTTCTGCGCTTTCTGTATGGATTCGATGTTTATGGAGTGACCGTTTAACAAATGCTGAGTGTTGCATGTGATCCAGCTAAAATGATAACTGATAATTCCAAGAATTTTAACGTGTCTTCTAATCATCTTATTTTTGTCTTTGTAGACATTGCCTAAGATGCCGTTGTACGCATCATCTGGAAGCAGTTTTCATCTACCTTCCGAGAAGTTTGCCATAAGAAACGTCGAAATTTTACTGACTGGAAAACGCTACAATTGGTGTTACTGATGCAGCGATACCCAAGACTAGACACGTTATAGCAACGTATGCCTGTAATAACATTACCTACATGGTAAATGCAATGCTAATTACAAAAACTCGTCGTTATCTTTTCATTGCGTACTTACAAGAAAAAAAGTGTGCCTTACTTCTCATACTAAGTACTGAAGATTCCGCCTAGAACTCACTTCTACTTGCCCTCTATAAGATGCTTTCTAATATATACGCAAATGATTATTAGACTTTTGTCACATGAAACGGTAAAACATAAGGCGTATGCAGTTTAGAATTTAGGGTATATTTGCATTTATCGACACCAAATGTATGTACATCTCGAAGTAATTCAGAGTTGCTCGCAGCGCACTAATAGTGTATTCAGTACTATAATTATCCTGCATAACTGCGAAGCTTCTGTTCACTTGCCTGCGAAGTTTCAGCATCTCCCTGCAGGGTTCCTTCACTGAACCTTCACACGGCACACTACTTGGTAGCAACAGATCCTGCCAAAACTATCTGCGACACAGGCGAATTAATTTGTCAACTAAAAATATTAATTTAAATATTAGTTAGAGTTTGATTTATCTGTGAACTGAGGAATTTGAGTGTGACATAGCAGCATATGCCGGCAAGGTATTCTTTGCACCCTAAAAATTCTGCAGTTACAAGTAGAATTGGTATAATCCACTTGGTGCAGGTATATTCCGTCATTTATCATCAGTATGCAACTCTATGCTAATCCGACGATTACGGCTATAATCCTTGGCAATTAACTTAGCGGCATAAGGAGTGAAGTTTCGCAATATCGACATAACTGGTTCGGGTGCGTGGTACTTATGAATCCGACAACTTTCGACTATGACTTCTCTGTGCGTAGACACCATTTATACGTCTTGTACATACATGCGTGTGGATGATCGCTTCTGGGGAGATATCTTTTAAGGTGACTGTGGGAGCATTCAACTCTATTGAATAAATAAATAAATTTATTCTCATAGTACAGTACATGAGGTACGCCAGTTAACAGGCATCATCAAATTGTTACAGAAATAGAACCATACAATTCAATCACAATTTACAGGCAGTAGCAAGATATGCCTTACATGTTCGCTGGAGATTATACATACACTTGATAAATGTTAATCCCAGTAGTATAAAACAGCCTTTTCACTTATATACAATCAATTTTGTGCACAGTTGGAAAAATCTGCTAGATTGTCAGTGAGTGCAACACATCAGGAAATACAGAAGTATTGTCTTCGCATTAACAGAAAAACCAGGTCTTTGGTGGATGGATCATAAATGCCTGGGAAAAAATAAAGCTTGAAGTCAATTTTCATACATAACCTCGTTGTGTGCAGAATCCTTGAATTATAGTTCATTGATGTGTTATTTTGAGATCAGTGATGTGTTTATCTCATTTGATCTGCAATGTCATTGTTGATAGTAAAAACATAAGCTTCAGACGCATTAATTATTGGATTTCTACTGCTTGTGGGTATTTTCTTAGCGTGAGGAAGGTTTATGAATTTCAGCTGTTCCGACAGGAGTTGAGAATATTAACTGCTCAGCAACATTATGGATATAAGTTCATCACATTATCTAAGGAAAGGTGGGTTGCAGTTGGTGAGGGATATATGGTGTCCAACGAGCGTTCATCTGTCCATGTGATGTTGTGGTGAGTTATATCTTTTTCATGTTGTCGGTTTATGTCCATTTGGTTCCACTTATTGTGTTGGGTAGAAGTTTTACAAACGAAATTTCTTGTCTGTTTGAGGGTACGTATATTATCCGTTAATGTTTTATCTAGAATAGTAAATATAGGCAAAAAATAACAGGTTTGGTATTTAAGCTTATACATTAAATGGACCTATAATTTCGGAGGCTCTCAGATAGGAACTAGAACTACTATCGTTTGCAAACTCTTGTAGTTTGTCATTAAGCACCTTTTTCAAGGAGGCCGATGTACTTGCTTGACGCATTTCCATTGGTAGTTTATTCTATATCTGTGCATACCTAATCAAGTGAAACTTTTGCCTGGTGGCTGTTTTACATTGTTCGATAGCTACTGTATCCTTAGCGTGTCTTAGTTTGTAGCCATTGTCATCTGAAAGTCGAGTGCTATTAGTAGGGGTAAAAACTAAGTGGTTTAGAAGCTTATAGTAAAGTGTAAAGTTTAGTCTCAGGCGTCTTACCCATGGTGTTTCTAGTCCGAGGAAATCACATCTAGTGGAGAAGTTCGCAGCATTTTCGGTTCCGAGTAATTTTAACGTGAAGTACCTCTGCACTCCCTCGACTTTCAATTTGTCCTCTATGCGTATACTACTATACATGAATGAACAGTAATCAAATAAAGGACGCACACAAACCTTGTACAACAGAATTCTAGACTCATTTCTGTAGAAGTTCCTGAGTAGAAAGCCGATAGGTCTGCATGACTTTGACACTTGTTTGGAGATATGTTCAGAAAATGATAAGTTATGTGAATATTTCAACCCTAGTTCCAGTACAGATTCCAGTCGTAGAAGTGCATGGCCTTGCATTGTCAGGTCAAGTTCTAAGTTGCTGCAACCTATGCAGAGCCAGCCACATTTTTCGACATTAAATTGGAGTTGCCAGGTGTCGCACCATCTATCCATTTTTTCTAATTCTTGCTGTATGGCGTTTACTGTTATTCTAAGATCTGTGTTCTTGCATTTATACGTCATTTTTAAGTCATCTGCATATAGTATTGGTTTACTTACACTAAAGCATTCACAGATACTGTTTATATATATTGTGAATAAGAGTGGGCCTAATACACTTCTCTGGATCACACCACTACTGAATTAGGCCTTGAGATTATCGAGCCAACTTTCGTTGTCTAACTTCGGCCACAGGGAAATGATCTTATATCCCTAGTGAGCATAACCTGCTGACTAGCATATTATGAGGATATCTGGCGAAGGCTTTTGTTACATCGAAATATAGCACAATTACTGGTTCTTTGTTGTCCCTACTTCTTGTAACTTCGTTGAAAATGTCTACGTGACAGCTCACACATGATCGCTTTTTGAGAAATCCATGTTGTGATGGATTGATAAGTTCATGTTCTGGTAAGTTGTCTGACACTTGGTCTTCAACCACTTCCTCCATTATTCGGGATAATACCGGTGTTATATTGATAGGTCTATAGTCGCATGCACTGGTTTTGGCCCCTGCTTTGTGCCTAGGTAATATGTATGTGGTTTTCCACACTTCAGGATAAGTTCCAGTTTCCAGTGAGAGAGTAAATATTCTAAGTAACAAGACTGCCATTTCCGTGCTACCATTTTTGTATATGACAGATGGTATGTCGTCTGTTCCAGTACTACCATTAGACTTCAAAGTCCTAATCGCTGAGTCTATATTTTGTATATTGAAGTCTGTTTCGCCTAATTTGTAGTTACTTTCGCAGGTCATTTGGAAATTTTGGGTCGGGTGCACTCTGGTGTCATTGAAAACCACTCACTGGGGAGTTCACTCATAACCTGAGGATCATTGTATATCATAACCTTATGTTCCAAGCTGCCTATAGTATTGTCTTTACTGCTTTTTAGACGTTTCTGCAATATCCTACAAAGTTTCTGAGTTTTGGAGTTACCCACAAGTGCTTTATTTTCTTTAATTTGTGACATCATTTTGTGTTTATCTTCAAGCAGTTTAGGAGTTTCACGTATTTGGTTTAACCCATTAAATTCCTTAAATACATGGTATTTCCTTTTCAATTTCTTTAGTTTTAGTTGCGTTTTGCGGTCTATGAATGCAGTTGGTGTCCATAGAGCAGATTTTGGGGGCGCGATTGTGTCTCTTGCTGAGCCAATTGTTTTAAGTAGAAAATCTCAAATGATACTTCTAAGTTATTGTTGATGAAGTATTCTTCCCAGTCAGAACTTCCCAACAGATCTGATAGGAATTCCCAATCGGCATTCTTATAGTCCCTATATTGATAGTGCACCGAGGAATTTTTAGGTGTGTATTTAGTTGTTAGTCGGAGGGGTAGCGTGCAGTACAATATGTTGTGATCACTGTTATCAAGTTTATTTCCTACCTCTATCGAGTTGGGCTCTATTTCGTGACAAAATGTTAAATCAAGAGTGTTTTCATTTCTTGTAGGGAGGCGTACGCACTGCTTTCATCCGCCTACGTGTATAGCATGTAGTATCTCGTCATGGATTCTAGGTCCTGTACAGGTATCCCAGTTTACTCCAGGTAAGTTGAAATCGCCACAGACTACTTTGTAGTCAAAGTCCAGCGAAGCTACATGCTCTAGTATTTCTCCAATAGTTATATCAGTCATTTCAGGGCTATTAGGGGGTCTGTACATACATCCCACGAGAATCTTATTTTCGTTTGTGTGGATGCTTATCCACTTAGATTCAGGGAGTTTGTCAGTAGTTGGGTTATTGAAAGTATTGGAGTTAATGGATTTAAAGGCATATATTAAGCAGCCGCCTCCTCTTTTGTCAAATTCATCGTTCCTATAGACATCGTAGTCGTCTATTACTAGCTTTGAGTCAAGCATATCAGTAGTAAGCCAGGTTTCAGTCACCATTTCTAGTGTTGGCCGTTCTATGTATGCCAGGCAGCGAAGCGATGTTATTTTGTTAAGGAGAGATCTAGCATTCAGGAGCATATTCGTTAGTAAACCAGAGTTATTGGAGGAGAGGTTAACATGGTTACTTGTTATTATCCCTACGTTATATTTGGAGGGGCTCTGAGGTGAGACAGAGTCAGTGTGTGTACTATTTCCTGGATGAATTGTGCAGCGAGTGGGGCTACTGTTTGCTGCATCCGAAAATAATCCTGTTGCACGTTTCAACTTTAAGCATCCATGGGTGGGCATCTGCGTTCATTTGCTGGTGATATAATAATAATAGTATATTCTCATTTTGTACATGAGGGACGCCAGTTTACAGGCATCATCAATTCGATACATTACATTACGTATACCATTAGTAAACATCTTTAATAATAGTAATTTAATAAAATACATTTTTTCCTACCTGTGTAGGACACACCAATTGTACAGGCATGGATAAGTATTATTTAAATTACATAAATTTGGTTCATGGTAAAATTATAAGGTTGCAGTCATTTTGTCTATGGGAACAATATGATAACTAGTCATTCAATGGAGCACATCAAGAAATATAGAAATATTGTCCTCGCATTAACAATAAAACCCAACTATGTTTTGGATGGATTACAAATACTTGGGAAAAAAATAAAGCTTGAAGTAATTCCTCCATATAACTTTGGTGTGTACGGCGTCGAGTCTTATTCTTGATTTATATCCAAATTTGATAATAATTTAAAATAAGTAATACACTTGTATACTTTTGTCAGCATTTGCATCGTAACATCACAAGTGAATAGTACTCAATGTAGACTAATAATAATGACAGTCTGTATTTTCTTATAAACGGGTGTTTTCAAGAAATGGAAGCTATTTTGCAGACAAGATCAGTTATGTTGTAAGTTACAATCGTGAAGTATTATAAATCAATACATTTTATTGTTATAAAGATATATTTCACAACTGTAATTCAGGTTGCGTCGTTGGTGTTGGCGATGCGCAATTCATGAGGAAATTGTAAGATATGGGACCAATAATGTTTGCAGATCATTTGTCATTGTAAATGGGCAAATATCTACATTCTTCATTCTCATTCAAAAAGTCAAATGGAAGCTGAAATGGTGAGAGACAAAAGAAGACAAACAACAACAACTCAAAAGAAAGCAAGTGGAGTACTTAGGGAGTGATGAATATGTATATATACATTTATATTCCGTTTAGTAATTATAGTTATTTTGGTGCACTAACTAACTATTCCCGTGATGCTAACTTTTATATTGTGTGAACTAATATTATTGTCCTGTGTAAAAATGTCTATCATGTACTTCCAATAATATAAACATTTATAATTGTAGTTTGTTGTAACTACACGTTTAATGAACTTAAAACATCTATGTTGGGCGAAAAAGAGGGTGTAGGATTCAGACTCAGAAGTGCACTGTCATCTTTGAGCAGTCTGGTGACTGAGGAGATGAACACTGCGAGTGTGTTTGCATCGCGCACATCAGCTGGTAGTCTATTCCAAATGACTGAAAACTTATTTAAGAAGAAATTATACCGCATGTAAGTCTGACAATGCTCTATAGCAACTAGGTTGTGATGATTTCTAAGATTGTAACTGATGACAGCGGTAGGTTTAATTATTGGCTCGGAGGAGTGCACGAGCAGATTAGTTAGCTTGTAGTAAAAAATCAGGTTTAGCTTAAGACGTCTTTTCCAGAGTGGTTCTAAACTTAGTCTGTCGCAACGTTCATTGTATTGGAGACCACTTTCTAAACCAAGAATTCTTAAGGTGAATTGCCGTTGCACTCCTTCTAACTTAAGCTTGTCATTTTGTCTGAGTCCGCTAAGAATAAACGGGCAGTATTCTAAAACAGGTCGGACACATACTTTACAACAAACGAAATTGCGAGTTATGCATCCTAGGAGCCTTCGTGTTTTACGTCTGGCATAATCAGTTTGTTCAGAGAACGTTAAGTTACTGGAGTATCTGATACCGAGATCTACGACTGAGTTGAGCTTGGCTAGTTTACGCCCATATATTTCAAGATTTAGGTCAAGGTTACTGTTTCCGATACAAATCCAGCCGCATTTATCAATGTTGAACTTTAGACAGGATTCAGTACACCATGTTGCGAGACTACTTAGCTCAAGATGTATTTTATTTACCATATCGCTTAGTTCATGAGCGAAGCGGGAGTAAACGATTTTGAGTTCGTCAGCATATAGCAATGATTTACCTGAGGTTGTGGTGAGTGCTACTTATAATCCGATATAAGTAGTATATCAGGAACGAATTAACAACATGTTTGGCACACCGAAAAGAGCAATCAAAGAAGAGAACCATGAGAAGAATGTTGCCATATGATGCGGAATCCAAGAAGCTATCGAATGAGACGATATTCGACCAATTCGTCAAGGATGTGGTAAAGATGTGCAAATGGCCGGTTTAGAATAAGTTATTCCAAATTTAGCTATGTTCCATACGTTTCACCAAATAAACATTCCTTTCAGTCTCTTCAGTCTTGTCTTCTTTACATTTGGTGTCACTGCTTCTGCCGGAGATGAAGGTGCCGTGGCCGCAGGTGTTCGAGGATGGAGATGTGCTGACGTTCCTCAGGGACTTCGAAGCTGTCGCGGAGCTGGTTGGAGTGCAGGAGCAGAAGGCGAAGCTGGTTGTCTTGGGAACGCTGCTGAGGGGCCGCGCGAAGGCTGCGTACGACAACGCTCGGGAGCTGGAAGGTGAGGCGGCGTGGGACAAGGTCGTCGAGAGGCTCATGTGCGAGTTCGACAGCTCTGCGGACAGACAAGAGGCGCTGCAGAAGTTTCGGACGCTGAGACTTGGACTGGATGGGGATCCGTTGGTTCTCGCAGTAACGCTGACGAATCACCTGCGACGCGCGTTACCCACCCTAGATGAAGATTCACGGGAGCAGTTGCTTGCATCTCAGTTCCTCGAATGCGTCCCGACAGATATCGCTCATCAGTTGCAGCTAGTCAACGCAGCTCAGCCAATGGATGTCTATGAAATGGACAAGGTGAGAAGGCAGATAATCACCTCGCATGTTGCTCCAGTGATGTCGGAGGGCCAAGATTCCAAGAAGATTGAAGACCAGATTGAAGAGTTGAAACAACAGGTGGCAGCTATGCAGATAAAGAAAAGAACAAACAACAGATGCTTTGCTTGCGGAGGAACCGGTCACTGGCAGAGAAACTGTCCGAAATGAAGGCAGAAAAACTTTAAAAGATACAGTCTTCCTTCTTTTTCTCGCTCGCGTTTAGAGGTGGTCGGGTTAGGCGAAAGAGGTTCAGTGTACGGGAGATTACAAGAGAAGAAAAAGAAATAGTTTGTTTGATCGACACAGGGCGGCAGTTTCGTTGATAGGTAGAGAACAGTGTAAGGAAATAAGGCCGTGCACATTTGCAGTTCAGACGGTAGGAGGACATCCGTTGCACATTCTTGGCGTTTCAGACTGCGTTGTAGAGATTTGAGCAGGAAAAATACGATATCCGTTTATTGTTACTTCGTTCCTGATATACTACTTATATCGGATTATAAGTAGCAGTCAACACAAGGTGAAGCAGTTGCAAATGCTGTTAATGTATACTGTGAATAAAAGTGGACCTAGGACACTACCTTGCACAACCCCACTTGTGATCTGCCTAGGATGAGACAATACAGATCCAACCTTGTTTATTTGTACCCTATTGCTTAGAAACGATTTTAACCAGCTCAGTAATAGATTGCGAATCCCACATGAATACAGCTTCTCAAAGAGAATACTGTGAGATACAATGTCAAATGCCCTAGATATGTCGAAGTAGAGAAAAACAACTAGCTTACATGCTTCGCGACTGCTAGTGACGCGGTTGAAAAAGTCGAAGTGGCAAGTAACGCAAGACCTATTTTTGAGAAATCCATGTTGAGACCTTGTAACAAGATCTTCCTTAAGTAGATAGTCTGACAGTTGATCTTTGACAACTTTCTCCATGACTCGCGAGACAACCGGGGTTATATTTATGGGTCTGTTATTGCGGACGTTTGCCTTATCACCGGATTTATAGTGTGGAATTATGAAGCTAGTTTTCCACTCATGAGGGTAAGTGCCGGTGTCCATAGATATTGAGAAGAATTTAAGAAGTAGTAGGGGTATATCACACCCACTGTTCTTGAAAATTATAGAAGCAAGGCCATCTGGTCCCGTGCTAGTGGAAAGTTTCAGGCTTTTATCTGCTTGTTCTATTAATTGGTTGGTGAACACTATGCTTCCGAGGAAAGAGCTAGTATGGGGGCCGGTCTCACCAGGAATGTGCGTTTCTAAACTGTAGTTTGCAAACCATTCACTGAATATTTCACAGATAGTGGCAGGCTCATTGTAGATGACTTTGTCGTGAAGTAAATAGGGGATGTCCCTCATCGACTGCATTCGTTTTTTAAGAAATGTTGTTAAGTTATAAACTTTGGAGGTGCTTTCAAGTGCCTTTAATTCTTCGTCGAGGTCCTTTTGAGAGCGTTGGCGCTTCATAGATTCAAGAGACTCATGGATTGAGTGCAGCAGTGATATATCCTTAGTGGAATAGTACTGTTTCTTCAACTTCCTTAACTTATTGCAATATGCAATCCGAATGTATTCAGCTTGGTGTCTACTTAATTTCACTACCTTCTTAGGAGCAACAGTATCTAGACAAAGGATAACATTCCTGTAAAATAGGGACACTATAGCCTCCAGGGAGTCAGTGGCAAAATACTCATCCCAGTGACAGAGTCGAATGAGTTCATGGACTAATCCCCAGTCTGTATGTTTGTAACTACGACAAATCAAGCTCCCTGAATCCTGTTTGTTTCCCGTATTTAGTGGTGAGAAAGGCAGAGAGCAGAGTACCATTCTATGGTCACTACTGGAAAATCTGTTACCAGCATAGGTGGAGACTGGGATTGTGTCATGACAAAACACAAGGTTCAACATGTTGTCACCACGAGTAGGTGTCTGGACGTGTTGCTGCCATCCATAACAATCGATAGTGGCAAGTAATTCGTCGAAGCGTTGCGGGCCGGAACTACTTAACCAATTGACTTCTGGAAGATTGAAGTCCCCTGCAAATATTTTGTAATTAGTACCAAACGATGAGGCGTGTGCGAATGATTTAGCTAATAACGCATCGGTTTCTTTGGTTGAGCTTGGTGCTCGATAAACACAGCCCATGAGAAGCTTGTACTTATCTCCTTGTAAGACGACCCAGAGTGAATCAGGTACCTCGTTCAGTATTTCATCTTCCACCTTACTGGCTACGAATGAGTTATGTATATATATGAGACATCCTCCACCACGCTTGCAGTCGCTATTTGCACGGTGTACAGTGTAATCATCTATGCCTATATGCACATCAAGTACAGAGTATGAGCACCATGATTCAGTAATCAGAGCTACAGTAGGCTTGGCGATAAATAATAATGTTCTTAGTTCAGATATCTTATTGATTAAGGAACGTGCATTAATTAGCAATATCGTGAATAAGTCACGGGATACTACAAACTGGCTTAAGATAAGCAGCCGCCTCCTCTTTTGTCAAATTCATCGTTCCTATAGACATCGTAGTCGTCTATTACTAGCTTTGAGTCAAGCATATCAGTAGTAAGCCAGGTTTCAGTCACCATTTCTAGTGTTGGCCGTTCTATGTATGCCAGGCAGCGAAGCGATGTTATTTTGTTAAGGAGAGATCTAGCATTCAGGAGCATATTCGTTAGTAAACCAGAGTTATTGGAGGAGAGGTTAACATGGTTACTTAAGCGCGCGATTCTGATCGGACGTCACAATCTCTCTCCATAACGTGGATATATTTTTACTGATTTCTGGAATATTGTAGTGGATATTATACCACTCATCAACTTTAACTTATATTGGCTGCTACCTTAGCTTCCAAATACGCAGTTATATCACCGCCAGTTATCAAGTTTAGATCCACTCTTTTGCAGTGCACATCCTCCTTTTTATAATCTAAGAACAACGTCACACTAAAGAAAACTATAGAGAAGTTCATTATTTTTGGTTTATAAATCAGGATCAATTTTTTAGGACAATTGGTTTCTATATAATCTGTATTTTACGGTTTAATACTTTTGTCGATTTATTGTTTATCTATAAGCAATAAGATCCATACCGTGCCTATAGTAGTTCTTAGTCTATATATCCACTCGATATATTATTTGTCCTTATACTTGTTTTCGATTTAGCTCAGCTTCTACTTCAAACCATACTGATCCGTGTTCAACAATGACTCAACGTAATAAACGAGTACTTTCTACACGTAAGAATAGTTTAGGTCACTCAGCTAAGAAGATACGTACATCCCTACACGTTCCACCTAGCCTCAACAACGTCCCCAAAGTCATTGTGTCCGATTTGTTATCAGAGGTATACGCAACTGCTAAACAAAATAAGTTGGACCTTATTTCTCTAGGAAACTCTGTGAAGGAATTAAATGATAATATAAACACCATTAAGCCGTTACTGCTTCTCCGTAACCCAACTCGTGATAGTAATGCAGAAAGTCTGCTGAAGGCTGAGCGTATGTTAGACTTTATAGCCAATGAAGTGACTAAACGAATCTTGTCTTCGTACAATGTTCTTGCTTACAATCTGCCTGATCGGACGCCTCTGGACAAAATTAAAGTGACATGTCTCCAAGCGTGTGGTATGCCATCAGCGGATTGCCACCTAATCAGACTCAGGAAAAAATCAGGAAAGTATACTTGTCCTGTGCTGTTTAAATTCAGTAGTCCTAATGATGCTAGGAAATTCCAGTCGTCTAACAAGCTAATTAGTTCATCTACACCTTTTGGCAACGTTAAACTCACTCATGACCTAACTCCATGTCAAAGACGTAGCCGCGCAAGTGTATCAAATGTCGCAAACACATACGTAACTGCAGAATGTCCTACAAAAGACTCTCTCGCCTTAGATTTAAGTATACCTAATGTTACAGACACGCGTGAAAAACAAATACCCTTAAATAATAAAGCTTTACCTAGTAAACTCAACAGTGAAGCAAATATGGCCATAGACTTAGATGCATCTTTAGAGTTATGCTCGCTAGACACATCATCATCAGCTGCTAATACCACTACGCAAAAGGCTAAGCTTGAGAATGTAGCATTCAGTATAACCTCCCCGAGTAGTACTCACAGTAGTGTGCACACAAAACGGAGTAATATAACCCTACCATCCAGAATACCTTCACTCAAACCCGTCACTGATAGGTTACTCAGCAGCAAACCAAATAACACTAACTTGAGTGACTCCAATCCCACCATTAACCCAGGGAAGCTGAATAAGTCTTCATACCACCATAAATATAACGTCAATGAAAGGAGAGGTAACCCGCCAATTCATCCAACATCGAGCAAATCTTCATCCGTTAGACAAAACAGACGCTATATGTCTGGGCACCCTAAAAATAAGTTGAAACCCTACGGGCAGGCATGCACCTACCCCGACACAACTCTCCTATCTATAGCTAATGTAGACAAAAGTTTGATCCAGAGACCCTTACAACAAGGAACAAGTGGGTTAGGCTTCTTTCCTAAAAGCGGCCTTCTGACTCACCACATCCCTGACAACCACCGGATACAGTCCACCCAAGATAATCGATGGACTAATATTTACGAAAATAACTTGAACACACAAAATATTAATCATAACTGCGATGCGCGTAACTTTACTCCAGCATACTATCCACAAGAAATACCTACCTCCCCTTCATCCAATCTAAATTTTCTCAGCCAACACGAAATTTCAGCCTCAATATTGACGCAAATAGCACACATACTGTCAAGCCACTTATCACCGGAGGGGAGGGCGATGCATTTCAGTCACGGTATTATGAACACCTCTACCCCGCCGGGGTAACCAACGATAGCACATCTCTCTGTGCTGATACTGGTGTAGTGCACTTTTCTAGCACTGCCAGTACGTTGCCACCATCTGAGTTAGCACCCATCAAACAATCTGCTCTAGATGCTACAAACCTTGAGGAAAACTTTTTTAAAGATATATGCGATTTCATCGTCACCCCTAACTCTCTCTCATTCTGTCTCATCAATGCTCGCTCCTTACTTAACAAAATGTTTGACTTCACGACATTATCCTTAATATGCAACCCGTCTCTTATAATGATTACCGAAACATGGTGCACTCCTCAGATATGCGATAAAGATATTTCTATTGATAACTATTACGTATTCAGAGGTGACAGAAACCATGGCAGAGGAGGAGGATGCGCTATGTATATCAGGTCTGATATTAAGGCCACACAGTGCTTCTACCCAGAGCTCATCACAGATAATGACTCAGTCTGGGCTATTCTAAGGCTGTCTCACTCCATTTCCTATCTTTTAGGTTGCATCTATCATCCCCCATGTTCAGCTGTTGAAGGTGATATGAAACTTGCTAGCACTTTCGCTTACGCCACTTCACTACCTCACACGGCTAAAATTATATGTGGGGACTTTAATATGCCTGAAGTAGTCCGGCAACCACTTTCATCACCAAAACGGTATCATGAATTTTTTAACATAATAGAAACAAAAGACTGGCAACAACACGTACAGCATCCTACCAGGCTATCTAAGATTTTAGATTTAGTTTTCACCAATGGTATCATCCCCACTACCTTTCGAGTAGGTAAAGAGTTTCCTGGTAGCGACCACAGAGTAGTGTTAGGTACATTCAATATTTGCACTAGCATGAGTGCGACAATAAGTGCCAACAAAGTATTATTCAGGGGTTACAGACACGCTCAGTGGGATGACCTGAAACCATACCTACGCACCCTAGACTGGGGACCATACTTTACATGCAGCTCGGCTATAGAGGCAAACAACTTACTCTACGAGAACCTAGGATTTGCACATGACTTCATCGCTCCAGCAAGACTTGTGAAAACGAGGCCTAAACAGCCTGACTTCATTCCCGTAAAGATTCGAAACCGACTGCGTAAGCATGCTAGGCAATTCTTCAGATGTAGTGACTTTTCATCACTCATTACACTCAAGCAAACTTATGATTCATACAAATCTAATCAGTTATCTGAGTCCATCAAACTAGAACGCATCCTCCTTTCACGGCCCGATAATACAGAGGCATTGGTAAAACTAATCAAGTCACGAATTAACAACAACAGAATAAGTATCCCTAACTTATTACTAGATGGAGAAAAACTATACGAAGACCCACAGGAGATATGCGAGTTATTCAGCTCCCACTTTTCTAGCTACTTTACTAACGAAGAAACAGTAGGTAGTCTTGATGTTCCGATAATACCATATCACTTTTTGGGTAATATAACATTTACCCAACAAAAGATTTCCTCCGCTATAGCATCCCTCCGGACATCATATAAAGCTGGACCTGATGGAATTCCATCTATCTTGTTGAAAAGAGGTGGTGAGGACATACCCATTATCCTCCTAAAGTTTTTCAATCTGTCCTTAAATAATGGCAGTTACCTAGACTGCTGGAAGCTGTCGTTTATAACCCCTAGGCACAAACTAGGACCAACTTCTAATATCGAAAACTACCGACCGATCAATATCACGTCAGTAGTTTCTAGGGTTATGGAAAAAGTTATAGGGCAAGATATTGCTTCATACCTCCACCTTCACAAATTGTTTACTCCAGCACAACACGGCTTCTTGAAAAGTCGATCATGCTCCACCTGCCTACTTGACTACTTTGATGATGTTACCGCTAAGCGAGATCATGGTTTGCTTGTCACAACCCTCTTCTTTGACTTCAAAAAAGCCTTTGATAAAGTCCCACACAAGAGACTAATCCTTAAGCTAAAGTCGTACGGGTTCCAGGACCCCTTGTTATCCTGGCTCGTTTCTTTCTTGGAAGATCGTTCCCAAGTTGTGAAATTCGCAAATAATTACTCGTCACCCAGACCCATGAGAAGTGGAGTAATTCAGGGTAGTGTACTAGGTCCATTGCTTTTCGTAATCTACATTAACGATATCTGCAGCGTAATCAAGCATGGTACCCCATACCTCTTTGCTGATGACTTAAAGATTGTATACAGCTTCCCCCATTCTACAATGAACGAGGGATTCACACATATTCAAGATGATCTGGATAGATTACATAACTGGAGCACTGATTGGCAACTGCCATTCAATTCTGATAAATGTGGTGCCTTATATTTCAATAACTCCCACCCGTATTTCAGGTTACACCTAGGTGACTCCTCTCTCCAAACCCTCAATTCCATAAAAGACCTGGGAGTTACCTACTCACAGAACTTAACATTTAGTCAGTATGCAAAAGCACTTGTTTCTAAATGCCGAAGACTCACAGGCTTGTTACATCGAAAAATGTACACAACTGAGGCTAAAGTCCTTTTATACAAAGTCATGGTTCGCCCAGTAATTGAATACTGCACAATTGTCTTCAGTTTCATGAATGGGTATGATAGGGTTCGTACTGAAAATATTCAGCGAAGTTTTACACGACGCCTATTACACAAACATGAAGGACTGACTTAGGCGGATAGGTGCAAAATGTATAGACTTCAGCCACTTTGGTTAAGGCGCCTGAAACTCAACCTTACATTCCTTTTTCGCCTTTACATGGCTACCTCGAAAGCAGTAATCCAATAGCTTTCAATAATTTAACCATATATACTCTTAGAAATCATGAAAATACTCTATCCATAAGCCTGTACCGGACAAAACTACGATCACGTTTCTTCAAAATACAGTACAGTGCCTTATGGAACGAACTTCCACTTAATGTACGTAGTTGCCGATCTCCCACTGAATTCCAGCGTCTCCTTAACGAGTTCTTGTCAACAAAAGAGCTTCGGTCTACTTATCCATACTTTACCCATATGGGCTGTTCATCTAACTTTGGTACTACAGACCCCAGTGCAATACCCCCAATTTGAGGAAACTCATTTGCCCCAGCAACAGTACCGCACCTAAAACGTGATAAAACCAACCCAATTTCTCCCACATGCCTTGATCTGAGGTTTGGTTATTCAGCTTATTGGAGATCTTATCAATATTTCATCAATCGGGCTTATAAACTCATAAGACTATCTATAATTATCCTGGACGTATAATCCCAAATTAGTTGTGATAGTTCTTTCATAATATAAGCAAACTGTTACTTTGTAATGTCTAAAGCACTCCGTATGAAAAGTGGCCAGGAAAACTTAGCAATAACAAACTCAGCCAACCAACCATTTTCCCCAAGCTCATTCAACCTAACCTTATCTTTAATCGTACCACTATCCACTACACTCTAATCCGTAGATTATGTCTTAATTTGACCCAGTACTGAAAACTCTTCTACCTTTTACTTTTAAAGATGTTCTAACTACTAACTGCGCAGCAACCGTTTAACTAACTCACTGACTTTCTCTTCACTGTAATCTTCAATAAGTTCGTCAGTGTAATTATTTCCATAAACAATTACATTAGCAACCATATCTTTCAATATTTTACATATATACTTATATTATTAGCACTATTTTTGAGTTGAAATGACTATCTTCAGTCAACACCTACCCATATTTATATAATTTTCTAAAAAATTAATATTAGTGAAATTATGCAGTATTTCTCCATTATATGATTGATAAGTCACTTTGCAATGTGTAACGCACACCATATAAAATCGGTCGTGAAAATTTAGCATAACAAGTTCTGCTAACCAGTTGCCTTACTCAGGACCACTTTACATAACTTTATCACTAATTGTTCCACTACTCATATCACTCTGATAAATAGAATATAACTTAGTTGTTCTAATATTAGCTATTTTTATACTTCATAACTCTTAAGGGAAACCTAATTTCTTAGTCTTTTGTAGTAACCCACTTGTTCACTAGTATGATGATAATATTGCTAACGATGTCCTCTGGTATTATTGTGCCATGTGACCTAATGGGAAGCACTTGTCATGAAAGCTGTTAATGTGCAGCATACTGTATGATTGGGACGGAGTCAAAGCAATCCAATATTACAACTGCAGTCATTGTAAAAGGTCTCAGAGCTTAATGTCAAAAAAGGAGGGAGGGTGGCGCATGCTGATCAGCAGGTTTGGTAGTGGTCACAAATACGAATCGCTCCGATCTGTAGGACGGCAACATGCATTATTTTGGCAGCTCGAGAACTAAACATGAGTTTAGATACTAAATGTATAAAAAAATAGACTTTAAAAAAAATTAATTGAAAAAATAAAACAATAATGACTGTACAGTTTTAGCTTGTAAAAAAATAACAATGCTTTCGCTCCTAACATCTACAAGCCTGCTCAGCTTCTCGTCAAGATGCTATCCCATGGGCCATACACAAGTTCGCCAAACATCCAACAGGTTCTAGTCCTTCTAGCCACTTCTCTCTGAAATGTTACTTATATACTTCACAATAATCCTTCTACCTAATTACTATTATACTCTATTTTATCTCAACTTCCTAAGATTTTAATGAAGCTGAAATTTTTTCCCTCTTCTCATTTACACCCTTTTCTCGCGTAAAGTTCGGTTGCTCTGATGATAAAAAGAACAACACTCATGTTTGAGAATAAATATATTTTCATAGAAAGCGTCATAGTTTTCCATGGTAAGACCAATATGGTTAGCATCATACATTGCAAATGTGTACTATCATTTCAAGTACTACATAGCTTCTTGTATTTATCTTGTAAATATACTTTTAATAATGTATTATTCATAATTGCATTCTATACCATTTTGCGGCTGCGCCAGATTTTCTTCAATTCCAAAAATAGCGTCCAAGCATTTGAAGGCATAGCACTCACACAAATATATGTTGTTTATCGATTGGTCATAACTATCATCGGGAAATGGAACGAATTTCGGGTTGTCGCTCAACTTCGATGGTGACCTTCGTGAAATATTTACAAATTAACATTTATAAGAATCTGTTCTGATTGCTTGTACTATAACTCAACAATACGAACTTTTTGAAAAAGTGACAATGTATGCTAATTAACAATTGTTATTCGTAACATAATTGATCGTGCCTGTAAAAATGGCATGCATTTCATGTAAACTTACCCGTTTATACGAAATATATATTATTATTACTTGTTATTATCCCTACGTTATATTTGGAGGGGCTCTGAGGTGAGACAGAGTCAGTGTGTGTACTATTTCCTGGATGAATTGTGCAGCGAGTGAGGCTACTGTTTGCTGCATCCGAAAATAATCCTGTTGCATGTTTTGACTTTTAGCATCCATGGGCGGGCATCTGCGTTCATTTACTGGTGATATATAGTTTGCTTGACCTAGGTACCCTGTGTTAAGATTACCTTGGTGGTTGTACCTCATGGGTCTTTCATAGTCGTATGCATATTGGCTCACATCACATGTGTGAGTGAAGTTATTGAGAGGGTCAAGTGTCGATCCATACTCATTATGTTGCTGAGGTTTAACATATATAGTGTGAGAGTTTGGACGAGAATTTTCATTAATATAGTGCCTATATGAGTCCCGCTTAGTGCTCCAAATATCATGGTGATCCATCCTGCGTTGCATTCCCAAGTTATATGCGTTGCTAGGCATATTACCTTTAGTTCGGGAGGGGGTATTCTTATTCACATACTGTATGACGCTTTTGGGAATATGCTTTGTTACGCAAGCATTGTCAATTTTTAGACTGACATGCTGCTTATTAGGCTTATTATGAGGGAGGTATATCGAAGTCTGGAGTGGGACTCTAGGCTTTGTGGTCTTTCCTGCAGTTTCTACTGCAGGGCTCTCGGGCTTGCATCCAGATTGAGTGTGGTCTGCCAGTGGTTTCTGGTCAGCCATAGTTTGTCAGTCAATATCAACCTCATGTATCTCAGCAGGTTTTCCAGATGTGCTCTCATGTACTTTAAGATTGCACCCAGTGACACTGCTCTTACTGAGTTTGGAGTCGCTTTTAATTGCCGATTTTGTTCCCAACACTATAAACGTTACTTGATGTGCTTCTGTGTCCGTCGACACTTTAGCACTGATACCAGGTGTATTTCTCGGTGTGGTCAACTTTGTATCGAAGGGGTTCTTGGTTGCTTGCCTTTGGTTAGTTGTTTTATCCGAGACTACTTTAATAGTCTTGAAATTAGTGGCAGTAGCCAGAAGATCTTCAGCCTTCTTAAATCGTTCAGCTATTATGTAGCTGTCGAACCTAAAGAGTATGGGACATGGATGCTTTAGGTCTTTTTTACTTAGGCGAATGTTGGGTGAACTTCTAATAATAAGGGATGGTAATGTGTTATTAGACGAGCTGGTGCTATTTTCTAAATTACACGAACACTCTTTTTAAAATTTCAGCCCACCGGTATTAAAGATCAATCAACAGTAAGCAATAAATGAATATAAACGAAAACACGTGCAAAAGCGTCACCTGGTTCGAACGTACCGCGCTGACTATTGTTGGTACTACAAAACAGCAACAGAGTGTTCGGCATATATGCCGCAGCCCACGTCTCCTTCTTAGGCACCCAGTAATACATCGAAATATGGCACAATTAATGGTTCTCTGTTGTCCCTACTTCGTGTAACTTCGCTGAAAATGTCTACGTGACAACTCAACGTTTGCGTTACATTTTTGCGTGATTCGTTACATAAAATTTATCTTGTTGTATTACTTGCACAAGTACTCTACTACCTCTATACCTATAACTATTAACTCTCATATCAAATAGTTATGGTTAACCAAAGTAAAAAGCAGCGAACTCAATCCCCTGTAAAACTGATGACTGATTTTAAGTCGTTGATTGCTATATCAAGCAACATACTTCCTACAAATGGTTATAGTGAGCCACAAAACTCACTTGTATGTCGTAAGCGTCGAGCTGAGACTGAGGATAAAACTATACTGACAGCTAGTACTAGCACTACTCCCAAAAATTCAGTACCCTCTGCTCAGACAGAAACCCTCCCTACACCTTATGTGCTTATCGAAAAGCTCCAGCCCTCAAGCTCTGTTTCAGTACTATCTTCAAAAATAGAACTTCTAAAGTTGTCTATAGGAGAACTTACGGCCGAATTAAAGGAAATAAAAAAACAATAAGTCAGTAGATCCTGGAATTTCTGATACCAATACCAAAATCTCCAATTTATCAGGTCAGATCAGTGATATCAGACTGCAGGTCTGTGAACTGACACCTTTAACTATTCTCATGAAAACTGTAGACCTTAACAAACTTGACAGTGAATCGGTATCTAAGGTGGATAACCTCATTAACTTTGTTACTACGGAAGTAACAAAACGACTAGATGCTAAATTAAATGCTATTGTCTACAACGTTTGGGACAATGAGGCACTAAACAGGGTACAGCGCATCCTACTTAGTGAGGCGAAAATGCCCCAACTCGAAGATTAAGTGCTACAGGCTGACTAAGAGTCAACATGAAAAGTGTTGTCCTATTCGTTTTCAGTTCGAAACACCGGCAGGGGCCAGAAAATTCATTCACTCCCAACACACCCTATCGCAAGCCAGAAATTACAAACTAATAAAGGTTGCAGTGTACAAGACAGTCATTGAAAGGCGCGTATACAATCATCTCACTGAGTCTAATTGTGGAATAAACAATAGGACATTGCAAGCAGAAATTATACCCAACCCTTTGAGAGATACGGTAGAATCCACCGCATCACTCCTCTCAAACTACACAGAATTATCCTCTCAGAGAGAGACACCAACCGAAAGGCAACTAAATTGTAATTAAAAAAAGTCAAAATCCTCCGAAAGTCGGCCCTGTCCTCTCCTGTCCATAAGTCCATTGGTAAAAAAAGGAGAATATGACCCCAAATCATGCCAACAACAAAAATGGCAGTATAAATAAGCCCACATCTCCCACGATCAATAGTATCAGCACCCACAAGGTACGAAATAGCACCATGGCCCACACTGATAACCAACGTCACAACAATGCCTCCCTCAATAGTACAAGTGTTAGTAGTCAGAACCCGACCACCAACAACTCATGGTATTCACAGTATGGCACACAAATAAATTTTGATCGGATATACGGTACAAGTCTGCTGGGAACTAACCCACAAAGCAGTTCACACGAAACCCATACAGGGACACAACTAGTACCTAACAATAGGTGGAATAATAAACCATGATCTTCACAAGGTCCCAATCATTTTTTATCCCCTGCGTCCCTGTCAGCGTTGAAAAGACAGCTGGTGGGGATGTTAACACTCCTAAACCGTTAATGCTGGCTCCCCCTTTGCATGAATATAGGAACAGCCTAGTTCACCCGCATCCATTAAGCACACTTGATGCGTGCACAAGTTTAGGTCAAATAAAGATCCCTACCCATGTTTCTGGCTCAAATAAAAATAAAAATGTCTTAGCCTGTAGCAAATCTAGCACTCCAAAGCACTCCAAAAAGGTATAACCCACCACAACATCACATGGACAGATGAACGCTCGTTGGGCACCATATATCCCTCACCAACTGCAACCCGCCTTTCCTTAGATAATGTGATGAACTTATATCCACAATGTTGCTGAGCAGTTAATATTCTCAACTCCTGTCGGAACAGCTGAATTTCATAAACCTTCCTCACGCTAAGAAAATACCCACAAGCAGTAGAAATCCATTAATTAATGTTTCCGAAGCTTATGTACTTACTCCCAACAATGACATTGCAGATCAAATGAGATAAACACATCACTGATCTCAAAATAACACATCAATGAACTATAATTCAAGGATTCTGCACACAACGAGGTTATGTATGAAAATTGACTTCAAGCTTTATTTTTTCCCAGGCATTTATGATCCATCCACCAAAGACCTGGTTTTTTTGTTAATGCGAAGACAATACTCCTGTATTTCCTGTTGTGTTGCACTCACTGACAATCCAGCAGATTTTTCCAACTTTGCACAGAAATGATTGTATATAAGTGAAAAGGCTGTTTTATACTACTGGGATTAACATTTATCAAGTGTATGTATAATCTCCAGCGAACATGTAAAGCATATCTTGCTACTGCCTGTAAATTGTGATTGAATTGTATGGTTCTATTTCTGTAACAATTTGATGATGCCTGTAAACTGGCGTCCCTCATGTACAAAATGAGAATATACTATTATTTATTATTATTTATTTACTTAATTCTTCACCGAATACAGCACACACCAACCCGATAGACATAGGTGAGCATGATGTCGAAACTCCTCTTAACATAGGGTCGTCATGCCAAACAGTACTACTGGGTGCTGAACCATACTCCGGGCTGACTAACGAACTTAAATACTTCAAACGCTATTTCAAATCTCATCTTTACCTTATCCTCATAAATGCTAGATCTGTTCTAAATAAACTACCGATGCTCAGAGCACTCACAGTAATATACAAACCCCCTATAATTGTCATCACTGAATCTTGGTGTAATTCGAACATACTGGATGATGAGATAACTTTAGATAACTACACATACTTTCGATGTGACAGGGAAGGTGGTAATGGAGTGGGTTGTCTCATGTACTTTCTGAATACCCTTACTGTATCACAGCTAGAAAGTGGTACACCTAACATGCCTGATGCTTTATGGGTTAACTTTCACTTAAATAACGCAATAGCATTGATTGGATGCACCTGCAGAGCACCTGGTACCTTTAGTAATTACGGGACCCAAACTTATTAATACACTGGATCAATTATCCACCCTACACTACGATCATAAGATCCTATGTGGAGACTTCAACTTACCAGAAATCAACTGGGAAATACCCACAGGCCCAACTAAATTTGACACGTTCTTAGGCACACTGGATATACTTGGCTGGAAACAGACTGTCACAAATCCTACAAGAGGTAATAACGTACTAGACTTTTCCTTATAAACTCTCGTTCTATCTGCAATAAAATTCCATACCTTCACTCCTTACTTTCACTTTGTATGCCTTCTGTACTGTTAGTTACCGAGACCTGGTTACCATCTGACTTCAATGACAGACTGTTAGAATTACCAGGATACACACACTTTAGACATGGCAGAGAAGAAGGACGTGGTGGTGGTTGTCTTATCTTTGTTAGCAACAAATTCCACGCTGTAGAAGTTGATGATATGGGTTGCTCACTTACAGACGCAGTATGGGTTACACTCAACACTAACTTCAATACAAGACTTTTATTGGGATGTATATACCGCCCGCCCAATTCTGATATTAATACGACGAACCATTTGTGTGAAATTTTCGAACACGTCTCCTCCCTAAACTTTGACTATAAAATAATAGCTGGCGACTTTAACATGCCTGGTATCCAGTGGAATAGGCTAAATGTTCCTAAATACACTGATCGTTTTATAAATTCGGTTGAATTCTATGGATGGACACAAAATGTGAATCACCCCACACGTAAATCCAACATCTTGGATCTAATCTTCACACACAACATCCTTCCCGTCAGCACTCGAGTTGGGCCTTTATTCCCTGGTAGCGACCACAACACGGTCATTTCCACCTTTAACCTAGCAGCAAATGGGTCAGGCAAAGACCGTCGTCGGACAGTAAAAGTCAGGGACTTTTCAAAGGCTAAGTGAAAAACAACGCAATCTTTTATTCGTTGCCAAGACTGGAATACCTTTTTCTCCTCGGTAGACATTGATACTGTCCTTGACAGTTTCTACTCCAACATTTCAGTTTGCTTCAACGAATCTATCCCTTGGTATACATCCAAAAGCAACCGTGTAAATCAACTATATATACCGATTGCTACCAGGAATAAGCTAAGAAGACTCCGTAAAACCTATAATAAATCTATGGACTTCTCCTCGCTCATTAGCATCTTAAAGGTATATGATAAAATCAGATCAGATAATGCCAGCAAAATTTACAAAGAAGAACTTGTCGCCCTTAAAAGTAGTTGCAAAATTAGCTGTCTATGTAAACTCTTCCAAAAAAGACTGCAACAAAAACAAGGCAACATTCCTTACATTCTTCATAATAATGTTGCTGTTAAGGATGATGCAGGCATAGCTGAACTCTTTAACAAGCACTTTTCTGACTCATACACGCACGATATTTCCGCATGCATCGAATTTGACTCTGTAACAGAAAAAACACTGTCTAATATATGCTTGACTGTTGATGTTATAAAAAGTGCAATCAGTTCATTGAAATTCTCCAATACTCCTGGACCTGACTCTATTCCCTCATCCTTCCTAAAAAATGGTGGCTCTGATCTCCCTCTCCTTTTGCTTAAGATATTCTCAACGTCCCTTGTGAATGGAGTTTATCCTTCTAAATGGAAACAGACATATATTATTCCTAGATTTAAATCCGGCTCAAAATATGATGTAAAGAATTACAGGCCGATCAATATAACGTCTGTCTTGTCAAGGATACTTGAGAAGATAATCAGTACCAAAATCACTGACTTCTTATTGACAGAAAACCTCATAACACCTTCTCAGCATGGCTTTATAAAGTCCAGGTCATGTATGACTTGCCACTTAGAACTATTCGATTTTATAACTGGACTTGCAGACCAAAAATTCGTTGTGCTCATTATGTATATTGATCTTAAGAAGGCCTTCGATAAAGTATGTCATAATTTACTCCTGCAAAAACTTAAGGCTTACGGTATATCTGGCAATCTCTTACAGTGGTGCAATTCATTTTTGTGTGGTAGGTCCCAGTCTGTTAAGATTAACGACACTTTTCCCAGTACCACTCCTATATCAAGTGGCGTGATTCAAGGTAGTGTACTAGGACCTCTCTTCTTTCTAATATACCTAAATGACGTCTGTGATGTTATAAAGCACGGCAGACCTTTCTTATATGCCGACGACTTGAAGATAGTCTACCACAGTACCACCCAAGAAGTGACAAATCTGTCTCATAAAATCCAATCGGATATTGATAATATTGAGACATGGTGTAAGTCGTGGATGATGCAGATCAACGTGGAGAAGTGTGGACTGTTATGCCCAGCTCGCTTACGTACCACACATAACTATGTGCAACAAGCCTATCACTAACTTTCCTTCTGTACTTGACCTCGGGCTTCGTTACTCCGCTGACTTTAAATTCTCTCTCTATGTCACCAACCAAGTTTCTAAAGCCAGAAGATTACTTGGATTTATATTTCATAACTTTCAAACACAAGAATCTAAAGTGTTACTTTATAAAACACACATACGGCCCCTCCTTGAGTACTGTCCATTTATCCTAGACAGCACCTCTGTTAAGGACAAACTAAAGATTGAAAGTGTTCAAAGGAGATTTACAAGTAGAATCCTAGGAACAAGTCTGAAAGTCCCCTACAACTATCGTTGCACAACTCTTAAGATCGAACCCCTTTGGTACAGGCGCCACCGACTTAACCTCATTCTCCTTTTTAAAATAATCAAAGGAATAGTATACTTTCCCAATAATAACCTTAACTTTACTTCTTCGACGTATGAACTACGCAGCAACGGGTCTTCTCTTAGTCATATTCTTTGTCGCACGAAATTACGTTCCAACTTCTTTACAATCAAATATAGGCAAACATGGAACTTCTTGCCAAGTGAAATTAAAAATAGCACCACATTACAACGATTCACCTATCTAGTAAATAAATATTTCTCTGAAAACAGTCTTGAAACAGTTTGCCACATACTGAAAATTCGTGATATTGTTTCTTTCCCCTTTGAATTACGTACCTAAACAGCTTTGTCCACCGAAAGCATTAACAGAAACGGTCAGTATTATCGGACACATTTAAAATAATCAACGTTGCACTAATGCTGTTCTCAGTTCTTTCTTTTTCAGTTGATTCAATTGTTTGTCTAGCAAGCACCATCACAAAATATTCACAATCCTTTCATACAAACCTGGAGTGGAATACTCAGCCTGATATACCACGAAAGCTGCACTGAATCTACATGAACTACCCTCACACCTTATGTCATACCTTTTCAGTGATTCAACTCCATTTAATCTCAGCTGCTGACTGTCAAATTAATCAAATATTATGGTGAATATCCCTGGCAAAACTGTATTTTGGGCAGTTCAGTGTTGTGGAAGTTCTACCCCAAGGTTGAGTTGTAAACAACCTGGATATAGCTGGAACTAAAATCTCCTCTGGTGACTAGCTAATGTTGTGAGTAAATACCACCTACGTCTACGCAAATTCCAGCCCTATGCCGGATTGCCTAAAAAATCAGCTTAACTTCACTGTGAGTTTTAAATATTAGCGGATTTTTATTTTACGGTTCTGTTATTATAATCCTTCATTCTTCTGAACCATCTATTATAATTAACTACTGCCTCTTTTTATGCATATATAATCATAACTGTGTACCTTTATGTATTTTTCTCTTCTCATACCATTTCATATTGCCCCTTCGTTTCATATGTTTATAACTAAAATCTAGAAGGTAGACTGCAAATCTCTGATTTCCTTACTTTTTTATTGTATATATATGTTTTTAAAATGCTGTTAGGGACGATGCATACAAAGTGGTTGACTGAAAGTAGTCGTCCATACCATGAGTTTCGTTGAGTAAGCTGGTGAAGGCGAAAACTGTCTATATGACACTTAGCAATAAAAAATTTTTCTAAAAACAAGAGGAGCATTTCGCCAGGGCCTAGTAGATTAAAGGATGGGAGGGTGGTGACCGCTATTCAGCGGATATGATGGTGGGGACTTAAGAGAACCACCCTTATCTGTGGGAATGCGCTCTATTGCTAAGGTTCCTGAGTGTGAATGACTTCAAAAAAGATAATAATAATAAAATAAAATAATAGCTGCCTGTATAACAAAGCTTGTGTATAAACTCTTTGAAAACAACCTCATGGTACGATTTCTCTACTTCAGGAGGACATCTAACTGTATAAATCAGAACATCAGCATAAATAAGTATCATCACTCTTTTTGTTTTTCTTCACTTCTATATATTTTATGTAATTTGGCGTTTGGATTTAGCTTCCCCACTTTCTATTCCCATTATCCTATATAGATCTAAAAATCATTATTCGTTTTGCCCTTGTTTTCTAAAAAATTTGTTATTCTATATTTTTTGTTGTTGTTGTTTACTACCACAAACTTGAACTAGCTGTTAGTATGTAACACTATAAAACTCAATGACTCTAAATTATTAGTAACAAAATAGGGGAATAAACCCTGCGTTTATCGCATATTGTTTGCTTAAATTATTATTATTTGCTGGCTGCCTCTGCACCTCTCTTTCTGTTTTCTTCTTCCTTCTCGAAGGTATTGCATTGATGCACTGCAAATGAACAGTAATGCTGCTTTCTACGTTTTTATTACTTGAGCGTTATTCAGAATGTTGTTGGCAGACACAACGAACAACGGAACAAATTCCATTCTGAGTACTGTTTGTCATCGCAAAGTTGGTCCCTTGTATCTGTTATTACCAAAATAATGCTGTACTTACCCTCTACTGTGGAGTTGTTTTTTTTTAAATATTTGAACCGGCAAAATTCTACAATAGAGTCCCAAGGAACGAACGCACAAGTGACCTTGAATCGACTAATGAGAAAAAAGGATGATTTTTGCATAAAATTTTACGTATTTTTACACAAATAAGCATTAAAAATAGTCAAACAGGGTACTCTTCTCTAATATGAGATGAAAAAATGTTCCAATTATTAAGAGGAGTTTCAGTTTTTAAATTAAACCAATTTCTATACATGTCTTCATTCAAATGACTGAAAATAACTTCGTTTTGTGATCCGTTGATAGCTCAGATTCTATTTTTCAGTCTTCCCCAGAAACCTTCGATGGAATTATTATGAGTAAGACAGGGTCGACGGAATCATTCGAATGGTTCACTCTATGATGATGTACCCAAACGTTATTCGCTCTGGCGCCGAGTAATTGGACAGAAACAAGATATTCAGGCAAAGTTGAACTTTCGACACCAATAACAACCAATCATCAAAGACAGTTTCGACTTTTCAAAGAAAGTCCCTAGAAGACAATTAATTCAGTGTCGCCTACCAATATGCACAATTATTCGCGCTAGAATAATGGTGAGCTTCCTCAACCAATGACTAGCATGCGTTCAAGGTCATTGGAACATTCACAAGGTCATTGGAACATTTACAATCTTGGGACTCTATTGTAGAACTTCGCCTTTGAACCCTTATTAATTGACAAAATGAAAATGATCACAAGGCCTGTATCCTGTATGTCGTACTCTAGCACATGTTAATCACCTCTCTTCTTACCTTCCATTAACGCAACATTTCGTAATTCCCGCATGAATTTAACTGACTATAAGTATATTATAGACTATAAATTAGACTTGAACCAGTATATTGTAATCTATTCTAACAAAGTTTCTAGAGGTTTTTTTTCCATTTTTCCAATTTTTGATGTCAAAAAACGGTGTTCCATTTCAAATTGTACTTGTCGAATATGATCATGCCTGTACAAACGGTATGTTAATCATGTAAATGTTTAATTTATGTGAAAATATATATTTCTTTTCTTTGATATAAGTCCCCTTTCTGCCCTAGAAGGTTCTGAGTTTTCAGAGAGTGGCCACAAAACAGTGCTGTGTGCACTGCCACTTCCGTCAAGTAGCAATGCAGCCCATACCCCTACTTCACAACAAATAACTTACAGGAACTACAGTAAGGGAGACTGGACTCTAGTGAAATCAATGTTAAGATCATCAGAATGGAGAGAGTACTTCACTACTGATGACCTCTCGCGAGCTCTCAGCATCTTCTACCATAACTCGAACACATGCTTAGATGCTGTCATTCCACTCCAAACACTTCAGCTTTCCCCACATAGGATGTCATTCATAAAACCAAAGGATTGTCCGAAACTGAAGCGACTCTCAACAAGTTACTCCAAACACCACGTCTTTGGCACACTAGGTGTAATACTTAACACCCTTAGTTCCATCTCACAAGCTCGAAATTTCCGTATGAGAAACGAAGAACGCATCGCAGTAGCCAGTCCTGCTAGAGTGTATGCACTCACGGAAATCTTAAAGAAGCGAATGAATCGCAAAAATCACAGCATTTCCCTCCTCAAAGACAAAGGTAGGCTATGTACTAATTCCGCAGACATGTGTGAATTATTTAACTCAACTTTTGCAGGTAACTACCTAAAGCCCACAGTCCAATTACTCAATATACACCCTGCTACTAATGTGGCACAAACTCCATCTCCACACACCAAACTTAATTAGTACTGTTGAATTTAACTATACTAACATTAAACAAACTATAAGAACTCTAAAATGCTCAAAAGGTTTCGGCACTGACGGCATATCATCCTATTTTTGTGAATATGGTGGCTCTGACATTCCCCAACTACTACTTAAAATGTTCACAATGTCTTTAGAAACCCAAACTTACCCTGATGTGTGGAAAACAACGTTTATTATGCCTAAACACAAATCTGGCTCGGAAACAGACGTCAGTAACTACAGGCCAATTAATATCACACATATAGCATCTAGAATTATGGAGAGACTAGTTAAAGAAAACCTAATGAAGCATATGCTTAGTTGCAACATTATAAGTCCGAACCAACATGGATTCCTAAAATCCAGATCTTGTTTAACATGCCACTTAGACTTCTTTAACTTTGTGACCAGCAGTCGTGACAGACGACAACTAGTACTTGACATCTACTTTGACATCTCAAAGGCATTTGACCTCGTCGACCATTTACTACTAGTGCATAAGCTGAAATCCTTAGGAATAAGTGACCCGCTATTAGGATGGCTTAAATCATTCCTTAACAATAGGTCCCAAATAGTTAAACTCGGATCTATAACTACGAAACCTAGCCCAATCACCTCTGGTGTAGTACAAGGCAGTGTCATTGGACCCCTTCTATTTACCCTATATATTAACGACATATGCGCTTGCCTTACTCATGGTAAACCATTCATCTTTGCAGATGACCTCAAAGTAGCTTATACATTCCAACCTGATGACCTAGGGTACTTCCAGAATGTTGTACAAGAAGAACTAGATAAAGTGACTGCTTGGTCGTCTTTATGGAACCTCCAATTTAACCTTAAAAAATGTGGCTGGATCTGCTTCGGTGCACCTTCAGTCGACATGAAGTTAACGCTTCAATCGGCTAACCTAACCGAACTCCAAAGTGTCGTTGACCTAGGTCTGAGGTACTCGAGTAACCTAACATTTTCTGAGCAAGTGGCATCACAGACTCAAAAGTCGGGGATGCTCTTAGGATGCATACTCAGGAACTTTCCCGACAATGAAGCAAAGCTCATTCTGTACAAAACCTGTGTGAGGCCACCACTAGAATACTGTCCATTTATTATTAGCAGCACTCACACACGTGAAAAGCTAAGAATTGAAAGTATCCAACGATATTTTACCTCGCAACTACTTGGCTACGAATGTAAGAAAGACTACATTTCACGGTGCATGATTCTACAACTTGACCCACTCTGGACAAGACGACTAATTATAAACCTAGTATTCTTCTATAAGGTCCTACAAAAATATCATTCTCAGACATTAAGGACATACAATTCGCACAGGAAGGCTCTTACGATCTGCGTAACCAAAATTGCACAGTGACAATAAAAGCCTTTAAGTCAACACTCCGCGAGAACTTCTTCACAGTCATGTATTCTAAAATATGGAACAATCTGCCCCTAGATGTTAGGAACTGCAATAGAGTTTTAAGTTTCAAACGCTCTCTGTGCACACTATTTCACTCTAACGACTATATAAATAAACTACTTATTCCTAGAACGAATCATTTATTAGTCTACTACAGTTGTTATGTATGTGAATATGAGGACCTTGTAGACTACGAGCGAATCTAACTAATGCGCTGGCTGGTCTGTCTTAATCGCACGTCAACAACAACAACAATAATACCGCCGGGCACGCAAGACAAATAGAAGAGAAGACTGGACGTTGATATGAGAGCTTTTACTGTCTCAAACAACAGTCGAAAATGTTAAACAACAACTCCGTATTTATACAATTAGAAAAATCAATGTCACATTTTAAAAATATTAACGACCTTGGGGAATTCAGTAATTTAAATCAATAATCACGCAGATGCGTGAAATCAATGATTATGCTAGTGTATGAAATAAATAATGAATATTAATGATTCCCCTGCGTATATATTACCTCCCCCTTTTAAAAAGAATCTTGCAATCAGTTTAGTATCTTTTTTCCTTGGGGTCGATTTGGAAAGGAACTGTTTGTGTTCGTTTGCGCTGGGATCGTCGGCTGGGTAGCATCTCTTGTTTTGCTTCCGGTTTGACTGGTGGTATTTTGAAAGTTTCCAGTAGTAATTCCAGTGGCAATTTAGGTTCTTGGGATGTAGTATATCGACGTCGTATCTGATTTTTATGTCTAATCCACCATTCATCCCCAACTTTAACCTTGTACATTAGAGTTCCATGTCGACGTTCTATCAAGCCTTCGGCCCATTTTCTGTTCCTCGGTCGATAATCGCGCACATAGACAGCATCACCCTTGCGGTAATACGTCACACTATTTCTTCGTTGATGTGACGAAGATGGTAACATGGAGTGGTGATGAGTTCGTAGCATTCGACCCATTAGAAGTTCTGCAGGGCTTTTCTTCTGTTCTGTCAGTGGTGTAGTTCGGTATACGAAAAGAAAGTTTTGTATTATTTCCGGTTTCGCCCCTCTCCCTGCTTTCAACAACGCTCGTTTGAAAGTGTCGACAAATCTTTCTGCCTGACCGTTGGATTGAGGGTGATAAGGTGGCGTCCGCACGTGTTGTATACCGTTTCTCTTGCAAAATTCCTGGAACGCTTGTGAGGTGAACTGACTGCCATTGTCAGACACGATGATTTCTGGTATACCGTGACATGCGAAGATCTTTTCCAGGACTGATACTGTTCTGCTGCTAGAAGGTGGTGTCACTTGTACTACCTCCGGCCACTTTGAGTAAGAGTCCACGAGAACCAAGTAGTATATACCTTCTATCGGCCCAGCAAAATCTACATGTAGGCGGGACCATGGTTTTGACGTGGGCCATGCTCTCGGTGGCGGGTCTTTGGCTGCCATGACAGACATCACTTTCAGTTTTTGAGCAGAGCCTCTCTTACTGGAGCTAACAGTTGCTGCTTGGTTGCTACCAGACATCGAAGCACTTTTGGCGCAGCCATACTCACTGTGACGATTCGAAGTTGGAGTTTCATTAATCACATCATTCTTTCTAATGGGCTTAGGTTTAATATATCTGTCTCTGATTTCTGGCTTTCTTGTTGAGGGTTCAATACTTTCGATCTTATGGCATACACTGCTTAACGGAATCTCTGACAGGTGCAGCTTCTCAAACCAGTCTAAACCCAAGAGGTCAAGGTTTGAATTGTTGATGTAGCATGTGCCGACGAAATGACTATCGCGAAAACTAACGCTGCATTTAATTTCTCCATTCAATCGAAGTCTTCCACCACATGCACTAATTGCTATTTGATTTGTCTTCTCTATGGTAGGGCATCCCAACTTCTGCCATAATTTCTTTGATATTATTGTAATATCGGATGCTGTGTCGATTTGTAGGCGTGCCGGCCGTGTATTAATCGTCAGATCGATATATTTGCGAGGTGCTGGAGTACTAATATGATATGTGGCAGTAACACCCAAAGACTTCGGCTTTTTGCGCCGTCTGGGTCGACTGTGAGATCTGGGTCGGTTGTTGCGTTTGCAGTAGCCATCTTTGTGACCAACAGTATGGCATCGACGGCATTTATGCTGTTTGAATGGGCACAAGTTTGCAAAATGCCAGGAGCCACAGTGCCAGCAGGCTGATGGTGGTTTATGCTGAGGATGACGCGGTGCGGTTGATGTCGACGGTACTGGATGCACCGCATGCACTTCTGCTGCATTTTGGCTGCCAGACTGCACCAAGACGGTATCGTTGTGGATGTTGATTAAACGCTGATATTCTTCACCGACGTCTTTCAAAGTCATTCGTGGATCTTGTTCCAGACGATTTAATAAACGTGTGCGTATATCAGCAAATTTGGGAGACTGCAAACCACAAATGAAAATCAGTACCTTGAACTGGTCTTCTGAGAGCGATTTCAATTTAAAACGTTCACACGTGCGATTGACTATACCCAACTGAGTATGGATATCATCATTTTCGTTCAGAGATAGTTTCATGCAATGATATCGAATGTTGAATAAAGATCTCTGATCACCGAACTGATGACGAAGGGTATGGACAGTTTCATCGAATGATCTTTCGCTGGGCTTCTGTGGGAGAATTAAGTTGCAATATTTATCTAGCTCCTCTGCTCCCAATTTACGAAGTAGAAGCCGTACTTTCCAGGCATCATCTTTATCCGCAAAGTCTACTCGAAATAGGTCTTCATATCTGCGAAACCAAGTGTCAAAAGTGACGTTCGCATCTGGATCATAAACAAATTCTGAGATGCTGCTACCAATGCTGTCGTTGGCTGTAGATGAATCGGCAGAGCGTGATTTCTGTAGACCAGCAAGCATTTCCATCAATTTTAGCTGCTGTTCCATTAGTTTCTCTAAACGCAGTGGGTCCATCTTCAGCAAACCCGTCGCCAAATTTGTTATGTATGTGAATATGAGGACCTTGTAGACTACGAGCGAATCTAACTAATGCGCTGGCTGGTCTGTCTTAATCGCACGTCAACAACAACAACAATAATACCGCCGGGCACGCAAGACAAATAGAAGAGAAGACTGGACGTTGATATGAGAGCTTTTACTGTCTCAAACAACAGTCGAAAATGTTAAACAACAACTCCGTATTTATACAATTAGAAAAATCAATGTCACATTTTAAAAATATTAACGACCTTGGGGAATTCAGTAATTTAAATCAATAATCACGCAGATGCGTGAAATCAATGATTATGCTAGTGTATGAAATAAATAATGAATATTAATGATTCCCCTGCGTATATATTAACAGTACCTAAACGCGCTTAAATACCCTTACTTCTCTAAAGACTATAAATAAACTAGTAGCATAAATGCATAAAATGACATAGTAGAAACAAATTTTTGTTCATCAAATTACAATGTACAACGAATACAAACAAATATGTTCGACTCCACATACTTTTTCCCTGCCCTTTGGTACATTTCTGTTGTATTTACTTTGTAGTACAAGTTGCATTGATCTACATTCCGACTGAAGCTGAGAAACAATTGAAGTCGCTTACTCATATATTATCCCTGATGGTTTGGCTAGTAATGGCTCAGCATCCTTGATGAAATCCACTGTCACCATAACTAGACGCTTTACAGCATCTTATACAAGCACTGTCAACGATCTAAAATGGTTTTTATATGGCTTTCTACGTGTTTATCAACTTACTCGTACGGAACAACCATGCTGTGACAAATAGGTGACTTGAGTGCAGTAAAACAAATCTGCTTGACAATGACCAATATTAATCTGCATTCAGTTGAATTCACATCTGGTATTACTTGCAATTTAAGTGATGCCAAAATCATAAAAATCAATCACTCATTTTAAATTAATAACCAATTTGAACATAAAACAAGATACGATGCCGCAAACAACAAAGTTATACGGAGGAATTGACTTCAAGCTTTACTTTTTTCCCAAATATTTGTAATTTATCCAACACATACTTGGGTTTTTTTGTTAATGCGAAGACAATATTTCTTTATGTGCTCCATTGAACGACTAACTATCAGAATGTGCTCACTAACTGATGTCAGAGAGGAGAGCAACCATGTCATTTCACTGTAAATCAAATTCATGTAATTTAAATAATACTTATCCATGCCTGTACAACTGGTGTGTCCTACATTGATAGGAAAAATATATATTATCTCTTTTTGAGAAATCCATGTTGTGATGGATTGATAAGTTCATGTTCTGGTAAGTTGTCTGACACTTGGTCTTCAACCACTTCCTCCATTATTCGGGATAATACCGGTGTTATATTGATAGGTCTATAGTCGCATGCACTGGTTTTGGCCCCTGCTTTGTGCCTAGGTAATATGTATGTGGTTTTCCACACTTCAGGATAAGTTCCAGTTTCCAGTGAGAGAGTAAATATTCTAAGTAACAAGACTGCCATTTACGTGCCACCATTTTTGTATATGACAGATGGTATGTCGTCTGTTCCAGTACTACCATTATACTTCAAAGTCCTAATCGCTGAGTCTATATTTTGTATATTGAAGTCTATTTCGCCTAATTTGTAGTTACTTTCGCAGGTCATTTGGAAATTTTGGGTCGGGTGCACTCTGGTGTCATTGAAAACCACTCACTGGGGAGTTCACTCATAACCTGAGGATCATTGTATATCATAACCTTATGTTCCAAGCTGCCTATAGTATTGTCTTTACTGCTTTTTAGACGTTTCTGCAATATCCTACAAAGTTTCTGAGTTTTGGAGTTACCCACAAGTGCTTTATTTTCTTTAATTTGTGACATCATTTTGTGTTTATCTTCAAGCAGTTTAGGAGTTTCACGTATTTGGTTTAACCCATTAAATTCCTTAAATACATGGTATTTCCTTTTCAATTTCTTTAGTTTTAGTTGCGTTTTGCGGTCTATGAATGCAGTTGGTGTCCATAGAGCAGATTTTGGGGGCGCGATTGTGTCTCTTGCTGAGCCAATTGTTTTAAGTAGAAAATCTCAAATGATACTTCTAAGTTATTGTTGATGAAGTATTCTTCCCAGTCAGAACTTCCCAACAGATCTGATAGGAATTCCCAATCGGCATTCTTATAGTCCCTATATTGATAGTGCACCGAGGAATTTTTAGGTGTGTATTTAGTTGTTAGTCGGAGGGGTAGCGTGCAGTACAATATGTTGTGATCACTGTTATCAAGTTTATTTCCTACCTCTATCGAGTTGGGCTCTATTTCGTGACAAAATGTTAAATCAAGAGTGTTTTCATTTCTTGTAGGGAGGCGTACGCACTGCTTTCATCCGCCTACGTGTATAGCATGTAGTATCTCGTCATGGATTCTAGGTCCTGTACAGGTATCCCAGTTTACTCCAGGTAAGTTGAAATCGCCACAGACTACTTTGTAGTCAAAGTCCAGCGAAGCTACATGCTCTAGTATTTCTCCAATAGTTATATCAGTCATTTCAGGGCTATTAGGGGGTCTGTATATACATCCCACGAGAATCTTATTTTCGTTTGTGTGGATGCTTATCCACTTAGATTCAGGGAGTTTGTCAGTAGTTGGGTTATTGAAAGTATTGGAGTTAATGGATTTAGAGGCATATATTAAGCAGCCGCCTCCTCTTTTGTCAAATTCATCGTTCCTATAGACATCGTAGTCGTCTATTACTAGCTTTGAGTCAAGCATATCAGTAGTAAGCCAGGTTTCAGTCACCATTTCTAGTGTTGGCCGTTCTATGTATGCCAGGCAGCGAAGCGATGTTATTTTGTTAAGGAGAGATCTAGCATTCAGGAGCATATTCGTTAGTAAACCAGAGTTATTGGAGGAGAGGTTAACATGGTTACTTGTTATTATCCCTACGTTATATTTGGAGGGGCTCTGAGGTGAGACAGAGTCAGTGTGTGTACTATTTCCTGGATGAATTGTGCAGCGAGTGGGGCTACTGTTTGCTGCATCCGAAAATAATCCTGTTGCATGTTTTGACTTTTAGCATCCATGGGCGGGCATCTGCGTTCATTTACTGGTGATATATAGTTTGCTTGACCTAGGTACCCTGTGTTAAGATTACCTTGGTGGTTGTACCTCATGGGTCTTTCATAGTCGTATGCATATTGGCTCACATCACATGTGTGAGTGAAGTTATTGAGAGGGTCAAGTGTCGATCCATACTCATTATGTTGCTGAGGTTTAACATATATAGTGTGAGAGTTTGGACGAGAATTTTCATTAATATAGTGCCTATATGAGTCCCGCTTAGTGCTCCAAATATCATGGTGATCCATCCTGCGTTGCATTCCCAAGTTATATGCGTTGCTAGGCATATTACCTTTAGTTCGGGAGGGGGTATTCTTATCCACATACTGTATGACACTTTTGGGAATATGCTTTGTTACGCAAGCATTGTCAATTTTTAGACTGACATGCTACTGTATCCTTAGCGTGTCTTAGTTTGTAGCCATTGTCATCTGAAAGTCGAGTGCTATTAGTAGGGGTAAAAACTAAGTGGTTTAGAAGCTTATAGTAAAGTGTAAAGTTTAGTCTCAGGCGTCTTACCCATGGTGTTTCTAGTCCGAGGAAATCACATCTAGTGGAGAAGTTCGCAGCATTTTCGGTTCCGAGTAATTTTAACGTGAAGTACCTCTGCACTCCCTCGACTTTCAATTTGTCCTCTATGCGTATGCTACTATACATGAATGAACAGTAATCAAATAAAGGACGCACACAAACCTTGTACAACAGAATTCTAGACTCATTTCTGTAGAAGTTCCTGAGTAGAAAGCCGATAGGTCTGCATGACTTTGACACTTGTTTGGAGATATGTTCAGAAAATGATAAGTTATGTGAATATTTCAACCCTAGTTCCAGTACAGATTCCAGTCGTAGAAGTGCATGGCCTTGCATTGTCAGGTCAAGTTCTAAGTTGCTGCAACCTATGCAGAGCCAGCCACATTTTTCGACATTAAATTGGAGTTGCCAGGTGTCGCACCATCTATCCATTTTTTCTAATTCTTGCTGTATGGCGTTTACTGTTATTCTAAGATCTGTGTTCTTGCATTTATACGTCATTTTTAAGTCATCTGCATATAGTATTGGTTTACTTACACTAAAGCATTCACAGATACTGTTTATATATATTGTGAATAAGAGTGGGCCTAATACACTTCTCTGGATCACACCACTACTGAATTAGGCCTTGAGATTATCGAGCCAACTTTCGTTGTCTAACTTCGGCCACAGGGAAATGATCTTATATCCCTAGTGAGCATAACCTGCTGACTAGCATATTATGAGGATATCTGGCGAAGGCTTTTGTTACATCGAAATATAGCACAATTACTGGTTCTTTGTTGTCCCTACTTCTTGTAACTTCGTTGAAAATGTCTACGTGACAGCTCACACATGATCGCTTTTTGAGAAATCCATGTTGTGATGGATTGATAAGTTCATGTTCTGGTAAGTTGTCTGACACTTGGTCTTCAACCACTTCCTCCATTATTCGGGATAATACCGGTGTTATATTGATAGGTCTATAGTCGCATGCACTGGTTTTGGCCCCTGCTTTGTGCCTAGGTAATATGTATGTGGTTTTCCACACTTCAGGATAAGTTCCAGTTTCCAGTGAGAGAGTAAATATTCTAAGTAACAAGACTGCCATTTCCGTGCTACCATTTTTGTATATGACAGATGGTATGTCGTCTGTTCCAGTACTACCATTATACTTCAAAGTCCTAATCGCTGAGTTTATATTTTGTATATTGAAGCCTATTTCGCCTAATTTGTAGTTACTTTCGCAGGTCATTTGGAAATTTTGGGTCGGGTGCACTCTGGTGTCATTGAAAACCACTCACTGGGGAGTTCACTCATAACCTGAGGATCATTGTATATCATAACCTTATGTTCCAAGCTGCCTATAGTATTGTCTTTACTGCTTTTTAGACGTTTCTGCAATATCCTACAAAGTTTCTGAGTTTTGGAGTTACCCACAAGTGCTTTATTTTCTTTAATTTGTGACATCATTTTGTGTTTATCTTCAAGCAGTTTAGGAGTTTCACGTATTTGGTATAACGCATTAAATTCCCTAAATACATGGCAGACTGTACACGTTAGTTGAGTAATACATTGAAAGCTGTTTGAAAGCCAGTTGCTTCTTTATTTCAGATCAAGAATACTCCTTGTACAGAATGTTGGCCAGAGTTTTCAAATGTTAGCCTGAGATCGTTCATGGAATTTGAGTGGTTATGAGTTAAATGGTTTGGAGTCCAGTTTCATTTCAGTTTAAATGTAGGGTCGTTCGACCTCGATCAGGAGGTATATAGAAGTGTAGGCTCAGCAGCAGAATCGCAGAAAGAGAAAGTATGAGAACATGAAAAGAACAATAATTTTTTATGCATATGTAAATTTTTAAATCGATTGTATATCGCAGTAAAGTAAATATTACCTATATTCTAGTTGTGTTTTCATGTATTCATGCGAAGTCTTAGAGTTTATTAAGTGTCATGAAATATATTACTGAGTTTAGGAGTTTTGGTGTTCTAATAGCTGACGCGTTTTGAAAACAAGTGGTGCGGCCTGTTTGGCATAGTCAATGAGAATGATATTTTATGCAAGGCTTTAAAGAAGGATGCTAGATTAATGCTGAGTCGGCTCATTCAGAGTGAGTCGATACCTGGAGTTATACACCTTGATGTGTAGTGCTTTTCGCAGTCAAATCCTAGTAGTTTAGACGTGAAGTATCGTTGGACACTTTCTACCTTAAACCTGTCACTTACTCGAGTGCTGCTAAGAATAAATGGACAATATTCAAGTAGTGGCCTGACACAAGATTTATATAATAATAGTTTCGCTTCGTAGTTGTGGAAATTCCTGAGTATGCCTTCTAAGAGCATCCTCGATTTACGCGTCTGTGTCGCCACTTGCTCAGAAAATGTCAAGTCACTAGAGTACCTGAGTCCTAGGTCAACAACACTTTGGAGTTTAGGCAAGTCGATAGATTCAAGTACCAGTTTAATATTTATTCAGGGTGCACCGAAGCATATCCGACCACATTTTTTAAGGTTGAATTTTAGGTTCCATGTGGAGGACCATGCAGTTACTCTATCTAGTTCTTCCTGAACAGCTTTCTGAAAGTATCCTAAGTCATCATTTTTGCGTGATTCGTTACATAAAATTTATCTTTTTGTAATCCTTGCACAAGTACTCTACTACCTCTATACCTACAACTATTAACTCTCATATCAAATAGTTATGGTTAACCAAAGTAAAAAGCAACGAACTCAATCCCCTGTAAAACTGATGACTGATTTTAAGTCGTTGATTGCTATATCAAGCAACATACTTCCTACAAATGGTTATAGTGAGCCACATAACTCACTTGTATGTCGTAAGCGTCGAGCTGAAACTGAGGATAAAACTATACTGACAGCTAGTATTAGCACTACTCCCAAAAATTCAGTACCCTCTGCTCATACAGAAACTTTCCCTTCACCTTACGTACTTATCGAAAAGCTCCAGCCTTCAAGCTCTGTTTCAGTACTATCTTCAAAAATAGAACTTCTAAAGTTGTCTATAGGAGAACTTAAGGCCGAGTTAAGGGAAATAAGAAACAATAAGTCAGTAGATCCTGGAATTTCTGATACCAATACCAAAATCTCCAATTTATCAGGTCAGATCAGTGATATCAGACTGCAGGTCTGTGAACTGACACCTTTAACTATTCTCATGAAAACTGTAGACCTTAACAAACTTGACAGTGAATCGATATCTAAGGTGGATAACCTCATTAACTTTGTTACTACGGAAGTAACAAAACGACTAGATGCTAAATTAAATGCTATTGTCTACAAAGTTCCGGATAATGAGGCACTAAACAGGGTACAACGCATCCTACTTAGTGAGGCGAAAATGCCCAACTCCAAGACTAAGTGCTACAGGCTGAAGAAGAGTCAACACGAAAAGTGTTGTCCTATTCGTTTTCAGTTCGAAACACCGACTGAAACCAGAAAATTCACCCACACCCAGCACACCCTATCGCAAGCCAGAAATTACAAACTAATAAAGGTCGCGGTGGACAAGACCGTCATAGAAAGGCGCGTATATAATTATCACACTGAGTCTAATTGTGGAATAAACAATAGGACATTGCAAGCAGCAATTATACCCAACCCTTTGAGAGACACCGTAGAATCCACCGCACCACCCCTCTCAAACCACACAGAATTATCCTCTCAGAGGGCGACACCAACCGAAAGGCCGCTAAATTGTAATCAAATAGCCAATAAAACTATACCACCTACCACCGTAGATTTAGACATGTCACTAAATAATCCAAGAAAAATGTCAAAATCCCCCGAAAGTTGACCCTGTCCTCTCCTAGCCATAAGTCCATTGGTAAAAAAGAGAAGAATATGCCCCCAAATCATGCCAACAACAACAATGGCAGTATGAGTAAGCCCACATTCCCCACGGTTAATAGTATTGGCACCCACAGCGTGCGAAATAGAACCATGGCCCACACTGATAACCAACGCCAAAACAATGCCACCCTCAAGAGTACAAGTGACAATAGTCAGAACTCGACCACCAACAACTCAGGGCATTCACAGTATGGCACGCAAATAAATTTTGATCGGATATACGGTACAAGTCTGCTGGGAACTAACCCACAAAGCAGTACATTCGAAACCCTTACAAGGACATCACTAGTACCTAACAATAGGTGGAATAATAGACCATGGTCTTCACAAGGTCCCAATCATTTTTTATCCCCTGCGTCACTGTCAGCGTTGAAAAGACAGCTGGTAGGGATGCTAACACTCCTAAACCGCTAGTGCTGGCTCCTTCTTTGCATGAATGTAGGAACAGTCTAGTTCGCCCACATCCACTAAGCACACTTGGTACATGCACAAGTTAAGGTCAAATAAAGATCCCTACCCCCGTTTCTGGCTTAACTAAAAATAAAAATGCCTTAGCCTATAGCACATCCAGTACACCAACGTTCAATTCTTCACCGAAAACAGCACACACCAACTCGATAGACATAGGTGACCATGATGCTGAAACTCCTATTAACATAGGGTCGTCATGTCAAACAGTACTACTGGGTGCTGAACCACACTCGGGGCTGATTAACGAACTTAAGTACTTCAAATGCTATTTCAAATCTCATTTTTACCTAATCCTCATAAATGCTAGATCCGTTCTAAATAAACTACCGATGCTCAGAGCACTCACAGTAATAAACAAACCCTCTAAAATTGTCATCACTAAATCCTGGTGTAAATCGAACATACTGGATGAAGAGATAAGCTTGGATAACTATACACACTTTCGGTGTGACAGGGAAGGCGGTAAGGGAGGGGGTTGTCTTATGTACTTTCTGAATCCACTTACTGTATCACAGCTAGAAAGTGTTACACTTAACATGCCTGATGCTTTATGGGTACACTTTCACATAAATAACGCAATAGCATTGATTGGATGCACCTGCAGAGCACCCGGCACGTTTAGTAATTACGAGACCCGACTCATTACTGCTCTAGAACAATTATCCACCCTCCACTACGATCATAAGATCCTATGTGGAGACTTCAACTTACCAGAAATCAACTGGGAAATACCCACAGGTCCAACTAAATTTGACACGTTCTTAGGCACAGTGGATATACTTGGCTGGAAGCAGACTGTCACAACTCCTACAAGAGGTAATAACGTGCTAGACTTAATCTTCTGCCACAATATAAGTCCCCTTTCTACCCTAGTAGGTTCTGAGTTTTCAGGGAGTGACCACAAAACAGTGCTGTGTGCACTGCCACTTCCGTCAAGTAGCAATGCAGCCCATACCCCTACTTCACAACAAATAACATAGAGGAACTACAGTAAGGCGGACTGGACCCTAGTAAAATCAATGCTAAGATCCTCAGGATGGAGAGAGTATTTCTATACTGATTGCCTCTCGAAAGCTCTAGACATCTTTTACTATAACTCGAACACATGCTTAGATGCTGTCATCCCACTTCAAACACTGAAGTTTTCCCCACATAGAAAGTCATTTATAAAGCCAAAGGATCGTAGGAAACTGAAAAGATTTTCAAAAAGCTACTTCAGACGACACTACTTAAGAACACTAGGGTCAATACTTAGTACTCTTAGCTACATGTCGCAAGCTCATAACTTGCGTATGAGAAATGAAGAAGGCACCGCACTAACCGGCACCACCAGAGTAGGTGCTCTCATAGAAATCCTAAACAAACGAATGAATTGCCAAAGTCATAAAATTTCTCTCCTTATACACAAGGGCAAACTATACAGCAACCATGCAGACATGTGTGAACTGTTTAACGAGACGTTTGCAGCTAACTACCTTAAGCCCACAACTCCACTTTTCGGTGTACAACCTACAATGGAACTCCGTTCTTCTTCAGCGCTGAAACAAATCACTACAGTTCATTTCACTTATTCTAATATTAATCAAGCCATTAATACTCCTAAAAGCTCTAATAGCGCTGGTTTTAGCGGTATACCGTCGTATCTTTATAAACACGGTGTTTCTGACATTTCCGTTTTATTACTTACGATTTTTAGAATGTCCCTAGAAAGCCAAACCTATCCAGATAAATGGAAAGCCACATTTGTAGTACACAAACACAAATCCGGATCAAAAACTGAAGTCAACAACTATAGGCCAATCAATATTACACCCATAGTATCTAGAATTATTGAACGAATAGTTAAAGATGATACCCTCAAACATATGCTCAGATGCAATATTCTAAGTCCAAACCAACATGGATTCCTAAAATCCAGATCATGCATGACATGTCACCTTGACTTCTTTAGCTATATAACTAGTAGCCGAGACAAACAACAACTAGTACTAGTCATCTACTTCGACATCTCCAAAGCCTTCGACCCTGTTGACAATTTGCTTCTGATCAATAAGCTGCACTCCCTAGGAATACGTAACCCATCATTAGGATGGATTGAATCATTCCTTAACAATAGGTCCCAAGTAGTTAGACTGGGTTCTGTAAATTCTAAGCCTAGTCCAGTCACTTCTGGAGTAGTTCAGTGTAGCGTCTTAGGCCCCCTCCTATTCACTCTGTATGTCAACGACTTATACAGCTGTTTCTCACTTGGTAAACCATTCATCTTTGCAGATGATCTTAAAGTAGCTTACACATTCCACTGTGATGACTTAGGGTACTTTCAGAATGCTGTTCAGGAAGAACTAGATAGAGTAACTGCATGGTCCTCCACATGGAACCTAAAATTCAACCTTAAAAAATGTGGTCGGATATGCTTCGGTGCACCCTGAATAAATATTAAACTGGTACTTGAATCTATCGACTTGCCTAAACTCCAAAGTGTTGTTGACCTAGGACTCAGGTACTCTAGTGACTTGACATTTTCTGAGCAAGTGGCGACACAGACGCGTAAATCGAGGATGCTCTTAGAAGGCATACTCAGGAATTTCCACAACTACGAAGCGAAACTATTATTATATAAATCTTGTGTCAGGCCACTACTTGAATATTGTCCATTTATTCTTAGCAGCACTCGAGTAAGTGACAGGTTTAAGGTAGAAAGTGTCCAACGATACTTCACGTCTAAACTACTAGGATTTGACTGCGAAAAGCACTACACATCAAGGTGTATAACTCCAGGTATCGACCCACTCTGGATGAGACGACTGAGCATTAACCTAACATTTTTCTTTTAAATATTGCATAAAATATCATTCTCAGACAGTAAGGAGATACAGTTCTCACCGGAAGGCTCATACAATCTTCGTAACCAAACGTGCACAGTATCTAGGAAAAACTGCAAGACAACACTCCGTGCAAACTTCTTCATAGTCATGTACTCTAAGATCTGGAACAGTTTACCCCTAGAAATAAGGACCTGTCACTCTATCATAACCTTCAAACGCTTGCTATATGAACTGCTTCATCCCAATGACTATGCCAATCACACCGCAGCACTTATTTCTAAAACGCATGAGCTATTAGAACACTATTACGCCTAGACTCATCACTAAATATTATGACACTAAATAAACTCTAAGACTTCGCAAAAATACATGAAAGAACAACTAGATTATAGGTAGTGTTTACTATACAATGATATACATTTATAAACATTTATATATACATAAAATATTAACGTCTTGTTCATGTTTACATACTTTCTCTTTCTGTTATTAAATCCTGAGCCTGCACTTCTATATATCTCCTGGTCGAGGTCGAACAACCCAACATCTAAACTGAAATGACCATTTAAGTAAATTCAAATTCAAATTCCATGAACGATCCGTTGCAACCACTTGACAACGCTGGCCAACATTCTGTACAAGGAGTATTCTTGATCTGATATAAAGAAACAACTGGTTTTCAAACAGTTTTCAATGTATTACTCAACTTACATGTACTGTCTGCCATGCTGACGCAAATGGCGCAAATGAATAGTTCTAGAATTGACCCCATTTGATGCAGTAAAACAATTTAACATTACCTTATCTAATTTTCGTATCAAAGATCAAATTTCTTTCCTATTATAAAACTACGATAAGACTGCTGACAAAAATGGAATCAATACATTATTGAATCAAAATAATACATCAATAAACTTTATCTCACGGCTGCTGTTCACAACAAAGTTTTATAGAATTGACTTCAAGCTTTATTTTTCCCAGATATTTGTATCACATTCATCTGAAGTCTGGGTTTTCTGTTAAGGCGAAGACAATATTTCTACATCTCTTTATGTGTTACACAGACTAACTATTTTGCAGACTGTTCTGACTGACTCTAATGTTAGATTGAACAAACAAACTGTAATTTATATAATAACTTATCCATGCCTGTACAATTGGTATGTTCCTGCATAAACAGGAATAAATATATATATAACAGGGGAATTTGTAAGCCACTTTAAGATCATCTGCAAAGATGAATGGTTTACCAAGTGAGAAACAGCTGCATAAGTCGTTGACATACAGAGTGAATAGGAGGGGGCCTAAGACGCTACACTGAACTACTCCAGAAGTGACTGGACTAGGCTTAGAATTTACAGAACCCAGTCTAACTACTTGGGACCTATTGTTAAGGAATGATTCAATCCATCCTAATGATGGGTTACGTATTCCTAGGGAGTGCAGCTTATTGATCAGAAGCAAATTGTCAACAGGGTCGAAGGCTTTGGAGATGTCGAAGTAGATGACTAGTACTAGTTGTTGTTTGTCTCGGCTACTAGTTATATAGCTAAAGAAGTCAAGGTGACATGTCATGCATGATCTGGATTTTAGGAATCCATGTTGGTTTGGACTTAGAATATTGCATCTGAGCATATGTTTGAGGGTATCATCTTTAACTATTCGTTCAATAATTCTAGATACTATGGGTGTAATATTGATTGGCCTATAGTTGTTGACTTCAGTTTTTGATCCGGATTTGTGTTTGTGTACTACAAATGTGGCTTTCCATTTATCTGGATAGGTTTGGCTTTCTAGGGACATTCTAAAAATCGTAAGTAATAAAACGGAAATGTCAGAAACACCGTGTTTATAAAGATACGACGGTATACCGCTAAAACCAGCGCTATTAGAGCTTTTAGGAGTATTAATGGCTTGATTAATATTAGAATAAGTGAAATGAACTGTAGTGATTTGTTTCAGCGCTGAAGAAGAACGGAGTTCCATTGTAGGTTGTACACCGAAAAGTGGAGTTGTGGGCTTAAGGTAGTTAGCTGCAAACGTCTCGTTAAACAGTTCACACATGTCTGCATGGTTGCTGTATAGTTTGCCCTTGTGTATAAGGAGAGAAATTTTATGACTTTGGCAATTCATTCGTTTGTTTAGGATTTCTATGAGAGCACCTACTCTGGTGGTGCCGGTTAGTGCGGTGCCTTCTTCATTTCTCATACGCAAGTTATGAGCTTGCGACATGTAGCTAAGAGTACTAAGTATTGACCCTAGTGTTCTTAAGTAGTGTCGTCTGAAGTAGCTTTTTGAAAATCTTTTCAGTTTCCTACGATCCTTTGGCTTTATAAATGACTTTCTATGTGGGGAAAACTTCAGTGTTTGAAGTGGGATGACAGCATCTAAGCATGTGTTCGAGTTATAGTAAAAGATGTCTAGAGCTTTCGAGAGGCAATCAGTATAGAAATACTCTCTCCATCCTGAGGATCTTAGCATTGATTTTACTAGGGTCCAGTCCGCCTTACTGTAGTTCCTCTATGTTATTTGTTGTGAAGTAGGGGTATGGGCTGCATTGCTACTTGACGGAAGTGGCAGTGCACACAGCACTGTTTTGTGGTCACTCCCTGAAAACTCAGAACCTACTAGGGTAGAAAGGGGACTTATATTGTGGCAGAAGATTAAGTCTAGTACGTTATTACCTCTTGTAGGAGTTGTGACAGTCTGCTTCCAGCCAAGTATATCCACTGTGCCTAAGAACGTGTCAAATTTAGTTGGACCTGTGGGTATTTCCCAGTTGATTTCTGGTAAGTTGAAGTCTCCACATAGGATCTTATGATCGTAGTGGAGGGTGGATAATTGTTCTAGAGTAGTAATGAGTTGGGTCTCGTAATTACTAAACGTGCCGGGTGCTCTGCAGGTGCATCCAATCAATGCTATTGCGTTATTTATGTGAAAGTGTACCCATAAAGCATCAGGCATGTTAGGTGTACCACTTTCTAGCTGTGATACAGTAAGTGGATTCAGAAAGTACATGAGACAACCCACTCCATTACCACCTATTAGCATCTATTGGCGGTACGTTCAATATTGGTGACATTTTTGCACGTGTTTGCTCTGATATTCATTTACTGCTTATAGTCATATAATCCTTGATATTATGGTCCAAATTTCTAAAAAACCTGTTTGTAGAAACACAGTTGTTTTAGATGGTGCCTCAACATCGGTTATAACTGCATTACCACCCTGTAATACAGCAATAACTGCTACCTCGCAAAATGGCTTGATTGCAATTCTCACTCCTGTGATACATATGAAAGATGTTCTGTTATAGAACTCTGAGATCTGTAAATTAGACCCCTTTGTGAAAGATATCCAAAGGCAAGTAGATCAACTTCGAGAAAAATTAGGTCAGTTTGATAGAATGTCACTTTCAATGTCAAATATCACGGAGAGCAGTTCTGATATTGGCCAGGTTAAGTCTTTACTGAATGCAACTCAAAACAAGCTTTCGGATTTAGACCCAATAGCCTGTATGTTAAGAAAGCATCCTAAAATGTCTCCAGACACCCTAAATAAGGCTGAAAATCTGATTGACTGCTTGGCTGCGGAGGTGATGAAGCGTATAATCTCTTCTCACCAGACTATAGTTTACAATATCCCAGATTCTCCTCCTCTGAAGACTGTTAAACACAAAATCCTGATTTGTTGCGGCATGGCCAGTGTTCCATGTGAATGCAAAAGACTTCGTAAAAAGTCTCACCAGGCTAACTGTCCCATTATTTTTAAGTTCAGTAATTCCCTTGATTCTAGTAAGTTTATTAAATGTCAGGATCACCTAAGACTGAACAGTAGTTATAAGTCTATAACCATAGCTCAGGATAAAACACCGTGTCAGCGCAGAATGATGCGGTGTAATAACCTGGCCACCTCCTCTAGCTTAGAATTACCCAAAAACGATCGTGCACAGCAACAGTCACCTAATGCTGACATTAGCATTCAGCAAACCACACAACAACCACGCATGGCAATGGAACTATGAACTGATTTAGATACCAGTACCCCTGTAAATAACGTCTCACCGAAAGATGTTAAAATAGGTAGAACTGCTGCAAGCCGTTCAAAGAAATTCTTACCCAAACGTGGTGACCTCACCACAATGAACAAATTTCGCCGGGTTGAGACTAATGATGGGGTAGACTACTTTGTATTCAATAAGCTTGCTGAGAGTAAGACTGTCAAAAAACCCTCACCTCTTACGAAAAGTTCCTCTCGAAACACAAGTATATCTGGTGGTTTTCAGTATGTCCCACCTTATAGAAAGTCAGGCCCCAAAACCCCCAAAGTCGTGCAACCAAAGCACCTTCCCTCCCAATTTCCTTTAAGTTATAAAACCAACACGAAGGTGTGTACCGGTATGATGGATAGCACGTGGATGGGTAGACCATTTGATGCTATGCGTTTTAACCGTCAACCCAGGCCCAACCTATACTATCCTTATATCCAGGAACACATGGTAAATTTTCCAAGTGTCCCGAATCACCGGTACGACCCATGGCACCTAGGACCACCTCACTGCACTCTAACCCCGATGTACAGACACCCAATCCGACCCCTGTATCATTCATAAACTCTTGCGTTGTTGACGCACAAACAGAGTTAGGTTATGGTGATATCTTAAGCCAGTTTGTAGTATCCCGTGACTTATTCACGATATTGCTAATTAATGCACGTTCCTTAATCAATAAGATATCTGAACTAAGAACATTATTATTTATCGCCAAGCCTACTGTAGCTCTGATTACTGAATCATGGTGCTCATACTCTGTACTTGATGTGCATATAGGCATAGATGATTACACTGTACACCGTGCAAATAGCGACTGCAAGCGTGGTGGAGGATGTCTCATATATATACATAACTCATTCGTAGCCAGTAAGGTGGAAGATGAACTACTGAACGAGGTACCTGATTCACTCTGGGTCGTCTTACAAGGAGATAAGTACAAGCTTCTCATGGGCTGTGTTTATCGAGCACCAAGCTCAACCAAAGAAACCGATGCGTTATTAGCTAAATCATTCGCACACGCCTCATCGTTTAGTACTAATTACAAAATATTTGCAGGGGACTTCAATCTTCCAGAAGTCAATTGGTTAAGTAGTTCCGGCCCGCAACGCTTCGACGAATTACTTGCCACTATCGACTGTTATGGATGGCAGCAACACGTCCAGACACCTACTCGTGGTGACAACATGTTGGACCTTGTGTTTTGTCATGACACAATCCCAGTCTCCACCTATGCTGGTAACAGATTTTCCAGTAGTGACCATAGAATGGTACTCTGCTCTCTGCCTTTCTCACCACTAAATACGGGAAACAAACAGGATTCAGGGAGCTTGATTTGTCGTAGTTACAAACATACAGACTGGGGATTAGTCCATGAACTCATTCGACTCTGTCACTGGGATGAGTATTTTGCCACTGACTCCCTGGAGGCTATAGTGTCCCTATTTTACAGGAATGTTATCCTTTGTCTAGATACTGTTGCTCCTAAGAAGGTAGTGAAATTAAGTAGACACCAAGCTGAATACATTCGGATTGCATATTGCAATAAGTTAAGGAAGTTAAAGAAACAGTACTATTCCACTAGGGATATATCACTACTGCACTCAATCCATGAGTCTCTTGAATCTATCAAGCGCCAACGCTCTCAAAAGGACCTCGACGAAGAATTAAAGGCACTTGAAAGCACCTCCAAAGTTTATAACTTAACAACACTTCTTAATAAACGAATGCAGTCGATGAGGGGCATCCCCTATTTACTTCACGACAAAGTCATCTACAATGAGCCTGCCACTATCTGTGAAATATTCAGTGAATGGTTTGCAAACTTCAGTTTAGAAACGCACATTCCTGGTGAAACCGGCCCCCTTACTAGCTCTTTCCTCGGAAGCATAGTGTTCAACGACCAATTAATAGAACAAGCAGTTAAATGCCTGAAACCTTCCACTGGCACGGGACCAGATGGCCTTGCTTCTATAATTTTCAGAAACAGTGGGTGCGATATACCCCTACTACTTCTTAAATTCTTCTCAATATCTATGGACCCTGGCACTTACCCTCATGAGTGGAAAACTAGCTTCATAATTCCACACGACAAATCTGCTGATAAGTCAAACGCTCGCAAATACAGACCTATAAATATAACCCCAGTGATCTCGCGAATCATGCAGAAAGTTGACGAAGATCAATTGTCAGACTCTCAAAATAGGGAAGATCTACTTACAAGGACTCAAATGAGAATTTACAAAAATCAGTATTGCATTAGTCGCCAATTAGACTATTTTTTAAAATAAATAATAGTATATTCTCATTTTGTACATGAGGGACGCCAGTTTACAGGCATCATCATTATGATAAATTACATATACGATTACCAAACATATTTAATAATAGTAATTTAATAAAATACATTGTTTCCTACCTGTGTAGGACACGCCAATTGTACAGGCATGGATAAGTATTATTTAAATTACATGAATTTGGTTCATGGTAAAATTATAATGTTGCAGTCATTTTGTCTATGGGAACAATATGATAACTAGTCATTCAATGGAGCACATCGAGAAATATAGAAATATTGTCTTCGCATTAACAAAACAAACCCAAGTATGTTTTGGATGGATTACAAATACTTGGGAAAAAATAAAGCTTGAAGTAATTCTTCCATATAACTTTGGTGTGTACGGCATCGAGTCTTATTCTTGATTTATATCCAAATTTGATAATAATTTAAAATAAGTAATACACTTGTATACTTTTGTCAGCATTTTCTTCGTAACATCACAAGTGAATAGTACTCAATGTAGACTAATAATAATGACAGTTTATATTTTCTTATAAACGGGTGTTTTCAAGAAATGCAAGCTATTTTTGCAGACAAGATCAGTTGTATTGTAAGTTACAATCGTAAAGTATTATAAATCAATACTTTTTTATTGGTATAAAGATATATTTCACAACTGTAATTCAGGTTGCGTCGTTGGTGAAGGCAATGCGCAATTCATGAGGAAATTGTAAGATATGGGACCAATAATGTTTGCAGATCATTTGTCATTGTAAATGGGCAAATATCTACATTCTTCATTCTCATTCAAAAAGTCAAATGGAAGCTGAAATGGTGAGAGACAAAAGAAGACAAACAACAACAACTCAAAAGAAAGCAAGTGGAGTACTTAGGGAGTGATTAATATGTATATATACATTTATATTCCGTTTAGTAATTATAGTTATTTTGGTGCACTAACTAACTATTCCCGTGATGCTAACTTTTATATTGTGTGAACTAATATTATTGTCCTGTGTAAAAATGTCTATCATGTACTTCCAATAATATAAAAATTTATAATTGTAGTTTGTTGTAACTACACGTTTAATGAACTTAAAATATCTATGTTGGGCGAAAAAGTGGGTGTAGGATTCAGACTCAGAAGTGCACTGTCATCTTTGAGCAGTCTGGTGACTGAGGAGATGAACACTGCGAGTGTGTTTGCATCGCGCACATCAGCTGGTAGTCTATTCCAAATGACTGAAAACTTATTTAAGAAGAAATTATACCGCATGTAAGTCTGACAATGCTCTATAGCAACTAGGTTGTGATGATTTCTAAGATTGTAACTGATGACAGCGGCAGGTTTAATTATTGGCTCGGAGGAGTGCACGAGCAGATTAGTTAGCTTGTAGTAAAAAATCAGGTTCAGCTTAAGACGTCTTTTCCAGAGTGGTTCTAAACTTAGTCTGTCGCAACGTTCATAGTATTGGAGACCACTTTCTAAACCAAGAATTCTTAAGGTGAATTGCCGTTGCACTCCTTCTAACTTAAGCTTGTCATTTTGTCTGAGTCCGCTAAGAATAAACGGGCAGTATTCTAAAATAGGTCGGACACATACTTTATATAATAAAACCCTAGTTCACAACAAAAGAAATTGCGAGTTATGCATCCTAGGAGCCTTCGTGTTTTACGTCTGGCATAATCAGTTTGTTCAGAGAACGTTAAGTTACTAGAGTATCTGATACCAAGATCTACGACTGAGTTGAGCTTGGCTAGTTTACGCCCATTTATTTCAAGATTCAGGTCAAGGTTACTGTTTCCGATACAAATCCAGCCGCATTTATCAATGTTGAACTTTAGACAGGATTCAGTACACCATGTTGCGAGACTACTTAGTTCAAGATGTATTTTATTTACCATATCGCTTAGTTCATGAGCGTAGCGGGAGTAAATGACTTTGAGTTCGTCAGCATATAGGAATGGTTTACCTGAGGTGAAGCAGTTGCAAATGCTGTTAATGTTTACTGTAAATAAAAGTGGCCCTAGGACACTACCTTGCACAACCCCACTTGTGATCTGCCTAGGATAAGTATTATTTAAATTACATGAATTTGGTTCATGGTAAAATTATAATGTTGCAGTCATTTTGTCTATGGGAACAATATGATAACTAGTCATTCAATGGAGCACATCGAGAAATATAGAAATATTGTCTTCGCATTAACAAAACAAACCCAAGTATGTTTTGGATGGATTACAAATACTTGGGAAAAAATAAAGCTTGAAGTAATTCTTCCATATAACTTTGGTGTGTACGGCATCGAGTCTTATTCTTGATTTATATCCAAATTTGATAATAATTTAAAATAAGTAATACACTTGTATACTTTTGTCAGCATTTTCTTCGTAACATCACAAGTGAATAGTACTCAATGTAGACTAATAATAATGACAGTTTATATTTTCTTATAAACGGGTGTTTTCAAGAAATGCAAGCTATGTTTACAGACAAGATCAGTTAGATTATGAAAATACTATATATTTATTCCTGTTTATCCGGGAACATGCCAATTGTACAGGCGTGGGTAATTTATTGCATAAAATACACAAATTTCGATGTATGTTGAATTTACAGTTCGTTTGTTCTTTCTGACATTCGAGTCATTCATAACAGTCTGCTAAATAGTCTGTCTGTGTAACACATAAAGAGATATAGAAATGTTGTCTTCGCATTACCAAAAACCCAGACATCAGATGAAATTAATGCAAATATCTGGGAAAAATAAAGCTTGCAGTCAATTCTCCTACATAACTTTGTTTTGAACAGCATCCTTGAGTTAAAGTTTAATAATGTTAACCCGCGCGCTTTGTGTAGGACGTTACAATCTCACCATATAATAGCACCACATTACAACGATTCACCTATCTAGTAAATAAATATTTCTCTGAAAACAGTCTTGAAACAGTTTGCCACATACTGAAAATTCGTGATATTGTTTCTTTCCCCTTTGAATTACGTACCTAAACAGCTTTGTCCACCGAAAGCATTAACAGAAACGGTCAGTATTATCGGACACATTTAAAATAATCAACGTTGCACTAATGCTGTTCTCAGTTCTTTCTTTTTCAGTTGATTCAATTGTTTGTCTAGCAAGCACCATCACAAAATATTCACAATCCTTTCATACAAACCTGGAGTGGAATACTCAGCCTGATATACCATGAAAGCTGCACTGAATCTACATGAACTACCCTCACACCTTATGTCATACCTTTTCAGTGATTCAACTCCATTTAATCCCAGCTGCTGACTGTCAAATTAATCAAATATTATGGTGAATGTCCCTGGCAAAACTGTATTTTGGGCAGTTCAGTGTTGTGGAAGTTCTACCTCAAGGTTGAGTTGTAAACAACCTGGATATAGCTGGGACTAAAATCTCCTCTGGTGGCTAGCTAATGTTGTGAGTAAATACCACCTACGTCTACGCAAATTCCAGCCCTATGCCGGATTGCCTAAAAAATCAGCTTAACTTCACTGTGAGTTTTAAATATTAGCGGATTTTTATTTTACGGTTCTGTTATTATAATCCTTCATTCTTCTGAACCATCTATTATAATTAACTACTGCCTCTTTTTATGCATATATAATCATAACTGTGTACCTTTATGTATTTTTCTCTTCTCATACCATTTCATATTGCCCCTTCGTTTCATATGTTTATAACTAAAATCTAGAAGGTAGATTGCAAATCTCTGATTTCCTTACTTTTTTATTGTATATATATGTTTTTAAAATGCTGTTAGGGACGATGCATACAAAGTGGTTGACTGAAAGTAGTCGTCCATACCATGAGTTTCGTTGAGTAAGCTGGTGAAGGCGAAAACTGTCTATATGACACTTAGCAATAAAAAATTTTTCTAAAAACAAGAGGAGCATTTCGCCAGGGCCTAGTAGATTAAAGGATGGGAGGGTGGTGACCGCTATTCAGCGGATATGATGGTGGGGACTTAAGAGAACCACCCTTATCTGTGGGAATGCGCTCTATTGCTAAGGTTCCTGAGTGTGAATGACTTCAAAAAAGATAATAATAATAAAATAAAATAATAGCTGCCTGTATAACAAAGCTTGTGTATAAACTCTTTGAAAACAACCTCATGGTACGATTTCTCTACTTCAGGAGGACATCTAACTGTATAAATCAGAACATCAGCATAAATAAGTATCATCACTCTTTTTGTTTTTCTTCACTTCTATATATTTTATGTAATTTGGCGTTTGGATTTAGCTTCCCCACTTTCTATTCCCATTATCCTATATAGATCTAAAAATCATTATTCGTTTTGCCCTTGTTTTCTAAAAAATTTGTTATTCTATATTTTTTGTTGTTGTTGTTTACTACCACAAACTTGAACTAGCTGTTAGTATGTAACACTATAAAACTCAATGACTCTTAATTATTAGTAACAAAATAGGGGAATAAACCCTGCGTTTATCGCATATTGTTTGCTTAAATTATTATTATTTGCTGGCTGCCTCTGCACCTCTCTTTCTGTTTTCTTCTTCCTTCTCGAAGGTATTGCATTGATGCACTGCAAATGAACAGTAATGCTGCTTTCTACGTTTTTATTACTTGAGCGTTATTCAGAATGTTGTTGGCAGACACAACGAACAACGGAAGAAATTCCATTCTGAGTACTGTTTGTCATCGCAAAGTTGGTCCCTTGTATCTGTTATTACCAAAATAATGCTGTACTTACCCTCTACTGTGGAGTTGTTTTTTTTTAAATATCTGAACCCTTATTAATTGACAAAATGACAATGATCACAAGGCCTGTATCCTGTATGTCGTACTCTAGCACATTTTAATCACCTCTCTTCTTACCTTCCATTAACGCAACATTTCGTAATTCTCGCATGAATTTAACTGACTATAAGTATATTATAGACTATAAATTAGACTTGAACCAGTATATTGTAATCTATTCTAACAAAGTTTCTAGAGGTTTTTTTTCCATTTTTCCAATTTTTGATGTCAAAAAACGGTGTTCCATTTCAAATTGTACTTGTTGAATATGATCATGCCTGTACAAACGGTATGTTAATCATGTAAATGTTTAATTTATGTGAAATATATATATATAACGTGGAAATAATTTTTCGCATTCTGGAATATCGTGGTCTATATTTGACTACTACATAATTATAGCTGATATTGCTTGCCCCTCCGGTAGCTAAATATCCAAATTTATCACCTCCAGAATACTGTTTGGATCCAGTGAGATTCGTGTTAATAAAGAGCAATCTGTCACAAAAGAACTATAGAGAAGTCCTCAGTTTTGTGGTTTATAATTATCAGAGTTAACTCGTTTGATAGTGGTCTATTTTTGTTTTTACTTCATACCTGTTTATTGTTGTTTTTATCTATTTAGATAATAGAACAGTATTTCACACACTTTTGTCAATTTTTGAGAAAATTTTATAATCTTTACCTGCATAATGGTCAAAGTTATTAAACGAGTTAGTACTGTTAAGAGACTAGCATCAAATAGTCAGCAGGACACTAAAAACATCAGTCCTGACGATGGATTTGCCCTAAGATCAATCGATACACCGAGAGTTATAGTACCAAACTTAACGGAAGAACTAATTGATAACGTAGCGAGTAATACTAGTGATCTAAAGATCCTTCAGAAATCCATAACAGACCTGCAGGATAAGTTTGAAAGTATTACTCCTTTCCTCCAACTTTGTGATCCATCACAAGAGATTTCCTTAGATTCACTCCTCAAATCTGAGCACCTGCTAGACTTTTTGACTGCAGAGGCTGTAAAGAGGGTCATGTCCTCATACAATGTTTTAGGATATAATATACCAGACAATGTACCTATTGTCAAACTTAAAGCAATCTGTCTACAAGCATGCAACATTTCAGTACCTGACTGCCAGGTTCTGCGTCTTCGTAAGAAATCCGCAAACCACCCATGTCCTGTACTGTTCAAATTTAAGTCTGTTGATCTAGCTAAGAAATTTTTGGAGTCTGGCAAAACTCTTAGCTCCTCAACACCCTACACCAAAATCAGGATTGTACCTGATTTAACTTCTTGCCAAAGACGTTGCCGCGCAGGTAAACTGAATGAAGACAAACCCAATAAGACAACCGAAGTTAATACTTCCCTCGTTGTATTGCCTTATGACCAAGAGCACCAGACAATATCGCATACAAATTAAGAGTAGTCAAGCAACTGTTGAAGACTTAGCTCTAAATACGGAAATATCAGACATAGAAATGTTAACAGATCACAGTATTGACGTGCAACCCTTGCACACTGGCACTTATGCCAAGCCCTCGAAAAAGTCTAAGCTGAATTCAGTTGTACACTTTGAATCTCTCGGGAAGTCATATACCGCACAACCTCTTAGCCCGGCTACTGTGAAGCAGCAATCACATGTGGCCACCCAGGTAGGCGGAAATACAAGGCGATATGATAAGCGTCCTATTTCCGTTAGGAACACCAAAAGAACTGTTGATACTATTCAACAGAAATCCAGTTTATTGGGAAATCCTACTGATCACCAGCAGCCCAAATTACACAAGCCGAATAATACGGAAAAAGCTAAACCGAACGTCAGACCCAGAACACTAAAGCCCATAATTACGAAAGCTTCGAATGGGTCACTGGCTCATTCTACTAGTGGACAATCATCTAAATTTAGTCATGTTCCTGAAGTTAGACGTAATTCACATACCGTAGGAGCTTACTCATTTCCGACTTCCACTACTAGTCCTATGATAAGAAAAAATAATCGTCACATTTCTCACCAAACACTTCGAAAACACGAAGTTGCTCAGCCCCTCACGAATGCACTCTCAACCATGATGTACAGGAAACACCAGTTTGAGAATACAGACGTTAGTCCAAAAACACGTATAGCGCCCTGTCATAATTCTCATGCATTCAGTAGGAGTCACATGCCAATTTCAACACAATGCTCATCATGGCCTAGGAAGTTCTCTAACCAGACACAAGGATCTAAGTCATATGCACACAACAACACGCCGACCACCCATTTCGGTTATAACTATGCAGACTACATGACTCTAGCCAACCCATATGACCAAAATTTTCTCCAGTGACAACTGGCAGAAACGCCTGGGATCATGCACATAGCACATATGATGTCAGACCAATTCCTTGCTGGTATAGCAAACACCTTACAACAGGGAAACTGCTTCTTCCCCGACAGATAGCAAACACTTTATACACACCTAATACCAATAGTAATACCTTAGATTATCATACTAGTATCTCCCATAGCACGCAATATCTAAACGACCAACCACTCACGAGTGACATCTCACAACCCATCTCTAAGTATCAAACTAAAGAAAACGTCTCTAGTGATCAAAATGTTGCAATTAATGAATCCAATATTGACTGCACATATTCAGCTGATAACCATAGAGCATTTTATTATGATATTGCCCATACACTAAAACCACTTAGTCAAAGTCTATCAGTCATCCTCATAAACGCTAGATCAGTTCTTAACAAACATTTAGCATTATGTACGTTAGCCTCTATATGCAATCCGTCGCTGATCATGATCACTGAAGCCTGGTGCTCAAGTGATATTACGGATGATAGCTTATCAATTGATAAGTACAATCTTTTTCGAGGGGATAGGGAAACAGGTCGTGGGGGTGGAACACTCATATACGTTAAACAACCCATTTGTGCAACGCATTTTAGTCACCCTATTCTGTCACAACTTAATGATTCGGTGTGGGTCGAAATAAAAGTTCTCAGAAGTAAACCTATCCTTATAGGGTGTGTATACCGACCGCCATCATCCAACCGCGAATACGATAACGTACTCAGCAACGTATTTAGTGTTGCATCCAATCTTCCCTTCAGTTATAATATAATTGGAGGTGACTTCAATTTGCCTGATATATCATGGCGTACACTTCGTGGACCCTCGAGGTATGATAATCTTCTTAATTCCATCATTACAGGAGGATGGACGCAACACATAAATGTACCCACTAGGTCCGATAACATCCTTGATCTTATATTCACGATCAACGTAGCACCATCTACAACTCATGTGGGACATGAATTCCCAGGTAGTGATCATAAAATAGTTGCATGTTCGTTTAATATTTCTCCAGAAACTATACACAGAAACAAAGTTATTCCGACACCTATAAGACTATACACGCAGGTTGACTTGGACTTGTATCAGGACTTGATTAGATACTCTAATTGGGATTCTTACTTTACCAATGACTCCTTAGAGGAAGTCCTTAAAAACTTCTATGACAATATACAGTCGGTTAATGATGTCATAGCGCCTGTGAAACTGATTAAATTCAAAATTCCTCAAGGTGATTTCATTCCAATATCATTAAGAAGAAGTTTGCGAAAGCATTCATTAAGTTACTACAGACATGACGACTTATCGTCGTTAATAGCTATTAAAACAATCCTCATTAGAATCCATGAGTTAAAAAATCTAAGTCTTAGAAATAAAGAGACGCGGGCAATTCAGTCGCCACATAACACTGGAGAAATAGCCAAACTCTTCAAAAGTAGGTTAACTAACTCCAAATCAACATATCCAAAAATAATACACCTAGGTGGCATTACTCACGAAAGTGATGAGGATATATGTGAGGTGTTTAGCACGCACTTTGCCAAATTGTACACTCTAGAAAACGACCAGGATATAGATTTCCCTCGTAAAACAGAAAAGTGTTTAAGCGATGTAGTCTTTAACGCCCAAGAAATCGATAAAGCTACCACAACTCTTAAGCTTACTAATACTCCCGGCCCAGATGGAATGTCTTCTGTCCTCTTAAAAAAGGGTGGAAATGACATGAATCTACTTCTTCTCAAGATATTTTCAACTTCGATAAGGAGTGGAACATATCCAAATAGCTGGAAGAAATCTTACGTTGTACCCATTCACAAAACCGGGCCTATAGCGGACATAGATAATTACCGCCCCATCAACATTACTTCCGTAGTTTCACGTGTGATGGAAAAGATTATAAAGAAGCAAATTGTCCAGTTTTTGCTCTCGAATGACTTAATATCCGCCTTCCAATACGGTTTCCTAAATAGAAGATCGTGCATTACTTGCCAATTAGATTATTTGGACCACATTACTGAGTGTGTAGACAAAGGTCGTTCGGCAGCAACATTATTTCTAGACGTTAGGAAAGCTTTTGACAAGGTCCCACATAAGAGACTCATATTGAAACTCCTATCTTATGGAATAAGTGGAAGGCTACTTGAGTGGATAACTTCTTTTCTTACAGGAAGAGAACAGTTAGTTAAAGTCAACCATCACTTATCAACATCCAAACCGATAACCAGCGGCGTGATACAAGGTAGTGTTCTTGGCCCTACCCTATTCATTGTATTCATAAATGATATTGTTTCTATGATCAAGTATGGCAAGCCATACCTCTTTGCAGACGACCTCAAAGTTGTCTATGATTTCGACTATAATGATATGAATATTGTTAGTAAAATCCAAGAAGACCTAAATAGTCTATGTAATTGGAGTGAAAAGTGGCAGTTAATGTTCAATCCAGCTAAATCTGGGATAACATACTTCGGACGTTGGAAACCTAGCATGTGTCTATACATGTACGGTGACCTTGTCTCAAACACGAACACAGTCACAGATCTCGGGGTAACATACTCAGATCTTACCTTTACTGAACATGCAAATAAGGTGGTATCTGATTGTAAACGTCTAACCGGCTTTGTGCTACGCAACTTTTACACCCCAGAAGCCAGATTAGCCATATATAAGATATGCATTCGCCCCAAACTTGAATACTGTGCCCACTTATACAGTAGCTTTAAATCAGCAGACAGAAAAAAAGTTGAAAGTGTCCAAAGATTCCTCACGAAACGCATATTAGGTTATGATCAGCAAATAGAATACCTTGACAGATGTATTCGACTGGACTTAGAACCCTTATGGTTAAGGAGAGTGAAGTGCAATTTATTTCTCTTATTCAAAGTTATAAGAAAGCACTGTAGCAGTAACTCGTCTATAACCTGGGCTAATCCTAAATCGTATGGACTACGCAACCATAACTGCCTTCTCAAGGTTAACACCCATAAGCTCACCACTAGAGCTAACTTCTTCACCATTAAATATTGCAAACTTTGGAACCAACTACCCTCTGAGATTAGATCCTGTGAAAGGCCTGACAGTTTCAAAAGGAGCCTAGAAAAACATATTAACATGTCCACCCTAGCCCTTCTAAATGATCTCAACTGCTGGTAGAGTGGTGAAACCATGACATTTCAATATTTAACTACAGACAGTACACTAGTTCCTAGACTAACCTAATAATACTTAGTAATTATGCATGTTCAATACTTGAAATTAGATTATCGTTAAAATACTTAAAATGATTACTTACGCAGCAAATGTTCTCTTAGTTTATCACTCTTATTTCCCTTATAACATTCAGTTTTTGAGCCTAATGTATTCTTTGATAATACGAATTATAACACTGATTACACTCTTATTATACATAGATTGACTTACTTTACGGCTACCTGTAAGACTCACTAACTTTCTGTAGTATTGTTAACCAAATGCTGAAATTTTGTTGGTTCTGCTAATATCTTTTTATAATATATGTAGACAGGTTACTTTGCAATGTCAAATGTTTACTATATATAAAACTGTCGTGATAATTTAGTACACTTGGTCCTGCCAACCGACCCTACCTTCAGTTCATACTACCTATATTGAACCCTAACTCTATTGTTCTGCTGAATCTTGCTCCACTATTCACAAAACCTATTCTTGTTATTCTTCAAGGTTTTTGACTTCTTATAAAGCAATCTGTTCATTAGGACGCATACATACATATATAATATGTTCATAAAGATGTACGCGGGGACCTATTGGAAGCACTCATTAAGAAAGCTAGGGAGATGGAATATGGGGTACGAACATGTCTGGTACCAAGCAATATATTTGCAGTAACCATAATAATCATAGTCTCAGAGCCTAACATCAAAAAAGGTGGGAGGGTGGAGTTAGCTGATCAGTAGATATGGTGGGGGTCACTAAGGTGAATCGCCCCATTCTGCAGGAACAGCATTAAAAAATTTGAAGGCTCGAGATATTTCTGATTTTTATGAGGGCTTAAATCTTTATCTTGAAAAAGATAACAATGAACACCTTGACAGATCATGTTTCTACCTTTAAATATATACGATTCACCCAGCCTATTGTTGAGATGCGACCATGTGGGATCTGCTCAGATTTATGGGGCATCTTATAAATTAACTTGCTGTCTATCGTCAGATCTTTTCATACCACTCCACAATGTCTTATCTCATTTATTTTCTGACAACGTCTTTACTTGATCCTCATTTTACTCCATTAAACTTAACATCTTATAGCTCTTCATTACTTATTATACTCCTACTCTCTGAAGGGTACGGTTGTGCACTAAATGCACAAAAAGGTATAAAATAAAAACAACTGGCATGAGGATAATTGTATTAAAACCAAAAGTGGATATCATGATAGTTTGTGATATATCTGTAGCATTATACATTGCAAATGAATGTTGTTGCCCTAGGGTGTTTCCTTTATTAATGCATTTATTAATGATACTTGCACTTACCTATTTCATTACAATTTAATGATTCACCTCAGCACTTTAATTTTTCTAAAACAGATTCCAATCCCTTGTAAAAGGTGTACTTACCTCAATATTGGTTGGTTATCGTATGCCTACAACCACGGGATGAAAACGGAACGAAGTCGATTTTCCCGCTCAACCTGGAGGACAACTGTACAATTCAATAACTATACGGCCTAATTCAGAAAATGAGTGTATTATATGTATCGAATATTTAACAGTTGAAATACGATTAACTTGTAGACAATCTACGATTTGATATTATATCATACTTGATCGTGCCTGTAAAAATGGCATGCATTTTCATGTAAATTTGTAAACTTATATGAAATACATTATTATTATAGTATTATTTTGAGGTCAGTGATGTATTTGTTCCATTTTTCAGCAGTCTTATCGTAGTTTTATAATAGGAAAGAAATTTGATCCTTGATACGGAAACTAGATAAGGTCACGTTGGATTGTTTTACTGCATGGAATGGGGCTGAGGTCGATTCTAGAACTATCCACTGGCGCCATTGTTGTCAGCATAGCAGACTGTACATGTAAGTTGAGTAATACATTGAAAACTGTTTGAAAACCAGTTGCTTCTTTATTTCAGATCAAGAATACTCCTTGTTAAGGACTGATTCAATCCATCCTAATGATGGGTTACGTATTCCTAGGGAGTGCAGCTTATTGATCAGAAGCAAATTGTCAACAGGGTCGAAGGCTTTGGAGATGTCGAAGTAGATGACTAGTACTAGTTGCTGTTTGTCTCGGCTACTAGTCATATAGCTAAAGAAGTCAAGCTGACAGGTGATGCATGATCTGGATTTTAGGAATCCATGTTGGTTTGGACTTAGAATATTGCAGCTGAGCATATGTTTGAGAATATCATCGTTAACTATTCTTTCAATAATTCTAGATACTATGGGTGTAATATTGATTGGCCTATAGTTGTTGACTTCAGTTTTTGATCCGGATTTGTGTTTGGGTACTACAAATGTGGCTTTCCATTTATCTGGATAGGTTTGGCTTTCCAGGGACATTGTACAGGTCTTAAGTAATAAGACGGAAATGTCAGAACCACCGTGTTTATAAAGATACGATGGTATACCGCCAAAACCAGCGCTACTAGAGCTTTTAAGAGTATTAATGGCTTGGTTACTATTAGAATAAGTGAAATGAACTATAGTGATTTGTTTCAGCGCTGAAGAAGAAGGGAGTTCCATTGTAGGTTGTAAATAGGGAAGTGCACTTTTGGGCTTAAGGTAGTTAGCTGCAAATGTCTCGTTAAACAGTTCACACATGTCTGCATGGTTGCTGTATAGTTGACCCTTGTGTATAAGGAGAGAAATTTTATGACTTTGGCACTTCATTCGTTTGTTTAGGATTTCTATGAGAGCACCTATTCTGGTGGTTCTGGTTAGTGCGGTGCCTTCTTCATTTCTCATACGCAAGTTATGAGCTTGCGAGATGGAGCTAAGAGTACTAAGTATTGACCCTAGTGTACTAAAGTCGTGTTGTCTGAAGTAACTTGTTGACAGTCTCTTCAGTTTCCTACGATCCTTTGGCTTTATGAATGACTTTCTATGTGGGGAAAACTTCAGTGTTTGAAATGGGATGACAGCATCTAAGCATGTGTTGGAGTTATAGTAAAAGATGTCTAGAGCTTTCGAGAGGCAATCAGTATAGAAATACTCTCTCCATCCTGAGGATCGTAGCATTGATTTCACTAGAGTCCAGTCCGCCTTACTGTAGTTCCTCTATGTTATTTGTTGTGAAGTAGGGGTATGGGCTGCATTGCTACTTGACGGAAGTGGCAGTGCACACAGCACTGTTTTGTGGTCACTCTCTGAAAACTCAGAACCTACTAGGGCAGAAAGGGGACTTATATTGTGGCAGAAGATTAAGTCTAGTACGTTATTACCTCTTGTAGGAGTTGTGACAGTCTGTTTCCAGCCAAGTATATCCAGTGTGCCTAAGAACGTGTCAAATTTAGTTGGGCCTGTGGGTATTTCCCAGTTGATTTCTGGTAAGTTGAAGTTTCCACATAGGATCTTATGATCGTGGTGTAGGGTGGATAATTGATCCAGTGTATTATTACGTTGGGTCTCGTAATTACTAAAGGTGCCAGGTGCTCTGCAGGTGCATCCAATTAATACTATTGCGTTATTTAAGTGTAAGTTAACCCATAAAGTCTCAGGCATGTTAAGTGTACCACTTTCTGGCTGTGATACAGTAAATGCATTCAGAATGTACATGAGACAACCCTCTCCCTTACCACCTTCCCTGTCACACCGAAAGTAAGTGTAGCTTTCTAAGCTTATCTCATCATCCAGTATGTTCGAATTACACCAAGATTCAGTGATGACAATTATAGGGGGTTTGTATATTACTGTGAGTGCTCTGAGCATCGGTAGTTTATTTAGAACAGATCTAGCATTTATGAGGATCAGATAAAGATGAGATTTGAAATAGCACTTGAAGTATTTAGGTTCGTTAATCAGCCCCGAATATGGTTCAGCACTCAGTATTACTGTTTGACATGACGACCCTATGTTAAGAGGAGTTTCAACATCATGCTCATCTATGTTTATCGAGTTGGTGTGTGCTGTTTTCGATGAAGAATTAAGCGTTGGAGTGCTAGATTTGCCATAGGCTAAGGCATTTTTATTTTTAGTTAAGCTAGAAACGGGGGTAGGGATCTTTATTTGACCTAAACTTGTGCGTGTATCAAGTGTGCTTACTGTATGCGGGTGCACCAGACTGTTCCTATATTCATGCAAAGGGAAAGCCAGCACTAGTGGTTTAGGAGTGTTAACATCCCTACCAGCTGTCTTTTCAACGCTGACAGGGACGCAGGGGATAAAAAATGATTGGGACCTTGTGAAGATCATGGTTTATTATTCCACCTATTTTTAGGTGCTAGTTGTGTCCCTGTATGGGTTTCGTGTGTACTGCTTTGTGGGTCAGTTTCCAGCTGACTTGTACCATATATCCGATCAAAATTTATTTGTGTGCCATACTGTGAATACCATGAGTTGTTGGTGGTCGAGTTCTGACTATTGTCACTTGTACTATTGAGGGTGGCACTGTTTTGGCGTTGGTTATCAGTGTGTGCCATGGTGCTATTTCGCAACTTGTGGGTGCTAATGCTATTGACCGTGGGGAATGTGGGCTCATATATACTGCCACTGTTGTTGTTGGCATGATTTGGGGACTTATGGCTAGGAGAGGACAGGTCGACTTTCGGGGGATTTTGACTTTTTCCAGGATTATTTGGTTACATGTCTATGTCTACGGTGATATGGTTTTATTAGCTATATGATTATAATTTAGTGGCCTTTAGGTTGGTGTAGCTCTCTGAGAGGATAATTCTGTGTGGTATGAGAGGGGTGGTGCGGTGGATTCTACGGTATCTCTCAAAGGGTTGGGTACTAGACGGGACACCACTAGGTACCATATGGATGGAAATGCATACTCGAACCCTCGTAGTAGCTACGTAAAGCCCCATCAGCATAACGGGTATAGATTGAATCACGGTCCTTCTGTGTACATGCACGAAATGGGTACACAAATGTACAACTGCGAAAGACTTGGCACGCACCACCCTCAAAACAACCTAGAAACAGGTTATTTCGGCTCTGTAAATAACAATCCGAATAGTGAAACAGATTATCTAATGTCAAGGAATGATTCCAGATACCCACGTAATGAGGCCAGAAACCAATGTATGCAACAGGATTATTTTCGGTTTCAGCACAGTATGTTCAGGGAATAGTAGACACACTGACAATGTCTCATCTGAGAATCCCTCGGAACATAACGTAGGCTACCAGGAGTTACGGATAGTAACAAGAAAACCCACTAATTACCCTCCCAACAAAACTGGTTTTCTAAAAATTATGCTCCTAAATGCTCGATCTCTCCTTAACAAAATAACTTCCCTTCGCAGCTTCGTATAAATGGAACGGCCAACACTGATCCTGGTAACTGAAACTTGGCTAACTAATGATATACCTGACACAAAGCTGATAATTGATAACTGTGACATCCACAGGAATGATAGAGTGGACAAAAGAGGAGGCGGGTGTCTAATATATGCTTCTAAATCTACTGACCCCAATACTTTTACAAACACAACTATCGACAAACTCCTAGAATCTAAGTGGATAAGCATCAACTCAAATGAAAATAAAATTCTAGTGGGATGTATATACAGAGCCCCAACAGCCCTAAAACGACTGATACGGTTATCGGAGAAATACTTGAGCATGTACCTACTCTGGAATTCGACTACAAAATAATTTGTGGCGATTTTAACCTCCACAGAGTTAACTGGGATACCTGCACTGGACCTAGAATCTATGACGAGCTACTAGAAGCTATAGACGTAGGAGGATGGAAGCAGTGTGTACGCCTCCCAACACGACATAACGATATTCTTGACTTAGTCCTCTGCCACAAAATGGAGCCGATCTCGATAGAGGTGGGGATAAACTCGACAACAGTGATCACAATATACTGTACTGCTCTCTACCTCTTCAACTAACAACTAAACACACACCTGAAAATTCCTCGGTTCACTATCAATTTAGGGACACAGAGAAAATAACCGACTGGGAATTCCTACCAACGCTCTTGAGAAGCTCTGACTGGGATGATTGCTTTACCAATGATAACTTAAAAGTAACACATGCTACCTTCTACAAGACGGTCAGTTCAATAAGAGATAAAATCGCACCCCTAAAGTCTGCCTTAAGGACACCAACTCTATTCAGAGACCGCAAAACGCGATTAAAACTAAGGAAATTGAAAAAAAAATTTTATTCATATAAAGAATTTAGTGCATTACACCAGATACATGAAACATTTAAAAATCTTGGGGAGAAACATAAAATGAAGGCTTAACTCGAGGAAAATAAAGCCCTATGGGGCACCTCTGAAACTCAGGAACTCTGCAAGATCTTGCAGAAACGACTAAACAATGGTAAAGAAAATAATGTTGGCCACTTGGAGCATGGAGGTATAATTTATGATGATCCCCAGATTATTTGTGAACTCCTAAACCAGTGTTTCTCCAATGACACCAAAGCGCATCCGTCCCCAATCCATGACATAACCTGCAAAAATAACTACAAGTTAAGTGAAATCAACTTTAATGTACAAAATATAGCATCAGCGGTAAAGAAATTTAAAGCTAACGATAGTTGTGGGATAGATGATATACCATCTGTCATATACAAAAACGGTGGCTCGGATATGATAGTACTATTACTTAGAATATTCACCCACTCACTAGTGACTGCGACCTACCCTGAAACTTGGAAAAACACGTATATACTACCTAAGCATAAAGGAATGGCCAAAACTAGTGCATGTAATTATAGGCCTATCAATATAACACCTGTCATATCAAGGATCATGGAGAAAGTAATCAAAGACCAAATGTCAGACTACTTTCTAAAACACAAACTCATCAACCAGTCACAACACGGATTCCTTAAAAAAAGATCTTGCGTCACTTGCCATATAGACTTTTACAACGAAGTCACCTATAGCAGAGATAGGAGAGAACTAGTAATTATCCTCTATTTCGATATTAGGAAAGCCTTCGACAGAGTCCCACATAGTCTGTTAGTCAGCAGGCTATGCTCACTAGGGATACGCAACCCCCTCCACAACTGGATAAAATCATTTCTCAGTGACAGAAATCAGACAACAAAAATTGGCTCGATGACCTCCAGGCCTAGGCCGATTAGCAGTGGTGTCATCCAGGGGAGTGTATTGGGACCCCTTCATTTCATTATATACATAAACAGTATATGTGAGTGCTTTAGTATAGGCAAGCAAATACTGTATGCAGATGACTTAAAGGTGACATATACCTGCACAAACACAGATATCGGTACAACTATGAACTCCATACATAAATAAATAAATAAATAAATTTATTCTCATAGTACAGTACATGAGGGACGCCAGTTTACAGGCATCATCAAATTGTTACAGAAATAGAACCATATAATTCAATCACAATTTACAGGCAGTAGCAAGATATGCTTTACATGTTCGCTGGAGATTATACATACACTTGATAAATGTTAATCCCAGTAGTATAAAACAGCCTTTTCACTTATATACAATCATTTCTGTGCAAAGTTGGAAAAATCTGCTAGATTGTCAGTGAGTGCAACACAACAGGAAATACAGGAGTATTGTCTTCGCATTAAAAGAAAGAAACCAGGTCTTTGGTGGATGGATTATAAGTGCCTGGGAAAAAAATAAAGCTTGAAGTAAATATTCATACATAACTTTGTTGTGTGCAGAGTCCTCGAATTATAGTTCATTGATGTGTTATTTTGAAATCAGTGATGTGTTTATCTTATTTGATCTTCAATGTCATTGTTGGGAGTAAGTACATAAGCTTCGGACGCATTAATTAATGGATTTCCACTGCTTTGGGTATTTTCTTAGCGTTAGGAAGGTTTATGAGTTTCAGCTGTTCCGACAGGAGTTGAGAATATTAACTGCTCAGCAACATTATGGGTATAAGTTCATCACATTATCTAAGGAAAGGTGGGTTGCAGTTGGTGAGGGATATATGGTACCCAACGAGCGTTCATCTGTCCTTGTGATGTTGTGGTGAGTTATACCTTTTTCATGTTGTCGGTTTATGTCCATTTTATTCCACTTATTGTGTTGGGTAGTAGTTTTACAAACGAGATTTGTTGTCTGTTTGAGGATACGTATGTTAACCGTTAATGTTTTATCTAGAATTATAAATATAGGCAAAAAACAACAGGTGTAGTATTTAAGCTTATACATTAAATGGACCTATAATTTCGGAGGCTCTCAGATAGGAACTAGAACTAATATCGTTTGCAAACTCTTGTAGTTTGTCATTAAGCACCTTTTTGAAGGAGGCCAATGTACTTGCTTGACGCATTTCCATTGGCAGTTTATTCCATATCTATGCATACCTAATCAAGTAAAACTTTTGCCTGGTGGCTGTTTTACATTGTTCGATAGCTACTGTATCCTTAGTGTGTCTTAGCTTGTAGCCATTGTCATCTGAAAGTCGAGTGCCATTAGTAGAGGTAAAAACTAAGTGGTTTAGAAGCTTATAGTAAAGTGTCAAGTTTAGTCTCAGGCGTCTTAGCCATAGTGTTTCTAGTCCTAGGGTATCACATCTAGTGGAGTAGTTCGTACCATTTCCGGTTCCGAGTAATTTTAACGTGAAGTACCTCTGCACTCCCTCGACTTTCAATTTGTCCTCTATGCGTATACTACTATACATGAATGAACAGTAATCAAATAAAGGACGCACACAAACCTTGTACAACAGAATTCTAGACTCATTTCTGTAGAAGTTCCTGAGTAGAAAGCCGATAAGTCTGCGTGACTTTGACACTTGTTTGGAGATGTGTTCAGAAAATGATAAGTTATGTGAATATTTCAGCCCTAGGTCCAGTACAGATTCCAGTCGTTGAAGTGCATGGCCTTGAATTGTCAGGTCAAGTTCTAAATTGTTGCAACCTATGCAGAGCCAGCCACATTTTTCGACATTAAATTGGAGTTGCCAGGTGTCACACCATCTATCCATTTTTTTTAATTCTTGCTGTATGGCGTTTACTGTTATTCCAAGATCTGTGTTCTTGCATTTATACGTCACTTTTAAGTCATCTGCATATAGTATTGGTTTACCTACATTAAAGCATTCACAGATACTGTTTATATATATTATGAATAAGAGTGGGCCTAATACACTTCCCTGGATTACACCACTACTTACTGGTTTAGGCCTTGAGATTATCGAGCCAACTTTCGTTGTCTGACTTCGGCCACAGAGAAATGATTTTATCCAGCTCAGGAGAGGATCACATATCCCTAGTGAGCATAACCTGCTGACTAGCAGATTATGGGGAACTCTGTCGAAGGCTTTTGTTATATCGAAATAGAGCACAATTACTAGTTCTCTGTTGTCCCTACTTCGTGTAACTTCATTGAAAAAGTCTATGTGACAGGTCACGCATGATCTCTTTTTGAGAAATCCGTGTTGTGATGGATTGATAAGTTCATGTTCTAGTAAGTTGTCTGACAATTGGTCTTTTACCACTTTCTCCATTATTCGGGATATTACCGGTGTTATATTGATAGGTCTATAGTTGCATACACTGGTTTTGGCCCCTGCTTTGTGCTTAGGTAATATGTATGTGGTTTTCCACACTTCAGGATAAGTTCCAGTTTCTAATGAGAGAGTAAATATTCTAAGTAACAAGACTACCATTTCCGTGCTACCATTTTTGTACATGACAGATGGTATGTCATCTGTTCCAGTACTACCGTTAGACTTCAAAGTCTTAATCGCTGAGTCTATATTTTGTATATTAAAGTCTATTCCGCCTAATTTGTGGTTGCTTTTGCAAGTCATTTGGAAATTTGGGGTTGGGTGCACTCTGGCGTCATTGCAAAACCACTCATTGAGGAGTTCGCTTATAACCTGGGGATCATTGTGTATTATACCCTTATGCTCCAAGCTGCTTACAGTATTGTCTTTACTACTTTTTAGACGTCTCTGCAATATCCTACAAAGTTCCTGAGTTTTGGAGTTACCCACAAGCGCTTTATTTTCTTCAAGTTGTGACCTCATTTTGTGTTTCTCTTCAAGCCGTTTAGGAGTTTCATGTATTTGGTTTAACGCATTAAATTCCTTAAATACATGGTATTTCCTTTTCAATTTCTTTACTTTTAGTCGCGTTTTGCGGTCTATAAATGGAGTTGGTGTCTTTAGAGCAGATTTTAGGGGCGCGATTATGTCTCTTGCTGAGCCAATTGTTTTGTAGAAAATATCGAGTGATACTTCTAAGTTATTGTTGATGAGGTATTCTTCCCAGTCAGAACTTCTCAGCAGATCTGATAGGAATTCCCAATCGGCATTCTTATAGTCCCTATACTGATAGTGCACCGGGGAATTTTTAGGTGTGTGTTTAGTTGTTAGTCGGAATGGTAGCGTGCAGTACAATATGTTGTGATCACTGTTATCAAGTTTATTTCCTACCTCTATCGAGATGGGCTCAATTTCATGACAAAGGATTAAGTCAAGAGTGTTTTCATTTCTTGTAGGGAGGCGTACGCACTGCTTCCATCCGCCTACGTCTATAGCTTGTAGTAGCTCGTCATGGATTCTAGGTCCTGTACAGGTATCCCAGTTTACTCCAGGTAGGTTGAAATCGCCACAAACTACTTTGTAGTCAAAGTCCAGCGTAGCTGCATGCTCTAGTATTTCTCCAATAGCTATATCAGTCATTTCAGGGCTATTAGGGGGTCTGTATAAACATCCCACGAGAATTTTATTTTCGTTTGTGTGGATGCTTATCCACTTAGATTCAGGGAGTTTGTCAGTAGTTGGGTTATTGAAAGTATTGGAGTTAGTGGATTTAGAGGCATATATTAAGCAGCCGCCTCCTCTTTTGTCAACTCTATCGTTCCTATAGATGTCGTAGTTGTCTATTACTAGCTTTGAGTCAGGTATATCAGTAGTAAGCCAGGTTTCAGTCACCATTATTAGTGTTGGCCGTTCTATGTACGCCAGGCAGAATTAACAAAAATGGATATATGGTGTGACACCTGGAGACTTGAGTATAATGTCGAAAAGTTTGGCTGGCTCTGCATAGGCTGTCCCAACCTAGAACTCGACCTAGCAATTCAGGGCCACAAAATCCCTAGACTCAAATCTGTGCTAGACCTAGGACTGACATATACACACAATCTATTATTTTCTGAACATATCTCGAAACAAGTATCGAAATCACGCAGGCTTATTGGTTTCCTACTCAGGAACTTCTACAGAAGTGAATCCAGAATACTACTGTACAAGGTTTGCGTGCGCCCACTCCTAGTAGTATACGCATAGAAGACAAACTAAAAGTGGAAGGAGTACAGAGGTACTTCACGCTGAAAGTGCTCGGAACCGAAAACGGCACAAACTACTCTACCAGATGTGAAATTCTAGGACTAGAAACATTATGGTTAAGACGACTGCGATGAAATCTGGTACTTTTCTATAAGCTTCTTAACCACATTGTGTATACCCCTACCAATTGTACTCGGTTTTCAGAAGACACTAGATATAACCTTAGAGACACACAAAAGGTACGGTGGCTATAGAACAATGTAAAACAGCCACCAGGCAAAAGTTTTTCATGATTAGATATGCCCAAATATGGAATAAACTACCTGAGGAAATGTGACTAGCAAGCTCACTGGTGTCCTTTGAAAAAGCTCTTAATGACACACTAAGTGGGTTTGCAAGCGATACCAGTGCTCATTCCCATGTAAGAGCTTCATAAATTATAGGCGCATTTAATGTATGAACTTAGAGACTATACCTGTTGTTTCTTTTGCCTTTATCTATAATCTCAGACAAAAAAGCAGCAGTCATGAAAATAACACCCATACAAATAAGAGTCGAATGAATTATGTCTACCTGATACAAAGCCTAAACCATAATCAACATACGAATGAAATATGAGAAAACAAGGTCGAGACTTACCACAACATCACATGGAAGGATATAAGCTACTTGGACATTATTTATAATCCACCAACTGGTCTCCTTTCCAAAAGAAATGCGGCGATACTTTATCCACAGTGATGAGGAAAAACATAAATCTACAGTTCCCGTTGTATACACTCAGCGGAGGTAGCAGCCAACAAAGTAATGCACTGAAAGCATATGCATACTTCCCATCATCACGGCGACACCGCGGAATATATCAAAATCGCAGAGCAATCAAACCCAACACGTGATGTAATTAACTAAATCCAAAAGGCAAACAAGTCGTAGTACATATTTGAATATTCATCCATATGTCGATCATGATGACAAATCCAAATCACTACCTATACAGCGTCAATAAATCTGGATATCTATGAAATGAGGAAAATATGCTGATAGCTGCATCTCAGATCCCAATGACTCATTCGATGGCAAAATTCTGCTCCTGCATGCCTCTTTCGACATTTTTGTATGGATTGGTTCGCGGTTACTCAGGTTCCAGACCGAAAAGAATAAAAAATTCACCAGTTGCTGAATTATAATTACTTCTCTGCATGTTTAACTGGATACTAACTGCTGTGGTGAGCCTTTTGCAGTTTATATTATTGTAAGACACATTTTATTGTTATATGAGGGAATTGACTTCAATCTTTATTTATTTTCCCAAGTATCTGTAATCCATCAAACGCATACTTGGGTTTTGTTTTGTTAATGCGAAGTCAGTTTCTCTATATTTGTTGGTGTGTTCCATTGAATCACCAGTTATCCGATTTTCCCCACAAACTAAAGATAAAATGACAACAACCATGTTATTTAACCGTAAATCATGTAATTTAAATATGTAACTTAAATAATTCTTATCCATTCCTATACAGCTTGTGTGTCCCATATTTGTATGAACAAATATGTACCCTATTATATTATCATTACTAACTATACTTACTAATCGTATGTGTAATTTATCGAATTGATGATGCCTGTAAACTGGCGTCCCTCATGTAAAGTAAATGAGAATATACTATTATTATTATAGTTGCTGCTCGCAAAATCCTATTGTTTATTCCACAATTAGACTCATTGAGATAATTATATACGCGCCTTTCAATGACTATCTTGTCCACCGCAACCTTTATTAGTTTGTAGTTTCTGGCTTGCGATAGGGTGTGCTGGGTGTGGGTGAATTTTCTGGCCTCTGCCGGTGTTTCGAACTGAAAACGAATAGGATAACACTTTTCATGTTGACTCTTCTTCAGCCTGTAGCACTTAGTCTTGGAGTTGAACATTTACACCTCACTAAGTAAGATGCCCTGTACCTCTTTTAGTGTCTCATTGTCCTGAACGTTGTAGACAATAGCACTCAGTTTTGAGTCGAGTCGTTTTGTTACTTCTGTAGTAACAAAGTTAATGAGGTTATCCACCTTAGATACCGATTCCGTGTCAAGTTTGTTAAGGTCTACGGTTCTCATGAGGATAGTTAAAGGTGTCAGTTCACGGACCTGCGATCTGATATCGCTGATCTGATCTGATAATTTGGATATTTTGGTATTGGTTTCAGAAATTCCAGGATTTACTGACTTATTGTTTCTTATTTCCCTTAACTCGGCCTTAAGTTCTCCTATAGACAACTTTAGAAGTTCTATTTTTGAAGATAGTACTGAAACAGAGCTTGAAGGCTGGAGCTTTTCGATAAGTACGTAAGGTGAAGGGAAAGTTTCTGTATGAGCAGAGGGTACTGAATTTTTGGGAGTAGTGCTAATACTAGCTGTCAGTATAGTTTTATCCTCAGTTTCAGCTCGACGCTTACGACATACAAGTGAGTTATGTGGCTCACTATAACCATTTATAGGAAGTGTGTTGCTTGATGCAGCAATCAACGACTTAAAATTCGTCATCAGATTTACAGGGGATTCAGTTCGTTGCTTTTTACTTTGGTTAACCATAACTATTTGATATGAGAGTTAATAGTTGTAGGTATAGAGGTAGTAGAGTACTTGTGCAAGGATTACAAAAAGATAAATTTTATGTATAGAATCACGCAAAAATGTAACGCAAACGTTGGACGTACCGCGTAAAGTAGATGACAAGTATTAGGTGTCATCTGTCACGACTGCTGGTCACAAAGTTAAAGAAGTCTATGTGGCATGGTAAACAAGATCTGGATTTTACTAGTCCATGTTGGTTCGGACTTATAATGTTGCAGCTAAGCACATGCTTGATTAGGTTATCTTTAACTAGTCTATCCATAATTCAAGATGCAATAGGTGTGATATTGATCGGCCTGTAGTTACTGGCTTCTGTTTTCGAGCCAGATTTGTGCTTAGGCATAATAAATGTTTTCCACATATCAGCATCTAAGCATGTGTTCGAATTATGGTAGAAGATGCTCAGAGCTCTCGGGAGGTCATCAGTAGTGAAATATTCGCCCCATTCGGAGGATCTTAGCACTGATTCTACTAAGGTCCAGTTTGCCTTACTATAGTTCCTATATATTACTTGTTGTGAAGTGTAGGTATGAGCTGCTTTGCTATTCAGTGGAAGTGGCAGAGCACACATCACTGTTTTGTGGTCACTACCTGAAAACTTAGAACCCACCAAGATTGAGAGGGGGCTTATATCGTGACAGAATATTAAGTTTAGTACATTGTCACCTCTTGTAGGGATAGTTACAGTTTGTTTCCAGCCGAAAATGTCCAGTGTCCCTAAGAGCTTGTCATGTTTAGTTGGCCCTTTTAATAAGTCCCAGTTGATTTCGGGTAGGTCGAAGTCTCCACATATGATCTTGTGCTCGTATGGAAGAGTGGATACTTGCTCCAGTACATTTATAAGTTGTGTCTCGTAATCACTTAAGGTGTCACGTGCTCTGTAGATACATCCTATCAGTAGAGTAGCACTTTTGAAGCGTACGTTGACCCATAGGGTGTCGTTCATGTCACTGAGTTCCCTACTTTCTAGCTGTAGTACAGTAAGTGTGTTCAGGAAGTACATTAGGCAGCCTCCTCCATTACCACTCTTCCTGTCACAGCGAAAGTGTATGTACCCATCGACGCTTATGTCTTCGTCTGGTACATTGGAGTGACACCAGGATAAATAGTTCTGTGTACTAGCCCGTGTCTATTTTCTTCTCGATAGGGTGCCGACATTAGTGGTACGGGTTCAGAAGGGTCAGCATCCTTACCAGCTGTTTGGTTAGCGCTAACAGGGATATGTTGGATAAAAAATCTTTGGTACTTTGTGATGCCCATGACTTGTTAATCTGCCTATTGAGTGTGGACATTCCAAGAGACCTTATATGGGTGTCGTTATATGCATAGCTGCATTGTGGTTTGTTTCCCAGAAGGCTTGTTCCGTATAATCTGCCAAAGTTAGTTTGTGTGTCATGCTTTGTAGACCCTGAGTACCTGGTGGCTGAGCTTCGAGTGTTGTCACTTATACTACTTTGCGTGATAGCGCCACTACACCAGCTACCAGTGTGTCTTGGCACAGTATGCGAGTAGGTTGTGTCGTTGTTGTTTTTGGACCCTATGTCCTTATTTTTGTTTTTAGTTTGGTTACCAGCATGGTTTTAAATATTATTTAACTTAAAGCGTGAGTTATTCTTGGGAGTCTGAATATGTTGGGGATTCTTCGCAACAAGTGGCATATTTCGGCATGTTTTGTTACCGAGTTCCATTTATGTTGCCACGTTTTGGTTAAGAGTGGATGTTGTCAGCTTACAAGAGGGATTGATTACCATCTTATGGCTGTCCATAGACATATCTAGATCCACCGTAGAGGGAGGAGAGGTTACTTTAGGAGTAAGACTATAGCTCAAAAGTCTTTCGTTTGGTTTCGTTTTCTGTGGAGCTAATTTTGTGGGATTAGAGAGGTGGAGGCTATGAGTTCTACCGTGTTGGTAGTGTGTATATCTATTTTAGTGGCTTTCGGTGTCTTGCCATTTGGTTTATTGAGGTGATTGTAAGCACACCTTTCAATCACTGTCTTATCTGCTACAACTTTTATCTGTTTGTAGCTTGTGTCCTGTAATAGGATACGTTGTGTGTTGGTGAATTGTTTGGCCTCTGTCTGCGTTTCGAACTGAAGGCGTATAGGACAGCAGTGGTCGTGCTGACTCTTCTTCAGTCTGTGACACTTTGTTTGGGAGTTGGGCATTTTCGCCGCCCTAAGTAAGATGCTTTGAACCTCTTTCAACCCCTCATTATCTGTTATATTATAGACAATTACACTTAGTTTAGCATCAAATCTTTTGATAACCTCTGTTGTGATGAAGTTTATCAAGGTGTCTACCTTAGTTACTGATTCGGTGTCAAGTTCGCCAGGGTTTATGGTCTTAGTCAAGATTTTCAGAGGTGCAAGTTCACAGACCTGTGATTTTATACCACTAATCTGTGTTGATAGTTCAGATAAGTTGGCCAAATTTTCTGAAAATCCTGCATTCATAACTTTACTACACCTTATGTCCCGCATCTCAGTCTTCAGTTCTTCTACAGAGAGCTTTAGTCGTTCTATTTCTGAAGTAAGTGTTGCAGCTGGACTTGGTATCTGAAGTTTTGTGACACCTACATAGGGTGAAGTGAAGAGTTTCATGTTAGGACCAGGTGCTGAGTTTGTAAAGGCGATGCTACTGCTGTTTGTCAGCAAGTTTTCGCCCTCAATTTCAGCCAGAGTAGATGGTAGTGAACCGGCAGCTCGACACTTGTGGCGTATTGGCAGGCTGTGCACCTCACTTCCATACTTCGTGGGAGTTGTGCTGCTCGTTGTTGCGAGCATATTTGTACTATTAGTCATCACGTTGACAGAGTTCGTGGCTTTTTTGTATGACTAACCATAACTAATTAGTGAAAGAGTTATTGGTTAAATTTATGGAACTGGAGAAACACTTGTGCAAGTCTCACAGCAAAAATAGAAATATATAGCGAATCAAGGTAAAATGTAACGCAAACGTTGAACTTACCGCGTCAGACGCGGTAAATAGAAATTTCAGAAGAAATTCATTCCCACTATTGGTGATCAAAACGTTTGCAGAAATAAGTGTACAGTGTCAATGGGAATGGCAGATTCAGATTATAAGGATAGAAGGCTCTTGTTTCTTATGTTAATCCTTGCGATATATATCTCTGCAGACATCCAGTGCCTCTTCGAAAGCGTTAACCGATTGAGCTGTTACTACTGAATCATAACACACAATAGACTGATAACAACAGAGCTAACTAGATTCAGTTCTCATAATGAACACAATCCATGTATAAAATAATACTATACACTGATTTATTGCACTAAGTGACACAGAAAGGAAATTTAAACGAGTGATTGCCTTCTCCACTGCGCTGCACTTGCAATAATCATGACAACCACCTACGTTTGCTAGCCAACCAAGCTAGCATTTTCTTCGGGCGCATTGCAGATTTTGAGTATTTGACCCGAAGTCTGCCCCAATAAGTCTGCAATGCGCCCGATGTGCGCCCCAAAAAGTCTTAAGCGCGCCTTAAGCTTGCCCCAAATAGTCTGCAGTGCGCCCTTAGTTACTCTTATACACTAAAGCCTTGTACACCGCACCTACGGTTCTGCATTTAACCCACAGTCGACAACTAACTCTGCGTCAAATCTGTTACGTACACAGGTCGCTTCAATAAACAGCAAGTTGGCAGCAGCTCAACGACTCACGATATAAAAAACAGTGCATTTTAATTGGAAATAAATTTAACAACATTTTACGAGGAATTTTCAATCTTTCGAAAGTCATACAAGTAAAACACCTTATAAATCAGCCGAAAAGTTCATCCGTGTGCTGTTTAAGCAGACATTGTCACAATATTAATAAAGTTGAGATATTTTTTATGCATTGAGTCCACATAACTCATATTACGCTGCACCAAAAAGTGCAAATATACATGAAATACGCTTAGAAATATCCTCTCAACTTACGATAATTCCTGTCCAAACACACATGCGGTGAGACACATCTACATGATTACTTCTATTCCCACAGAAGGTTCTGTTAGCATTTACAGGTGATTTCCAAGTATTGATAGAATTCTTTTGTCAAAAAGGACTGTTCTTCACACTTAAATAGGCTGAATTAATATCCTGGGACGTGAAGTCTTCATTGAATGATATCATGCCAAAAGTTGGAGCTTCTAAATAAAGTAGACTATTTATGTAGACGACATTACCCTTTAACTATCCTATCTTTCTCATTATAGCGATATTTTGCTACAGTTCGCCTGAAACACTGATCGTTGCAACCAATATGCTAGGGGGTGTCGCAGTCCGACCTCGCGCCTCGTTCGAAGTTTGTCATATTTTCCGCGTGGTTTTCGTATTTATTATTCTGTGTAGTACTCCCACTTTTCAGGATATATCCTTAGTGTCACCGATTACTAATACAAATAGAAATATTTGTGTTATATCTGAACTTACCTTTATAGTCACAGGATATTATCCTTGCTACTTTTACTGTTTCAGATTACTGATTAAGGTATTACCACATCGAGCATCTGACTCTCAGTGCCCATATTACTCCTGTCTTTTGTTTTGACATAAAATCAAACAACCTAAGTCTCATATACTTGCAGTCCGACAGTTCTGTATTGAATTTATACAAAATGCCAGTTAAGCTATCGGAGCGTCGTGCTTCATTATCGGCTGAAAACTTCAGCAAAAGACATAAATCTAGCAAGCCTAAACAGCATAGCACTACACTTTCCCCTGATCTGACACAGGTGCTAAATATGCCAAAATCGGAAATCATTACCTCTTCACCTTCTTGCGTTATAAATGATTTTATCAGGGATATTTGCAATAGTACAGGTTGTGAGCCAAGCATTTTGGACTCTTACCAAGTCACACTGGCTATTAATAAAAAGCCTGACACTGGCTTCTCTGATGTGGTTGAATATACACCCTCCATTTGCCCTACTCAGGATTGTCAGTCAGAAGGTCCGAACACACATGTGGCCTCACTATCATCGATACATACTAATATCAAATCTTTTGACTGTGTCAAAAGAAATGTTAACTCCCCCAAATGCTTAGTAACCTTAGACGTTGACCTTGATAATCATTGCAATACACAGGCAGATTTACTGTCATCTAGTTCCATTCAATTGGATGCTTTTGAGCAGGCTACACATATGCCGGCACAGAGGGCAGAATGCAGCACCACCGCTACTGTTAACGATAAAGCCCTCCATCGCAAGAATTTCCATCGGTCATCAGTGACCCATGGACACCAACCTAATGCCAAATTTGAAAAAACAAATTGCTCCTTGCCTACGCAAAACACATCCAACCAATCCAATAGCCTGGATAGCACAAACCTCCTTCCGTTAGTCCATGATCTCTTACCCCTTAGGTATCTGATAAAGCCTGCTGATTATCCTGACTATGATACGCTACAGTCTTGTGAGAGAATTATAGACCATATTTCCACGGAAGTGATCAAGCGGGTTCAGTGCATGTATAATGCAATTGTTTTCAATGTGCCCGACAGTACGAACATTAAAACACTGAAAAACGCACTTCTAAAGGCATGCGAAATACCAGATTCCCACTGTACCTGCAAACGACTGCGTAAATCTTCAGCTAATACATCTTGTCCAATAATGTTCGAGTTTAATAGCATTGTGGATGCTAGTCGCTTTGTAAATAACCAGCATCTCTTTAGGAAAGCAAGTAGCTTTGAAAATGTACGTATTATTCACGACAGGACACCAATCCAGCGTCGTGCCAAACAAAGTATCCCAGCAGATGAAATAAATCACCAAAAGGATACAACCGGCCCCACTGATGTCAATACAAAACACCACCTAAACCTTAAAAGAAGTCCTCCACCTAGTGACCCTAAAATGAAGCTTGATATGGTTACCAATACTAAATCTAGTATTTCTCCAGTTGTTAAACAACCTAAAAAGCACTCAATTGCTGCAAAAGGTATCAATAAAAATCTCACTCGCCATGCTAGAACTATCGAAAACCCTTGTAATATCTTCACACCTAGCTCTAAGATTCCGAATAAAAATGTAAGGAACAAAACTCTTATGCCTGGCATACACTCCGTCAAGCCTGATTCAGCGTCTCCTATTACTCATACGCTTAAATCTCCCAAAAGGACGTCTATGGTATCAAATAGAACTGAAACTAGTCAACCTATCTCATTCTCTTTTCCTCACCATTTTAATACAACCAGTTGCAGCTACCCAACTTCTACAATAAGGTTGCGTAATACCAAATATAACTATGCCCATATTCCTGGCGCACAGCCACATGGACTCAATCGCCTAAACTTTCAGCATAGCCTGCTTGGGGATCCACCCAGTAAATGCTACTTCCCCAGAAACACACTCCCCCGACACCAAAACAGTCTTTACAACTTTCCAACTAATCAATCCCCTCACCATTTTTTCTCTTTTCCGCACCCGGCAGTAATGCCACCAATCAACCTGATGTCAAACAGTCTGCTTCCTTACTCTGAAATGTGCCCTCTTCAGACACCCAGGATACCCCAGTTTCCGTATGCCTATCTCCATGCGATCGTGAAATGAGTGATCTACCATGGAAACCATCTTCTTTTTCACAGAACCTTAACGAAAACGATGAAGGCTTTATGGACCGAACACTCGATGTACTGGTCAGACTGTCATCTAATTTTCATTTAACCTCAGCTGAATCACATCATCATCTCCTTCACTTTGCCTCAGCCCTTACCACTGATCAAAGATCATTTACTCTTTTCCTTATAAACGCTCGTTCTATCTGCAATAAAATTCCATACCTTCACTCCTTACTTTCACTTTGTATGCCTTCTGTACTGTTAGTTACCGAGACCTGGTTACCATCTGACTTCAATGACAGACTGTTAGAATTACCAGGATACACACACTTTAGACATGGCAGAGAAGAAGGACGTGGTGGTGGTTGTCTTATCTTTGTTAGCAACAAATTCCACGCTGTAGAAGTTGATGATTTGGGTTGCTCACTTACAGACGCAGTATGGGTTACACTCAACACTAACTTCAATACAAGACTTTTATTGGGATGTATATACCTCCCGCCCAATTCTGATATTAATACAACGAACCATTTGTGTGAAATTTTCGAACACGTCTCCTCCCTAAACTTTGACTATAAAATAATAGCTGGCGACTTTAACATGCCTGGTATCCAGTGGAATAGGCTAAATGTTCCTAAATACACTGATCGTTTTATAAATTCGGTTGAATTCTATGGATGGACACAAAATGTGAATCACCCCACACGTAAATCCAACATCTTGGATCTAATCTTCACACACAACATCCTTCCCGTCAGCACTCGAGTTGGGCCTTTATTCCCTGGTAGCGACCACAACACGGTCATTTCCACCTTTAACCTAGCAGCAAATGGGTCAGGCAAAGACCGTCGTCGGACAGTAAAAGTCAGGGACTTTTCAAAGGCTAAGTGGGAAACAACGCAATCTTTTATTCGTTGCCAAGACTGGAATACCTTTTTCTCCTCGGTAGACATTGATACTGTCCTTGACAGTTTCTACTCCAACATTTCAGTTTGCTTCAACGAATCTATCCCTTGGTATACATCCAAAAGCAACCGTGTAAATCAACTATATATACCGATTGCTACCAGGAATAAGCTAAGAAGACTCCGTAAAACCTACAATAAATCTATGGACTTCTCCTCGCTCATTAGCATCCTAAAGGTATATGATAAAATCAGATCAGATAATGCCAGTAAAATTTACAAAGAAGAACTTGTCGCCCTTAAAAGTAGTTGCAAAATTAGCTGTCTATGTAAACTCTTCCAAAAAAGACTGCAACAAAAACAAGGCAACATTCCTTACATTCTTCATAATAATGTTGCTGTTAAGGATGATGCAGGCATAGCTGAACTCTTTAACAAGCACTTTTCTGACTCATACACGCACGATATTTCCGCATGCATCGAATTTGACTCTGTAACAGAAAAAACACTGTCTAATATATGCTTGACTGTTGATGTTATAAAAAGTGCAATCAGTTCATTGAAATTCTCCAATACTCCTGGACCTGACTCTATTCCCTCATCCTTCCTAAAAAATGGTGGCTCTGATCTCCCTCTCCTTTTGCTTAAGATATTCTCAACGTCCCTTGTGAATGGAGTTTATCCTTCTAAATGGAAGCAGACATATATTATTCCTAGATTTAAATCCGGCTCAAAATATGATGTAAAGAATTACAGACCGATCAATATAACGTCTGTCTTGTCAAGGATACTTGAGAAGATAATCAATACCAAAATCACTGACTTCTTATTGACAGAAAACCTCATAACACCTTCTCAGCATGGCTTTATAAAGTCCAGGTCATGTATGACTTGCCACTTAGAACTATTCGATTTTATAACTGGACTTGCAGACCAAAAATTCGTTGTGCTCATTATGTATATTGATCTTAAGAAGGCCTTCGATAAAGTATGTCATAATTTACTCCTGCAAAAACTTAAGGCTTACGGTATATCTGGCAATCTCTTACAGTGGTGCAATTCATTTTTGTGTGGTAGGTCCCAGTCTGTTAAGATTAACGACACTTTTTCCAGTACCACTCCTATATCAAGTGGCGTGATTCAAGGTAGTGTACTAGGACCTCTCTTCTTTCTAATATACCTAAATGACGTCTGTGATGTTATAAAGCACGGCAGACCTTTCTTATATGCCGACGACTTGAAGATAGTCTACCACAGTACCACCCAAGAAGTGACAAATCTGTCTCATAAAATCCAATCGGATATTGATAATATTGAGACATGGTGTAAGTCGTGGATGATGCAGGTCAACGTGGAGAAGTGTGGACTGTTATGCCCAGCTCGCTTACGTACCACACATAACTATGTGCAACAAGCCTATCACTAACTTTCCTTCTGTACTTGACCTCGGGCTTCGTTACTCCGCTGACTTTAAATTCTCTCTCTATGTCACCAACCAAGTTTCTAAAGCCAGAAGATTACTTGGATTTATATTTCATAACTTTCAAACACAAGAATCTAAAATGTTACTTTATAAAACACACATACGGCCCCTCCTTGAGTACTGTCCATTTATCCTAGACAGCACCTCTGTTAAGGACAAACTAAAGATTGAAAGTGTTCAAAGGAGATTTACAAGTAGAATCCTAGGAACAAGTCTGAAAGTCCCCTACAACTATCGTTGCACAACTCTTAAGATCGAACCCCTTTGGTACAGGCGCCACCGACTTAACCTCATTCTCCTTTTTAAAATAATCAAAGGAATAGTATACTTTCCCAATAATAACCTTAACTTTACTTCTTCGACGTATGAACTACGCAGCAACGGGTCTTCTCTTAGTCATATTCTTTGTCGCACGAAATTACGTTCCAACTTCTTTACAATCAAATATAGGCAAACATGGAACTTCTTGCCAAGTGAAATTAAAAATAGCACCACATTACAACGATTCACCTATCTAGTAAATAAATATTTCTCTGAAAACAGTCTTGAAACAGTTTGCCACATACTGAAAATTCGTGATATTGTTTCTTTCCCCTTTGAATTACGTACCTAAACAGCTTTGTCCACCGAAAGCATTAACAGAAACGGTCAGTATTATCGGACACATTTAAAATAATCAACGTTGCACTAATGCTGTTCTCAGTTCTTTCTTTTTCAGTTGATTCAATTGTTTGTCTAGCAAGCACCATCACAAAATATTCACAATCCTTTCATACAAACCTGGAGTGGAATACTCAGCCTGATATACCATGAAAGCTGCACTGAATCTACATGAACTACCCTCACACCTTATGTCATACCTTTTCAGTGATTCAACTCCATTTAATCCCAGCTGCTGACTGTCAAATTAATCAAATATTATGGTGAATGTCCCTGGCAAAACTGTATTTTGGGCAGTTCAGTGTTGTGGAAGTTCTACCTCAAGGTTGAGTTGTAAACAACCTGGATATAGCTGGGACTAAAATCTCCTCTGGTGGCTAGCTAATGTTGTGAGTAAATACCACCTACGTCTACGCAAATTCCAGCCCTATGCCGGATTGCCTAAAAAATCAGCTTAACTTCACTGTGAGTTTTAAATATTAGCGGATTTTTATTTTACGGTTCTGTTATTATAATCCTTCATTCTTCTGAACCATCTATTATAATTAACTACTGCCTCTTTTTATGCATATATAATCATAACTGTGTACCTTTATGTATTTTTCTCTTCTCATACCATTTCATATTGCCCCTTCGTTTCATATGTTTATAACTAAAATCTAGAAGGTAGACTGCAAATCTCTGATTTCCTTACTTTTTTATTGTATATATATGTTTTTAAAATGCTGTTAGGGACGATGCATACAAAGTGGCTGACTGAAAGTAGTCGTCCATACCATGAGTTTCGTTGAGTAAGCTGGTGAAGGCGAAAACTGTCTATATGACACTTAGCAATAAAAAATTCTTCTAAAAACAAGAGGAGCATTTCGCCAGGGCCTAGCAGATTAAAAGGTGGGAGGGTGGTGACCGCTATTCAGCGGATATGATGGTGGGGACTTAAGAGAACCACCCTTATCTGTGGGAATGCGCTCTATTGCTAAGGTTCCTGAGTGTGAATGACTTCAAAAAAAAATAATAATAATAAAATAAAATAATAGCTGCCTGTATAACAAAGCTTGTGTATAAACTCTTTGAAAACAACCTCATGGTACGATTTCTCTACTTCAGGAGGACATCTAACTGTATAAATCAGAACATCAGCATAAATAAGTATCATCACTCTTTTTGTTTTTCTTCACTTCTATATATTTTATGTAATTTGGCGTTTGGATTTAGCTTCCCCACTTTCTATTCCCATTATCCTATATAGATCTAAAAATCATTATTCGTTTTGCCCTTGTTTTCTAAAAAATTTGTTATTCTATATTTTTTTTGTTGTTGTTTACTACCACAAACTTGAACTAGCTGTTAGTATGTAACACTATAAAACTCAATGACTCTAAATTATTAGTAACAAAATAGGGGAATAAACCCTGCGTTTATCGCATATTGTTTGCTTAAATTATTATTATTTGCTGGCTGCCTCTGCACCTCTCTTTCTGTTTTCTTCTTCCTTCTCGAAGGTATTGCATTGATGCACTGCAAATGAACAGTAATGCTGCTTTCTACGTTTTTATTACTTGAGCGTTATTCAGAATGTTGTTGGCAGACACAACGAACAACGGAAGAAATTCCATTCTGAGTACTGCTTGTCATCGCAAAGTTGGTCCCTTGTATCTGTTATTACCAAAATAATGCTGTACTTACCCTCTACTGTGGAGTTGTTTTTTTTTAAATATATGAACCCTTATTAATTGACAAAATGACAATGATCACAAGGCCTGTATCCTGTATGTCGTACTCTAGCACATTTTAATCACCTCTCTTCTTACCTTCCATTAACGCGACATTTCGTAATTCCCGCATGAATTTAACTGACTATAAGTATATTATAGACTATAAATTAGACTTGAACCAGTATATTGTAATCTATTCTAACAACGTTTCTAGAGGTTTTCTTTCCATTTTTCCAATTTTTGATGTCAAAAAACGGTGTTCCATTTCAAATTGTACTTGTTGAATATGATCATGCCTGTACAAACGGTATGTTAATCATGTAAATGTTTAATTTATGTGAAATATATATATATAACGTGGAAATAATTTTTCGCATTCTGGAATATCGTGGTCTATATTTGACTACTACATAATTATAGCTGATATTGCTTGCCCCTCCGGTAGCTAAATATCCAAATTTATCACCTCCAGAATACTGTTTGGATCCAGTGAGATTCGTGTTAATAAAGAGCAATCTGTCACAAAAGAACTATAGAGAAGTCCTCAGTTTTGTGGTTTATAATTATCAGAGTTAACTCGTTTGATAGTGGTCTATTTTTGTTTGTACTTCATACCTGTTTATTGTTGTTTTTATCTATTTAGATAATAGAACAGTATTTCACACACTTTTGTCCATTTTTGAGAAAATTTTATAATCTTTACCTGCATAATGGTCAAAGTTATTAAACGAGTTAGTACTGTTAAGAGACTAGCATCAAATAGTCAGCAGGACACTAAAAACATCAGTCCTGACGATGGATTTGCCCTAAGATCAATCGATACACCGAGAGTTATAGTACCAAACTTAACGGAAGAACTAATTGATAACGTAGCGAGTAATACTAGTGATCTAAAGATCCTTCAGAAATCCATAACAGACCTGCAGGATAAGTTTGAAAGTATTACTCCTTTCCTCCAACTTTGTGATCCATCACAAGAGATTTCCTTAGATTCACTCCTCAAATCTGAGCACCTGCTAGACTTTTTGACTGCAGAGGCTGTAAAGAGGGTCATGTCCTCATACAATGTTTTAGGATATAATATACCAGACAATGTACCTATTGTCAAACTTAAAGCAATCTGTCTACAGGCATGCAACATTTCAGTACCTGACTGCCAGGTTCTGCGTCTTCGTAAGAAATCCGCAAACCACCCATGTCCTGTACTGTTCAAATTTAAGTCTGTTGATCTAGCTAAGAAATTTTTGGAGTCTGGCAAAACTCTTAGCTCCTCAACACCCTACACCAAAATCAGGATTGTACCTGATTTAACTTCTTGCCAAAGACGTTGCCGCGCAGGTAAACTGAATGAAGACAAACCCAATAAGACAACCGAAGTTAATACTTCCCTCGTTGTATTGCCTTATGACCAAGAGCACCAGACAATATCGCATACACAAACTAAGAGTAGTCAAGCAACTGTTGAAGACTTAGCTCTAAATACGGAAATATCAGACATAGAAATGTTAACAGATCACAGTATTGACGTGCAACCCTTGCACGCTGGCACTTATGCCAAGCCCTCGAAAAAGTCTAAGCTGAATTCAGTTGTACACTTTGAATCTCTCGGGAAGTCATATACCGCACAACCTCTTAGCCCGGCTACTGTGAAGCAGCAATCACATGTGGCCACCCAGGTAGGCGGAAATACAAGGCGATATGATAAACGTCCTATTTCCGTTAGGAACACCAAAAGAACTGTTGATACTATTCAACAGAAATCCAGTTTATTGGGAAATCCTACTGATCACCAGCAGCCCAAATTACACAAGCCGAATAATACGGAAAAAGCTAAACCGAACGTCAGACCCAGAACACTAAAGCCCATAATTACGAAAGCTTCGAATGGGTCACTGGCTCATTCTACTAGTGGACAATCATCTAAATTTAGTCATGTTCCTGAAGTTAGACGTAATTCACATACCGTAGGAGCTTACTCATTTCCGACTTCCACTACTAGTCCTATGATAAGAAAAAATAATCGTCACATTTCTCACCAAACACTTCGAAAACACGAAGTTGCTCAGCCCCTCACGAATGCACTCTCAACCATGATGTACAGGAAACACCAGTTTGAGAATACAGACGTTAGTCCAAAAACACGTATAGCGCCCTGTCATAATTCTCATGCATTCAGTAGGAGTCACATGCCAATTTCAACACAATGCTCATCATGGCCTAGGAAGTTCTCTAACCAGACACAAGGATCTAAGTCATATGCACACAACAACACGCCGACCACCCATTTCGGTTATAACTATGCAGACTACATGACTCTAGCCAACCCATATGACCAAAATTTTCTCCAGCGACAACTGGCAGAAACGCCTGGGATCATGCACATAGCACATATGATGTCAGACCAATTCCTTGCTGGTATAGCAAACACCTTACAACAGGGAAACTGCTTCTTCCCCGACAGATAGCAAACACTTTATACACACCTAATACCAATAGTAATACCTTAGATTATCATACTAGTATCTCCCATAGCACGCAATATCTAAACGACCAACCACTCACGAGTGACATCTCACAACCCATCTCTAAGTATCAAACTAAAGAAAACGTCTCTAGTGATCAAAATGTTGCAATTAATGAATCCAATATTGACTGCACATATTCAGCTGATAACCATAGAGCATTTTATTATGATATTGCCCATACACTAAAACCACTTAGTCAAAGTCTATCAGTCATCCTCATAAACGCTAGATCAGTTCTTAACAAACATTTAGCATTATGTACGTTAGCCTCTATATGCAATCCGTCGCTGATCATGATCACTGAAGCCTGGTGCTCAAGTGATATTACGGATGATAGCTTATCAATTGATAAGTACAATCTTTTTCGAGGGGATAGGGAAACAGGTCGTGGGGGTGGAACACTCATATACGTTAAACAACCCATTTGTGCAACGCATTTTAGTCACCCTATTCTGTCACAACTTAATGATTCGGTGTGGGTCGAAATAAAAGTTCTCAGAAGTAAACCTATCCTTATAGGGTGTGTATACCGACCGCCATCATCCAACCGCGAATACGATAACGTACTCAGCAACGTATTTAGTGTTGCATCCAATCTTCCCTTCAGTTATAATATAATTGGAGGTGACTTCAATTTGCCTGATATATCATGGCGTACACTTCGTGGACCCTCGAGGTATGATAATCTTCTTAATTCCATCATTACAGGAGGATGGACGCAACACATAAATGTACCCACTAGGTCCGATAACATCCTTGATCTTATATTCACGATCAACGTAGCACCATCTTCAATTCATGTGGGACATGAATTCCCAGGTAGTGATCATAAAATAGTTGCATGTTCGTTTAATATTTCTCCAGAAACTATACACAGAAACAAAGTTATTCCGACACCTATAAGACTATACACGCAGGTTGACTGGGACTTGTATCAGGACTTGATTAGATACTCTAATTGGGATTCCTACTTTACCAATGACTCCTTAGAGGAAGTCCTTAAAAACTTCTATGACAATATACAGTCGGTTGATGATGTCATAGCGCCTGTGAAACTGATTAAATTCAAAATTCCTCAAGGTGATTTCATTCCAATATCATTAAGAAGAAGTTTGCGGAAGCATTCATTAAGTTACTACAGACATGACGACTTATCGTCGTTAATAGCTATCAAAACAATCCTTATTAGAATCCATGAGTTAAAAAATCTAAGTCTTAGAAATAAAGAGACGCGGGCAATTCAGTCGCCACATAACACTGGAGAAATAGCCAAACTCCTCAAAAGTAGGTTAACTAACTCCAAATCAACATATCCAAAAATAATACACCTAGGTGGCATTACTCACGAAAGTGATGAGGATATATGTGAGGTGTTTAGCACGGACTTTGCCAAATTGTACACTCTAGAAAACGACCAGGATATAGATTTCCCTCGTAAAACAGAAAAGTGTTTAAGCGATGTAGTCTTTAACGCCCAAGAAATCGATAAAGCTATCACAACTCTTAAGCTTACTAATACTCCCGGCTCAGATGGAATGTCTTCTGTCCTCTTAAAAAAGGGTGGAAATGACATGAATCTACTTCTTCTCAAGATATTTTCAACTTCGATAAGGAGTGGAACATATCCAAATAGCTGGAAGAAATCTTACGTTGTACCCATTCACAAAACCGGGCCTATAGCGGACATAGATAATTACCGCCCCATCAACATAACTTCCGTAGTTTCACGTGTGATGGAAAAGATTATAAAGAAGCAAATTGTTCAGTTTTTGCTCTCGAATGACTTAATATCCGCCTTCCAATACGGTTTCCTAAATAGAAGATCGTGCATTACTTGCCAATTAGATTATTTGGACCACATTACTGAGTGTGTAGACAAAGGTCGTTCGGCAGCAACATTATTTCTAGACGTTAGGAAAGCTTTTGACAAGGTCCCACATAAGAGACTCATATTGAAACTCCTATCTTATGGAATAAGTGGGAGGCTACTTGAGTGGATAACTTCTTTTCTTACAGGAAGAGAACAGTTAGTTAAAGTCAACCATCACTTATCAACATCCAAACCGATAACCAGCGGCGTGATACAAGGTAGTGTTCTTGGCCCTACCCTATTCATTGTATTCATAAATGATATTGTTTCTATGATCAAGTATGGCAAGCCATACCTCTTTGCAGACGACCTCAAAGTTGTATGTGATTTCGACCATAATGATATTAATATTGTTAGTAAAATCCAAGAAGACTTAAATAGTCTATGTAATTGGAGTGAAAAGTGGCAGTTAATGTTCAATCTAGCTGAATCTGGGATAACATACTGTGGACGTTGGAAACCTAGCATGTGTCTATACATGTACGGTGACCTTGTCTCAAACACGAACACAGTCACAGATCTCGGGGTAACATACTCAGATCTTACCTTTACTGAACATGCAAATAAGGTGGTATCTGATTGTAAACGTCTAACCGGCTTTGTGCTACGCAACTTTTACACCCCAGAAGCCAGATTAGCCATATATAAGATATGCATTCGCCCCAAACTTGAATACTGTGCCCACTTATACAGTAGCTTTAAATCAGCAGACAGAAAAAAGTTGAAAGTGTCCAAAGATTCCTCACGAAACGCATATTAGGTTATGACCAGCAAATAGAATACCTTGACAGATGTATTCGACTGGACTTAGAACCCTTATGGTTAAGGAGAGTGAAGTGCAATTTATTTCTCTTATTCAAAGTTATAAGAAAGCACTGTAGCAGTAACTCGTCTATAACCTGGGCTAATCCTAAATCGTATGGACTACGCAACCATAACTGCCTTCTCAAGGTTAACACCCATAAGCTCACCACTAGACTAACTTCTTCACCATTAAATATTGCAAACTTTGGAACCAACTACCCTCTGAGATTAGATCCTGTGAAAGGCCTGACAGTTTCAAAAGGAGCCTAGAAAAACATATTAACATGTCCACCCTAGCCCTTCTAAATGATCTCAACTGCTGGTAGAGTGGTGAAACCATGACATTTCAATATTTAACTACAGACAGTACACTAGTTCCTAGACTAACCTAATAATACTTAGTAATTATGCATGTTCAATACTTGAAATTAGATTATCATTAAAATACTTAAAATGATTACTTACGCAGCAAATGTTCTCTTAGTTTATCACTCTTATTTCCCTTATAACATTCAGTTTTTGAGCCTAATGTATTCTTTGATAATACGAATTATAACACTGATTACACTCTTATTATACATAGATTGATTTACTTTACGGCTACCTGTAAGACTCACTAACTTTCTGTAGTATCGTTAACCAAATGCTGAAATTTTGTTGGTTCTGCTAATATCTTTTTATAATATATGTAGACAGGTTACTTTGCAATGTCAAATGTTTACTATATATAAAACTGTCGTGATAATTTAGTACACTTGGTCCTGCCAACCGACCCTACCTTCAGTTCATACTACCTATATTGAACCCTAACTATATTGTTCTGCTGAATCTTGCTCCACTATTCACAAAACCTATTCTTGTTATTCTTCAAGGTTTTTGACTTCTTATAAAGCAATCTTGTGATGTTACGAAGAAAATGCTGACAAAAGTATACAAGTGGATTACTTATTTTAAATTATTATCAAATTTGGATATAAATCAAGAATAAGACTCGATGCCGTACACACCAAAATTATATAGAGGAATTACTTCAAGCTTTATTTTTTTCCCAAGTATTTGTAATCCATCCAAAACATACTTGGGTTTTTTTTGTTAATGCGAAGACAATATTTCTATATTTCTTGATGTGCTCCATTGAATGACTAGTTATCATATTGTTCCCATAGACAAAATGACTGCAACCTTATAATTTTACCATGAACCAAATTTATGTAATTTAAATAATACTTATCCATGCCTGTACAATTGGTGTGTCCTACACAGGTAGGAAAAAATGTATTTTATTAAATAACTATTATTAAATATGTTTACTAATCGTATATGTAATTTATCATATTGATGATGCCTGTAAACTGGCGTCCCTCATGTACAAAATGAGAATATACTATTATTTATTTATTTATTTAATCTGTTCATTAGGACGCATACATACATATATAATATGTTCATAAAGATTTACGCGGGGACCTATTGGAAGCACTCATTAAGAAAGCTAGGGAGATGGAATATGGGGTACGAACATGTCTGGTACCAAGCAATATATTTGCAGTAACCATAATAATCATAGTCTCAGAGCCTAACATCAAAAAAGGTGGGAGGGTGGAGTTAGCTGATCAGTAGATATGGTGGGGGTCACTAAGGTGAATCGCCCCATTCTGCAGGAACAGCATTAAAAAATTTGAAGGCTCGAGATATTTCTGATTTTTATGAGGGCTTAAATCTTTATCTTGAAAAAGATAACAATGAACGCCTTGACAGATCATGCTTCTATCTTTAAATATATACCATTCACCTAGCCTATTGTTGAGATGCGACCATGTGGGATCTGCTCAGATTTATGGGGCATCTTATAAATTAACTTGCTGTCTATCGTCAGATCTTTTCATACCACTCCACAATGTCTTATCTCATTTATTTTCTGACAACGTCTTTACTTGATCCTCATTTTACTCCATTAAACTTAACATCTTATAGCTCTTCATTACTTATTATACTTCTACTCTCTGAAGGGTACGGTTGTGCACTAAATGCACAAAAAGGTATAAAATAAAAACAACTGGCATGAGGATAATTGTATTAAAACCAAAAGTGGATATCATGATAGTTTGTGATATATCTGTAGCATTATACATTGCAAATGAATGTTGTTACCCTAGGGTGTTTCCTTTATTAATGCACTTATTAATGATACTTGCACTTACCTATTTCATTACAATTTAATGATTCACCTCAGCACTTTAATTTTTCTAAAACAGATTCCAATCCCTTGTAAAAGGTGTACTTACCTCAATATTGGTTGGTTATCGTATGCCTACAACCACGGGATGAAAACGGAACGAAGTCGGTTTTCCCGCTCAACCTGGAGGACAACTGTACAATTCAATAACTATACGGCCTAATTCAGAAAATGAGTGTATTATATGTATCGAATATTTAACAGTTGAAATACGATTAACTTGTAGACAATCTACGATTTGATATTATATCATACTTGATCGTGCCTGTAAAAATGGAATGCATTTTCATGTAAATTTGCAAATTTATATGAAATACATTATTATTAAAAAAATGCCTCAGCCTATAGGAAATCCAGCACTATAACGTTTAATTCTTCAGCGAAAACAGCACACACCAAATCGACAGACATAGGTGATGACATAGGGTCATCATGTCAAACAGTACTACTTGTTCTAACTATACTTACTCTAACTACATTTACTAATCGTGTGTGTAATGTGTCGAATTGATGATGCCTGTAAACTGGCATCATTCATGTACAAAATTGAGAATATATTATTATTAAACTCCTCTTAAAATATGGTCGTCATGTCAAACAGAACTGCTGGGTGCTCAACCACATTCGGGGCTAAATAACTAACTTAAATACTTCAAACGCTATTTCAACTCTCATCTTTACCTAATCCTCATAAATGCTGGATCTGTTCTAAATAAACTGCCGATGCTCAGAGCACTCACAGTAATATACAGACCCCCTATAATTGTCATCACTGAAACTTGTTGTCATTCGAACATACTGGATGAAGAGTTAAGCTTAGATAACTATACACACTTTCGGTGTGACAGGGAAGGTGGTAATGGAGTGGGTTGTCTCATGTACCTTCTGAATGCGCTGACTGTATCACAGCTAGAAAGTAGTACACTCAACTTACCTGAGACTCTATGGGTTAACGTAGACTTAAATAACGCAATAGCATTAATTGGATGCACCTGGCACCTTTAGTAATTACGAGACCCAACTCATTAATACTCTGGGGCAATTATCCACTCTTCCATACAAGCATAAGATCATATGTGGAGATTTCAACCTACCCGAAATGAACTAGGATTTATTAACAGGGCCAACTCAATGTGACAAGCTCTTAGGTACACTAGAAAGTTTCGGTTGGAATCAAACTGTCACTATCCTTACAAGAGGTGACAACGTACTGGACTTAATATTCTGTCACGACATAAGTCCCCTCTCAATCATAGCGGATTCTATGTTTTCAGATAGTGACCACAAAACAGTGCTGCATGCACCGCGACATCTACTGAGTAGCATTGCAGCTTATACCTCAACTTCAAAACGAGTAATATATAGGAACTATAGTAAAGCAAACTGGGCCTCCGTAGAATCGATGCTAAGATCCTCTGAATGGTGCGAATACTCCACTACTGATGACCTCTCGAAAGCTCTGAGCATCCTCTACCATAACTCAAACACATGCTTAGATGCTGAAATTCCACTCCAAACACTTTAGATCTCCCCACATAGACAGTCATTCATAAAACCAAAGGATTGTACGAAACTGAAGAGACTCTCAACAAGTTACTTCAAACATCACGACTTTGGCACACTAGGTTTATTACCTAACACTCTTATCTCCATCTCACAAGCTCAAGATTTCTGTCAAAGAAACGAAGAACGCACCGTAGTAGTCAGTCCTGCTAGAGCGTATGCACTCACAGAAATCTTAAAGAAGCGAATGAATCGCAAAATTCGCAGCATTTCTCTCCTCATAGACAAAGGCAGGCTATACACTAATTCCGCAGACATGTGTGAATTATTTGACAAAACGTTTGCAGGTAACTACCTTAAGCCCATAGTTCGGTTACTCGATATACACCCTACTACTAATATGGCACAAACTACATCTCCACTCACATCAAAACAAATTACCACTGTTGAATTCACCCATGCTACCATTAACCAAACTATGAGAACCCTCATAAGCTCGAAAGGTTTTGGTACTGACGGTACATCATCCTATTTTTATAAATATGGTGGCCCTGACATTCCACTACTACTGCTTAAAATATTCACAATGTCCCTAGAAACCCAAACCTACTCTGATATGTGGAAAACAAAGTTTATTTTACCTAAGCACAAATCTAGCTCGAAAACAGAAGTCCGTAACTACAGGCCGATCAATAGCATACCTATCACACCTAGAATTATAGAGAGACTTGTTAAAAAACATTTACCAAATATGTATGTCCGCTAAAATACAATATACAACGAATATAAACTCTAGGTATTGACCCACTCTGAATGAAACGACTCAGCATTAATCTAGCATCCTTCTTTAAAGCCCTGCATAAAATATAATTCTCAGACAGCAAGGAGATACAGTTCTCACCGGAAGGCTCCTACAATTTGCGTAATCAAACGTGTACAGTATCTAGAAAAAGCTGTTAAACAGTACTCCGTGCAAACTTCTTCATAGTCATCTATTCTAAGATCTGGATCATCCGAACTTTCCATCTCCCTACACAACAATCATATTCCTCGTCTGCCGCTTACAACAGACTTGGGTCTAAAATACACTGCAGAATTTAGCCTAACGGAATACGTTAAATTACAAGTATCAAAGGTTAAAAGGCTTTTTGGGTTTTTATTCCGAAACTTTAAAGCGTGTGAATCCAAAATTATGCTGTACAAGTTATGCATAAGGCCCTTACTTGAATTTTGTCCGCCTGTCATGGACAGTGTTTCCGTAAAAGACAGGTGCAAATTGGAAAGCCTACAAAGGGCGTTTACCAAACGTCTAGTAGGTGAAAATCTTTGCATTTCCTACTACGACAGATGTAACATATTTGACTTGGAACCCTTATGGGTCAGACGACTAAAGTTTAACCTAAAAATTACATTTAGGATCGCTAAAGGGCTTATATATTTATATATATTTAGTTCACCTAAGAAATATAACCTTAGAAATAAATCTTCATCTTTTGAAGTGTCCCGCTGTCATACAAAGTACAGATCAAATTCTTTCACTGTCAGATACCGCTGCATTTGGAACCGTCTTCCAACTGAAATTAGAAACAGTCCTACCCCAAAAGCCTTCTCATCTCTGCTGAACAAATATTTTATCAACAACGGGTTAGAAGGCGTATGTGACAGACTAAAAATAAGAGATCTAATACGGCACTCCTCTGACCCTCACTGTTAGCTCCCGAAATCTGTGATCTCTATGTTTGACTCTACTTTCACTATGATTGTTTTCACAACCACAATCACCTATTCTCAATCAGCCTTAAATTTTAATTATTTCTTCATTCAAATATTTAAAAAAATTTTCTTGCACATATCACTGATAACAAGGTATTATGAGTATTTCAGCATGCTAAGAGTTCAGTCTCAAGTTCCAGATTCAAATCAACTAAAACGACTGGTATTAAAATGTCTCTGGAGACTGCCTAATGCTGCATGTTAGCACTGTCTGCCTATACGCAAATTAAGGCCCGAATGTTGGTAGTCTAAATAATCAACTATACGGTGAGTCCTAAATAGTGATGAATCCTATCTTGCTGTTCTATAACTATAATGTTGTTTAGTCAAATCTTTCGGAACAAAATATTATAAATTACTACTACTTATATGTTTAATGCTGCATGATTATGCACTGTTTTCCGAAAATACATTTGTTTATATCTAAAATGTAGACTCTCATAGTCTATTTTCCTTATACTTTTATTATTGTTCCTCTCCAAAATGCTGTAACAGATGAAACATACATGACGGTCTTCTGAAAGTAGTCACTCACACCATGACTTCGAATGAGTTGACAAATGAATACTTTTTTAAAAAAAAGAAAAGTTTGTGGCATATTATAACAGAAATTAAAAGATATATAAAAAAAATGAAGCATTTTGCCAGGGCCTTGCACAAAAAAGGTGGGAGGGTGGTGATTGCTAGTCAGCGGATATGATGGTGGGGACATATGAGAACCACCCTTATCTGTGGGACAGCACTCTATTGCTAAGGCTCCTGAGTTCGAATGGCTTCTGCAGAATAAGAGAATAAAATTTTAAAAAAAGGCAACAGAAGTTGAAAATTTGCCTAAAGCTGAAGTTTAAATAACAAACTCCTCGAATGCAAGTACATGGTATGAGTCCCCTACTTCAGAAGGACACCTAAATGTATACTTCAGAAAAACAGTAGTTATTATTAAGCCCTCGCTTTTCTTCTACATAGTTCACGCACTTTGACTTTTGTGTTTAACTCATATTCAACCTATATAAGTAGGTAAAATTATTACCTTTTTTCACTTAAACTTTTTTTCTTTTCGCAAGAAAGACTAGAATTCCATCACTAGAAAATCTCAGGGGGAAATAGTATTTTTTAAATGAAGAAAAAACAAAAAAAATGATGAACCCATGTTTTTTTACATATGTTTTGAATTATTAACACCTATTATATACTTCTGCACCTCTCTGTCGGTTTCCTTGTGTCTTCTTCTCTTTTCAAAGGTACTGCCTTAAACGGAGGCACTGAAACAGTGCCGCTATCCTCAACTAATTCGGAATATTGCTAGCCCACCTGGTGAATAACGGAACCACCTCTATCATGAAATCTGCTGACGAGTTCAAAGTTGGTCTCATATACAACTGGAAATGTCACAATTATGGTGTACTTACCGGTGAATTTGAAGTTTTATGGACTTTCAAACACTCTATGAATCATTTACTTACAATTACTGTTCATTCCGCATCTCTTATATTTCACATCAGCACCTGTACAAAAATGCTACTTACCTTCCACAATTAACGTAATCGTTTATAATTCCCGCGTGAAATTGACATACCGTATTTTTTTCAATTACAGTTTTGATTTGATGCTATATCTCATGAATTATTCAGTTGAAAGCATATCTCGAAAATTACCTATTGCCTTATTTGTACATTTCTTTTTAAATATTTCTCTCAAATTTACCAGTATTCAATCTATTTCTAGATTAACAAATCATATATATTCTATAAGTTCTAATTAGTGTACATTTGTTCATGCCTGTAAAAATGGCTGGTTTCTGTTCCAGAAATAAAATTATTATTATACTGACACAAATGGCGCCAATGGATAATCCTGGAATCGACCTCGGCCCCATTTCATGCAGTAAAACAATCCAACATGACCTTATCTAGTTTTCGTATCAGGGATCAAATTTCTTTCTTGTTATAAAACTACGATTGGACTGCTGATAAAAATTGAATAAATGCATCGCTGACCTCAAAAAATGCATCAATTAACTTCAAGTCAATGATGCTATTCACAACAAAGTTATATAGGAGAATTGACTTCAAGCTTTGTTTTTCCCAGATATTTGCATTACATTCATCTGATATCTGGGTTTTTGGTAATGCGAAGACAATATTTCTATATCTCTTTATGTGTTACACAGACGGACTATTTAGCAGACTGTTACGACTGACTCTAATGCCAGAAAGAACGAACGAACTGTAAATTCACCATACATCGAAATATGTGTAATTTATATAATAACTTATCCATGCCTGTACAATTGGTATGTTCCTGCACAAACAGGAGTAAATAAATAAATTAGATGAGTCTGAACTTTCTATAGTTAGGCAGATGCTGTCTGTTTCATCCGATCCTGAAAAGGTTATTGATTACGTTGCAGAACGATTCAAAAAAAGGATGACGTACAATGATCTACGAAATATAAGAGCTACTGTAGTTGAAGGTGAGACTTTGATGTACAAGAATAACCTTTCAGATTGTGATTTACAGTCAGTGGTTTTTTCCAGATTACACCAAGCTGGGAAATTGGTTATAATTCGGGGTGAAAACGATGGAAGAATAAAAATAGCATGTTTTATTTCAAATAGCCAAATCGAAATTTACCACAAATTCCCTGAGGTCGTGAATTTCGATTCCACCTACAACACTAATAGAGGAAAGTAGGTGTAAATGTTTTCTACATCAAATATTTGAGGCTATAAACTGTTTCAATTTGTTGTTACAGACTCTCATGGAAAAGGTCTGCCGGTTATGTTTGCATGGAGTAGGCAAGAAAGGCTGGATGATTTAACGACGATTCTGGATAAATTTAAATGTGTAATGGGTACGACTTGCAATACAGAAACGTTTGTCATGGATTGCGCAAAAGCATTGAGAGGTGCCGTTGAGACAACGCACCCACTTTGCAATATAATATTGTGTGCATTCCATGTTTCTCGTGCAATGCGTAAAAAGGTAAGTTTTGTAAATTTCAAAGATTTTGTAGACAAAAAGTAGGCTTGTTAGGCAGTACCTGTCGAGTATGATTCGCGAGGAATCAATTCATGGGTAAATTTTTGAAACTGATCATAAGTTTATTTACAGATTCAACACATACCTCGGTCTCATACGGCATCTGGATCCCCGTTTTGCGAGGTATGTACACAGACACTGGCTGCCTTTGAAGAAACTATGGGCAGCAGCATTCAACCGTAGTGTTTTGTCACTTGGCAATAACACTAACAATCGCGTTGAAAGTTTACACAGATGGATGAAACCAAATTTGTCAAGAGGTATTACACTACATAAATGTATGTGGGAGGTGTACCACTGGAGTGACAGGAGGTTGCGGAGGATTGATGGCGAACGAGATGTGAACATAAGAGTGCTGGACAACAGGATACCTAGTTTGCAGTGTGTTCACCACCTGCAAGTATCCTTGTCGTCATATGGTAATCGCTCATCTGACTTATCCCCATTTTGAAGGTAAGTGAGACGCACATTGATCTTACAATACAGTTGATCGCGTTCTGAGGAATTGTCGACGATGGATGCTCGCTAACAGAAATCCACTACCCGTATTAACTGCTGCACCGGTAACACGGAACAGTGACATCGAAAACTATCAAAAGTTGAAGCGGAAGTTTTGTAGGTTTCTTGACGAACGGGTAAATGCAGGTTATGTGGAAAAAGCGACTGCATATTTATTGTCTTCATATAACCGGTTAAAGGAAGGAAAGGAGGATGTATGAAACATCAGTGAGAACGTGGAATGGCCCTCTTTAGGGCCACCAAATACTGATTTCATTGACTTCATCAGTTTTACTTTAAATTATGAAATCGGATAAGTAGGGTAGGAAGAAATTAATCCGCAATCTCAGTAATGATTGTGAAGATGGTTTCCGAGTAATTATGAATGGTGAATCTGTTATGGAGATAGGATATACATTTTTTAACGAAAAAATCATCTGAATGTCCTATCTAACCTTATAATTCTAAGACAGTGTTAAGTTAGTTAATAAGTTTGTAGCTGTAGGAGATTGTATTAGGCCACTTCTGATCATGCAAATAAGGTTGTATCTGACTGTGAATGACTTGTTGGCTTTGTACTGGGTAACTTCTACACCCAAGAATCACGATTATATATATAGAACATGTATCCGCCCCAAACTTGAATATTGTGCCCTCGTGTATAGTAGCCTAAGGTCTGCAGACTGGAAAAAAATCGAGTGTTCAGAGAATCCTAAAAATATCCTCAGGTATCGATGTATCCGGTGACCTAATGGGTTCCAATTTTCCAGATCTCCGAATTCACTACTCACTTAATTATCATTTACCTACCTCAGAATAATCTTTTTGTTTACACACTGTTATACTCTATGTTAACTACCTATGCCATTATTAAAGCTAAAACTTTCTCTTTGTTCAGAAGGAAACGAAACGAAGTTTGGGTTGTCGCTCAACTTTGACGGTGACCTTAGTGGAGGGTTCACAATTTAACATTTATAAGAACCTGTTCTGATTGAACAAGTCAAACATTTGAAAAAGTGTAAATTAATGATACTTACGGATTGTAATTTATAACAACTGATCGTGCCTGTAAAAGTGGCATGCATTTCTTGTAAACATATCCGTTTCTACGAAATATAAATTATTATTATCCCCATGAATGGTATTGAGACGATTAGGTAGCGAAGTAGGATGTTTTGCGATTGAGAATCGTAGTCGTTGTGTTTCAGATTCATATCGCGCATCCGATTGTTAGAACCCTTTGGATAAAGCGTCTTCCTCATTATGATATATACAAACCGTAAGCAGGCTGTCTTCGGTAAATTTATTTTTACTTTTTAAGTGACAGAAAACAGTGAGTCATTTGAAGCGATAGGATAGGTAGGTAGCTTTAGGTAATGCGTCATAGAAGTAAGCAGTGTATGTTTGTAGTGTCTAAATATATTAAACAGTGTAAATCTGGTCAAGTCGTAGTTCTCACATCTGAATTTTTTAAATAATTAGATGCATAAAGGCGTGAGTTATTTAATATTCATAAAGTAGATATGCAATGCGATAGGATACATACCTCTAAATTGACAGTCCGACATTTGGAAGGATTTAGTTTAAAAGCATTTTCTGACTACTAATAGAGAGCTGTTCATCTTAGTACAGTGTAGATGCGAATTAAAAGACACCGGAATAGTTAGTCCGCACACTTGACATATTTCATTTCGTATGCGTTTGTACATTAAGTTCGTCAAACAAAAATACAATTGGTACTGGACGACTATAATGGAGAAAATGTTGTGATGCAAGACTGCAGCTGCATCTAAATTACTTCTACTGTGTTTATAGGCGAATCATTTGAGATCGTTAAAGGCTTTAAGTGAAGGTTGAAGATTAAGTAAGAGTAACTTTTCCATAGCTTTTAGAAAAGGGGAGGTAATAGCAATAGGTCTAAATTTAAAACATGTTCCATTAGACGACTTAGGTACAAGTACAATTTTAAAGTCCTTCCAAACGGCTGGCACGACATTTCTGGAAAAAGATTCATTAAATATGTGAGAGGATATCTGTCTATTTGACGATGTCACTGCATATTAACAGATTAGTGAAGCAGCCATCAAGCCTAAGTTATTGCATTTACTTGTACTTCATACTTGGCGTTTAACGGTGTACAGAGTTGCAACTGGCTAGATAAGTCGATTTTAGGGCATCGAACAGTACAGAATTATTACTCAACTTGCTAAATCCTACTTAGTTTTTACAATGTGCTACTGTATAGAAACAGACACGAAATCTTACGAAGGGCTAAAGTAACAGTCTCATAATACTATATTTAATCTCCATCCCACTAACTAAGCTTAACATGCATTGATCCGAATTCACTTATTACAAAAGCACATAGTATAGCGACGCACTGAAAAAGTCTAGAGGAAGTAGAATTGAAGAGTATATTAAACATTTCATTAATTTACAAAAGAAAATCCCGATGAAGAGTATTAACGTTAGTCTGTCCGGATGATATTTCCGCTGGTTTCATGTTCGACAACTTCCGTATACCTGAAAAAAATGAAGCACATGTAAGGACTAGCACAACATGAATTTATGAAAGATAATTCTACATATTAGCACACACTGAATACACTGATTCTGTTAATACTAAGTAATATCTCATGCAAACAAATGTATATGTGGTTTTCAGCTGGTTTTTATATTGGCACTATAAGCATCAATAGACCTCAAATATTTTCCAGTATTAAAGGATTACACGCAAATATCAACACAATCTTTGAAGCTTCCATACTGTTGAGGCGTCATACTCTCATTAACCTTAGTTGCAGATCAACTTCACACCAAATACGTTTACATTAAATGAAGTATTGCAAATGTGTAACTTAGAAATTGATCCATAATCTCAGTAATGTCTAATGAGCATAGTTTTATGAATCCTACAGAAATTACATCCTCACATTAAGGAATCTGTAGCCATCAAATATAAGCTGAACATGCTTCAACTCTAAACAGCTATGCACAATGTTAGCGGCATAGAGAAACACTTAAAATATTGTAAGATACGCAGACCTGTTGCGTTGATGAGGATAACAATGACATATAATGCAACCTAGACAATCGATCGTGACACTTCATCTGTACTGCTTCATGTTAATGGAAAATTCAGGAAAAATTCATCACTATTGGTGATCAAAAACATTGCAGCATTAAGTTTACAGTGCCAGTGAGAATGGCATAACAGACAGTAGATTGATAGTGATAGAGCTGACTAGATTCAGTTCTCATAATCGACACAATCCATGTGTATAATGATACTATACACTGAATTAATGCACTAAGTGGCACAGTAAGGAAATTTAAACGAGTGATTGCCTTCTCGACGGCACTGCACTTGCAATAATCATGACAACCACCTACGTTTGCCAGCCAAACAGTCAGCTTAGCAATGGCACAATATAAATAAAGTTGAGGTATTTTTTATACATTGAGTCCATATAACTCTTATTACGCTACACCAAACAGTGCAAATATACATGAAATACATTTAGAAATAACCTCTCAACCTACGATAATTCCTGTCCAAACACAGATACGGTGAGACAAATCCACATGATTACTTCTATTCCCACAGAAGGTTCTGTTAGCATTTACAGGTGATTTCCAAGTACTGATAGAATTCTTTTGTCAGAAAGGACTGTTCTTCACACGAAAATAGGCTGAATTAATATCCTGAGACGTGAAGTCTCCATTGAATGATACCATGACGAAAGGTGCAGCATCTGAACACAGTAGATTATTTGTGTAGATGAAATTACCCTTCAACTATCCTATCTTTCTCACTATAGCGATATTTTGCTACAGTTCGACTGAAACACTGACCGTTGCAACCATTATGCTAGGGGGTGTCGCAGTCAGATTACATGACGCGGACACCAAAATAACAGGCCAGAAAATGGGAATTCTCATCAATCCAGATAACATATAACGCAATTTCATTAAAAATTATTGACAAAAAAAATTTCCAAGGGAAATTTTAACAGCGCTACTAGAACATGGCATTTAACGTCTACCGGCCTAATTCAGAAAATGAGTGTATTATATGTATCGAATATTTAACAGTTGAAATACGATTAACTTGTAGACAATCTACGATTTGATATTATATCATACTTGATCGTGCCTGTAAAAATGGAATGCATTTTCATGAAAATTTGTAAATTTATATGAAATACATTATTATTATTATTATATCCATGAATAAGACCGAAGACGATTGTGCAGTAATAATAATAATTTATATTTCGTATAAACGGATATGTTTACAAGAAATGCATGCCATTTTTACAGGCACGATCAGTTATCCAGCGCTGCAGTCAGAGACGTTACCACTGAGCTATTCAGGCTCGCGACTGACCTCCTGTAGGACTGTATTGGATATTTTTGATTGCACACTAGTCAGCAACTATTGTAATGTGTCTAGTCCTATCTTCGGTGCAGACTGAATTCTATCAGTCATGTTTGCAATGTGGCCACCATGCTGGGTGTTTTTCCAAGTTTCAGGGTAGGTCGCAGTCAATAGTGAGAGGGTAAATATTCTAAGTAATAGTACTATCATATCCGAGCCACCGTTTTTGTATATGACAGATGGTATATCATCTATCCCACAACTACCGTTAGCTTTAAATTTCTTTACCGCTGATGCTATATTTTGTACATTAAAGTTGATTTCACTTAACTTGTAGTTATTTTTGCAGGTTATGTCGTGGATTGGGGACGGATGCGCTTTGGTGTCATTGGAGAACCATTGGTTTAGGAGTTCACAAATAATCTGGGGATCATCATAAATTATACCTTCATGCTCCAAGTGGCCAACATTATTTTCTTTACCATTGTTTAGTCGTTTCTGCAAGATCTTGCAGAGTTCCTGAGTTTCAGAGGTGCCCCATAGGGCTTTATTTTCCTCGAGTTAAGCCTTCATTTTATGTTTCTCCTCAAGATTTTTAAATGTCTCATGTGTCTGGTGTAATGCACTAAATTCTTTACATGAATAAAATTTTCCTTTCGGTTTCCTTAGTTTTAATCACGTTTTGCGGTCTATGAATAGAATTGATGTCTTTAGAGCAGATTTTAGGGGTGCGATTGTGTCTCTTACCGAACTGACCGTCTTGTAGAAGGTAGCATGTGTTACTTTTAAGTTATCATTGGTAAAGCAATCATCCCAGTCAGAGCTTCTTAAGAGCGTTGGTAGGAATTCCCAGTCGGTATTTTTCTGGTGTCCCTGAATTGATAGTGAACCGAGGAATTTTCAGGTGTGTGTTTAGTTGTTAGTTGAAGAGGTAGAGAGCAGTACAGTATGTTGTGATCACTGTTGTCGAGTTTATCCCCACCCCTATCGAGATCGGCTTCATTTTGTGGCAGAGGACTAAGTCGAGAATATTGTTATGTCGTGTTGGGAGGCGTGCACACTGCTTCCATCCTCCTACATGCATTACTTGTAGTAGCTCGTCATGGATTCTAGGTCCAGTGCAGGTATCCCAGTTCACTCTGTGGAGGTTAAAATCGCCACAAATTGTTTTGTAGTCGAATTTCAGAGTAGGTACATACTCAAGTATTTCTCCGATAACCGTATCAGTCGTTTTAGGGCTGCTGGGGCTCTGTATATACATCCCACTAGAATTTTATTTTCATTCATGTGGATACTTATGCCTTTAGATTCTGGGAGGTTGACAGCAAGTATCGAATGATTTGAGTCTTCGCAGTCTTCTCCATTACACGTGAAACTGTGGTGAGAGCTGTCTACTAGCCAATTGGTTGACAGTAATTGAGGTCAAAGGTCAAGATGGACAGGCGGATACAGTTAACATATAGATGAACTGACACAGCGACAAGAGATGCAAGGCTAACTTTGTGTGAGAAACAACCAATCAACAGGCTGTATTTTCTACTAACATTAGCCTACAATAATGTACATCAAAATCTTTAAATACGTGTTGATTTTCCGTGAAAAACGTTCTGTTGCCTGGCCCTTGTCTTCGCTGTCTTCTCCATTACACGTGAAACCACAGACGTGATGTTGATGGAGCGATAGTTGTTGATATCAGCTATAGGCCCGTATTTACGGATAGGTACAATTTAGGACATCCTCCAGCAGGTAGGGCATGTCATAACGCTTAGTGAATTTGAGTATAACTTGAGTAGGAGTAAATTTATGTCTTCACCACCATTTTTAGCAGAATAGGAGACATACCATCTGCACCAATAGTGTTACTAATCTTAAGATTTGCGGCAGCTTTATGGGTCTCATGTGTGAGGAAATGTTTGTCACTAAAACATTCGTCTGTTTGACGTGGGAAATTCACGGCCTCGTCGTTCTGTAAGGTGCGTAATCTGGCGAAGTGTTTGCTAAACAGTTCACATATCAACTCAGCACTTTCGTAAGCAATGCTGTCTAAGTGTATTACTTTCTGACAGGCTGTTTTGGAGTTCGTCAACCTACTTTCGAAAAGTTTGACTATTTCTCCTGAGTTACGTGGTAGTATTGAGTTCTTTCGTAGACGTCTCCTCAACGATGTCGGAATAGAATCGCTTTGAAAGAATCTGAAAAAATTGAGGTAATATTCTGATTAAAGTTGTTAGGAATCTCCCTTTTGGACTCGTTCAAGTACTGGACGAACCATGACTTTTTATAAGAGGACTTTAGTCTTATTCGTGTACATTTTTTAGTGTACCAAGCCCGTGAGTCTTCGGCATTTAGAAACAACTGATTTTGCGTACCGGCTGAATGTTAAGTTTTGTGAGTAAGTAACTCTCAGGTCTTGTATGGAATTGAGGGTTTGAAGAAAAGAGTCACTATATGATGTCCGTAGGGATGCTACAGCGGATGAAAACTTTTTGTGGGTTGAATTTCGTGTTACCCAGAACGTGATATGGTACTGTCAGAACATCAAGACTACCTACTGTTTCCTCGTTGGTAAGGTAGCTAGAAAAGTAGAAGCTGAATAACTCCCATATCTCCTGTGGGTCTTCGTATAGTCTTCTCCATATAGTAATGAGTTAGGGATACTAATTCTGTCGTTGTTAATCAGTGACTTCATTAGTCTCACTAATGCCTCTGTATTATCAGGTCGTGATTGGAGGATGTATTCTAGTCTGATGGACTCAGATAACTGATTAGATTTGTATGAATCATAAATTTGCTTGAGTGTAATGAGTGATGAAAATTCACTGCATCGGTAGAATTGCCTAGCATGCATACACAGTCGGTGTCAAATCTTTACGAGGATGAAGTCAGGCTGTTTAGACCTCGTTTTCACAAGTCTTGCTGAAGCGATGAAGTCATGTGCATATCCTAGGTTCTCATGGAGTAAGTTGTTTGTCTCTATAGCCGAGCTGCATTTAAAGTATGGCTCCCAGTCTAGGGTGCGTAGGTTTGGTTTCACGTCATCCCACTGATCGTGTCTATAACCCCTGAGTAATACTTTGTTGGCGCCTATTGTCGAACTAATGCTGGTGTAAGTAGTGAATTTACTAAATGCTACTCTGTGGTCACTGCCAGGAAACTATTTACATAATCGAAAGGTAATGGAGATGATACCATTAGTGAAAACTAGGTCTAAAATCTTAGATAGCCTGTTAGAATGCTTTGTATGTTGTTGCCAGTCTTTTGTTTCAATTATGTTCTAAATTTCGTTATACCGTTTTGGTGAGGAAAGTGGTTGCCAGACTTCTTCAAGCATATTAAAGTCCCCACATATAATTTTAGCCGTGTGAGGTAGTGAAGTGGCGTAAGCGAAAGTGCTAGCAAGCTTCATATCACCTTCAACAGCTAAACATGGGGGATGATAGGTGCAACCTATAAGATGGAAAATGGAGTGAGACAGCCTGAGAATAGTTCAGACGGAGTCGTTATCCGTGATGATCTCTGGGTAGAAGCACTGTGTGGCCTTAATATCAGACCTTATATACATGACACATCCTCTTCCTTTGGCATGGTTTCTGGCACCTCTTAAAACGCAATAGTTATCGGTAGAAATATCTTTATTGCAAATCTGAGCAATGCACCATGTTTCAGTAATCATTACGGGATGGGTTGCGAATTAGGGATAATGTCGTGAAGTCAAACATTTTGTTGAGCGAGCATTGATGAGAGAGAATGGGGGAAAGTTAGGGATGACGGCAAAATCGCATATATCTTCAAAAACGTTATCCTCAAGGTTTATATTGTCTGCAGTAGACTGTTTGATAGGATGGTGGCAACTTACTGACAGTCCTGGAAAAGTACACTACACTAGTATCAGCACAGAGAGAGGAAGTATGGTCAGTTACCTTGGTGGGTATGAGGTGTTCATAATACCGTGACTGCGATGCATAGCCCTCCATTCTGGAGATAAGTAGGTTGATGGTATGTGTGCTATTTGCGTCAATGTTGAGGCAGAAATTTCGTGTTGGCTGGGAAAATTAAGATTGGATGAAGGGGAGGTAGGTTTTCTGTGGATTGTATGCCGGAGTAAAGTTGCGTGCATCGCGGTTATGACTGATATTTTGTGTTATTAGTCTATCACCCTATCGACAATTATTATATATATATTCCTGTTTATGCAGGAACATACCAATTGTACAGCCATGGATAAGTTATTATATAAATTACACATATTTCGATATATGTTGAATTTACAGCTTGTTTGTTCTTTCTGACATTAGAGTCAGTCAGAACAGTCTGCTAAATAGTCTGTCTGTGTAACACATAAAGAGATATAGAAATATTGTCTTCGCATTACCAAAAACCCAGACATCAGATGAATGTAATGCAAATATCTGGGAAAAATAAAGCTTGCAGTCAATTCTCCTATATAACTTTGTTGTGAACAGCATCCTTGAGTTAACCCGACCGAAAGCTGCTACCTTGACGTGGTGGTCGGGCTTGAACACTGCAATGACCCAACAAGCGACACTGGCTGGAACTTTTGTTCCTGCAGGTCCTACCATGCCAGAAATGTTGTTTGGATAGCAGTTAGACAAAAATCAGTTACCCAATCCAATCCTTTGATTTCAAATAAATCACAAAATATCATGCCGGATCGGTCGGGGCCCGGATTAACAACGACCGCGCTTTCTGCCGCCGTGTCACAGGGCTGAAGTGATAAATACGCTACTGAGACACACCAAATTGAAAAGAACAAACAAAAACAGGCCGTGTGTGACCGGCCTCAAGCAGTTGTCCCCTGGGCTCTGCGGTCACGCAACTAACTTCCACGGTGTGGGCAGCCTGGAAGTAACAATCGCTCTCACAATCCGAAGTGCACGCGAAACCTCTCTAATCCGCGCTCATCTTTGTCTTCAACTTCATCTCTATTATCTTGCCTTCCTTCTACCAATGCAACTTCTCTACTTGATGGCTCTTCACTTCCTCTTCACTCTGTGTGCACTGATAACGATGGAAGCCAAAAAGCCACCACGATGGTCTCCTAAAACCACGCCACCAATTTTATATAGGAGCATTTAATGTTAGGACACTTTGCCAAATAGGACAACAAGCACCACTAGCCAAGACTCTGGCATCTCGAGCCATTGATTTATGCTGTGTTTCAGAAACACGCATACAAGAGCCAAGTGTGGTTATTCACCTAACCCCACCTGGCCAACAGGATGAATCTGCAAAATTCACCTTGAGGGTGTCAGGAGGTGCGACGGCTAGCTCACGAGGATTAGCTGGTGTTGGGATAGCTTTAAGTACTAGAGCAGAAAAGACATTACTTGACTGGATCCCGGTAGAAAGCCGAATGTGTGCTGTCCGTCTGAACGGATTAGTGAAAAGGAGAAAGGACTGCACTACCCACCGATGCCCTTTCGTGATCTCCGCCTACGCCCCCACTGACTGCAGTTCGGATGAAACGAAGGATGAGTTCTACCAAAAGCTGTCTAGTTTGCTGTGAAAGGCTAAACGCTCAGATATAGTCGTTTTAGCTGGTGACTTTAATGCTCAAGTAGGAAAATTGTGTCAATCTGAGAAGAATGTCGGTGGCACATATGGAATTCCATGCCAGCGAACCTACAACGGTGACCATCTCCTACAGTTCTGTTCAGATAATCATTTGTTTCTTGTAAGCACTAACTTCAAACACAAGGAGAGACACTGTTTGACCTGGTGACCCCCATCATCAAACCAACGCTGGACACAAATAGGCCACATAGCAATAAGCTATCGTTGACGTGGGTCGGTAGGGGATTGTCGCTCCTTCTGGAACACGTGTGTAGATACCGATCACGCACTGGTCCACGCTCGTGTGTGCTTACGACTGAACGGACGTAGGAAACAGCTGGCAGTAAACCCATCACGTCCCCAGCTCGATCAGGAAACTAAGTTCCTATTTGAGGAAGAACTAGCTAAACACATATCTGAGTTCGACAGCTGCGCTCACCCTGAAGAAGCCTGGAAGAATATTCAGTCAGCCAAAGATACAGCTGTAAAAGCTGTGAATAAGGTAATTCCAAAGGTGAGTATAAACCATTGAATTTCGACTGCCTCATCCGAACTGATAGATGCTAGAAGACTTATTCCGGCGAGCTCCGAATTCAATGAGGAGCGAAAGCTGCACAAAAGGAAACTTACGAAAAGCCTCCACAAAGACTGTGAACAGTGGTGGTTGACAAAGGCGAAAGAGATGGAAAAAGCATCGGCGATAGGCAACACCAGACGACTCTTCAAACTCATCAGGGAAACAGGTGGTAAAAGGCAAATGATAAGCGAGACAATCTCTGAGAAAAATGGCACCATAATTAGCTCCTAGGATAGACGTCTGGAGCGCTGGAAAGAACACTATGAGGAGCAGTTTAATTGGCCCACAGCCACACTTAACCTGCCAGACATCCAACACCTCCCTGAATGGGATATAGACACAGGTCCTCCGTCCTTAACTGAGGTTACCAAAGCCGACACTAATCTGAAGCTAGGCAAAGCAGCGGGACCTGATGGATTGACTCCTGAGGTATTTAAGTACGGTGGAGGCAGTCTACTGTCTGCGTTAACGGAGGCTCTAGGCAGCGTCTGGGATTCAGAGGAAGTCCCATCGGGTTGGTGTAAGTCACTGATCATCCCGATATACAAGAAGGGAGACAAGTCTTCTTGTGATAATCACAGAGGGATTAGCTTGACTAATATAGTATCTAAAATCCTACGCTCAATAATACTGCGTAGACTAAGTGGTGCTCGGGAGACACAAACACGAGAAAACCAGGCAGGTTTTGGGCCAGTTAGAGGGTGTATTAATCATATGTTCACTCTTCGACAGATTCTAGAACATAGGCATTCCTACCGGCGTCCGACAGTCATTATATTTCTTGACCTAAAGGCGGCATTCGATTCTGTCGACCGAGAGGTTCTCTGGCGATGCTTGGCCGTAAAGGGAATGCCGAGAAAATACATTCCACTGATTTTTGCACTCTACTCGTACTCATGCAGCCAGGTGAGGACTTATGGCGAGTTGTCATCTGAAGTGGTGATGACTAGTGGCGTACTAATGGACTTAACCCTAACACACTGCAGCGACTCAGGGATTGACTTGCTACCAGGGAAGAATCTCGTTGACTTAGAATATGCTGACGATATAGTCCTTCTAGGCGAGGACTCTAACAAAATGCAGGATCTACTGAACACCTTTAGCAACAATCTTCGTATGTTTGGCATGTGATTCGCCCCTGTAAAATGTAAGCTGATGCTGCAGGATTGGACTTCACCGACCCCTAGATTAGAAATAGGAAGTGAAGTGGTAGAACACGTTGACCGCTTCAATTACTTGGGAAGTACCATCAGCCTCAATTGGTTGATCTCAGACGAAATTTCAGCACGAGCACAGAGGGCTAGGTTGGCATACGCCAGTTTACGCCGTCTCTGGCGTAGACGCGATATCCGACTATCGACCAAAGGGCGTGTGTACTGCTCAACAGTCCGCTCCGTCCTCCTTTATGGCTGTGAGACCTGACCATTGAGAGCAGAAGACATGAAAAGATTAGCTGTCTTCGATCATAGATGTCTGCGTTCTATCTCCCGTGTGAAGTGGTATAATAAGGTGAGCAATATTGAGGTTAGGCGTCGAGTGCTAGGTAAGGCGGGGAAATCAATCGAAGAAACGGTGAAATTACTTCGACTGAGATGGTTAGGACATGTATTACGTATGCCTAATCATCGCCTTCCTCGACGGGCAATGTTAGCTGATATGGGGCCAGGCTGGAAAAGAGCTAGTGGCGGTCAAACAAAAACATGGCACCAGTCAGTAAAATCCACAACAGTTAGTCTAAGCCACGTAGGAAGATGTAGACTTCCTGGTTGGGGTCCTCGGGATGGTTAAAACCAATGGTTGGAAACAATTGGTGACATGGCTCAAAATCGATCTCAGTGGCGCAGATGCATCCACTGCTTGTGACTTATGATTTCCGATAAAACTGTTTTGTTCTTCTTTATTACCATTCCTTTGTCTCACACCTCTGTTTACTGTCTATATTATGCATTTCTTCTACTTTCTTCTCTTGCTTTGTGTGCTACAAGGAGGGAGTGTGGCGACTTGAACTGCCGCACATATGTGCAAAGTTCCATGTCGAAAACCAAACGACCGACCGATCCTTGAGTTAAAGTTTATTGATATATTATTTTGAGGTCAGTGATGTATTTATTCCATTTTTTCAACAGTCTTATCGTAATTTTATAATAGGAAAGAGATTTGATTGTGGATACGGAAACTAGATAAGGTCATGTTGGATTGTTTTACTGCATCAAATGGGGCTGAGGTCGATTCCAGAACTATCCATTTGCGCCATTGGTGTCAGCATGGCAGACTGTACACGTAAGTTGAGTGATACATTGAAAACTGTTTGAAAACCAGTTGCTTCTTTATTTCAGATCAAGAATACTTCTTGTACAGAATGTTGCCCAGAGTTTTCAAATGGTAGCATGGGATCGTTCATGGAATTTGAGTTTGTGCGTCGGTGGAACAGTTGTTAGGACTCTCGCCGACCATGCACATGGTCCGGGGTTCGATCCCCTGCCGGCGCACACCCGATATCTATGGTTGGCCTGTAAATTTGGGCTACCGATATCCATGCTAAGAATTCCATACTTGTACTGAAAATACGGTGTGGAATCAAGCTGTAATCAAAAAAATAAATGTTCAGGAGTCCAGCTTCATTTCAGCTTAAATGTAGGGTTTTTGGACCTCAACCAGTAGGTAAATTGAAGTGTAGGCTCAGCAATAGAATACCAGAAAGATAAAGTATGTGAACATGAAAAGAACAATAATGTTTTATGTTTCATGATATATAATAATGAGTTTAAGCGTTATAATGTTTGTTCATTCGCTATAAATTCTGACATGTGCTCAGACTTCAGCAGACTTTCTGGATTGGTATCGTTAGTTGGGTTACAATGAAACAGCAACGGCATAATGCTATTTATATTCTCATTTAATTACCTAACAGAGTTTCCTAGAGAGATAAGTTCCAACTTATTTTGTTAGGCATTTGCGTATGTCTCTGATAGTAAGTCGGGCACAATGACTCCACGGACACTGTTGTGGCTTCGTGAAAAGGGTAATGATGTATATATCTTCTAAGCTGAGTGACTTAAACTATTCTTACGTATAGAAAGTACTCGTTTTTCAAGTTGTGTCATTATTGCACACAGATCAGTATGGTTTGAAGTAGAAGCTGAGCTAAATCAAAAACAGGTATGTGGAAAAGTAGTATATCGAGTGGATATACAGACTAAGAACTACTATGGGCACGGTATAGAATTTTATTGATTATAAATAAACAATAAACCGACAAAAGTAATAAACCGTAAAATACAGACTATATAGAAGCCAATTATCCTGAAAATTGATCCTGATTTATAAACCACAAAATAATGAACTTCTCTTTAATTACAAAAGTAGGATGAGCCCTGCGAAAGAGTGGATCCAAACTTGATAACCGTTGGTGGTATATTTGGGTAATTGGAAGCTGAGTAGCAACCAATATAAGTTATAGTTGGGGAGTGGCACAATATCAACTACAATATTGCAGAAATCGATAAGAATATATCCATATTATGAGGCGAGGTTGCAACGTCCGTTCGGAATCAGATAACCAAGTCTCTATCTCGAGAAGAATCTACGCAGGTGAACCTCTACCCCAGCTTCATCCACTTCTAAGAGGCCTTCGAAGGCACCACTTCAACCCTATGAGGAACGTCCGCACATCTCCATCCTCGAACACCTGTGGCCACGGCACCTTCATCTCCGGCAGAAGCAGCGACACCAAATGTAAAGAAGACAAGACTGAGGAGACTGAAAGGAATGTTTCTTTGGTGAAACGTATGGAACATAGCTAAATTTGGAATACCATATTCTAAACCGGCCATTTGCACATCTTTACCACATCCTTGACGAATTGGTCGAATATCGTCTCATTCGATAGCTTCTTGGATTCTGCATCATATGGCAACATTCTTCTCATGGTTCTCTTCTTTGATTGCTATTTTCGGTGTGCCAAACATGTTGTTACTTCGTTCCTGATATACTACTTATATCGGATTATAAGTAGCACTCACCACACATGTAGTGTCCGAATCTGTGTCAAACTCATTTATTAGCTGTATGACAGTGGCATGTGTCAGGTGACCTACAGCGTAAAATTCAGAGAAGCATTTGAAGTGAATAAAGGAGTGATACAAGGCTGCTTATTATTACCAATTATATTCCTAATTGTGGTGGAGTGGACTATGTATCAAGCTCTGCATGGGAACGAGTGGACAGCAATATGCTGAACTGATAAAAAGACCCTAAAAGATCTGGATTTCACGCATGGATGATTTGTGTTGCATTTCACATTAACCCGGAGATTCAGATACGAAGACCAACAAGTCAGCTGAAGAAGCAGAAGGGGAAAAAGAACTGCAGCTGAACATGGAGAACACTGAGCCACTTTGGACGAGATGACTATTCACAGACCTAATATTCTTCTTTCAGATCCTACATAAAATATCGTTCTCAGATATTAAAGACATACAATTCTCAAAGGAAGGATCTAACGATCTGCGTCACCAAATTACACAGAGACGATAGAAGCCTTTAATTTATCCTTCCGTGAAAACCTTTCCAACCATGTGTTCTAAACTATGGAACAGTTTACGCCAAGAAGTCCGAACCTGCAGCGTGGTCATAAGCTTCAAACTGTCTCTTTACAGTCTATCCCATTCTACTTATCACATCAACAAGCTATTCACTTCTGGATCGGATCACTTATTAGATAACTATAGCATTTGAAGCGCGCGTAAAACTTTACCATATATACTGCGTAAACGATAAACAGACTAGCCACGTAGACACATAAATACACTAAGAGAATATCAATATAAATGCTTACTAGACGGCAATGTACAATGGGTACGAACACATATATCTATATTTTGAAAGTAAAGTTCAGTTTGTGTCTGCATAATTTTTTCTGCTACTTTTCTGCTCGCCTCCTCCCTTATATTTGCCTACTAGTGGAAGTTGAACTGATCTACAGTAAGAGTAAAGTTGAACAGGACTTGAAAACACTTATTTATATATACGACATCACCATCCAAGCTGTTGACTTGTAATAAATAACTCAACATCCTAAGACTCCCATGTCATCATACCAGGACTCTGTGTAACATCCTATACGAGCAGCATCCATGAACTAAACTGATGATGTGACTGGTTTAGAAAAGGTTTTATACATCATAATCAACTTACTCGTGGAGGACACCATGCAGCTACAAATGGTGGTACTGGCGGACTTTGAGCCAATGTGCCAGCAGTGCAATTTACTCCTGATGTCACCTACGATGAAAATGTTGGGAAAACTACACAAATATATTACTCACTTTAAATTAATATGCCATTCGTCTATAGAGCACGGCAAATTTATTTGGGAGAACTGAATTCAAGATTTATTTTTCACAAGTATTTGTAATCCATCCAGCACAGACTTCGTCTAATGAGTTGAAAATATGGCTATAATTCTTGATGTGCTCCACTGAATCACTGGTTATCAGATTTTTTCAAAAACTCGAAACCAAAATCAAGGCTACGTCTCTACTACGGAGTGCTGCCAACAATCATACACCTCACCCAACAGTTGTAGGATAATGCTGCATGTCAAGTAATCCACATCGAGAAACTAGTGGAATCCTTCAAAGTGAAGACAGGAGTGAGAAAAGCTGTATGCCTACTATCTTCAATGATTTTTCTGATCGCTGTAGACTGCATAATGCGACAGACAGCGGGCAGAGAGGAAACAGAGATAAATGGACTCACATAAAAATTGGATGATCTGAACTTCAACGATGTTGACATATGTCTGATTTCCCACAAACTGGAAGATATGCAAGTGAAAAGCTTCAAGTTGGCAGAATAAGCATCAAAGGTAGGCCTTCAGGTTAACATAGTGAAAACAGTGGTGATGAAGATTCCTAGTCAACAGCAACAACATCAAACAACAATCAGCATAAATGGGAGAATTCTGAAAGAAGCAACCTCCTTTATCCACCTGAGAAGCATCGTTTCAACTACGAGTGGAAATGATGAGTATATCAAGGCGAGGATCGGGACAGCAAGGCAAGCTTTCATTTCCCTCAAGTTTGTTTTGAGGTCAAAAGCACTGGGCATGAGAAATAAGATGCGGATCAGATGGCCGGCCAGAAAAGATCAGCAAAAGGGATCTCTGAAAGTGAATCGACCGACCAGGAACTAATATTGCAACAAATAAGAAGGAAGATATGGAGAAGGATTGACAACACTCTGAGAAAACCATTTAGTGACATCACAAGTCAGACCATCGCCAGAGTGGAACGCCAAAGGGGAACGGTGAGTTGGTAGTCAGTTACATGGAGACGTCCATGCAAAGAAAAGATGAAAAAAAGTGGGCACACGTGGAGCCAGGTGGAAACGTTGGCAGAGAACCGGACGCTATGAAGACGTGAGCCTAAAGCCCCATGTTCCTCTTGGAGCTAGATGAAACAAAAATGTAAAAATGACTGCAAAAGCGGTGTGCTTCTGCATGGACAATAGTTAATGTACATTGTTATATTACACAGTGTGACACAGTCTTTTTCGAGAAGTCCGGGTAAGAACAAGGGCGAACAACAAAGAAGAATGGGTAGAGTGCATGAATTGATAAATTGCAAGAGAAGAAGTTGACTTATTCCAGAAAAGATTACGCTGTCCTCTGCCTTGAAGATGAGAGAACAGCCACTTTGCGACCCAGGACTCAGTGTTTGCTGAGATCAATCTGCTCAGTAAAAGTGCTCGAGGAATAGGTTCGGAATTTTTGTAGGCGTTACGTTCGAATTTAGTGACACTTTCGTCCCTGTCTACGCTGATATTCATATATTGCGTTCTATTATTTTATCGCTAATAATAATGAGTCAAACTTTTAGGAGCGTGTTCTCAGGAATACCAGTAACTTAGAAAATAGCTTGGGCTCATCCAGTAACGCATTACCATCCCTTAATTTGGTTGTTATTAGTAGTTCCGCTTACGTCCCAACGGACGGCAGTTAGGATGAACCAAAGGATGATTTCTACTTGAAACTGTCTTATTTGCTGCAATAAGCTAAACCTTCAGATATGGTTGTTTTAGCAGGTGCTTTCAATGCTCAAGTGGGGCAGTTGTGCCAGACTGAGAAGTATGCAGGTGGTACGTATGGAGCTCCATGCCGACAAACCAACAACAGTGATCGACTTCTACAGTTCTGTCCAGATAACCATCTGTTCCTAGTCAGCACTAACTTTAGGCACAAAGAGAGAGACTGCGTCACCTGGCGACCCCCATCATCAAAATCAACGCTAGACTCAGATAGACCACAAAGCGATAGGGTTTCTTTGGCGTGGGCCAGTATGAGACTGCTGCTACTTCTGGAACGCGTGCGTAGACTCTGATCACGCTCTGTCCACGCACGTGTATGCTTACGACTAAACGGACATAGGAAATCGTTATCAACGAGACAGTTACGTCCCTAACTAGATCGGGACTCTGACTACATATTTAAAGAGGAAATAGCAAAACGTGTATATGAGGTCAACAGCAGGACTCCCCCTAAGGTATCCTGGCACAACATACAGCTAGCTGCAGACACTGCTTTACAGGCTGTTAATTGCCTAAAACCGAAAGTTAGTGAGAGTCATTGGATTTCTACCACCTCATCCAAATTGAATAAAGCATGGAGACTGATTCTGGAGAGCTACGATTTTAGTGAGGAGCGGAAGCTACTCAAACGCAAACTATCAAGAAGTCTTCGTAACGCCCAAGAACAGTGGTGGGCAACAAAAGTGAAAGAGATGGTTAAGGCATTGGCGATTGGTAACACCAGACAACTAATAAGACTTATCAGGAGAACAGGTGGAAAAAGGCAAACGAAAAGTGAAAGAATCTCTGAGAAGAATGGCACCATAATTAGCTCCCAGGATAGACGATTGGAACGCTGGAAAGAACACTTTGAGGAGCAGTTTAATTGGCCTACAGTCACACCAGACTTATCGAACATCCAACACCTCCCTGAATGGGATATAGACACTGGTCCACAGTCCTTGACTGGGTTGATTGAGACTGTCGCTAGTCTGAAACGAAGAAAAGCTGCGGGACCCAATGGAATGACTCCAGAGGTATCTTAGTACGGTGGAGACAGTTTGCTGTCTGCGTTAACTAAGGTATTAGGTAGCGTCTGGGAATCAGAGGAAGTCTCGTCGGGTTGGTGTAAATCATTACTTATCCCGATATACAAGAAGGGACACAAATCTTCTTGTGATAATCATAGGGCAATAGCTTATCAAATATGGTGTCTAAAGTTCCAGGCTCAATAATAATGAATAGTCCACGTAATGCTCGGGAGGCACAAATATGCGAGAGCCAGGCAGGCTTTAGACCCATTCTTCGGCAGATTCCGGAACACAGGCAATCTTACCGGCCTCCAACAGTCGTTATATTTCTTGATCTGAAAGCGTCGCTCGATTCCGTCGACCGAGCGGTACTATATCGATGTTGGGCTGCAAAGGGAATGCCGATAAAATACATTGCACTGATCAAGGCACTCCACTGGAACTCATGCAGCCAGGAGAGACTTTGCGGCGAGTTGTCCTCTGACGTCTGCGATGACAACCAGTGGTATCCGTCAGGGATGCGCACTATCTTCATTTCTATTCAGTTTCGTCACTTGACCCTAAATCACTTCAGAAACCCAGAGATTAACCTGATACCATAGAATAATCTGGAATCAGAATATGTGGGACGTTCAACGTTCGCGTTACATTTTTGCGTGATTCGTTACATAAAATTTATCTTGTTGTAATCCTTGCACAAGTACTATACTACTTCCATACCTGTAACCATTGATTCTCATATCAAATAGTTGTGGTTAATCAAAGTAAAATGCAACTAACTCAATCCCGTTACGTCGTTGATTGCTACATCAAGCAACACGCTCTCTACAAACGGTTATAGTGAGCCACAAAACTCACTTGTATGTCGTAAGCGTCGAGCTGGAACTGAGGATAAAACTGTACTGACAGCTAGTATTAGCACTACTCTGAAAAATTCAGTACCCTCTGCTCAGACAGAACCCCGCCCTACACCTTATGTGCCCATCGAAAGACTCCAGCCATCAAGCTCTGTTTCAGTACTATCTTCAAAAATAGAACTTCTAAAGTTGTCTACAGGAAAACTTAAAACCGAGTTAAGGGAAATAAAAAACAATAAGTCATTAAATCCTGGAATTTCTGAAACCAATACCAAAATATCCAAATTATCAGATCAGATCAGCGATATCAGATCGCAGGTCTGTGAACTGACACCTCTAACTATCCTCATGAAAACTGTAAACATTAACAAACTTGACACGGAGTCGGTATCTAAGGTGGATAACCTTACTAACTTTTTTACTACAGAAATAACAAAACGACTCGACGCTTAACTAAATGCTCTTGTCTACAACGTTCAGGACAATGAAGCACTGAAAGAGGTACAGCGCATCTTACTCAGTGAGGTGAAAATGTCCAACTCCAAGACTAAGTGCTCCAGGCTGAAGAAGAGTCAACATGAAAAGTATTTTCCCATTCGTCTTCAGTTCAAAACACCGGCAGAAACCAAAACTTTCATCCACTCCTGACACACCCTTTCACAAGCCAGAAACTACAAACTAATAAAGGTTGCGGTAGACAAGACAGTCATTGAAAGGCGTGCATATAATTATCTCACTAAGCTTGATTGTGGAATAAATAATAGGACATTGCAAGCAACCATTATACCCAACGCTTTGAGAGATATCGTAGAACCCACCGCACCACCCCTCACACACCACACAGAATTATCTCCTCAGAGTGCAATACCAGCCGAAAGGCCACTAAATTGTAATCAAATAACTAATACAACCATACTACCTATCACCATAGATTTAGACATGTCACTAGATAACCCCAGAAAAAATTCAAAGCCCCCGAAAGTTGACATTGTCCTCTCCCAGCCATAACTCCATTGGTAAAGAGGAAATAGTTAACAAACCTATTCAAGATATGTCACTGGCCCTGAAAAATCAAATACACTCACAAAATGCTTCTCAGAGAAATGTACACGATAAGGAAATTAAGACTCTAAATCATGCCAACAATAACAACGGTAGTATAGATAAGCCCACACTTCCCAATGCCAATAGCATTAGCACTCATGACGTGCGAAGTCGCGCCATAGGACACAACATTGCCACCCTCAATAGTAAAAGTGGCAATAGTCGGCTACCAACAACTCCGGGTCTTCAGAGTATGGCACACAAACAAGTTTTGGTCAGATACACGGTACAAGTCTACTGGGAACTAACCCACAATTCAGTACACACGAAACCCATACATGGACACAACTAGTATCAGACAATAGGAGGAATAATAAACCATGGTCATCACAGGGATACAATAATTTTTTATCCCCTGCATCCCTGTCAGCGTTGAAAAAACAGCTGGTAGGGACGTTAACTCTCCTAAACCACTAGTGCTAGCTCCCCGCTAGCATGAAAACAGGATCAGTCTAGTGGATCCACAACCATTAGGCACATTTGATACTTGCACAAATATACGTCAAGCGAAGAGCTCTAACCACGTTTCTAGCTTGACTAAAAAATGCCTTAGCCTATAGGAAATCCAGTACTCCAACGTCTAATTCTTCACCAAAAACAGCACACACCAAATCGACAGATATAGGGTCGTCATGTCAAACAGTACTACTTGTACTAACTATACTTACTCTAACTATATTTACTAAAAGTGTGTGTAATTTATCGAATTAATGATGCCTGTAAACTGGCATCATTCATGTACAAAATTGAGAATATATTATTATTATTAAACTCCTCTTAACATAGGGTCGTCATGTCAAGCAGAACTACTGGGTGCTGAACCCAATTCGGGGCTGATTAACTTACTTAAATACTTCAAACGCTATTTCAACTCTCATCTTTACCTAATCCTCATAAATGCTGGATCTGTTCTAAATAAACTACCGATGCTCAGAGCACTCACAGTAATATACAAACCCCCTATAATTGTCATCGCTCAATCTTGGTGTAATTCGAACATACTGGATGAAGAGATAAGCTTAGATAACTACACACACTTTCGGTGTGACAGGGAAGGTGGTAATGGAGTGGGTTGTCTCATGTACATTCTGAATGCACTGACTGTATCACAGCTAGAAAGTAGTACACCCAACCTACCTGAGGCTCTATGGGTTAACTTTCACTTAAATAACGCAATAGCATTAATTGGATGCACCTGCAGAGCACCTGGCACCTTTAGTCATTACGAGACCTAACTCATTAATACTCTGGGGCAATTATCCACTCTTCCATACAAGCATATGATCATATGTGGAGGTTTCAACCTACCTGAAATGAACTAGGATTTATTAACAGGACCAACTAAATATGACAAGCTCTTAGGTACACTGGAAAGTTTCGGTTGGAATCAAACTGTCACTATCCCTACAAGAGGTGACAACGTACTGGACTAAATATTCTGTCACGATATAAGTCCCCTCTCAATCTCAGTGGGTTCTAAGTTTTCAGTTGGTGACCAAAAAACAGTGATGTGTGCACCGCCACTTCCACTGAGTACCAATGTAGCATATACCTCCACTTCAAAACGAGCAATATATAGGAACTATAGTAAGACAAACTGGGCTTCGTAGAATCAATGCTAAGATCCTCTGAATGGGGCGAAAACTTAGTGACATGTTCAAGGAGAATCTGAACGCTTAAAATGACAAACTTCGACGTCTTTTCAGTGTTCACTTATGCACTTCCACGTTCAGTAGATGGTTTCAAAGAGCGGTGAAATATCTTTCTGACTTGTAGTTTTCTGTTGACGTTGACCAAATCAAATGATTAAAATTTACGCAAATTCGAAAACAAGATTGTCTTCTTATTCAAATAGGTTGCCATAAATCAAATCAACGATATTAGGCTCGTTGTCTGAGTGTGCAAAGAGATTTATGAAAAAGAGAAATGCCCTCGAAAAATACTGATAGAAATATTTGTTAATTGCAGAGGGATATCTGCTGTTTGGAATCAAAAATGCTCTGTCTAGTCAACAGTTCGCATCACAATCACCAAGCCAACACAGAGAATCCTAGTTAGAATGCACCCTGTGCTGTTTACTAGAAGTGTTCGGCATATAGAATCCTATGACGAATAGACTATTAGTATAATGTGGACACTATTCAGTGTGAAACTCGATCTGTTGAGGTGGTCTATTGGCATATACCGTTCAGTGAGAGAAAGACAGGTGCAAGAATATTTACTGATGACGTTTCGAGCACAATTTATTGCTCATAATCATATCAACTTGATATGATTATGAGCAATAAATTATGCTCGAAACGTCATCAGTAAATATTACTGTATAACACTGTGAGACTCTATCAAAATAAAATTTACCCATAATGGAATTACACTCTACCACAGTGCCCAAGTTTTATTCTTATATCAACAGGTGCAAGAAAATGAAATGGGAAGATGAAATGTGCAAAATTATTATTTATTAATTACTCGTGACATAAAAAATTTGAGATTACAGAAATTAACATTACATATTTAAAGTTAAATTAGAAATATCCTTATAAAGATTTGTGTATTGAAAATAAAGAAAGAAGTTATAAATAAGCTTGATGAAAAACACTGAGAGAACCAATTCTTGAACGTGAAGATGAACGAACGTTATATCTAAACTTCCACTGAAAAAAAAGATAAAGATAAAGGGGATGATAGTCAAATATGAAAAATAAAAAGCAAAATCTACAGGAAAAGATAAAAAAATATATTGCAAAATAAGGGAAATCAAAATAATCATGAAATCCCATACAAAACTGGGAAGAAATATAACAAAACAAACAAGGAACGCCAAAAAATTTCCAGAATATACCGAAACCCTCAAAGCAAAACCTAAACAAACTTGAACACAATTAACAAAATACGGAATGAAGAGAGACCTAAATCAACAAAATTCTTACAATCACACTTTAAATTGCATGTGAACCTATGTGTTATCCATGATGCTCACACACATTTCGATTCGCATTTTCCGCCTTACGTCACTAGTCTGCTCCACACACGAGCACCTGACTTTCACCTCACTCATATTGTCCAACTAATTATCACAGGTCAGATTTCACGAAAAGCATTCAGCATTTCCGCTCACTGATATCACTCATTTTTCTTCAGCCTACAGGAGAAAGTCAACAGGGAAAAATTTCGCCTTCTCACCTAGATTATGGCAGTCGCTATGATAAATATTTTCGACCCCTGAAAATAAGAAAAAGAAATCGTGCCCTGTTAACATATGCTATTCACAGTATTCTTTATAAAAGTTTGACATGCAGAATTCACAGCACAAAATCATGATGACGATAGATTTCAGATTGTTAGACTAACCATATTCATTCTCTTCCTCGTCGATGTTCACTAGTGGAGGAAAACAAAGAGACGTGAGAATTGGTTAGAAAATATGCAGGACGTGATGTTCAAGTGGAGACGCACACGACAATTAAGCAGTCATCACAACCATGTCTGACAGTATGCAGACTGAGTGATGCAACGCTGTTCTCTGGTCACACTGAGTGGTTGGTGCATTTGAATTCCAGTCTCCACCGTATCGACTTCCACAAATCGTCTGCATTCCAGTCTACCGAGAGTTCAGGTGTCCCGTTAACGGCGCAGCGGGTATCTCTTCCACGAAATGATTCAGACAAGCACAGTGTGAATCAGACCAGAAACTGACGAGATCTTTGTGGGACAGCTATGCACACTACGAAATTTGTAGCCACACTTGATGAGGCGATTGACACAGTGGGATGGTAACGAGGATATGAAGCCCGTGAGAAATACACAACAAAGACGCAGAGTGACTTTCATATCAGAAGTGGCCGTAAATATGGAGATGCTACTCGCGCCTCTCACTCAATGAGCGGTTGACGAAATCGACAAATGTGGAATGGTGAAGAGTGAATCTCCGCCATCTGTGACAATGTTGTTCCGATGCAAATGAGCACGTGGAAGAAGACGCGTTGACGTTGTTGTCGAGAATATGTGAAAAGCAGTGACAGGCACTCAGTCTCTGTCTACACTTTCGTGGAGATGGTGAGAGCAGGCTGTGCAAGAAGAGAACTGAAACAGGTATCTCATGTCGTGCGTTATTCCGATTGGCTCAATAGTCCTTCACACAATCCATTCGTATAGCCCCATGGAATTGAGCCTAACTGCACGAATCCGAATACACTTCGGATGGAGTATGAAATGTGACACGAAGTGACTCTACATAGTCGAAATGTAATCTGAGCAGTATCAATCAGTATTTGAAAGGTCTTACCCGTTGTTGTTTCTTCTTCAACTTCTTCTGTTGTTTTGGGTGCGGTGACTGGCAGATCTGTGAGAAGAGAAGTAGGACAGACGTCTCATCAGTTGTCACACCACTGAAGTGATAAACTTCAAATATGCACTTCGCAGATCATCAAGACAATCTGACTGGGCGTGAATTAGAGAGACAAGGGTGTCGTCTCACGTCAAGTCGAATATATTCACGTAATGTAAAAACTCACCCTGTGTTGTTGCTTCTCCAATAATATTTTTCTTCACTGAAATGAAAGAGATTGAAAGTAAACAGTATCACAAATAGCACCAGGGTCGAAATATGACTTGCAGAGTGACTGCCAGATTTGTCACAGTCTCTCACACCAATGTGGAACACACAAAACAGTCTATGTTTCTTGCTCGTGCCTCGGCAATGCGCATGAACTGTCTTCCTTTCACATGGTCTGGATAGTCACCTGAATCTACAACATTCATATACTCACATTTTAAATTGCATGTGAACCTATGTGTTATCCATGATGCTCAAACACATTTCGATTCGCATTTTCCGCCTTACGTCACTAGTCTGCTCCACACACGAGCACCTGACTTTCACCTCACTCATATTGTCCAACTAATTATCACAGGTCAGATTTCACGAAAAGCATTCAGCATTTCCGCTCACTGATATCACTCATTTTTCTTCAGGCTGTAGGTGAATGTGAACAGTGGAAAAGATTTCGTCCTTCTCACCTAGATTATAGCACTTGCTGGGATAAATATTTATGAACCCTGAAAATAAGAAAAAGAAATCGTGCCCTGTTAACATATGCTATTCACAGTATTCTTTATAAAAGTTTGACATGCAGAATTCACAGCACAAAATCATGATGACGATAGATTTCAGATTGTTAGACTAACCATATTCATTCTCTTCCTCGTCGATGTTCACTAGTGGAGGAAAACAAAGAGACGTGAGAATTGGTTAGAAAATATGCAGGACGTGATGTTCAAGTGGAGACGCACACGACAATTAAGCAGTCATCACAACCATGTCTGACAGTATGCAGACTGAGTGATGCAACGCTGTTCTCTGGTCACACTGAGTGGTTGGTGCATTTGAATTCCAGTCTCCACCGTATCGACTTCCACAAATCGTCTGCATTCCAGTCTACCGAGAGTTCAGGTGTCCCGTTAACGGCGCAGCGGGTATCTCTTCCACGAAATGATTCAGACAAGCACAGTGTGAATCAGACCAGAAACTGACGAGATCTTTGTGGGACAGCTATGCACACTACGAAATTTGTAGCCACACTTGATGAGGCGATTGACACAGTGGGATGGTAACGAGGATATGAAGCCCGTGAGAAATACACAACAAAGACGCAGAGTGACTTTCATATCAGAAGTGGCCGTAAATATGGAGATGCTACTCGCGCCTCTCACTCAATGAGCGGTTGACGAAATCGACAAATGTGGAATGGTGAAGAGTGAATCTCCGCCATCTGTGACAATGTTGTTCCGATGCAAATGAGCACGTGGAAGAAGACGCGTTGACGTTGTTGTCGAGAATATGTGAAAAGCAGTGACAGGCACTCAGTCTCTGTCTACACTTTCGTGGAGATGGTGAGAGCAGGCTGTGCAAGAAGAGAACTGAAACAGGTATCTCATGTCGTGCGTTATTCCGATTGGCTCAATAGTCCTTCACACAATCCATTCGTATAGCCCCATGGAATTGAGCCTAACTGCACGAATCCGAATACACTTCGGATGGAGTATGAAATGTGACACGAAGTGACTCTACATAGTCGAAATGTAATCTGAGCAGTATCAATCAGTATTTGAAAGGTCTTACCCGTTGTTGTTTCTTCTTCAACTTCTTCTGTTGTTTTGGGTGCGGTGACTGGCAGATCTGTGAGAAGAGAAGTAGGACAGACGTCTCATCAGTTGTCACACCACTGAAGTGATAAACTTCAAATATGCACTTCGCAGATCATCAAGACAATCTGACTGGGCGTGAATTAGAGAGACAAGGGTGTCGTCTCACGTCAAGTCGAATATATTCACGTAATGTAAAAACTCACCCTGTGTTGTTGCTTCTCCAATAATATTTTTCATCACTGAAACTAAAGAGATTGAAAGTAAACAGTATCACAAATAGCACCAGGGTCGAAATATGACTTGCAGAGTGACTGCCAGATTTGTCACAGTCTCTCACACCAATGTGGAACACACAAAACAGTCTATGTTTCTTGCTCGTGCCTCGGCAATACGCATGAACTGTCTTCCTTTCACATGGTCTGGATAGTCACCTGAATCCACAACATTCATATACTCACATTTTAAATTGCATGTGAACCTATGTGTTATCCATGATGCTCAAACACATTTCGATTCGCATTTTCCGCCTTACGTCACTAGTCTGCTCCACACACGAGCACCTGACTTTCACCTCACTCATATTGTCCAACTAATTATCACAGGTCAGATTTCACGAAAAGCATTCAGCATTTCCGCTCACTGATATCACTCATTTTTCTTCAGGCTGTAGGTGAATGTGAACAGTGGAAAAGATTTCGTCCTTCTCACCTAGATTATAGCACTTGCTGGGATACATATTTTTGACCCCTGAAAATAAGAAAAAGAAATCGTGCCCTGTTAACATATGCTATTCACAGTATTCTTTATAAAAGTTTGACATGCAGAATTCACAGCACAAAATCATGATGACGATAGATTTCAGATTGTTAGACTAACCATATTCATTCTCTTCCTCGTCGATGTTCACTAGTGGAGGAAAACAAAGAGACGTGAGAATTGGTTAGAAAATATGCAGGACGTGATGTTCAAGTGGAGACGCACACGACAATTAAGCAGTCATCACAACCATGTCTGACAGTATGCAGACTGAGTGATGCAACGCTGTTCTCTGGTCACACTGAGTGGTTGGTGCATTTGAATTCCAGTCTCCACCGTATCGACTTCCACAAATCGTCTGCATTCCAGTCTACCGAGAGTTCAGGTGTCCCGTTAACGGCGCAGCGGGTATCTCTTCCACGAAATGATTCAGACAAGCACAGTGTGAATCAGACCAGAAACTGACGAGATCTTTGTGGGACAGCTATGCACACTACGAAATTTGTAGCCACACTTGATGAGGCGATTGACACAGTGGGATGGTAACGAGGATATGAAGCCCGTGAGAAATACACAACAAAGACGCAGAGTGACTTTCATATCAGAAGTGGCCGTAAATATGGAGATGCTACTCGCGCCTCTCACTCAATGAGCGGTTGACGAAATCGACAAATGTGGAATGGTGAAGAGTGAATCTCCGCCATCTGTGACAATGTTGTTCCGATGCAAATGAGCACGTGGAAGAAGACGCGTTGACGTTGTTGTCGAGAATATGTGAAAAGCAGTGACAGGCACTCAGTCTCTGTCTACACTTTCGTGGAGATGGTGAGAGCAGGCTGTGCAAGAAGAGAACTGAAACAGGTATCTCATGTCGTGCGTTATTCCGATTGGCTCAATAGTCCTTCACACAATCCATTCGTATAGCCCCATGGAATTGAGCCTAACTGCACGAATCCGAATACACTTCGGATGGAGTATGAAATGTGACACGAAGTGACTCTACATAGTCGAAATGTAATCTGAGCAGTATCAATCAGTATTTGAAAGGTCTTACCCGTTGTTGTTTCTTCTTCAACTTCTTCTGTTGTTTTGGGTGCGGTGACTGGCAGATCTGTGAGAAGAGAAGTAGGACAGACGTCTCATCAGTTGTCACACCACTGAAGTGATAAACTTCAAATATGCACTTCGCAGATCATCAAGACAATCTGACTGGGCGTGAATTAGAGAGACAAGGGTGTCGTCTCACGTCAAGTCGAATATATTCACGTGCTCAATGGGTGGGTGACGAAATCGACAAATGTGGAATGGTGAAGAGTGAATCTCCGCCATCTGTGACAATGTTGTTCCGATGCAAATGAGCACGTGGAAGAAGACGCGTTGACGTTGTTGTCGAGAATATGTGAAAAGCAGTGACAGGCACTCAGTCTCTGTCTACACTTTCGTGGAGATGGTGAGAGCAGGCTGTGCAAGAAGAGAACTGAAACAGGTATCTCATGTCGTGCGTTATTCCGATTGGCTCAATAGTCCTTCACACAATCCATTCGTATAGCCCCATGGAATTGAGCCTAACTGCACGAATCCGAATACACTTCGGATGGAGTATGAAATGTGACACGAAGTGACTCTACATAGTCGAAATGTAATCTGAGCAGTATCAATCAGTATTTGAAAGGTCTTACCCGTTGTTGTTTCTTCTTCAACTTCTTCTGTTGTTTTGGGTGCGGTGACTGGCAGATCTGTGAGAAGAGAAGTAGGACAGACGTCTCATCAGTTGTCACACCACTGAAGTGATAAACTTCAAATATGCACTTCGCAGATCATCAAGACAATCTGACTGGGCGTGAATTAGAGAGACAAGGGTGTCGTCTCACGTCAAGTCGAATATATTCACGTAATGTAAAAACTCACCCTGTGTTGTTGCTTCTCCAATAATATTTTTCATCACTGAAACTAAAGAGATTGAAAGTAAACAGTATCACAAATAGCACCAGGGTCGAAATATGACTTGCAGAGTGACTGCCAGATTTGTCACAGTCTCTCACACCAATGTGGAACACACAAAACAGTCTATGTTTCTTGCTCGTGCCTCGGCAATACGCATGAACTGTCTTCCTTTCACATGGTCTGGATAGTCACCTGAATCCACAACATTCATATACTCACATTTTAAATTGCATGTGAACCTATGTGTTATCCATGATGCTCACACACATTTCGATTCGCATTTTCCGCCTTACGTCACTAGTCTGCTCCACACACGAGCACCTGACTTTCACCTCACTCATATTGTCCAACTAATTATCACAGGTCAGATTTCACGAAAAGCATTCAGCATTTCCGCTCACTGATATCACTCATTTTTCTTCAGGCTGTAGGTGAATGTGAACAGTGGAAAAGATTTCGTCCTTCTCACCTAGATTATAGCACTTGCTGGGATACATATTTTTGACCCCTGAAAATAAGAAAAAGCAATCGTCACCTGTTAACATACGCTATTCACAGTATTCTTTATAAAAGTTTGACATGCAGAATTCACAGCACAAAATCATGATGACGATAGATTTCAGATTGTTAGACTAACCATATTCATTCTCTTCCTCGTCGATGTTCACTAGTGGAGGAAAACAAAGAGACGTGAGAATTGGTTAGAAAATATGCAGGACGTGATGTTCAAGTGGAGACGCACACGACAATTAAGCAGTCATCACAACCATGTCTGACAGTATGCAGACTGAGTGATGCAACGCTGTTCTCTGGTCACACTGAGTGGTTGGTGCATTTGAATTCCAGTCTCCACCGTATCGACTTCCACAAATCGTCTGCATTCCAGTCTACCGAGAGTTCAGGTGTCCCGTTAACGGCGCAGCGGGTATCTCTTCCACGAAATGATTCAGACAAGCACAGTGTGAATCAGACCAGAAACTGACGAGATCTTTGTGGGACAGCTATGCACACTACGAAATTTGTAGCCACACTTGATGAGGCGATTGACACAGTGGGATGGTAACGAGGATATGAAGCCCGTGAGAAATACACAACAAAGACGCAGAGTGACTTTCATATCAGAAGTGGCCGTAAATATGGAGATGCTACTCGCGCCTCTCACTCAATGAGCGGTTGACGAAATCGACAAATGTGGAATGGTGAAGAGTGAATCTCCGCCATCTGTGACAATGTTGTTCCGATGCAAATGAGCACGTGGAAGAAGACGCGTTGACGTTGTTGTCGAGAATATGTGAAAAGCAGTGACAGGCACTCAGTCTCTGTCTACACTTTCGTGGAGATGGTGAGAGCAGGCTGTGCAAGAAGAGAACTGAAACAGGTATCTCATGTCGTGCGTTATTCCGATTGGCTCAATAGTCCTTCACACAATCCATTCGTATAGCCCCATGGAATTGAGCCTAACTGCACGAATCCGAATACACTTCGGATGGAGTATGAAATGTGACACGAAGTGACTCTACATAGTCGAAATGTAATCTGAGCAGTATCAATCAGTATTTGAAAGGTCTTACCCGTTGTTGTTTCTTCTTCAACTTCTTCTGTTGTTTTGGGTGCGGTGACTGGCAGATCTGTCAGAAGAGAAGTAGGACAGACGTCTCATCAGTTGTCACACCACTGAAGTGATAAACTTCAAATATGCACTTCGCAGATCATCAAGACAATCTGACTGGGCGTGAATTAGAGAGACAAGGGTGTCGTCTCACGTCAAGTCGAATATATTCACGTGCTCAATGGGTGGGTGACGAAATCGACAAATGTGGAATGGTGAAGAGTGAATCTCCGCCATCTGTGACAATGTTGTTCCGATGCAAATGAGCACGTGGAAGAAGACGCGTTGACGTTGTTGTCGAGAATATGTGAAAAGCAGTGACAGGCACTCAGTCTCTGTCTACACTTTCGTGGAGATGGTGAGAGCAGGCTGTGCAAGAAGAGAACTGAAACAGGTATCTCATGTCGTGCGTTATTCCGATTGGCTCAATAGTCCTTCACACAATCCATTCGTATAGCCCCATGGAATTGAGCCTAACTGCACGAATCCGAATACACTTCGGATGGAGTATGAAATGTGACACGAAGTGACTCTACATAGTCGAAATGTAATCTGAGCAGTATCAATCAGTATTTGAAAGGTCTTACCCGTTGTTGTTTCTTCTTCAACTTCTTCTGTTGTTTTGGGTGCGGTGACTGGCAGATCTGTCAGAAGAGAAGTAGGACAGACGTCTCATCAGTTGTCACACCACTGAAGTGATAAACTTCAAATATGCACTTCGCAGATCATCAAGACAATCTGACTGGGCGTGAATTAGAGAGACAAGGGTGTCGTCTCACGTCAAGTCGAATATATTCACGTGCTCAATGGGTGGGTGACGAAATCGACAAATGTGGAATGGTGAAGAGTGAATCTCCGCCATCTGTGACAATGTTGTTCCGATGCAAATGAGCACGTGGAAGAAGACGCGTTGACGTTGTTGTCGAGAATATGTGAAAAGCAGTGACAGGCACTCAGTCTCTGTCTACACTTTCGTGGAGATGGTGAGAGCAGGCTGTGCAAGAAGAGAACTGAAACAGGTATCTCATGTCGTGCGTTATTCCGATTGGCTCAATAGTCCTTCACACAATCCATTCGTATAGCCCCATGGAATTGAGCCTAACTGCACGAATCCGAATACACTTCGGATGGAGTATGAAATGTGACACGAAGTGACTCTACATAGTCGAAATGTAATCTGAGCAGTATCAATCAGTATTTGAAAGGTCTTACCCGTTGTTGTTTCTTCTTCAACTTCTTCTGTTGTTTTGGGTGCGGTGACTGGCAGATCTGTGAGAAGAGAAGTAGGACAGACGTCTCATCAGTTGTCACACCACTGAAGTGATAAACTTCAAATATGCACTTCGCAGATCATCAAGACAATCTGACTGGGCGTGAATTAGAGAGACAAGGGTGTCGTCTCACGTCAAGTCGAATATATTCACGTAATGTAAAAACTCACCCTGTGTTGTTGCTTCTCCAATAATATTTTTCATCACTGAAACTAAAGAGATTGAAAGTAAACAGTATCACAAATAGCACCAGGGTCGAAATATGACTTGCAGAGTGACTGCCAGATTTGTCACAGTCTCTCACACCAATGTGGAACACACAAAACCGTCTATGTTTCTTGCTCGTGCCTCGGCAATACGCATGAACTGTCTTCCTTTCACATGGTCTGGATAGTCACCTGAATCCACAACATTCATATACTCACATTTTAAATTGCATGTGAACCTATGTGTTATCCATGATGCTCAAACACATTTCGATTCGCATTTTCCGCCTTACGTCACTAGTCTGCTCCACACACGAGCACCTGACTTTCACCTCACACATATTGTCCAACTAATTATCACAGGTCAGATTTCACGAAAAGCATTCAGCATTTCCGCTCACTGATATCACTCATTTTTCTTCAGGCTGTAGGTGAATGTGAACAGTGGAAAAGATTTCGTCCTTCTCACCTAGATTATAGCACTTGCTGGGATACATATTTTTGACCCCTGAAAATAAGAAAAAGAAATCGTCACCTGTTAACATATGCTATTCACAGTATTCTTTATAAAAGTTTGACATGCAGAATTCACAGCACAAAATCATGATGACGATAGATTTCAGATTGTTAGACTAACCATATTCATTCTCTTCCTCGTCGATGTTCACTAGTGGAGGAAAACAAAGAGACGTGAGAATTGGTTAGAAAATATGCAGGACGTGATGTTCAAGTGGAGACGCACACGACAATTAAGCAGTCATCACAACCATGTCTGACAGTATGCAGACTGAGTGATGCAACGCTGTTCTCTGGTCACACTGAGTGGTTGGTGCATTTGAATTCCAGTCTCCACCGTATCGACTTCCACAAATCGTCTGCATTCCAGTCTACCGAGAGTTCAGGTGTCCCGTTAACGGCGCAGCGGGTATCTCTTCCACGAAATGATTCAGACAAGCACAGTGTGAATCAGACCAGAAACTGACGAGATCTTTGTGGGACAGCTATGCACACTACGAAATTTGTAGCCACACTTGATGAGGCGATTGACACAGTGGGATGGTAACGAGGATATGAAGCCCGTGAGAAATACACAACAAAGACGCAGAGTGACTTTCATATCAGAAGTGGCCGTAAATATGGAGATGCTACTCGCGCCTCTCACTCAATGAGCGGTTGACGAAATCGACAAATGTGGAATGGTGAAGAGTGAATCTCCGCCATCTGTGACAATGTTGTTCCGATGCAAATGAGCACGTGGAAGAAGACGCGTTGACGTTGTTGTCGAGAATATGTGAAAAGCAGTGACAGGCACTCAGTCTCTGTCTACACTTTCGTGGAGATGGTGAGAGCAGGCTGTGCAAGAAGAGAACTGAAACAGGTATCTCATGTCGTGCGTTATTCCGATTGGCTCAATAGTCCTTCACACAATCCATTCGTATAGCCCCATGGAATTGAGCCTAACTGCACGAATCCGAATACACTTCGGATGGAGTATGAAATGTGACACGAAGTGACTCTACATAGTCGAAATGTAATCTGAGCAGTATCAATCAGTATTTGAAAGGTCTTACCCGTTGTTGTTTCTTCTTCAACTTCTTCTGTTGTTTTGGGTGCGGTGACTGGCAGATCTGTCAGAAGAGAAGTAGGACAGACGTCTCATCAGTTGTCACACCACTGAAGTGATAAACTTCAAATATGCACTTCGCAGATCATCAAGACAATCTGACTGGGCGTGAATTAGAGAGACAAGGGTGTCGTCTCACGTCAAGTCGAATATATTCACGTGCTCAATGGGTGGGTGACGAAATCGACAAATGTGGAATGGTGAAGAGTGAATCTCCGCCATCTGTGACAATGTTGTTCCGATGCAAATGAGCACGTGGAAGAAGACGCGTTGACGTTGTTGTCGAGAATATGTGAAAAGCAGTGACAGGCACTCAGTCTCTGTCTACACTTTCGTGGAGATGGTGAGAGCAGGCTGTGCAAGAAGAGAACTGAAACAGGTATCTCATGTCGTGCGTTATTCCGATTGGCTCAATAGTCCTTCACACAATCCATTCGTATAGCCCCATGGAATTGAGCCTAACTGCACGAATCCGAATACACTTCGGATGGAGTATGAAATGTGACACGAAGTGACTCTACATAGTCGAAATGTAATCTGAGCAGTATCAATCAGTATTTGAAAGGTCTTACCCGTTGTTGTTTCTTCTTCAACTTCTTCTGTTGTTTTGGGTGCGGTGACTGGCAGATCTGTCAGAAGAGAAGTAGGACAGACGTCTCATCAGTTGTCACACCACTGAAGTGATAAACTTCAAATATGCACTTCGCAGATCATCAAGACAATCTGACTGGGCGTGAATTAGAGAGACAAGGGTGTCGTCTCACGTCAAGTCGAATATATTCACGTGCTCAATGGGTGGGTGACGAAATCGACAAATGTGGAATGGTGAAGAGTGAATCTCCGCCATCTGTGACAATGTTGTTCCGATGCAAATGAGCACGTGGAAGAAGACGCGTTGACGTTGTTGTCGAGAATATGTGAAAAGCAGTGACAGGCACTCAGTCTCTGTCTACACTTTCGTGGAGATGGTGAGAGCAGGCTGTGCAAGAAGAGAACTGAAACAGGTATCTCATGTCGTGCGTTATTCCGATTGGCTCAATAGTCCTTCACACAATCCATTCGTATAGCCCCATGGAATTGAGCCTAACTGCACGAATCCGAATACACTTCGGATGGAGTATGAAATGTGACACGAAGTGACTCTACATAGTCGAAATGTAATCTGAGCAGTATCAATCAGTATTTGAAAGGTCTTACCCGTTGTTGTTTCTTCTTCAACTTCTTCTGTTGTTTTGGGTGCGGTGACTGGCAGATCTGTCAGAAGAGAAGTAGGACAGACGTCTCATCAGTTGTCACACCACTGAAGTGATAAACTTCAAATATGCACTTCGCAGATCATCAAGACAATCTGACTGGGCGTGAATTAGAGAGACAAGGGTGTCGTCTCACGTCAAGTCGAATATATTCACGTGCTCAATGGGTGGGTGACGAAATCGACAAATGTGGAATGGTGAAGAGTGAATCTCCGCCATCTGTGACAATGTTGTTCCGATGCAAATGAGCACGTGGAAGAAGACGCGTTGACGTTGTTGTCGAGAATATGTGAAAAGCAGTGACAGGCACTCAGTCTCTGTCTACACTTTCGTGGAGATGGTGAGAGCAGGCTGTGCAAGAAGAGAACTGAAACAGGTATCTCATGTCGTGCGTTATTCCGATTGGCTCAATAGTCCTTCACACAATCCATTCGTATAGCCCCATGGAATTGAGCCTAACTGCACGAATCCGAATACACTTCGGATGGAGTATGAAATGTGACACGAAGTGACTCTACATAGTCGAAATGTAATCTGAGCAGTATCAATCAGTATTTGAAAGGTCTTACCCGTTGTTGTTTCTTCTTCAACTTCTTCTGTTGTTTTGGGTGCGGTGACTGGCAGATCTGTGAGAAGAGAAGTAGGACAGACGTCTCATCAGTTGTCACACCACTGAAGTGATAAACTTCAAATATGCACTTCGCAGATCATCAAGACAATCTGACTGGGCGTGAATTAGAGAGACAAGGGTGTCGTCTCACGTCAAGTCGAATATATTCACGTGCTCAATGGGTGGGTGACGAAATCGACAAATGTGGAATGGTGAAGAGTGAATCTCCGCCATCTGTGACAATGTTGTTCCGATGCAAATGAGCACGTGGAAGAAGACGCGTTGACGTTGTTGTCGAGAATATGTGAAAAGCAGTGACAGGCACTCAGTCTCTGTCTACACTTTCGTGGAGATGGTGAGAGCAGGCTGTGCAAGAAGAGAACTGAAACAGGTATCTCATGTCGTGCGTTATTCCGATTGGCTCAATAGTCCTTCACACAATCCATTCGTATAGCCCCATGGAATTGAGCCTAACTGCACGAATCCGAATACACTTCGGATGGAGTATGAAATGTGACACGAAGTGACTCTACATAGTCGAAATGTAATCTGAGCAGTATCAATCAGTATTTGAAAGGTCTTACCCGTTGTTGTTTCTTCTTCAACTTCTTCTGTTGTTTTGGGTGCGGTGACTGGCAGATCTGTCAGAAGAGAAGTAGGACAGACGTCTCATCAGTTGTCACACCACTGAAGTGATAAACTTCAAATATGCACTTCGCAGATCATCAAGACAATCTGACTGGGCGTGAATTAGAGAGACAAGGGTGTCGTCTCACGTCAAGTCGAATATATTCACGTAATGTAAAAACTCACCCTGTGTTGTTGCTTCTCCAATAATATTTTTCATCACTGAAATGAAAGAGATTGAAAGTAAACAGTATCACAAATAGCACCAGGGTCGAAATATGACTTGCAGAGTGACTGCCAGATTTGTCACAGTCTCTCACACCAATGTGGAACACACAAAACCGTCTATGTTTCTTGCTCGTGCCTCGGCAATACGCATGAACTGTCTTCCTTTCACATGGTCTGGATAGTCACCTGAATCCACAACATTCATATACTCACATTTTAAATTGCATGTGAACCTATGTGTTATCCATGATGCTCACACACATTTCGATTCGCATTTTCCGCCTTACGTCACTAGTCTGCTCCACACACGAGCACCTGACTTTCACCTCACTCATATTGTCCAACTAATTATCACAGGTCAGATTTCACGAAAAGCATTCAGCATTTCCGCTCACTGATATCACTCATTTTTCTTCAGGCTGTAGGTGAATGTGAACAGTGGAAAAGATTTCGTCCTTCTCACCTAGATTATAGCACTTGCTGGGATAAATATATTTGGCCGCTGAAAAAAAGAAAAAGAAATCGTGCCCTGTTAACATATGCTATTCACAGTATTCTTTATAAAAGTTTGACATGCAGAATTCACAGCACAAAATCATGATGACGATAGATTTCAGATTGTTAGACTAACCATATTCATTCTCTTCCTCGTCGATGTTCACTAGTGGAGGAAAACAAAGAGACGTGAGAATTGGTTAGAAAATATGCAGGACGTGATGTTCAAGTGGAGACGCACACGACAATTAAGCAGTCATCACAACCATGTCTGACAGTATGCAGACTGAGTGATGCAACGCTGTTCTCTGGTCACACTGAGTGGTTGGTGCATTTGAATTCCAGTCTCCACCGTATCGACTTCCACAAATCGTCTGCATTCCAGTCTACCGAGAGTTCAGGTGTCCCGTTAACGGCGCAGCGGGTATCTCTTCCACGAAATGATTCAGACAAGCACAGTGTGAATCAGACCAGAAACTGACGAGATCTTTGTGGGACAGCTATGCACACTACGAAATTTGTAGCCACACTTGATGAGGCGATTGACACAGTGGGATGGTAACGAGGATATGAAGCCCGTGAGAAATACACAACAAAGACGCAGAGTGACTTTCATATCAGAAGTGGCCGTAAATATGGAGATGCTACTCGCGCCTCTCACTCAATGAGCGGTTGACGAAATCGACAAATGTGGAATGGTGAAGAGTGAATCTCCGCCATCTGTGACAATGTTGTTCTGATTGAAATATAAATGTTTTATTTTGACGCGTATTCTTTAATATCCGTTTGTTTTAATTGCGTAGCTCCTTCTGCTTCTTAAAGTTATTGTTTTTCCCTCTAATATATCACATCACTCAATATTTAGCAATTATGTTACCTGGAATTTTTTAAGCGTTCTCTGATCGTAAATATACACATATTTCTACATATATGGTTGCGTGTATTCATGATATTTCGAACATTCATTGGAATAATATGTCAAATATATTATAATTATATTTCAATAGTTTACACACAATGATATATTTTGTTATTGGTTATATTTCGAGCAAAAATATCATTGTGTGTAAACTATTAATATATATTTATGCTTTATTTTATCTAATCCACAATGCTCAAACTTTCTATGGATTAATATGTGTTTGTCTTCAATTGTTTCCGTCTACGTGTTCCTAATGTCTACAGTGACTGCTGTTGTCATAATCAAGCGATTTCATAGAATATGTCAGAAACACTTGTGCGTAATCTCAAGTTACACTGCTCTATATAACTTGTATATATCAGTTTAACATTACCATCATTTTAAGTATAGTATACTAATAATTAAATTTCATATGTGATACGCTGGTGGGACATAACTGCTTCGATTTTGTTAAATGCTACTTTAAACAATAATAATCACTTAAATATTCAAGTAACCTCGCCTAGATTACTAGGTCACTAGTATTCTAGCCGGTCCCAAGCCCGGATAAAGAGGGAGGGTTGGGGCGTGGTGCTAGCAACTCCACCCCCAAAACTTAACCAAATTGCTACTAAAACTTCAACGCACAAATATATTCAAAATTCTAAAATTACAAATAGTGACCTTATTTTTCGCTGGAATCGGGGAAGTGAAATGACGCGGGCTGGTGAAAGCCTTCGGGAAGCCAGTCAGCCGATGTGCCTTCTTTCGATGAAAGCGAAAATAAGGATGGGGACGTGGAATGTTCGTACAATGTACGAAACTGGGAAGGCTGCTCAGGTAGCCGCAGAAATGAGGAGATATAGAATAGAAGTGTTGGGAATCTGCGAGAGCAGATGGAACGGATGTGGAAGGAGCCAACTATCAACTGGAGAGACAATAATCTACTCCGGTCACCCAGAGGACAATCACGAGCACACCGAGGGAGTAGCCATCATGATGTCACCAACAGCGGCTAAAGCTCTCATGCAGTGGGAACCAATCTCCTCCAGGATAATGACAGCCAGGTTCAACTCAAAAGGAAAAAAGGTTACAATCATTCAGTGCTACGCGCCTACAAACGCCTCAGAACATGAGAAGAAGGAGGATTTCTACAGTCAACTACAAACAGTAATGGACAACGTCCCAAAGAGCGATATCAAAATCCTGATGGGCGACATGAATGCGAAACTGGGAGGAGACAATACAGGAAGAGAACTCACCATGGGTCGTGAGGCCCTCGGTGAAATGAACGAAAATGGTGAACTCTTCTCAGACTTCTGCGCCTTCAATCATTTGGTGATTGGTGGCAGTGTGTTCAAACACAGGGATATACACAAGGCAACATGGATTTCACCAGATGGACACACCAAAAACCAGATAGACTTCATTTCAATCTCAAGGAAGTGGAGACGGAGCCTACTGGACACAAGATCGAGGAGAGGAGCAGATGTGGGTTCAGACCACTATCTGGTACAAGGGACTTTCAAGGTGAAGCTGAAAGCCTCGAGGATACCTGGGGATAGGCCACAATGCAAGTTCAACACTCACAAACTGAAGGACACAATCACACAGGACATTTTCACTGCAACTGTCAGAGCAAAGCAGGAAACACTACGAGGCACCACTGAGGAATCATCCGTGGAAGACCATTGGAACTCTCTGAAGGTAATTTTCAACGAAACGTGCTCAACGGTTTTAGGAAGAAAGAAGAAACAAGACAAGGAATGGCTCTCAACAGACACTTGGAAACTAATAGAGGAGAGGAGAAAAGTGAAAGAGAAAATGATTCAATGCAAAGATGGACAAGAGAAAGAGACGCTGAACTCAACTTACACAGCACTGGACAAAGAAGTGAAGAAGAGTGCCAGGAAGGACAAAAGACAATTCTACGACAACCTGGCTACTGAAGCTGAGAAGGCAGCAGGCAAAAGGGACCTGAGGACACTATATCAGATAACCAAGTCTCTATCCGGGAAGAGATCAACACAAGTGAAACCTATAAAAGACAGCCAAGGGAACCCAATTACCAAAGAAGAAAGACAGATTAAACAATGGGCGGACCACTTCAAAGGACTCTTGAACCGACCACCACCTACAACCCGTCCAGTAATACCAACAACAGCACGTACACAACTGCAAGTTGACACCAATCCTCCAACGAAAACTGAAGTCATGAATGCAATCAAGCTTCTGAAAGCTGGAAAAGCAGCTGGACCAGATGGAATACCCCCGGAAGCACTGAAAGCGGACCCAGAAACGACAGCAGATATGCTGACTCCATTATTGCAAAAGATCTGGAAAGAGGGAAAGGTGCCTACTGACTGGAGGAAAGGTTACCTGGTGAAACTACCAAAGAAGGGCGACCTGGGACTCTGCAAGAACTGGCGAGGAATCATGCTCCTGTCGACGCCAAGTAAAATCCTGAGTCGCATCATCCTGGAGAGAATCAAGGACGCACTGGATACAGAACTCCGACCAGAACAAGCTGGATTCAGGAAAGGCAAATCATGTTCTGACCAAATTGCAACTCTACGCATTATCATCGAACAAAGCATGGAATGGCAATCAAATCTCTACCTCAACTTCATAGACTTTGAGAAGGCCTTCGACAGCGTTGACCGCGAAGTAATTTGGAAACTACTCGAGTACTACGGCGTACCGCAAATATTCATCAACCTTATTCAACAACTGTACGACAACGGCACATGTCAAGTGATCCACAACGGAAAACTCAGCGAAGCGTTTGGAGTAAACACAGGAGTCAGACAAGGGTGCTTATTATCACCAATGATATTCCTAATTGTGGTCGACTGGATTATGCGTCAGACAGTGGGAAACGAGAAGACAGGGATATCCTGGACCGACGTGAAGAACCTAGAAGACCTGGATTTCGCGCGTGGATGATTTATGTTTGATGTCACACAAAATCGAAGACTTACAAGCAAAAACCGACAAACTGGTCGAAGAAGCAGCAAAGACAGGACTCCAGGTCAACATAGACAAGACGGAGGTTATGAAAATAACCAACCAACAACAGCAGCAACATCCAGTGCCAATCACCATCAACGGGAGGGATTTGAAAGAGGTTACTTCTTTCACTTATCTGGGGAGCATTGTCTCAACCACAGGAGGAACGGACGAGGATGTCAAATCGAGAATCGGGAAGGCGAGAAACACATTCATCAACCTGAAACCAATCTGGAAATCTTCGTCACTCACCATCAACAACAAAATTCGGATTTTCAATACAAACGTCAAGTCAATTTTGCTTTACGGATCAGAAACTTGGCGGGTCACCAAGAATATTTTCAACAGGTTGCAGACCTTTATCAACAACTGTCTTCGCTCCATACTGAAGATTAGATGGCCAGAAAGAATCACAAACAAGAAGCTATGGGAACAAACGAAACAGGAACCAATCGCTCAACAAATATGCAGGAGGAAGTGGAGATGGATTGGACACTCGCTGAGGAGGCCGTTGAGTGACATCGCGCGTCAAGCCCTCGAGTGGAACCCGAAAGGGAAGCGGCGAGTGGGACGTCCAAGGGTGACATGGAGGAGATCGTGTGAGGAGGAGATGAAACAGTATGGAATAACATGGACGCAAGTGAAAAGAACAGCAGAAGACAGAAGCAAGTGGAGACGTGCAGTTGAAGCCCTATGTTCCACTAGGAACCCAAGGGAACAATAATAATAATATAAATATTCAAGTACTGGTAATCACATCAAATTTCACTTACCTGCTTCACTTTGCTGTATAAATATTGTGAACGCTTGAACAGTAAACAGTAGTACACATAACATATTCTTCGTCATCTTCCTTACAGTATTTGTTTAATTAATGAAAACGAAGTATTTATATGGTCCTTTGACCAATAGATTTCAGCTAATATGCACTTGCCACGTATAAGACCTTCAAAATATTTAAAAATATTTCAAAATATCACCCCACATCTTTCTTAAGGAATGTGGTGTGATTATAATTTTCATTATAACCATAAACAATTTTGTACTATTCTTCATTTACAAGGTCACCGGAATCATAGAAAACTAACTTAACAAAGAATAGGTTAGGTGATACCGATCACTGTATATTAGGAAATGTGCATCGTTTCTGAACAGCATATGGAAAATTTCTGATGATTTGCACATATCAGAATGTCATTCACAATAAGAAAACGCTGAGGTATGCATTACTCACAAATGCTGGGAAAGTAGTACTTGCGAGGACATTGAACATAATATGAATCAATTCTTTGAGAAATGACAATTGTTTTTGAAAATAAGTGAATAACCGTAATTATTCTGAGACCTTAGAGACTTTGATCCATCTATCAGTCATAAAGTAGTCTCCAAGATATAAAATATAAACACTAGCTGCTAATCCCAGCAATGGATAACGTGACTAAAACATCATACTTCCGACTGCATCAACTGCCAATGCAATGGTTATAGAGTTTAAAGGCATGGAAAAGCTTTAGATTTTGCCCACAAAATTATACAAGCGAACATGGCTTAAAGGTGCAAGCCTTGTTTAGCTTTGCATTCCTGAGTAATTATTGAGACATGATACTGAGTGAATAATGGTATGTACCACTATGATGGCAAAACAGATTTTCGGTCAACAGAACAAGGATGATTATCGTCCCTGTGCGTGCAAAATATTTGAGATTACAAATAAGTGGACGCTGTGGTTGGCCTAAGTAAGACATACTTGCAAGTTTCCTCCTGGATTCCAAGTTTCCAAACGCCATTCCACACATGCCTATTGAATGAAGTCAAGACAGGGAAAGTCGTGCTGGATGGACATCCAGCATTACAGAAGAAGAAGAAGAAGGAGTGATTAGTTTTGGCTCGATTCACCTAGATATACAACTGATATTTGCGTATATAGAAATAAGTGCTGAGAAGAGTCAGTCCGCAGATGTCTTGGTATGGTTATGAAGCTCGTCAACAAACTTGAGAAGAAGCAGGTTCGATGATTGAATGACACCGAATTGGTGAAATTTCGAGGTCAGTGTGCTTAACACGAATGCGTGCAATGTGATCAAGAAGCAAGGTGGTAGGACGAATACTCGAGAATTACGCTATCGTGATAAATCAATTCACAAAACACTCTCTTCCTTTCGTTCAGTAATCCGTACGTATAATAGACACGGGACAATTGACTTAATCATCTCCGTTAGGTTTAAGTCTGTGTCATTCTTCGTCGAACTGCGCCCGCGAAGATTGTTTGTCTTTTCTACAATGAAGTAGATTTTATGAAAATATTCTCAACAGCCTGAAACACATTTGCTTGCTAGTGTGATCAGTCGACATGTGACAGAATTGAGTGTAGGACTGTCAATTATTTGATTCGATGCATAAATCTCCAAGGTTAGCTGACTTGATTGAGTGTGTTCTATACATGATATTTACCCTACTCACAGTATTATTAAGATAGCTGTTTATGGATTTTGATGATATTCACGGATACTGCAGTCATGAGGATGTCTACAAGCACTTGTTATTCTGTTTTTATGGTTCACTCAAATTTGTCTGATTGTCGACCTCAGAGTTTAGCATCTCGACTAGACACGGTTTGGTCAACAGGAATTCCAAAACAATTAGGGTTACATTCGCGAAACCAATTCAAACATGATTCCATTATATGAGAAACATAAAAATGAAAATACAATATACATAACGATGTTGCATATATCTCAATAAACACTTACTAACCTATGAGCCAAAAGTTCCCTAATTCATAGAGTGTCTGGATCCTACAAAATGGTTTTAAATTGTGCGGATAAGACAGCAAATAAAGTACCACATAAAAGTGTGACAAGTTTGATTAGATAGAGTTTGATATTGCATACAATACAATGAGCGAAACTAATAAAAGCGATGGATGAAATAGTTATCCGAGTAGTTTGGGCACCGGAAGTTGATGGACTGCTCTAGAATAGTGCTTCACATAACCACCCTCAATCCTATCAAAGACATACTGGAATGTGCTCTCATTTTCGCGTGGAAAGCACTCTCCGTCTGCAGCCACAGTAACTCGCTATAGAATAGCAGGCGAAACGAGGATTATGATGTATGGACATCCTAAGATATCCTATTAGTTTTTCAAACATTCCGAATATCCATACGCTCGATGAGGTATTTTACGTATTACATGTTATGTTTTATCACATCGCCCTTAACTGTGATTACCATCGCAATTCACAGAATTACTGGTATTATTAGTGGTAGCATTTGCTCAGTATGTGCTAGTAAACTGGACATTCAGGTCAGTGTTATGTTTATTACCTGACCCGAGAATTCTCAAGGCACAGGAGAGTTTTGTAAGCCTGTAGGGCCTCTGCAACGTGGTTTGCTGTGTCCACTCAGATACTACAAGTAAGTGTGTAATTCGGAAGGAAAGTACGTGTCACGAAGTAGGAACTACATTTTCTTTACGCCTTGTTAGACTTCCTATTTCCATTGAACGTTGCATGAACGCCCTTCCATTTGTTCGACAAGGTGTTTCCCGCTTCACTGGCCCTCTGCTGTGCTGGTGTAAATAAAGGTTCATGAACAGCATTAGTCGTTCACAACATTGCGAATTGTCGGTCGGCACCAATCGATCGAAAATTCGGTTTCTTTAAGCCGAATCGGTGTTGAGCATGGTTTCCCGATTTGGAGGAAGAAACTTTGAATTTGATGCCACACAACAGATTTCATGAAGTTCAAAAACGCAATGGCAACAAACACAGAACACTGGGAGCCTCCATCGGGATACTAATATTCTCAGAAATGATGTGTGAGCGTATTAGTAATTGTGACTGTCAGGAGTACTTCTGTCGATAAACGGAGAACAGTAATGAAATCAAAGGCATTTAAATTGGATTGATGAGACTGGTTTATGCGTAGGACTAATTGTGATGTGCGTAGAAGTCTGTCTGAGTGGGAACTGCTTAACAATTAGAAACAACAAAATTCATTGAAGCTCATTCTGTGATGCAGAAGTAGCTTCACCATATCATCGTTCTCTGTAAGTTATACATCTTTTCGCAGAAGACCGAATGTAACTCAAGCTAAGAAATTAGAAATGGTTAGATGGAAACTTCGATCAGTTCTCTCCTAACCTTCAGGTCAAATAACTTGAATCAGTCCATTTCTAAATCAACTCAATACGAAGATCAAAGAATTGGCATAATAAATACAGTATAGGTTTACCATGAGAACCACTTTGTCTATGTAACTGTTATTAATAAGGTTTGATCGCATATTGTGTATAATTATGCAGTACTTTTCAAATTTATCTGGATGTCCAGGGTTTACCAGAAGTTTTGTTATCGGCCTATGTAAAATCCTGCGCTCTCTCTTTCCCAGTCAGGCTGGACAGTGTTCTCTAGTGCGTTTCACAGGTGGACGCGTGGTGTGGCCAATGTACTCATCTGTAAACTACAAGTAGACCGGTGTATGCGTGTTATACTTCCCGTGCTCCACTCCCTATCCCTTTTTCTGTCTCTCACACTACCTCTAAAACTGCGCTGATTATAACTCATTTTCTTCGTTATCTAAATCACTAACATATCTCCTCCTCACAATGAAATCTATCGAAAAATATACTTGGTTAATTGAATAAGAGAGAGTGGTGTGTGTGTGTGTGCTGTGACAGTCATTATCTCACATACCTTACTAGTTGAGTTTTGCAGTATGAGAATCATTTTCCTTATGTTACAGGAAATCAGGTAAATAAAACCTTCCGTAATTTATGCATCAATCAGTCGTTTGTTTCACCCACGGTGATCGGAATCACCTAAATTATTCTTTCCATATTAATTTGTTTATTAGATATATCACACAGATATAGATATATCACTGTGTGATATATCTAATAAACAAACCAATATGGAATCACTAACCACCACAGTGCCAAAGTTTTACAAATATAACTTAATTTTGTTAAGCTAGTTTTCTTTGATTCTGGTGACCTTATAGATAAAGAAAAGTAGAAAATTGTTTATGACTATGATAAAAATTATTATCACGCCACATTCTTTCAAAAAGATATGGGGTGATACTTTGAAGTATTTTTAGAAATCTTGAAGGTCTTACACGTGGCAAGTGTAAATCAGGTGGCATATTTTGATGAATAGACTTGTGTTTATTTTCTCTGATTGCGACGGTAGGGAGGAGGATGAAGAAAATGAAAGGTGTACTGTTGTTTATCATTCAAGCCTTCATAGTATTCAGCAAGCCAAGTGATTTACATACGTTATATCGAGCAGTGTAATTTGAGACTACACACAAGTGTTTCTGACAGATTCCGTGCAATCGCTTGATTATGACAACAGCAGTCACTGTAGACATTAGGAACACGTAGACAGAAACACTTCAAGACAAACTCATAATACTACACTGATTGATCGAAACCTCATGAATACACGCAGCCATATACGTAGACAGATATGTATATTCCTTGATCAGAGACCGATCACAAAATTCTTCACGTTAGCCTATTCGATCACTAATTAATACTGTGAAATTTACAGGGATAACCTCTGAAATTGTGCAGAAGAGGGTGTAATCAATTTAAGTCGTCTGATATCATTTCCTCAACAATAAAATCTGACACTCAAAATAGGTGAAGAAGATATGCTTGAGTGCACAAATAACACTGTTCATTCTGAGTTATTTTACTCCTAATATCATTTGGTGTAGTACGAAATAAAAGAGAAACTATGAAGCCCTATTAAGCAGATTAGTAGTGACATTCATTACAACGAACGATATATTGGTGAAGACATCTGGCCTGAGGAATATAACTGGTCTGTCGACAGTGTGTGGATCTGTGAGCACTAAGAATTCAAATCATGTTCGCATTTAAAATAGTCAAATGCTAAATTGCAGTAGTGATCGATAAGCATAGGAATGCCGAAACCAGCGAAAGACCACCACTCTGTATGCTGTGAATGTTCAAATGTATTCAGCTGAAATTAATAAAGGCCAAACTTATCTATCCTTCTCCATTTCCGCACAACAGACAGTGGAGTATGTTACACACGTTTTCATGCGCCCCTCTCTGAAATCACCTGCAGCCAGCTACAAATTGAAGTATTTAGATGAATAGATTTGAATGTATAATCAGGTGTTGAAACCACTGCAGAGACAACAAGCTTCACGAACCCTACGTCAAGCTGTACAATCAATCAATTTCAAAAGAAAACTGGCTATGTGAATGACCGAACTGCAGTGAAAATATTCAAACTCTGAATTTAACATCGTTCACATAAAAAGGACGTTCCACTTCGAATAAACTAGGCACATAGTTGCCAGTATTTGTGGACTGAATTTTCTCAGCAGTTGTAAAATTTGTAGTGCACATCAATGCCATGTGATCGTTTATCCAGTTGAACAACACAAAATTCTTGACAAGGAATACGGCAGTATTCCGGAATTTAAATATTCACATGGCATACCTGCATTCTTGCATTTCGCACGGACAAACTATTGCAATGTGTGGGTGAAGAGAGCATGTATTTCCTCTGATCATTTACTATCAGTGTGCTGTAGAAGACTCACTGCATGTGACATCGTAGTGGTTGTGATTGACGATTTCAGTTTCTGTACTGCGCAAATCTTCATCGTAATTTGCTGCCATTTGCTGAAAACAGTTGAGAGCGAAAATGCCTGACATCCGTCGTCTCCAGTTTCCGTTCGGTTTGTTCGTAGTCAGTCATGCCAATACAAGTGATGACCACAATGACTCTTAGATTGTTGTTGGTTTTGAATGGATTGTTCAAACACGCCATTCGTTAATTAAAATCAGTACTTGAACAGAACCGATCTGAATAGGCACAACAACTTACGGAAACGTTGTACAATGAAGCAAAATTTTGTAAAATGAAGCACCGAAATTCACAATCGACACTAGATATAACACAACGTAAATAATAATTAAAACACAAACTTTCAGTATAACAGAAACATTTCAATAACTCAGAATATGACAAGTGGAAAAAAGCACATTGCATATTGAATATATACATTGACTAAAAGATGAAATAAATAAAATGAAAAGGGCGAAATTACTAAGGTCAAACAGAGTTCTGACGAATATTGAACTAAAACACTTCGTTGAAAACGATGTCAGGATATTAAGACTACTTATTCAATGGAGTGTATGCTTATTATCACCGACTAGTGAACGTTGACGAGGAAGAGAAGATCCATGGTGATTCTAAAAATGTGACATCTAGCGTCATACATTGAATTCCGGGTTACCAGTATATGGCATTTTTGCTTCAAGTTACAGTTTGCCTCTATTTGCTCCTACATTTTGTTTTAACCATTCACAAATATCTTCATTCCGTAATATTTGTAATCGCACATTTGTAAAATCTTCCTAACCTATCGTGTTGAATCATCCTCACAAATTGAGGATATTTGCGAAGAGATATTTGACATCAAGTGATATATTTTTTTATTTTTATTTCGATTACAGCTTGATTCCACACAGTATTTTCAGTACAAGTATGGAATTTTCAGCATGGATATCGGTAGCCCAAATTTTTTGCAGGCCGACCATAGATATCGGGTGTGCGTCGGCCGGGGATCGAACCCCGGACCATGTGCATGGTCGGCGAGAGTCCTAACCACTGCGTGTTTGTCGTCGAGCTTCACATCATTAATACAGTCGACGCGTTCACAAAGGTTCACAAAATACCGTCTTCACTTCGTCTGGTAATCCGTACGGATGACAGACAAGGGACGTTTGATTTAGTCATTTCCCAGAAGCTTAGGTCTATGTATTTTGCGTCGGAATGTGCGCGTGCAGTCTTCTTATAAATCAGATATAGTGAGATGGAAACTCCGATCAGTTTCTTCTAAATTACAGGTCAAGTAACTTAAATAAGCCCATTTCCAAATCACTTCCATGTGAAGAACAAAGCAACAGCATAATAAATACAGTATAGTTTTATCATGAGAACAACTTCGTCTATGTAACCGTCATTACTAATCAGGATACAGCAACTGTCACACTACGATTGATGAGGATAGAGTGCATTTGCACTATGCCTTCATATTGTACCACAGGTAGATGTGTAGGGGATTTATGTTAGAGTTCACTAGTATTATAAAAAATATGAGAAATAAAATTCAAGTCAATGGAATGTTAAGTAACAGTATGTTACCAAAAATGCAACGACACGTTATATCAACAAAAGGGTTACTTGGAAATAAAGTTTAAGTCCTCTGCTACAAATTATTTATATAACCCACGGAGACGTTAGTTGTTTGGACGGAGTAGGTTGTAGCTGATGTGTCCCGGTTGTAGAATTGTCTTCGGTTGAGCGTAGTGGACTCCTACAATAAATCCGAAAGATACAACATGGTGAGAGCTGAGCTAGTAAGCCTAAGAAACCAAGGAGAAGACGAAGTCTCCTACAGCAGAGTGTATTTTCCAATCGTACACGGAAGCCAAGTGATTTCAACAAGAAGCGTTTTAAACAAAAATTATGTACAATATGTCTAATTTCTACAAATAACCAAAAAGTGTACAATCACATTGTTACGCACTCCACAGATGTGCATACGTTTAAAAGAGCAATGATTCGGGCGGATATGTTTGCGACGAAGACACTTTCAGTAATCCTCAGGATATTCTTACTTACCGATACAGCTGTACGTTAATAATTCCCAAATTATTAACCACAGCAATCATCACTCAACATTGGATGCTGACATCTTTTGAGTCGAGCATCCGCATAGTACTCGTCGTGTCACGTCGTGCACGATTACTAGCTAGCTAAGCATTCACCTCTACCCGCAATTTTGTCCCGAAATATACTACGTAATTTGGACGACAAAATCTGGACTTTTGCTTTATCTTTGGTACTCGAAGAACGAACACTGTAGAAGTTGTTGGTATAAGATCTTGCGTTAGTATAATCCGTACAACTCGCGAAAATCGATACCCGCAGTCTCTAAACAGCTCTTTAGAAAACTGATTCTTCTATTCAATATGGCAAGCTTGACAGGAGGTGTATCAAGTTATTTGACTGTGACAGGGGCCTTGCTCTGTATAAAACCACCGAAAATACCCACTGAGTCATGAAGAAAATAAAAGACAAATACAGAGAAGAAAATGTTTTCGATAAAGGAACATCTGGTGAACCTGTTGTTGCTGATATATTTTGATTAAACTAGCGTATACATATATCCTAATACTTCTTCTCGTTTATATATTGTGTCCTAACGTTGTGCTTACTCGACACACACAACGTAAATCAGAAGACACTTGAGAAGGTGTAGGAATGTGTAATCTCGCCGTAATCAAAATTCAAAACTTGAGCGAGTACAAATGTATCAATTGTTAACACGCAAGATTTAGAGTAATAAACAAATCGAAGTACAATTACACAATGAAAGTATAGTACGATGATGAGTAATAAAATGGGTCACTACAAACCCTGAACATTCAGACACATTTGAAAATTCCTTCATAATCATACAAAACCCCTCAAAGGGAGTGAGACCGAGGCAACGGGATATAGAGGGGGCACCAATGATCCATAATTTCAAGCCCAGGTTATACATTGGCAAGAAATATGTCCAATCCTAATCTCTAGCATCGTCATCATAAAAAGTCAATTCTCTCAATACTTGTTATCCCATTACATTTCTTATCCAATCATCCAGTTGATTTCTGCTATTATTGCGTTTTTCAATTCCTATTTTCATTACCATTTCTCATATCGAAAATTTCTGCCTATTCTGTTGTCACCATATTTTCTATCCGGAATTGCACAAAAATACTCAGTTTTGCAATAGTTATGACCTATGCTTTTCATCCAACCTTCCTGTTTATTATAACATTTCGGTGTTTATTTGAGATTTTATTAATTTGCCAAAACAATTATTATAGATTGTTGCTTGTACTGCAGTTGCAGATAGAAGAGCACACAGTATAATTAGGCTGTCACACATTTTCTGTGGATAACAAAATTCGGCGGGATGCACAGCAGTGTAGTTACCGTGAAATCGACTGATATTCGGGCTTCAACTGTATATTGTAATCTCCCATGAGGTGGAAAGTGTGTAACTATTGTTTTTATAAGTGAATGCAACAGACGAGTTCATTCGAATGGTGGAATGAGATTTAGGATATGGTGGGGGGCATGGAATCTAGTTTATCAAGATAGTCAGGCGGTACAACAACTATCTGGACACTAGGTCATCCGAGATTTCAAGTGCATAGTCAGATTCGTTTGACATTTTACAGATACGAATACAAGTTGGACAACCGAACAAAATTGAAGTTATCATCAAAACAGAATAGCAGGTTGTTTGTAGACATCCTAACGACTGCAGCTAACGTGAATTTCATCAAATTCCATAAGCGGCTATCTTAATAATACTCTAAATCAAGTCAGCTAACCTTGAGGATTCCTTGAGTTAAATACACAAACTGTCAATCTCACACTTAGTTCTTTCACATGTCGACTGATCCCACTAGCAAGCAAATGTGAATTAATGTGTTTCAGGTCATTGGGAATATGTTCAGGAAATCCACTTCACTGTAGATACAACAAAGAAGGCTTCATGCACACGGTCCAACGAAGAATGACACAGACTTAAACCCCACGGAGATGAAAAAGTCAAATCCGAACCGCCGTCCACATGTAATGGAATGCAGACAGAAAGCAAAAACATCAAACCGTGTTTTTCATGTGGAAAGCTTCATCTACGAAGCACTTGTCGTTTTCGGAGTGCGAGGTGCCATAAATGTGGTAAAATTGGGCACATCAAGTCTGTTTGCAGAAGTTCAAATACTTACGCTACTCATGATTCTCCCAAACTGTCTGATAAAATGAATTCAATGTCTCTTTCAACTTTTCACAATACTCAATCTCATCTAATGAGAACCTTCACTACAAGTCCAGACAAGTCCCACTGTTTTATAATCGATACTGGGAGTACTGAATCTATAATTTCTAAGAAAGATTTACTATCGCTTTGTAGGCATGCTCAGGTAGACCCTACTACTAGTTCAATTACAGGCATAACTGGTCATAAACTACCTCTTATTGGTGCAACTAACATTTGTCTGAAGTCAGACAGTGGTAATTTTGTGAATATCCACTTTCTTGTTAGTGAATATCGTCCATCTTTATTGGGATTGAAAGCCCTTAGATTGTTGAATGTCGAAATCTCACTTTGTACTGAGTCGTTTGATGAATCTTTGTTCAGAGAATTAGTCCTCCAATGTTCAAAGAGTGTGGGTGGCATGACGATTCAGCCCATCCATCTTGAAATAGAGGATGATCCTATCTTCCTAAAGCGCCGAATAATTCCATATGGTTTGCGAGCTGCAGTTAAGAAAGAGTTAGACAAGTTAGTTGAGCAGGGCATATTTATGCCGGCTGAATTTTCGAATCGGGCTACTCCCATTGTGGCGCCACTCAAGGCTGATGGGAAAACACCAAGAATTTGTGGTGACTCCCGTCTTACACTCAATAGTCGTCTTCTACAGCAAAGTTGCACCACGCTAGAAAGCGAAGACATTCTCTACAAGCTACATGGCTCCAAATACTTTAACAAAATAGATCTAAAAGATGCTTATTTGCGAATTTCCTTTGGCGAAGCTTCTAGTGCATTAACAACCATTATTACTCCATTTGGATTGTTCAAGTATAAATTCTTACCTTTTGGTTTAAAGGTTTCACCTGCAATTCCATTATGGGTAAATTTTTATTTTAATAGAGTCTCACAGTGTTATACAGTAATATTTAAAATTATACAATAATATTTAAAAAACACACAAATCAAAAAATTCAACAAACTTATTGAAGAAAAGAAAACAGCAAATGAACATCAGTCAATATTACTGTATAACACTGTGAGACTCTATCAAAATAAAAATTTACCCGTAATGGAATTACATTCTACCACAGTGCCCAAGTTTTATTCTTATATCAATGTTTCACCTGCAATATTTCAAAAAGTAATGAATCAGCTGATAGATGGATTAGATAGTGTTGAGTCTTACCAAGACGACATTATAGTTCATGGTCCGAACATCGAATTGCATAATGAACGTCTTTTAAAGCTGTTCAGGCGTTTCTGTCAGAAAAATGTTCTCGTTAATCCATCTAAATGTCATTTTACTTTGTCGTCTGTGTCATGCTTGGGATACACAGTAGACTCTGAGGGTTTCAGACCTGATGCTAGTCGTTTGGCACCTCTAATTCAAGCACCGTCACCTAATAATATGTCGTCGTTGAGATCATGGATTGGCACTCTTCAGGTTTACTCCAGATTCATTCCCAATTTCACTCAACTATTATCTCCACTTTTTGATATTGTCTCCAGTAAACAATTTAAGTGGGAACAACAACATGAGGATATCTTGCGAAAAACTTTGGAGTTTCTTAATAAACAAGCTTTCTTAAGACCTTTTTCATCGAAAGATAAGTCTGTTCTTACTACAGATGCTTCTCCTACGGGTAAAGCCGCAGTACTTGAGCAAAATGGACAACCTGTTATTTGTATTTCAAGATGTCTAAGTAAGAGTGAACAAGGGCACTCACAAACCCAGAAAGAGGCTCTAGCAGTTGTATGGGCAATAAGACGCTTGCACAAATATCTCTTTGGTACTAAGTCTCACATAGTTACTGATCATCAGGCTTTGAAATTCATTTACAATCCAGAAAAATCTCTGAATAGATGCAGTTTAGAAATAAGTGCATATGATTACACTATTGAACACAGATCGGCTAAGGATATACCTCATGCATACTTCTTATCTCGTCATTCATTATTTGAAAATTCTGCTAATGACACTGATTGTTTGTTAGTCCAACCGTTACCTGTGGATACAGTTCGACTTATAAACGATTCTCGGAATTATTACGGATGCGTTATAAATGCAACAAAAAGAGGTTGAAATATTCAGTGTAAGCGAAGTTCTCCGGACTTTTATAAGCGAAGAGATGAGATTTCAGTCCATCCTGAAGGATTTCCATGTCTGAATGACAGAATTATTATTCCTCCGACATTAAGATCTGCGATTTTGGGTGATCTTCATTCTGCTCATCTGGGAGCTGATAAGGCGAAATCATTAGCACGCCTAATGTGCTGGTGGCCGGAAATTGATGCTGACATTAATAAAAATCAAAGAGCTGTTCCAGTTGTCTGCACAAAATATCCTGTGCGAAGCTATCGTGGAAACCATGGTCTGCGTCTTGTGAGGTTTGGCAGTGTATTCATGGGGATTACTGTGGTTCATTCTTAAATTTATACTATGCCTTAATTATTGTGTATTCTTATTCTGGATGGTCAGAAGTCATAATTACAGATTGTCCTAACTTCCTCTTGAGAGGCAGCACGTGCGAATTAACTCACAGATCAAAGAGATTTTTGAATGATTTTCTTTCTTCACGGTGATACGTCAAGTTATTCGGTCATAATTTTGTTGGCTTTCAATTATTTTTGCGGTGTGCAACCCAGTGAAAATCGATCATGATAACTTTTTCAGACATTCACAAAGAGATCTGACATCTTTTTGAAACAAAAAAAATCTCGTCCAACTAAACCAGTCAGAGTTTAGAATCTCACAACAGACCAGTTTATTCATCGTATCGATTGGTTGAGATATTGATAAGTTGCCTAGCTATACTTTGACGAATATGTTATTTAACATGTTGCATTTTCTTTCAGAAACTACAATCCACACGTTTCATTCTTCATATATCTCTGTTAAGTTGTGAGCAGTGCATATGATTCAGCGTTTTCATGTTGGGGAGTATATTTCGTTGTGTTCAAATCTTAAGAAATATTGCGTATGTTGGTCGAAACGTTTACACACTTCCTAATACACAGTGATCGGAATCACCTAACTTATTCTCTGCTAAGCTAGTTTTCTTTGATTCTGGTGACCTTATAGAAAAGGAAAAGTAGAAAATTGTTTATGGTTATAATGAAAGTTATAATCACGCCACATTCCTTCGAAAGGTTTCTCTGACCACAAAGCTAAGGATAATGATGAAGCACTAGTTATGTGTAATGTTGTTTATTATTCAAGTGTTGACAATATTCGTGAAGGCAAGAGAAGCAGGCAATTACAAAATGATGTGATTATTATTGTTCCTAGTAGGTTCTGACATATTCGAAGCAGTTCTGTCCGATTGGCGTATCATATTTGAAATTTATTTATCACTTCACGAAATAACAATGATGTCAAAGTTAAAATGATTTACATAAAATATATTGAGCTGTGTAATTTGAGATTACACACAAGTGTTTGTGATTTATTCTGTGAATTTGCTTGATTGTAACAACGCCAGTCACTGTAGACATTAGAAACACGTAGACGGAAACACTTGGAGACAAACTCATAATACTCCACTGAATGATCAAAACGTGGATGACATTGTCGGCCTGTTTGAACATTTTGGGATATCATATTCCATGTACATTTTGCATCTATTTACTCATATTGTATTGGTGTTTACAGATCACATTATGCATTCTAATCGTATTATTCACTCCCGGGATTATATAAAATGTTTAAAACCCAAAAACTTTGATATTTGTAATAAACTCAGGAAAAAGCCCCATTGTGGTTGGCGACGTGCTTTAAAATCTACACCCATGCATCACACCACTGTTCCGGTTATCATTAGTACCAACTGCCGGTCCCTGCCTAACAAAATTCTGCATTATCAGTCCCTTTTTTGACCGAAATTTAGCACAAAACTTGTATCGTCACTCTAGAAGAAACCTGGCTCCATGACTTATATGATGACAATATAGTGTTTTTAAATGATTTTGATGTATTCCGACAAGACCGTGTTTGTTCCAAGAAAAAATGTGGCGAAGGTGTTGCAACTTATATTCACTCAAAATGGTCCATTTCTGACAAAGTTTGTTTCAAATTCTCGAATGACTACGTTGACTGCATCACTTTGAGATGTCGCCCGAAACACCTGTCAAAATACAAATTCAATTATATTTCTAATGTTTATGTCTCTCCTGGTTGTACCATGTCGGATTTATCTATGTTCTCAGATGAATTCATCACTTTTGCTGCAGCTTGCTTCGCGAACTCTTTATCAATAGTGACTGGTGATTTTATTTCACGCGCCTGTTCCTTCCTTTTATCCCTTGGTCATGACAATATTGTTAACTTTGCTACTTGTCTTGGTAAAACACTGGATCTAGTATTCATCAATGATGTTGGTATATATGAAGCTCGCAAACGCGCTCCTTTACTTAATTCTGACCACTGCATCATACGTGTACTGACCTCAAATATATTCCAAATCACACAAAGATGTCTTCTCTCACCTCTACGGTAAATTTCAACGGAGATGCTACTCACAAGACGACTTACGCAAGTTCAGATGCATGTTGAAAGACACTATCTGGGACTTATTTATAGAACGAACATTAGATGACACAATCACAAACACTATTGATTATCTTAAATTCTGTTTCGAAATATGTTGTCCTAAAGAAACATTATTCACTCGATTTGACCGTTTCTCTTCTCCATATGTCAAAAAGCTACGTAGAGATAAAGAACTGTTGTCCAAAACAAATGATAAGTCAGGTGTAAAATAGTCAAACACTCTGATAAAACTCGAAATACAAAGACTAAATGTTTTATATAACCAAAGATTCTTGTCGTGTTAAACTTTAAACCCCTTCTAGTTTGTGGAAACTTTTCAAAGAAATTTGCTAGCGGTAAGCGATGGACTTCTGTCCCATCTCTTAATGTTGACACTCTAAATAAGTCTTTCATATGCTCTTCTGTCGATAACCTTTCTAATGTTACAAATCATATAGACAATAATTTTAATGGTTTTAATATCCTTGATGTGCTTAAATGTCTCCGGTCTCTTAAGCCTTCCCAAAGCCTTGGTCCTGATGGTGTACCTGCCATTGCCATGCTTCCTTTCCAGTAACGTTCTACCTTTTGCATGGAAAACATGTTCTGTCTTATCTTCTACATTAAAAAGTTAAGACAATCAGGTATCAACCAACCTTTAGTTCTGCAATTTTTAGACTCGTGTATTTTACCTATTGTACTCTATTGCTCTCCATTAATCTTTCCTGGGCTTCTCAAGAAAGACTATATCATATTCCCAAGGGTATTAAATGCTGTGAGTAGGGCTTGTGGTATTCCACTGCGTGAGCTCGCCAATACTATAGTCGAGAGACACATAAATTCCTGTACAAAATGGGCAGAGGCCGTACTCTCAGACCATCTGCCCCCTCCCTTTATTCACAACTATCCCCTTGCATATTTTCAGGTTGGATGAAAACTCAATATAAGAAGTTATATGCTCGAACCTCTGAGTACAAAAATTCCACAATACCCTATTTAGCCCGTATTTTATATGATGAAGACAATGTTAGACGTGAAACATGTAAGTTACTATGTAATTAGCAAAGTGAAACGACCCTTTCGTCGTTCTTCCTTCTGTAATTTTTCGGTGTCACCCTATTTATTGCTTAATTATAACTTTGCCATTTTATTTCAGTTGTTATTACTATTATTTCTATAATTTTATACTTTATGCATATTTTTCTCTTTATCGCATACTGTAACTTGCTATTATAAAAACGTATTGTTATTTTTATTATTATTATGTTATGCTTATTTTTTGCGATATTGTACTGAATGCTAAAATTCCTTGATGCATCATTAGTACTGTTTATGGAAAAAACCAAATATTATTATTATTATATACGTAGACAGATATGTATATTCCTTGAATCAGAGACCGATCACAAAATTCTTCACGTTAGCCTATTCGATCACTAATTAATACTGTGAAATTTACAGGGATAACCTCTGAAATTGTGCAGAAGAGGGTGTAATCAATTTAAGTCGTCTGATATCATTTCCTCAACAATAAAATCTGACACTCAAAATAGGTGAAGAAGATATGCTTGAGTGCACAAATAACACTGTTCATTCTGAGTTATTTTACTCCTAATATCATTTGGTGTAGTACGAAATAAAAGAGAAACTATGAAGCCCTATTAAGCAGATTAGTAGTGACATTCATTACAACGAACGATATATTGGTGAAGACATCTAGCCTGAGGAATATAACTGGTCTGTCGACAGTGTGTGGATCTGTGAGCACTAAGAATTCAAATCATGTTCGCATTTAAAATAGTCAAATGCTAAATTGCAGTAGTGATCGATAAGCATAGGAATGCCGAAACCAGCGAAAGACCACCACTCTGTATGCTGTGAATGTTCAAATGTATTCAGCTGAAATTAATAAAGGCCAAACTTATCTATCCTTCTCCATTTCCGCACAACAGACAGTGGAGTATGTTACACACGTTTTCATGCGCCCCTCTCTGAAATCACCTGCAGCCAGCTACAAATTGAAGTATTTAGATGAATAGATTTGAATGTATAATCAGGTGTTGAAACCACTGCAGAGACAACAAGCTTCACGAACCCTACGTCAAGCTGTACAATCAATCAATTTCAAAAGAAAACTGGCTATGTGAATGACCGAACTGCAGTGAAAATATTCAAACTCTGAATTTAACATCGTTCACATAAAAAGGACGTTCCACTTCGAATAAACTAGGCACATAGTTGCCAGTATTTGTGGACTGAATTTTCTCAGCAGTTGTAAAATTTGTAGTGCACATCAATGCCATGTGATCGTTTATCCAGTTGAACAACACAAAATTCTTGACAAGGAATACGGCAGTATTCCGGAATTTAAATATTCACATGGCATACCTGCATTCTTGCATTTCGCACGGACAAACTATTGCAATGTGTGGGTGAAGAGAGCATGTATTTCCTCTGATCATTTACTATCAGTGTGCTGTAGAAGACTCACTGCATGTGACATCGTAGTGGTTGTGATTGACGATTTCAGTTTCTGTACTGCGCAAATCTTCATCGTAATTTGCTGCCATTTGCTGAAAACAGTTGAGAGCGAAAATGCCTGACATCCGTCGTCTCCAGTTTCCGTTCGGTTTGTTCGTAGTCAGTCATGCCAATACAAGTGATGACCACAATGACTCTTAGATTGTTGTTGGTTTTGAATGGATTGTTCAAACACGCCATTCGTTAATTAAAATCAGTACTTGAACAGAACCGATCTGAATAGGCACAACAACTTACGGAAACGTTGTACAATGAAGCAAAATTTTGTAAAATGAAGCACCGAAATTCACAATCGACACTAGATATAACACAACGTAAATAATAATTAAAACACAAACTTTCAGTATAACAGAAACATTTCAATAACTCAGAATATGACAAGTACAAAAAAGCACATTGCATATTGAATATATACATTGACTAAAAGATGAAATAAATAAAATGAAAAGGGCGAAATTACTAAGGTCAAACAGAGTTCTGACGAATATTGAACTAAAACACTTCGTTGAAAACGATGTCAGGATATTAAGACTACTTATTCAATGGAGTGTATGCTTATTATCACCGACTAGTGGACGTTGACGAGGAAGAGAAGATCCATGGTGATTCTAAAAATGTGACATCTAGCGTCATACATTGAATTCCGGGCTGCCAGTATATGGCATTTTTGCTTCAAGTTACAGTTTGCCTCTATTTGCTCCTACATTTTGTTTTAACCATTCACAAATATCTTCATTCCGTAATATTTGTAATCGCACATTTGTAAAATCTTCCTAACCTATCGTGTTGAATCATCCTCACAAATTGAGGATATTTGCGAAGAGATATTTGACATCAAGTGATATATTTTTTTTATTTTTATTTCGATTACAGCTTGATTCCACACAGTATTTTCAGTACAAGTATGGAATTTTCAGCATGGATTTCGGTGGGTTTAGAATGGAACTCGGAGATAGATTGCTTTGTTTTCCCCTTCAAAATCCCGCGAAAACCTGTTACAAGACGTGGCATTCTATCAGTAGTATCTTCTATCTTTGATCCACTTGGGATACTGTCGCCACTGTTTCTCTCGGCAAAGCTGATGTTACAGTCACGCTGCAAACAAAATATTGGATGGGTTCAGTCATTGTCCTCACAAAACGAGGAAGTCTGGCAGAATTGGATAGGCGCCGTGCAGAGAATAGCGGCTTTGAGAATCCCTAGATGTATTGGACCCAATTTCGACTCTGAAAACTGCACCCAACAGTCACATATTCTATGTGATAAGGCAGAAGTAGAACGCATATTGAATGATCGACCGCTTGTACCATCAACATCGGATAGTAGAGATCATCTAACCCTCACGCCAAATCACCTACTATCGGTCTGTCGAAGCATAAGTATGGAGACTCCATCAGACACTGTAAGAAAGCCTGGCATGAGGGTTATTCTGTATAACATGATTCATAAAATCCTAGTCGGATTTTGGAAGTCGGTGAAAGATGAAGTCAATTCCCATCCTTAAATCAAGTCAACCTGTCCCGGATCAGCCTAGCATTGTTGCAACACAATTATCCATGCCTAACGTGTATATCCCACCTTGTTTAATGAACTGTGTACGTGTGTTTTTACTTCGATCCGTTTAGTCAGACAGTTGAACTCATGACCCAATCAGAGTATTTTTGTGAACTGTTATTTTACTGACCCATGTCTTACTTTGTATTATTCTGTTGAGTTTATCTTATTTATTGATTGGTTAAGTAGCCAATTAAATTCTATCTTTGTGCCTGTGCTCTGTCTATCTCTTATTTGGGTTCATTCTTCTATTGACTGCTTACCTGAACGGTCGTGTCTTATCCGGCTAGTTCGTAATTTTGGCTTTAACGTTATTCCGCTCTGATAGCGGTACCTTGCTTCCTGTTAAGCATTGTGTTTTGTACTCTTGAAACCGTTAAGGTTTGTTGTATATGTAATTATTGATTTGTTTATTATTAGTCCCGTAGAAACAGTGACCGGCTTCTTGTTTGTTCTGGACCGGGATAGCCTTTATCTACGCGTGACTTAATTTCAAGCCATATTGCGGTTGGAGTAGTACTTGCGAGGAAATTGAACATAATATGAATCAATTCTTTGAGAAATGACAATTGTTTTTGAAAATAAGTGAATAACCGTAATTATTCTGAGACCTTAGAGACTTTGATCCATCTATCAGTCATAAAGTAGTCTCCAAGATATAAAATATAAACACTAGCTGCTAATCCCAGCAATGGATAACGTGACTAAAACATCATACTTCCGACTGCATCAACTGCCAATGCAATGGTTATAGAGTTTAAAGGCATGGAAAAGCTTTAGATTTTGCCCACAAAATTATACAAGCGAACATGGCTTAAAGGTGCAAGCCTTGTTTAGCTTTGCATTCCTGAGTAATTATTGAGACATGATACTGAGTGAATAATGGTATGTACCACTTTGATGGCAAAACAGATTTTCGGTCAACAGAAAAAGGATGATTATCGTCCCTGTGCGTGCAAAATATTTGAGATTACAAATAAGTGGACGCTGTGGTTGGCCTAAGTAAGACATACTTGCAAGTTTCCTCCTGGATTCCAAGTTTCCAAACGCCATTCCACACATGCCTATTGAATGAAGTCAAGACAGGGAAAGTCGTGCTGGATGGACATCCAGCATTACAGAAGAAGAAGAAGAAGAAGGAGTGATTAGTTTTGGCTCGATTCACCTAGATATACAACTGATATTTGCGTATATAGAAATAAGTGCTGAGAAGAGTCAGTCCGCAGATGTCTTGGTATGGTTATGAAGCTCGTCAACAAACTTGAGAAGAAGCAGGTTCGATGATTGAATGACACCGAATTGGTGAAATTTCGAGGTCAGTGTGCTTAACACGAATGCGTGCAATGTGATCAAGAAGCAAGGTGGTAGGACGAATACTCGAGAATTACGCTATCGTGATAAATCAATTCACAAAACACTCTCTTCCTTTCGTTCAGTAATCCGTACGTATATTAGACACGGGACAATTGACTTAATCATCTCCGTTAGGTTTAAGTCTGTGTCATTCTTCGTCGAACTGCGCCCGCGAAGATTGTTTGTCTTTTCTACAATGAAGTAGATTTTATGAAAATATTCTCAACAGCCTGAAACACATTTGCTTGCTAGTGTGATCAGTCGACATGTGACAGAATTGAGTGTAGGACTGTCAATTATTTGATTCGATGCATAAATCTCCAAGGTTAGCTGACTTGATTGAGTGTGTTCTATACATGATATTTACCCTACTCACAGTATTATTAAGATAGCTGTTTATGGATTTTGATGATATTCACGGATACTGCAGTCATGAGGATGTCTACAAGCACTTGTTATTCTGTTTTTATGGTTCACTCAAATTTGTCTGATTGTCGACCTCAGAGTTTAGCATCTCGACTAGACACGGTTTGGTCAACAGGAATTCCAAAACAATTAGGGTTACATTCGCGAAACCAATTCAAACATGATTCCATTATATGAGAAACATAAAAATGAAAATACAATATACATAACGATGTTGCATATATCTCAATAAACACTTACTAACCTATGAGCCAAAAGTTCCCTAATTCATAGAGTGTCTGGATCCTACAAAATGGTTTTAAATTGTGCGGATAAGACAGCAAATAAAGTACCACATAAAAGTGTGACAAGTTTGATTAGATAGAGTTTGATATTGCATACAATACAATGAGCGAAACTAATAAAAGCGATGGATGAAATAGTTATCCGAGTAGTTTGGGCACCGGAAGTTGATGGACTGCTCTAGAATAGTGCTTCACATAACCACCCTCAATCCTATCAAAGACATACTGGAATGTGCTCTCATTTTCGCGTGGAAAGCACTCTCCGTCTGCAGCCACAGTAACTCGCTATAGAATAGCAGGCGAAACGAGGATTATGATGTATGGACATCCTAAGATATCCTATTAGTTTTTCAAACATTCCGAATATCCATACGCTCGATGAGGTATTTTACGTATTACATGTTATGTTTTATCACATCGCCCTTAACTGTGATTACCATCGCAATTCACAGAATTACTGGTATTATTAGTGGTAGCATTTGCTCAGTATGTGCTAGTAAACTGGACATTCAGGTCAGTGTTATGTTTATTACCTGACCCGAGAATTCTCAAGGCACAGGAGAGTTTTGTAAGCCTGTAGGGCCTCTGCAACGTGGTTTGCTGTGTCCACTCAGATACTACAAGTAAGTGTGTAATTCGGAAGGAAAGTACGTGTCACGAAGTAGGAACTACATTTTCTTTACGCCTTGTTAGACTTCCTATTTCCATTGAACGTTGCATGAACGCCCTTCCATTTGTTCGACAAGGTGTTTCCCGCTTCACTGGCCCTCTGCTGTGCTGGTGTAAATAAAGGTTCATGAACAGCATTAGTCGTTCACAACATTGCGAATTGTCGGTCGGCACCAATCGATCGAAAATTCGGTTTCTTTAAGCCGAATCGGTGTTGAGCATGGTTTCCCGATTTGGAGGAAGAAACTTTGAATTTGATGCCACACAACAGATTTCATGAAGTTCAAAAACGCAATGGCAACAAACACAGAACACTGGGAGCCTCCATCGGGATACTAATATTCTCAGAAATGATGTGTGAGCGTATTAGTAATTGTGACTGTCAGGAGTACTTCTGTCGATAAACGGAGAACAGTAATGAAATCAAAGGCATTTAAATTGGATTGATGAGACTGGTTTATGCGTAGGACTAATTGTGATGTGCGTAGAAGTCTGTCTGAGTGGGAACTGCTTAACAATTAGAAACAACAAAATTCATTGAAGCTCATTCTGTGATGCAGAAGTAGCTTCACCATATCATCGTTCTCTGTAAGTTATACATCTTTTCGCAGAAGACCGAATGTAACTCAAGCTAAGAAATTAGAAATGGTTAGATGGAAACTTCGATCAGTTCTCTCCTAACCTTCAGGTCAAATAACTTGAATCAGTCCATTTCTAAATCAACTCAATACGAAGATCAAAGAATTGGCATAATAAATACAGTATAGGTTTACCATGAGAACCACTTTGTCTATGTAACTGTTATTAATAAGGTTTGATCGCATATTGTGTATAATTATGCAGTACTTTTCAAATTTATCTGGATGTCCAGGGTTTACCAGAAGTTTTGTTATCGGCCTATGTAAAATCCTGCGCTCTCTCTTTCCCAGTCAGGCTGGACAGTGTTCTCTAGTGCGTTTCACAGGTGGACGCGTGGTGTGGCCAATGTACTCATCTGTAAACTACAAGTAGACCGGTGTATGCGTGTTATACTTCCCGTGCTCCACTCCCTATCCCTTTTTCTGTCTCTCACACTACCTCTAAAACTGCGCTGATTATAACTCATTTTCTTCGTTATCTAAATCACTAACATATCTCCTCCTCACAATGAAATCTATCGAAAAATATACTTGGTTAATTGAATAAGAGAGAGTGGTGTGTGTGTGTGTGTGCTGTGACAGTCATTATCTCACATACCTTACTAGTTGAGTTTTGCAGTATGAGAATCATTTTCCTTATGTTACAGGAAATCAGGTAAATAAAACCTTCCGTAATTTATGCATCAATCAGTCGTTTGTTTCACCCACGGTGATCGGAATCACCTAAATTATTCTTTCCATATTAATTTGTTTATTAGATATATCACACAGATATAGATATATCACTGTGTGATATATCTAATAAACAAACCAATATGGAATCACTAACCACCACAGTGCCAAAGTTTTACAAATATAACTTAATTTTGTTAAGCTAGTTTTCTTTGATTCTGGTGACCTTATAGATAAAGAAAAGTAGAAAATTGTTTATGACTATGATAAAAATTATTATCACGCCACATTCTTTCAAAAAGATATGGGGTGATACTTTGAAGTATTTTTAGAAATCTTGAAGGTCTTACACGTGGCAAGTGTAAATCAGGTGGCATATTTTGATGAATAGACTTGTGTTTATTTTCTCTGATTGCGACGGTAGGGAGGAGGATGAAGAAAATGAAAGGTGTACTGTTGTTTATCATTCAAGCCTTCATAGTATTCAGCAAGCCAAGTGATTTACATACGTTATATCGAGCAGTGTAATTTGAGACTACACACAAGTGTTTCTGACAGATTCCGTGCAATCGCTTGATTATGACAACAGCAGTCACTGTAGACATTAGGAACACATAGACAGAAACACTTGAAGACAAACTCATAATACTACACTGAATGATCGAAACCTCATGAATACACGCAGCCATATACGTAGACAGATATGTATATTCCTTGATCAGAGACCGATCACAAAATTCTTCACGTTAGCCTATTCGATCACTAATTAATACTGTGAAATTTACAGGGATAACCTCTGAAATTGTGCAGAAGAGGGTGTAATCAATTTAAGTCGTCTGATATCATTTCCTCAACAATAAAATCTGACACTCAAAATAGGTGAAGAAGATATGCTTGAGTGCACAAATAACACTGTTCATTCTGAGTTATTTTACTCCTAATATCATTTGGTGTAGTACGAAATAAAAGAGAAACTATGAAGCCCTATTAAGCAGATTAGTAGTGACATTCATTACAACGAACGATATATTGGTGAAGACATCTGGCCTGAGGAATATAACTGGTCTGTCGACAGTGTGTGGATCTGTGAGCACTAAGAATTCAAATCATGTTCGCATTTAAAATAGTCAAATGCTAAATTGCAGTAGTGATCGATAAGCATAGGAATGCCGAAACCAGCGAAAGACCACCACTCTGTATGCTGTGAATGTTCAAATGTATTCAGCTGAAATTAATAAAGGCCAAACTTATCTATCCTTCTCCATTTCCGCACAACAGACAGTGGAGTATGTTACACACGTTTTCATGCGCCCCTCTCTGAAATCACCTGCAGCCAGCTACAAATTGAAGTATTTAGATGAATAGATTTGAATGTATAATCAGGTGTTGAAACCACTGCAGAGACAACAAGCTTCACGAACCCTACGTCAAGCTGTACAATCAATCAATTTCAAAAGAAAACTGGCTATGTGAATGACCGAACTGCAGTGAAAATATTCAAACTCTGAATTTAACATCGTTCACATAAAAAGGACGTTCCACTTCGAATAAACTAGGCACATAGTTGCCAGTATTTGTGGACTGAATTTTCTCAGCAGTTGTAAAATTTGTAGTGCACATCAATGCCATGTGATCGTTTATCCAGTTGAACAACACAAAATTCTTGACAAGGAATACGGCAGTATTCCGGAATTTAAATATTCACATGGCATACCTGCATTCTTGCATTTCGCACGGACAAACTATTGCAATGTGTGGGTGAAGAGAGCATGTATTTCCTCTGATCATTTACTATCAGTGTGCTGTAGAAGACTCACTGCATGTGACATCGTAGTGGTTGTGATTGACGATTTCAGTTTCTGTACTGCGCAAATCTTCATCGTAATTTGCTGCCATTTGCTGAAAACAGTTGAGAGCGAAAATGCCTGACATCCGTCGTCTCCAGTTTCCGTTCGGTTTGTTCGTAGTCAGTCATGCCAATACAAGTGATGACCACAATGACTCTTAGATTGTTGTTGGTTTTCAATGGATTGTTCAAACACGCCATTCGTTAATTAAAATCAGTACTTGAACAGAACCGACCTGAATAGGCACAACAACTTACGGAAACGTTGTACAATGAAGCAAAATTTTGTAAAATGAAGCACCGAAATTCACAATCGACACTAGATATAACACAACGTAAATAATAATTAAAACACAAACTTTCAGTATAACAGAAACATTTCAATAACTCAGAATATGACAAGTGGAAAAAAGCACATTGCATATTGAATATATACATTGACTAAAAGATGAAATAAATAAAATGAAAAGGGCGAAATTACTAAGGTCAAACAGAGTTCTGACGAATATTGAACTAAAACACTTCGTTGAAAACGATGTCAGGATATTAAGACTACTTATTCAATGGAGTGTATGCTTATTATCACCGACTAGTGAACGTTGACGAGGAAGAGAAGATCCATGGTGATTCTAAAAATGTGACATCTAGCGTCATACATTGAATTCCGGGTTACCAGTATATGGCATTTTTGCTTCAAGTTACAGTTTGCCTCTATTTGCTCCTACATTTTGTTTTAACCATTCACAAATATCTTCATTCCGTAATATTTGTAATCGCACATTTGTAAAATCTTCCTAACCTATCGTGTTGAATCATCCTCACAAATTGAGGATATTTGCGAAGAGATATTTGACATCAAGTGATATATTTTTTTATTTTTATTTCGATTACAGCTTGATTCCACACAGTATTTTCAGTACAAGTATGGAATTTTCAGCATGGATATCGGTAGCCCAAATTTTTTGCAGGCCGACCATAGATATCGGGTGTGCGTCGGCCGGGGATCGAACCCCGGACCATGTGCATGGTCGGCGAGAGTCCTAACCACTGCGTGTTTGTCGTCGAGCTTCACATCATTAATACAGTCGACGCGTTCACAAAGGTTCACAAAATACCGTCTTCACTTCGTCTGGTAATCCGTACGGATGACAGACAAGGGACGTTTGATTTAGTCATTTCCCAGAAGCTTAGGTCTATGTATTTTGCGTCGGAATGTGCGCGTGCAGTCTTCTTATAAATCAGATATAGTGAGATGGAAACTCCGATCAGTTTCTTCTAAATTACAGGTCAAGTAACTTAAATAAGCCCATTTCCAAATCACTTCCATGTGAAGAACAAAGCAACAGCATAATAAATACAGTATAGTTTTATCATGAGAACAACTTCGTCTATGTAACCGTCATTACTAATCAGGATACAGCAACTGTCAC